>OX451737.1:568392105-569086900 GCA_948472305.1 Vicia faba
GAAGGTGTTAGCACCCTTTCTATCCGTGGTTATCCACGGGCTCTTAGGTACTTGCTCACCATGTTTTCAAAAATGTTTGCTTTTCTTGTGTTTGTGGGTTTTGAAAAAGTTTGTTTTGAAAACTTCGTTTGAACTCTTGTATCAGTCCTCAAGAGTGTATGATGTGTTTGTTTGAAAACTTTTATCAAAAAAGTGTAAGTGCGAAAAGTTGTTTTTGTTTTGAAGGAGCAAGTACCTTAGAACCTCTACCTACTCAAAGGAATTAAGCTGTGTAAATGTCCTTTAGACAGTATTATCCCACTATTGAGAAGTAGGTAGCACCGTCGTTGGAGTTATTCGGGTCAATTCGATTATAGGGACATGTGGTCACCAAAGCAATAGTAGGACGCCTTAGCGGTAACCCTAATGTCCTAGATCCTTTTTTATCTGAGGCAACCGTTACGAGGCAACTTGGATCTTTTAGACAGGAGGGCGACCTCTAAAACACCCTATACTCAATGACCACGTCGAGGCAACCAAGTGAGGCGTACCCTAGGAGTGGCATGTGCGAGTGTGTCAAGTTTCAGTTTATATTATCTTTGCACATGTATTATGGTGAGCTACGAGTTGATTTTTAATTTTCAGGCAAGTCTTGTCATGCATAGTTAACATACATTTAACAGTTAATAGTTGTGCGGAAAGTAAATTGCGGAAAGTAAATCTACGCTATTACAAGGCGTCGGGTATTTACATCGCCAAAAGCAACCCTTGAAAGGTAAATGAGGAAAATAAAGAAAGCGATAAAATTCCTAATTATCTATTACATCCTCGGAGCAATTACATAAATAATGATCAAAAATATTATGTGCGAAAAGAAATTGAATCGGGAAAGTCCTTAGGGTTTTGACCCTTTTGAGAAAAGAATGAATTTTGTCCTTTTTTGCATTTAATTAAATATTAAACCTAAAACTAATTAATTAATTAATTAAAAGAAAACAAAGTATTTTTTAGTTTTTTTATGTTTTTAATGAAATAAAAGAAAATAAGTTAAAATTGTCAAAAAAACCCTAATTCTAATTTATTTTATTTGTTATGAAAATAATTAAAGTTATCCTAATTAAAAAAGACTAAATTAATTAATTACATTTATTTACAAAAATAATAAATTAAAGGTGAAATTAATAATAATAAAAATATTTTATTTTGTGGTTTTCTGAATTTTTATTGTGAAAAACATATTAGTTAAGTTAATTAAATAATAATAATAATTAATAATAATAATTAGTAAAAGGAAAAAAAATATAAAAAGAAAACAATAAATCAGGGGGTGTGCTGGCCCATTAAGAGGTTTGTTAACAATCTTCAAGCCCAATAACACTCAAGCCCTTCTGACTTTCTTGATTTGTCTACGCGTAGGTTGACCAGGAGCACCATGGTCTTCCAATCATGACCATTGGGTTAATGCTTAAGGCCACTTGGCGCGCTGATCACTGGAGGTATATGGTGGAGCACTTCCTGAAGCCTGCATGTAATCACATTAAGAAAAATAGAAACAAATATTTGGGGGACCTGGGATTCGAACCCAGGTCCCAATGATTACCAGCCAGCGCATTAACCACCAAGCCATTTTCCTGCGTTTGTTATTATGATAATGAACAAATATTATATTAAGAAACAATTAATATGCTGGAAATTGCAAAAAACGCGCGCTGCTTTTTGAACTGGCTAATCATGTGCTAACACGTCTTCATCTTCCTCCTTTGCCTGCATAAAAATACATTAGATAGCGGGGGTTTTTAACCCCCACAACCTACAGTGACCAAAAATAGCGATTAGCTCTAGGATTTACATAAATGTTTCGCGAGGGTGCCAACATGTTCGTCCAGATTCAACGATTCTAACCATGGGTCTTAAAGGTTCCAATTTTCCCTGTACTGTAAAGCCCCAATTTTAGAGCTTATGAACCCTAGAATTTGTTAATGGCAATTTGTGATTCTGTGTGTTATAATTCAATTCAACTATTCCAATAGCTTCAGGTGAGTTCTAGCAACACAAAACAAACAAAAAATCATGTCAAATGCTTATGAATCATGAGTTGCGATTATGAAAAAAAGCATCAAACTGTGTGACTGTAAATGATGATTTCTTGAGCCTTAGCGTGTGGTTTTGATTGCAAAATGTTCCTCACACTCCCAGCAACATGTTTGAATCCACAAATTGCTTTGAATCGTGCTAGAATGCAGAAAACAGTTTTGAGTTTTCTTTGAATTTTCTTGAATTGGTTATGGCTTTTTCTGCAGCAAATTCACGTATGCATGATTAGGGTTAGGTTGTGTATTTATAGAGGACTAAATTTAGGTCAAACCCTTGAGCAAAGATCCATTGAATAATGATTTGAATATTTGATTAAAAATCAAATATTTTTGAATCTTTTTGATTGAAGAAAGTTGCCATCTTTGGAGTTTTTGATATCCTTGATTGATACACGAAATTTCCAGCATGATTAGGTCATTCTTGCTTCACACCAAGATTGAAAAATCAAATCTTTGTATTTCCTACAATTTAAATTAATTAAATGAATTAATATTGATTAAAAATCCAATTAATTAATAAAAAAATAAGAAAATAATTCAATTAAGCTTGATGGGTCGTGAATAGGCCATGGATAATGTTTCAAGAAGAAATTTGAGGCCCATTAGCAAAAACAAAGTGTTTTGAGCAAAGTTGACTTTTGCAAATTCATGAAAATTTCCCAACTTCTCCAATGCATATCTTGCTTAATTTTGATCATATGAACATGTTCTTGGACATTTTGGAAAGGTCTTGAAGTCCTCTAACCAATTACTTTGGTCCCATGTCATTTGGATTTACCAATCTAAAGTTATGGTCTTTGACTTATAGTGCATTTTTTTTTTACTTTTGAATTTGACCTATAATGTAGAAATTGATAACGTTTTGTGAGAGCATTTCTTGGACTTGAAATGTGAAGATGGATTGTAGGAAATGTAATCCCCTTCAAAATGAGCATTGGATGGGATTTTTCTGATGAACCATGAAAAAGTTATGCCTTGGTCAAGATACAACTGACTTTTCTACTGTCCAAAAATAGTAATTTTTTGCATCTTGATGATTTTTGAGCCATGCTTGAGGAATCATGATCAAGACTTGATCAAATGATGATTGTGTACTCAAAATAAGATGTTAACCAAAAATTCTGACTTTTGACTGCAAAATGACCATTTTGCCCCTGCAGTTGACTGTGGTTCAAATGAAGCTTTTGACTGTGCAAATTGGCACTGTGAGTCTTGAGACTTGATATGTAGGTGCTTGAGGATATGTATAGGCCTATGGGACTTGATTGGACCATCAAAAACCTAAAATTCCTTGAAAGAAACAAAACCCTAATTTTGACTGGCTTAGGAGATGGTTTGACTGTATAACCCTTTAGAAATCTTGAACCATTTGAATGATGATTCTTGAAAAGCCTTGAAGAATATGGGAGGGAAAATTTTGGGGTACAACAGTTGCCCCTGTTCAATCTTCTTAAACCTGAGGAGGTAGATTGGCTTGCATGCCTTTCGTGATCCGAAGGTGGAAGATGATTGAACACTAAAGTGCCCAAAAATTTGCACTCGCATAGTGTAGTATCAACAATGTGATGTCTGGAATGGGCTTACAGATGCCATTTGAAAATATAATGGATAGGAGGATGGGCTTATAGATGCCATCCGGGGATGTGACAGAATCTTGTCGGGGATGGGCTTATAGATGTCATCTGGAAATGTAATGGATAGTTGTGGAGATGGGCTTAAAGATGCCATCTGGAGATGTTTGTTGAATTGTGACTTGGTAGGTTGAAAGAAGGAACCTGTGTAGGGCTGCTTCATGATGGTCAAGTAGATAGTTGCCCTGTCTGGTTTCAGGTATTAATCTACAATCCGTCGCTCACAGATATTTCCTGGCTAGATACAGGTGTTGATCCGGAACTTAAAAAAGCTGGTCGAGATAGCTTTCCTGGCTGGATACAGGTGTAGACCTCTGGCCTGAGAATGAAAGATAATTTCCTGGCCTGTTACAGGTGTTGATCTTCAATCTCTTCATGCAGATACTTTCCTGGCTAGATACAGGTATAGATCTATAATCAATCGCTCACAGATATGCCCTGGCTAGATACAAGTATCGAATCTGGAACTCAAAAAGGTTGGTCGAGATAGCTTTCCTGGCTGGATACAGGTGTAGACCTCTGACCTGAGAAAGAAAGATAATTTCCTGGCCTGTTACAGGTGTTGATCTTCAATCTCTTCATATAGATACTTTCCTGGCTAGATATAGGTATAGATCTACAATCAATCGCTCACATATATGCCCTGGCTAGATACAGGTATCGAATCTTGAACTTCAAAAGGTTGGTCGAGATAGCTTTCCTGGCTGGATACAGGTGTAGACCTCTGGCCTGAGAATGAAAGATAATTTCCTGGCCTGTTATAGGTGTTGATCTTCAATCTCTTCATGCAGATACTTTCCTGGCTAGATACAGGTATAGATCTACAATCAATCGCTCACATATATGCCCTGGCTAGATACAGGTATCGAATCTGGAACTCAAAAAGGTTGGTCGAGATAGCTTTCCTGGCTGGATACAGGTGTGGACCTCTGACCTGAGAAAGAAAGATAATTTCCTTGCCTGTTACAGGTGTTGATCTTCAATCTCTTCATATAGATACTTTCCTGGCTAGATACATGTATAGATCTACAATCAATCGCGCACAGATATGCCCTGGCTAGATACAGGTATCGAATCTGGAACTTCAAAAGGTTGGTCGAGATAGCTTTCCTGGCTGGATACAGGTGTAGACCTCTGACCTGAGAATGAAAGATAATTTCCTGGCCTGTTACAGGTGTTGATCTTCAATCTCTTCATGCAGATACTTTCCTGGCTAGATACAGGTATAGATCTACAATCAATCGCTCACAGATATGCCCTGGCTAGATACAGGTATCAAATCTGGAACTTCAAAAGGTTGATGGTAATCATCTTTGGATTGACCTTTTCCTGAAAAGGAAAAACATTAGTTGTATGCAATGTCATGATGTATGAAATGCATGATGTCATGATGTTCTCAAAATAAATGAGATTGTGTGATATGATGCGTATATGCATGTATCATGATGTATGACAATGTGATGTTTATGAATGTATCTTCATCTGAGAAAATAAATCCTTGACGAATGCCGGGAAGTTAAATCCTGGGCTGATGTTGAAGAGTAGGATTCTTCGTTTCCGCTGGGGATGATGGATGAAGATGATTGCAAGAATAAACCGGTAGGAGAAGATGACTCCGTTGGGGGATAAACCTGGTGAAGAGATTATTCTGCGGGGAATTACTCTGTGGGAAGAGATGCTTCGCTGAGATTTTAATGATGACTCCGCTGGGGATCCCGTTGATAAGCTCTGTTGGAGGATTTTGATGAACTCCGCTGGGGGATAGAAAGAACTTCGCTGAGGACGATCTTTCCGTTGCAATTTGCTGAGGATAACCCAGTTAGACTTTGGTTGGGGAATAACCTTTGAATATGGCTGGGAGAGATATTTGTACTCTGCAGGAGACAAGCTTCCAGAATCTACTGTGGAGATTGATTCAACTCTCCTGGGGAAACTTTTAGGACTACACTGGGGCAATGGCTCCACTGGGGTGTCTGTATTCCGTCGGGGAACAATCTTATATTAAGACTGCCGGGGATGCTTGTTGAGGAATATCTGTATACTCTACTAGGGAATATTAAGATCTTTTGGGGGTTCCCAACTTTTCCAGGACTGATGGTAGACCAACTCTGCTTGAGGGGAGAGTATTGCTGACTTGCTGGAGATATTGTGCCTTTTTAGGGCTGATGGGAGACCAACTCTGCTTGGAGAGAGTATTGCTGAGTCCTGCCTTACTCTGCGGGGAGTGAAGGTATCTTGGTTACATTCTTCAGCCGAACCTACCTTGGTACCTTTGGTGGACAGAGTAACTAAACAACTTAGACAATTCTTATTGCCCCTGTTTCTGATGTCACATGTAATTAGTCCTTTGTTTCGCATGCAAATATTTATGAACAACAATTAATGTCAAATGCATATATCAAAAATGAACATTAGACGTTCTTTGCAAAACAAAACAGGTAAAGGAAAAACAATTGGCAATTTGTCTGAAAAGTGAGCTTGTATTGATTTTGAAATTTGCCTGTAAATAGGCGTTTTGTGTACAGGAGGCTGACGTCCTAGTAAGAGCACGCCGCCGAACAAAATAGAGTTTATACAATTTGTGAAAAGAAAACAAAACAGCTATGTGAAAAATCCCACTGGGTTCCAACTCTGCTATCGCCTTTATGTCTTCAAGCGTCTCATCACTTTGTTGCTTAGTTGAAGATGAAGCTGACTGATTGGTGCCGTTTGAGCCTGATAGTTGATGCCGAAGTCTGGATGCAAGGTGATCCAATGAGACATAGTATTACGCTTTAATCTCTAACTTTTGCCTGGACCGCCCTTTCGGGTTTTCAGTCCACCGGGATACCCATTTTTGCCCAAGCCGCCTTTTCAGGTTTTCGACTTGCCGGGTGTACAGATTTTTTCATTTTCATCCCTTATTTTTGCCCGAACCCTTTTGGTTCACCGGGAAGCCCTTATTTTTGCCTAGGCCAGTCGACCTAGCGGGTCTTTAATCATGCGTAGTATCTTTTTACTATGTCTGCAATGGCGGGGTGAGGCAGGTCGTCACCATCCATGGTGGTTAGAATCATTGCTCCTCATGAGAAGATGTTCTTAACCATAAATGGCCCTTCGTACGTGGGAGTCCATTTGCCCCTGGGATCACCTTGAGGTAGAATGATGCGCTTGCTTACCAGGTCCCCAACTTGATACTCTTGTTGTCTGACTTTCTTGTTAAATGCCTTGATCATCCGTTTTTGGTACGTCTGACCATGACAAATAGCAGTGAGTCTCTTTTCGTCGATTAGGTTTAACTGATCAAGTCGGGTCTGGATCCAGTCATCTTCGCTCAAACCTGCATCTTTCATGATCCGGAGAGAGGGTATCTGAACTTCAATGGGCAAGACTGCCTCCATGCCATAGACCAAGGAAAAGGGTGTTGCCCCTGTTGACGTCCGTGCTGAGGTACGGTACCCATGAAGAGCAAACGGTAACATCTCGTTCCAATCTTTGTAAGTCACTGTCATCTTCTGCACAATCTTCTTAATATTCTTATTCGCCGCTTCTACAGCCCCATTCATCTTTGGCCGGTAAGGAGAAGAGTTGTGATGATGTATCTTGAATTGCTCGTAGAGCTTAGTGATCATATTATTGTTAAGATTGGTACCGTTATCCGTAATGATCCTCTCAGGTACACCGTATCTACAGATCAGGTTGTGCCGAATGAACCGTGCCACGACGTTCTTGGTTACGGTGGCAAAGGAAGTTGCTTCAACCCACTTTGTGAAGTAATCAATCGCTACCAGGATGAAGCGATGCCCGTTGGATGTCGTAGGTCTGATCTCGCCGATCATATTAATGCCCCACATTGCAAAAGGCCAAGGTGCTGTCAAGACGTTCAGAGGAACTGGAGGAATGTGCACCTTATCAGCATAGATTTGGCACTTGTGACATGTTTGGGAATGTTGATAGCAGTCGGCTTCCATTGTGGACCAGTAATATCATGCCCAGAGGATTTTCTTTGCCATGGTATGTCCACTGGAATGCGTTCCGAAGGTACCTTCATGCAGCTCTGCCATGATATTTTCTGCTTCAGTCTTATCCACACAAAGCAGTAAGGTCGAATCATGGTTTTGTTTATAGAGAATGTCATTGCTGAGGAAGAACTTTGCCGCGAACCTTCTCAGAAACTTCTTGTCATTAACAGATGCACCCTTGGGGTATTCTTGAGCTTCGAGGTACCTCTTTACTTCATGATACCAAGGTTTTTCTGTTACCTCTTCAGCCTCAAGATCGCAGCAATGTGCATGTTCATCCAACTTCCAAATAATGATCCGGGGAGCTTCGTTATCCCATTTGACTTTGAACATAGAAGACATCGTAGCTAACGCGTCCGCCAACTGATTCTCCTCTCTTGGGAAGTGTTCAAAGGTTATCTCCTCGAAATGGGGAATCAACGTCAACACATACTCCTTGTAAGGAATAAGATTTGGGTGTTTCGTATCCCACTCGCCTTTGATCTGGCTGATCACGAGAGCGGAATCTCCGAAGACACTCAGAAACTTGATCCTTAGGTCAATTGCAGCTCGAAGACCCATGATGCATGCTTCATACTCCACCATGTTATTGGTGCAGTTGAAACATAGTCGGGCGGTAAGTGGAGTATGAGAGCCTTTAGGAGATATGATCACAGTGCCAATATCATTACCCAAAGCGTTCGAGGCTCCGTCAAAGTGCATAGACCATCGGGATCCTTCCTCAGGTCCTTCATCCGGTCCAGGTACTTCACAATCAGTCACTACCATGATATTCTCGGCTGGAAATTCAAAGTTCATAGATTGGTAGTCATCCACTGCCTGGTGTGCCAAATGGTCTGCCAATACACTTCCCTTGATTGCTTTTTGAGTCGTGTACTGGATGTCGTATTCGGTCAAAATCATCTGCCATCTTGCTATTCTTCCGGACAAGGCAGGCTTTTCGAAGATATACTTGATTGGATCCATTTTTGAAATCAATAGAGTAGTGTGAGTCAACATATACTGCCTCAGCCGACGAGCATCCCATACCAAAGCGCAGCAAGTTTTCTCGAGCAGTGAGTATCGGGTCTCACAGTCGGTAAACTTTTTGCTAAGGTAATAAATAGCGTGCTCTTTTCGGCCAGACTCGTCATGCTTCCCCAGCACACACCCCATTGAGCTGTCAAGTACTGTCAAGTATAAGATTAGAGGTCTCCCTTCAACTGGTGGCATCTGAATAGGTGGCTCTTGGAGATACTCTTTGACTCTTTCGAAGGCGTCCTGACATTCATCGTTCCGACGTACTACTTGATCTTTCTTCAGCAGCTTGCAGATTGGTTCACAGGTAGCAGTTAGGTGTGAGATGAATCGGGCAATGTAGTTCAGACGTCCTAGAAAGCCTCTGACTTCTTTCTCTGTCTTGGGAACTGGCATCTCTTGTATGGCTTTCACTTTGGCAGGGTCCACTTGAATACCTTTGTCGCTCACAACGAAGCCTAACAGTTTTCCAGATCTTACCCCGAAGGTGCACTTATTCGGGTTCAACCTCAGCTTGTACAACTTCAAACGGTCAAACAGCTTCTATAGGTGGTCAAGGTGTTCCTCCTCAGTTTGGGACCTTGCAATCATATCATCAACGTATACTTCTATCTCATGATGGATCATGTCATGAAACAAAGCAACCATGGCACGTTGGTAGGTTGCCCCATCATTCTTCAACCCAAAAGGCATGACCTTGTAGCAAAAGGTGCCCCACTGAGTAACAAAAGTGGTCTTCTCCATGTCTTCGGGAGTCATCTTTATTTGATTATAACCGGAGAACCCGTCCATGAAGGAGAATACTTTATGCTGAGCAGTGTTGTCAACTAGAACGTCGATGTGAGGCAGAGGGAAGTCGTCCTTAGGGCTCGCCCTGTTCAAATCCTTGTAATCAACACACATTCGGACATTACCATCTTTCTTCGGCACTGGAACCACGTTGGCAACCCACTGAGGGTAAGAAGTCACTGCTAGAAAACCGGCATCAAATTGTTTCATAACCTCAGCTTTGATTTTCTCGGACATCTCTGGGCGCATACGGCGGACCTTCTGTTTTACCTGAGGGCATTCTTCCTTGGTAGGCAGGTGATGAACCACAATGTCGGTATCCAACCCAGGCATATCTTCGTAAGACCAGGCAAAGATTTCCACATAGTCATGCAGCATCTGAATCAACCGTTGTTTCACACTAGACTCCAGATTTGCACCGATCTTGACTTCCTTTCTGTCTGTCTCAGTACCCAGATTTACCGTTTCCACTGGCTCTTCATGTGGCTGAATGGCCCTCTCTTCCTAGAGTAGCAGTCTTACAAGCTCACCAGGCACTTCACAATCATCTTCACATTCGTCTTCGGCTAAGTTGATCGGATTTTCGAAGTCATAACTGGAAGTAGCAGAGTCGTTACCAGTGAGATCCAGAGTGGATTGGAACCTGTATATGTGAGTGTGTGTAAATATAGTTGTTTTGCAATATATAATAAAGAAAGACAAGGAGCGCAAGATTTGAAATGCAAAAAAAACGTCCAATGCTTTTATTAATGATATATGGAAATGACACACAAAAGCCCTCACAAATGAAGCCACGGTGCCCCGGGTAAGACATTGGGCCATAAAGTTTCAAATTATTGTCTGTTACAAATTCAAAACAAAGGAGTTCATTAATGAGTGACAAAAGTAATAGGTATGAAGTCTTTCACAGTCCAGTTGCTTGGTCCACCGTTGGTCGTTGGGTAGATCCAGCTGTCGAATTCAGATTCCTCCACGCCATCTTCAATAGCATTTACCCCTGGGTTGCTGATGAATACAGGAGGTCTTCCAATCCTTGCCTTACGAACAACCCTTTGAGCTTCTTCAGTGAAACCTAAACCAAACTTGTCAGTCTTCTGAGTGAAATCAGGAAGTCGGCCCCAGTTTGCACACTCACCCTTCTCAATAACAGCCCGGGCATCCTTTAAGGAAGCCATCTTCAATGGAGAATCTTCGATCACAGTTTCAGCTGATGCCAGTGTTGGAGGAACCTCTTCAAAGTGTTGAAAGGGGGTTTCAATGAACTCCCCATCCATCTCTATGTACCGGAACGAGCTAAGGTGGCTGACCATGTATTCCTCCTCCCCCTGCAATGTCACAATCTTCCCCTTGATTGGGTACTTCAGTTTCTGATGTAGTGTGGAGGTCACAGCTCCAGCCTTGTGGATCCATGGACGACCCAGCAAACAAGAGTAGGATGGTCGGATGTCCATAACGTAGAATGTAGAATCAAAGACCTGAGAACCAACCCTGATTGGAATGTCAACTTCACCATGTACCATTCTTTTAGACCCGTCAAAGACCCGGACAACAATGTTACTTGGCTTCAGCTCCAAACCCTCGCAATCCAACCTGTCTAGAGCTTTCTTGGGTAATACGTTCAACGAGGAACCAGTGTCAACCAACACATGGGCAAGAGTAGTTCCCCTGCATTCAATGGAGACATGCAGAGCATCATTATGGTTCTTCCCTTTAGCAGTCAGATCAGCATCGGAGAAACCCAAACCATTATCAGCAGTTAAGTTGGCCACACAATCGGTAAATTGATCAGCTGACGTCTCTTGGGGCATGTGGGCCGTCTTCAGGAAGGTAATCAGGGCCTTGGCATGGGCCTCTGAACACAACAACAATGATAGCATAGATATCTTGGATGGGGTGTGCCCCAGCTGCTCAACTACATTAAAATCACTCTTCTTGATAATCTTAAGAATCTCTTCCATCTCCTGTTTGGAAGCTTCAACAGTGGTTGTCTTTGGTGCCTCCGTCTGGGCAAGCACATCAGTAGCAATCCCTTTGCCCCGAGCATCAGATGACTCGGCAGCAGGGGTAGAAATAGGAACTTGGTAAGGAAGGGAAGCAGGCACACTGGCAGGTGTGATGACAATAGGTCTCTGAATAGCTGGTGGCGCAATATCTGGTGAGAAAAGTCTACCACTGCGAGTGACTTTGGCAGGCCCGGTGATGTTGCTGACGCCTGTACTAGTATCAAACTCTTGTTTTACTCTAAGCACGTAAACATCTACCCCATAGTGCCACGGGATAGCTTTGTCAGATGTATAGGGGAGGGACCCCGGAACAGTGATGATGATGGGTGCAGCCTTCTGAGCAGACATGATTTTGACAGGCTTCCTTGAGGGAGCTTTGGGAGAATTATTGAAAATAGTGACAACTGACACTTCTTCGGCAGGGATAGCAGGAACAACAATCTTCTCGAACAAGATCTCTTTACTATCCATCAGGTTTTGGACGCCTGACTTCAACAAAGGACAACCAGCAGGTGAAACAGAACATAGATGGCAACCTTTACTACACCCCGGAAATAAACCGGCTAGCAACAGGTTCCTCTTGACAGTCAACAGCGGAGTAACAATATTATCCACAGAGGCTACATACAGGTCTTCTTTCACAGCATTCACTCCATGCTTGGGCATGGGAGCAGTCACAACATTGGGCCTTTCGGGCGCCTCAAACTCTATCTCTTTAGCATCAATAAGGTCCTGAACCTTATTCCTCAGAGCCCAACAATCATCCGTAGTATGCCCCGGGCTGTCAGAGTGATAAGCGCAACGGGCGTTGGGATTGTACTTTGGAGAAGTTGTGTTTACAACCTTCGGAGATTCTTTTATAGTTACCAGATTGGTTGACAGTAGTTGCGGCAATATCTGGGACAAGGTCATACTGAGTCGAGTGAACTTCCTTCTGGGTCTCTCACCCCTTGGTTGGTTATATTGCTGAGGAGCAGCAGCAGGCTTTGAAATTACCACCGCGTTGACAGCTTGACGGCGTTCTGGTTTATTCTGCCTCCTTGAACCATAAACAGCATAGATTCCTTCTTGAAGGGCTTCTTTTCAGTGCTCGAGGAGGCACCCTTTTGTATCTTCCCAGACTTGATACCAGCTTCTATCCTCTCACCAGTCAAGATAAGGTCTGTAAACCCAGCAGAAGAATTCCCAATCAGATGGTTGAAGAACGGACCAGACAGGGTCCCCAAGAACATGTCAACAAGCTCACAGTCAGTCAAAGGTGGTTGCACCCTTCCTGCCAGGTCTCTCCACTTTTGAGCATACTCCTTAAATCCTTCACCCGTCCCTAGTGACATACCCTGGAGTTGGGTACGCGTAGGAGCGAGGTCGGAATTATACTGATACTGCTTATAAAACGCAGTAGCCAAGTCCTCCCAGTTACGAATACTGGCTCCATCCAGCTGATAGAACCATTCGAGTTGAGTCCCTGAAAGACTATCCTGGAAGAAATGGATCCACAAATTCTTGTCAGCTGTATAAGGTTAGATCTTCCTTACATACGATCAGAGGTGCAGCTTAGGACAGGAAGCTCCGTCGTACTTTGAAAAAGCAGGTGCCTTGAACTTGTGGGGAATCACCACCCCAGAGGATAAGCCTAGGTCTCCAAAGTACAACCCAGGCACATGTTGAATCTTCATAGCACTTAAGTGGTCCTCTAGCTGTTTGTACCTATCCTCAGCAGGGGGATACTGTTCATCATTGTAGTCCATCTCTTTGTCGGAGACCACGAGACTAGGAACCCTTCTCTCTTGGGGACTGTCTTTCCCTACAGAGGAAGTAGTCAGATCAACCTCGTTTTGTCGTCCATTCCCAAATCTGCGTCCAGTGTTGAACAACACAGTCCTCTTCTTCTTCTTCTTCAGAATCAGAGTCTTCAACTCCTGTTGACCCTGGGCTAGGCTCATGACCAACTCTTGGAACTGGGCGTTCTGGGCCTGGAGGGCCTTGATAGCTTGTTCAGTAGTAGGTTCAGAAGACATGATGATTGCTGAAATAAACAGCGAAGAAGATAAGTGACCTGTAAAAAGGGTACCTGTTATGCATATGATGAATGGAATACGTATGATTTATGTTTTCAAAGACAATCGAGATTCAACTTTGTAGACAAAAAGGAAACACACTTTAATAGATTCAAACTTTAATTTGTTCAAGAAATTGCCCTTAGGCGTTACATAAATGAAAATACTGAAAAGGGAATAAAAGCTGTAAAAGAAACATCCAAAGCCTATCAGTGCTCCCATGGCCTCTTCTTCTCAGTACAGATATAGTCATTCAAGATCCGCTCGTTCTCCAATTGCTTGGTCAGCTTCTGGATCTTCTGTTCCTGTTCATTGAACCTTTCCCGATAAGAATCCCGTTCTTCCTGTAGTTGCACCCAAGACCTCTTTAGTGTATCAACATCAGTGGGTATCTGAGGAGGGAGTACAGTTGGAGGAACCCCGTCTCTATCAGGAACTTCAAGAGTAATAGGTCTGACGACTTCGAATGGCATACCTAACTTCTGAGCACGGATGCGGACCCACCTGTAGTAAGATTCCATAGGCAGAGAAGTCTTCGGTCCCAACTCATGTGGGTCAGCTTTGTGAATTCTATCCCAAGCCCGGATGAATCTACGACGCAGCTCGTCACTGTCTACCTGAAACTCAAAACTGATGTGAGGTATCAACATCTCATGAGGCCCTGCTCTTCTGGCTCTTCCAAACTGACGGAGAGCTAAACATGGATTATAAGAAATTTCCTCCCTGGGTACCGATCAATGGAACATTAGGATACTCTCCGCAACGATCAATAACAGCCACCTCATTTAAACCTCTGAGAGTCCAAATGATGTCATTATCAGTGAGAGACATTAACCTATGAGCCCAGCCCCTTCCTTCTTTGTTCTTCAGCACGAACTTAGGGAGGTGCGAAATAAACCACCTCACTAATAAAGGAGCACAACACCACAGAGTTCCCCATCTTCGGGTAGTTCGAGCGTAGAGCTATTGCAGGATATCACCCAAGAGAGTGGGTACAGGGTTCCGAGAGATGAAGATCCTTATAGAATTGACATTGACAAAGGTATTAGGATTTGGAAACAATACTAGACCATAGATTAAGAGAGCCAGAATGTCTTAGTACGCCCTGAAGTCTAAGTCATTCTAGAAACTATTAGCTTTGCCAATCAGAAACTTAGCCAAAAAGCCCTTAACTCCACTTCTAGTCTCCCAGTTATCCATTACCTCTTTGTTGGTCAAAGGAAGGGCTGCAGCAATCTCCTCGAGCCTAAGAGTCTTTTCCCAATCAGTGAATGGAGTCTGCTCCAAAACAGGGATGCCAAGCAAATCAGAGAATTCTTCCAGGGTAGGGACCAGCTGGAAGTCTTGAAAGGTGAAGCAATGGTATAGGGGATCATAAAACTGGGTCAGGACACTCATCAGTTGTTGGTCCCACTTTGAAGTGACTAAACCGAGAAGAGAACCATGCCTCTTGATGAAGGAAGTAGTGTTTGGAATCCTATCAACCAACTCTTTAAGCAAATCAAGTGGGTGAACAAAGTTGAGTCGGATAGTATTCCTTCGCATGGGCATCATAATGTCCTACAAAACAGAGCAAAGATGAAACCCTCTTGTCTTTGAAATGGGTTAGTCCTTGTGCAGGATGCATGCAATGTATGATGGTATGATGTTATGATAAAGCACACCACAAGTATTCACAAAAGGCAAACATGGTAAGGCACACAAGTCACACAAGACAACCCTTAGAGTTCAGGCCAGCATGAAGTTTAGGTACTACCCTCTTTTAGTTCAGTTGGTTAAGACCTGTCCTAAAAAATAGTAACCGGGTTCTAGAGGATCTCAATATCACTGACTACCCTCAATCGGTCATAACTCCAGCTTCGCAATCTTTTCTTGCGGCCGGAACCATCACGAGAGTTTAGCCTCAATGAGTGTAGCATACTGCTACTGTTCTATGGCCAAGTTGGTCAATTTAAAGTGCTAAGGTCAGTTGGTGCTTAATGACTCCTCAGAAGACCCATATTCTCCTCGTTCCAACACAAGGGATATCGGTACAGACCAAGGTGTCACACCAACGTAGCTACTGCTTCACCTGTGTTGGTCTACGCCGGACAGGTCCCTCACAGTTTATTGCTACTTACCTAAAGGGTATCCCTAGATCCGGGTTAGGATCTATGAAACTCCGATGCAAGCCCACAAATATAAAATAAAACAAGGCATACAATTGAAAACATAGAATGATCTAATCCTAAGGTACACCTCACTTATAAAATATTTCCCCAGCAGAGTCGCCAGTTCTATGATCGGTGGAAATAGAACTGACTGTTTTGAAATGCTGGTTCGCATTTGCGTTTAGCAAAATGTCGCGGTAAGCAAGAGTCGCCACCGTCTTTTATTTTCTCCAAACAAGGAAAGGACAAAAGCACAACAAAATTCCTTTTCGAGATGTTTCTCGGGTTCGGGAGGTAGATTATAGAAAGGGAAGGTGTTAGCACCCTTTCTATCCGTGGTTATCCACGGGCTCTTAGGTACTTGCTCACTATGTTTTTAAAAATGTTTGCTTTTCTTGTGTTTGTGGGTTTTGAAAAAGTTTGTTTTGAAAACTTCGTTTGAACTCTTGTATCAGTCCTCAAGAGTGTATGAAGTGTTTGTTTGAAAACTTTTGTCTGAAAAGTGTAAGTGCGAAAAGTTGTTTTTGTTTTAAAGGAGCAAGTACCTTAGAACCTCTACCTACTCAAAGGAATTAAGCTGTGTAAATGTCCTTTAGACAGTACTATCCTACTATTGAGAAGTAGGTAGCACCGTCGTTGGAGTTATTCGGGTCAATTCGATTATAGGGACATGTCGTCACCAAAGCAATAGTAGGACGCCTTAGCGGTAACCCTAATGTCCTAGATCCTTTTTTATCCGAGGCAACCGTTTCGAGGAAACTTGGATCTTTTAGACAAGAGGGCGACCTCTAAAACACCCTATACTCAATGACCACGTCGAGGCAACCAAGTGAGGCGTACCCTAGGAGTGGCATGTGCGAGTGTCTCAAGTTTCAGTTTATATTATCTTTGCACATGTATTATGGTGAGCTACGAGTTGATTTTTAATTTTCAGGCAAGTCTTGTCATGCATAGTTAACATACATTTAACAGTTAATAGTTGTGCGGAATGTAAATTACGGAAAGTAAATCTACGCTATTACAAGGCGTCGGGTATTTACATCACCAAAAGCAACCCTTGAAAGGTAAATGCGGAAAATAAAGAAAGCGATAAAAGTCCTAATTATCTATTACATCCTCGGAGCAATCACATAAATAATGATAAAAAATGTTATGCGCGAAAAGAAATTGAATCGGGAAAGTCCTTAGGGTTTTGACCCTTTTGAGAAAAGAATGAATTTTGGCCCTTTTTTGCATTTAATTAAATATTAAACCTAAAACTAATTAATTAATTAATTAAAAGAAAACAAAGTATTTTTTAGTTTTTTTATGTTTTTAATGAAATAAAAGAAAAGAAGTTAAAATTGTCAAAAAAAACCCTAATTCTAATTTATTTTATTTGCTATGAAAATAATTAAAGTTATCCTAATTAAAAAAGACTAAATTAATTAATTACATTTATTTACAAAAATAATAAATTAAAGGTGAAATTAATAATAATAAAAATATTTTATTTTCTGGTTTTCTGAATTTTTATTGTGAAAAACATATTAGTTAAGTTAATTAAATAATAATAATAATAATTAATAATAATAATTAGTAAAAGGAAAAAAAATATAAAAAGAAAACAATAAACCAGGGTGGTGTGCTGGCCCATTAGGAGGTTTGTTAGCAATCTTCAAGCCCAATAACACTCAAGCCCTTCTGACTTTCTTGATTTGTCTACGCGTGGGTTGACCAGGAGCACCATGGTCTTCCAATCATGACCATTGGGTTAATGCTTAAGGCCACTTGGCGCGCTGATCACTGGAGGTATATGGTGGAGCACTTCCTGAAGCCTGTTGTTGGCTCCTAAATTCGACACCCTTGTTTTTATTAATATCAGCCATTAAAGCTAAAGGATGGTTTCGACCAGCTGGTTCTGTCGAAGTGTTCGTCAGAGGATGGCAATGTACTTAGAGAATTTCTTCCAAGGGAGAATTTGGTTGCCTTCAACGTCGAAGGTGTTTCTCGTCGAAGATGCTTCTCGACGAAGGTGTTCGATTGTTCAGAGTGGAACAGTTTGAAATTCAAACGTTTGGAGGGAAAACGGTTCCCAGCAGTTACCAAGTGCAACGTGCCAAGATCTGGAGCGTCGATCGCTGTGAACGTGCCAAGTGGAGTCATCTCGAAGCAGTGTAACTGCCCGACGGTTACTTGAGATGCGTTTTAGTATAAATATTAGTAGTTCACGCAGTTTTTCGCGTGTGTTCACAATTATATACAAGTCACTCATATAGATTCGAGTACCCAGCGTGTGAAAAAGAATTGTTGAGAATGTATGTGTGAAACACCACTTTAATTAATCAAAGTCATTTATTTTCCAGAAACTTTACTTGCTTTCTCCTTTACTTTTCCAGTCGAAAGCCTTTATTTCAAGCCTTCCTTTATTTTATCAAGTTCTCTTCTTCATGCAATTTACATAAAGCTTCTTTATTTTCTTGTCATTTAATCATTATCAAACTTAGTCAAAACCCCAAAATCAACCATGTCTTAGGATCAATCTGATCGATCCTGCGAGTAACCAAATAAGTAACCTTTTGGAAGATCAGCGGTTGTTTACCAATTCCCACGGTAAACAAATTGGCACACCCGGTGGGACTGTGTGTTGATTTTTGAAGTTTAACCTCTTCATACAAAATATCATCTTTTTCGAGAAGTATTGCATGTTATTGAGAAGTGGTAGAATATACACTAACAATACCAATACTGCCAGAAGAAGAGAAGCGATGGCGAATCCGCCAAACAATAACGAAATCCCACAAACGAATGTGGGAACAACGGTTATCCCAACCGTAAGTGAAGCGATAACCGCTGGTTCAACACCAGCAGTAACGGTCACAACAACGGGGCCATTACCTCCGTTCACTGGCCCCAGAGTGCCTTTGGGAACTCCCCTACCAAGGGGAAATCTAGGCACAAGGCCTTATGTTCCCCCAGGATTTATGACAGGCGGTCAAAATCGAGAACCACTCTATGGCATGCCAACTTCTGACTTGGCTAGCCTAACGAACGCTGCGTCCACTTTTTCAGACCCTTTAGTGAGTGCCTCTTCGCCACTCCAAGGTTCTGGAGTAGGTATGGCGAATAGAAATAGGACCCAACTCTTAGGAGGAACGTCCCAAGTAGCACATGGCCTTACAAATGCCTCGACAACAGTCTTGAGGCAACAAATGGACGAAAGCAACCATGATATGGTTCAAATGTTGGCACAAACTTTAAATACAGTGCTGAATCCTCTAATACAAAACACCACCCAATCGAATCAGCAGATGACAGCGTAAATGACGCGTTTGGCTGATTTCTTTGGAGTACCCCAACCTATTCGACAGCCCTAAAGGGCGCAAATAAGGGGAAACCAAGGTATACTCTTAGAGGAAGAAACCACTATCAACCAAGTCCAGCAGCCTGTCGAAGAAAACCTTAGGGCACGATTAGAGCAGCCTGTCGAAGAACCTAGGGTTATAACCTCAGAGGTAAGGTTAGTTAACAGAAACCAAAATGCTGACGAAGTGGTTCAGCATATCCAATACCAAAACATGGGTTTGGAAAATAATCTGTCAGCCATGATCGAAAGAATCATGACTCAAAATGGGATGAACATGGGCTTTCGTAGGCCCAATTTCACATCCCCACTGTCAGAATACGTGTTACAAACAGACTTACCTCCTAGATGTAAAGTCCCTAAGTTCACTAAATTCTCTAGGGACACGACAGAATCTACTGTCGAACATGTGGCGAGATACTTGATCGAAGCAGGAGATATTTCAAACAACGAAAACCTGAGGATTAAGTACTTCCCAAGTTCTTTAACAAAGAACGCTTTTACTTGGTTTACAACTCTTCCCCCCAATTCGATCCATCATTGGACCCAGTTGGAGAGATTGTTCCATGAGCAATTCTACATGGGACAAACCAAGATAATCCTGAAAGAATTGGCCAGTGTAAAGAGACGTTTCACTGAACCTATAGACGAATATCTAAATAGGTTTAGGTTGCTTAAAGCAAGATGTTTTACACAAGTGCCAGAACATGAGTTAGTCGAAATAGCCGCAGGGGGTTTAGATTATTCCATTAGGAAGAAGTTAGACACTCAATACCTGAGAGACATGGCCCAACTGGCCGATAGAGTTCGACAGGTCGAACGCCTTAAAGCTGAGAAAGCCAAGGCAACGAAAACTCATAAAAGAGAGAGGATAGCGTATGTTGAGATGGATGACGAAGATCCATAAACCTTCGACGAAACTATAACTGTCGAAGAAGGCGAAGTCGATTTAGCGGAACTAAAACAAGGACCACCATATTCTTGCAAACTGTTAGTCCCCTCAAGTGGAAAAAATCCCACTGGTCCAGAAAGGACCAACGATAGGTTCCCCAAAAAGACTTATAGTTTTGATATTACAAAATGTGATGAAATCTTTGACTTGCTTGTAAAAGATGGCCAAATGATAATACCCCCAGGGGTAAAAGTGCCTCCTCTTGATCAAAGAAAGAAGAGAGGCTTTTGTAAATATCATAATTTTCTGGGCCATAAAACGTCTCAATGTTTTCTTTTCAGGAATCTTGTGCAAGACGCTATCGAAGAAGGGAGGTTGAAGTTTGCTGACAAGACCCCCATGACTGTGGACTCTAACCCGTTGCAGGCTGAAGCCCATTATGCTGAACCTTCAGAGGTGAACGTGATCGAGGCATCCAGAAGCCAGTCGAAGAGGCCAGGAATCACAATGGTCGAAGTCTCAAAGGACCATGTCAACATGCCAATCTTTGGCAGTTTTTCTGGGAATCTGTCCAGAAAGACAATTGAAGCGGTTCAAAAGGCGGTCGAAAGCCCAAAGCTGGAGACAGTTGGAGCCCAAAAATCTGGAACAAAACCCAGTTCTCACTTGGCTGCAGTTCAAGGCCAGACAGAGGACTTGGAGATTCAAATGAAGCAGTTGACTCTTGCCACCAAAGATACCATGAATGTCAACATGGTCGAAGTCTCTGAACCAAAAGCATCAGAAGAGGCCATGAGGCAAGAACAAGCCAACAAAACTGCTTTCCCTCGGGAAAATGAAAATCTGGCAGATTTCCTGCAAAGATTCCAGAAAAAGAAGTCAGAAGTGATGCTGTGTCCTAGATGCAGTTCGATCTTTGACAAAAAAGCTGCTGAACATATTCAAGGTGTAAGAGCAGCAAACAGGAAAAGGGAAAGTGTTGATACTCGACATGACCCCAGAAGAACCTACCAAAAAGGTTCAAATCAAGAAAAGAGGCCAATGACTTTCAGGCCTCCAACGAATGTGCCAGATGATACTTGGTACAAGACATCTGGTCGAAAGACACCAAGCGAGGAAAGATGGCACTCCTTCGAAGTGCCAAGAGGTTCGTCTTTAACACATAAGAAAGAGCCTCAGGTTGCTACCCCTAAAGTGACACAGGTATCAAGCAACTACAAAGGGAAAAATCCCATGTCTCGATCTCAATGGAGGAGATACCAGAGGCGACGAAAAGCTAAGAGGGAAGCTGCTAATGAACCAAAGGCAGAATCCAGTTCAAATGTTCCTCAGAGAAAGCAGCGGAAACCTCTGGAAAGAGAACCAGTAACCAATAGGCTAGTTTGGCCTAACCAGGGTGAAGTTGATAACGAAGATGGTTCTGAGTCTGATGACACTTTGGACATCATGGTGAACATAGTCTCTGTTCTGCCCAGGGAGTTCAACCGCCAGGTGGAGGTCGAAACAAGCTATTGGGAAGTGGAGCAAGAAATGGCCAAGCATAGGCCAGTGTGCTATTTCGTCATGGATAATGGAGCCACTGAAGAGCAGAATGGGTTCTTCGAACCACCTACAGAGGCGATGAAAAATCACCTAAAGCCTTTATTTATAAGGGCTAAACTCGAAGAAACCACAGTAAATAAAATCTTGGTGGATTGTGGGGCAACCATCAACATCATCCCTCACTTTATGCTAAGAAAAATAGGCAAAAGTGATGAGCACATCAAGCCTCACAACATGGTCCTGTCGAATTATGAAGGCGGCATAGGGACCACTATGGGTGTGATCCAACTGGACATCAAGGTGGGATCTATCCTTCGACCAACTATGTTTATGGTCATATCGGCCAAACCTAACTATAATCTTTTGTTGGGCCGTGAATGGATTCATGGTGTTGGAGCTGTACCATCATCAATGCACCAAAGGTTACTGCTATGGCGTCCTGATGGAATGGTCGAAAACATAGAAGCGGACCAAAGCTATTGCCTGGGCGAAGTAAATCACCTAGGGCTGGCAGACTTCGACAAGAACCTGGCTCACATTGGGCCATGCCCAACACCTGACTTCGACTTGGCGCCAGCGCCAAATACTTTTTGTTCCCTATACCTGCACCCTGAGCATGGTTTTCAATGGGACAGAGAAGACTTGTCCCACATTGACTTTAGTGGGTTAACTGATATCCAACCAACTGGTTGGGGAAGTGAATTCAGTGACAATGACTGAGTCACAATCATTGCAGCGAATTTCGGCTCTCGAAGCTGAAGTAAAATATATGGCCACACAGGCCAATGATCAACAGTTATCTTCTGCAGATCCTGGAAAGGACTTCGATCCAGAACCTCCTGATATCATGCCAGAAGGGATGCAGGAACAGAGGCTCGACGCCATCTACGATGATGAGCCTTTGGGATTCGAAAAGGACCCCTTAGTGAATAACATCAAGATGCTAGCGTAGGATCATTTAGAAGAAATCAACTTAGGCGAAGGGTCAGAGAAAAAGCCAACTTACATCAGCGCAAAAATTGACCCAGAACTCAGGTTGGAAGTAATCCATTTGTTAAAAGAGTTCAAGGACTGTTTTGCATGGGATTATGACGAAATGCCTGGTCTCGACAGAGGATTGGTAGAACTTCAGTTGCCAATCAAACCTGGGAAGAAGCCAATCAAGCAAAGTCCAAGACGCTTCGCTCCAGAAATACTGTCGAAGATCAAAACGGAAGTCGAAAGACTGCTGAAGTGCAAATTCATACGCGTTACGAGGTATGTCGAATGGATTGCAAACATTGTGCCAGTGATTAAGAAAAATGGTACATTGAGGCTGTGCATAGATTTCAGAGATTTGAATGCTGCTACACCCAAAGATGAATATCTTATGCCTGTGGCGGAAATGCTAGTTGATTCTGCCGCTGGCTACGAATACCTGAGTATGCTCGATGGTTATTCAGGATATAATCAAATATTCATTGCTGAAGAAGATGTGTCGAAAACAGCTTTTCGATGCCCTGGAGCTTTAGGCACTTACGAATGGGTAGTGATGCCTTTTGGCCTAAAGAACGCTGGGGAAACATACCAGCGAGCAATGAATTCTATCTTCCATGATTTTATTAACACCTTTATGCAAGTATATATTGATGACATTGTTATAAAATCTGTTTCCAGGAAGAACCACATAGACCACCTTCGACAATCATTCGAAAGAATGAGAGAGCATGGTCTGAAGATGAACCCTTTGAAGTGTGAATTCTGTGTGAAAGTTGGAGATTTCTTGGGCTTCGTTGTCCACAAGAAAGGAATCGAAATCAACCAGAACAAGACAAAGGCAATTCTGGAAGCGAAAGCGCCATCGAACAAAAAGGAACTGCAATCTCTGTTAGGCAAGATAAATTTCTTAAGGAGATTCATATCTAACCTAAGTGGGAAAGCTCAAGCCTTTTCGCCCTTACTTCGATTGAACAAAGAGGGATTCGAATGGGGGCAAGAGCAACAGGAAGCCTTCGACAAAATCAAAGGGTACCTCACAAAGCCACCTATTTTGGTGCCTCCTTGTAGCAACAGGAGTATGAGATTGTACATAGCTGCGTTCGACAAAACTTTGGGAAGCATGTTAGCCCAAGAAGATGAAAATGGAGTCGAAAGACCCATTTACTATCTTAGCAGAGTTTTGAACGATGCAGAAACTAGATATAGCAAAGTTGAAAAATTGTGTCTATGTCTGTATTTCTCTTGTACAAAGCTCAAACAATATATAAAACCAGTTGATGTGTATGTTTCGTCTCATTTTGATGTTTTCAAATACATGTTGTCGAAACCCATCTTGCACAGTCGAATTGGCAAGTGGGCATTAGCATTAACTGAATACTCCTTGACCTTTATGCCTCTTAAGGCAGTGAAAGGACAAGTAGTGGCAGACTTTATAGTCGACCACTCAATTCAAGTTGAGAGTATTAATTATGTGGAGATAGAACCTTGGATATTCTACATCGATGGTTCCAGCCATAAAGATGGAACAGGAGTAGGAGTCTTGATTATTTCTCCAGAAAAAATTCCAACAACATTCAAGTACAAGATATCAGGTTCTTGTTCGAACAATGAGGCTGAGTATGAAGCTCTAATTACTGGCCTTGAGATATTGTTGGAATTGGGGGCAACTCGAGTCGAAATAAAGGGAGACTCAGAGTTAGTCATTAAGCAAGTCACAAAAGAATAAAAATGCATAAGAGAAAATCTCATTATGTACTTTGTGATAGCAAATCGTTTGTTGAAAAAATTTGAAATGGTCAACATTCGACACATACCCAGATTGGAAAATCAAATAGCCAACGATTTGGCACAAATTGCATCTGGGTACAAAATTTCAAAAACGAGATTACAAAGAGCAATCGAAGTTCGAGAAAAGATAAAAGCAACTTGTCTGTCACCAACAGATTTGGAATCGACAAGACTAGGGTATGCTGATCAAAGTAACTTCGAAATTTCGTTCATAGACAATTTATCAGAGCAAGATTGGAGGAAACCCATTGTGGATTATCTTCAAAATCCAGTAGCTTCGACAGAACGAAAAACAAAGTATAGGGCGTTGAGTTACGTACTCATGGGTAATGAGTTATTTAAAAAGACGCCTGAAGGGGTATTGCTAAAATGCTTAAGTGAAACTGAAGCATACATAGCCCTTTCGACTACGCACGCTGGAGCATGTGGGGCTCACCAAGTAGGCCATAAGATGAAATGGTTGTTGTTTCGACAAGGACTATACTGGCCCACCATGTTGAAAGATTGTGTCGAGTTCGCCAAAGGTTGCCAAGAATGTCAAGGCCATACAGGCATCCAACATGTACCAGCAAGCGAACTTCACTCGATAGTGAAACCTTGCCCTTTAGAGGATGGGCGTTGGACCTTATTGGAGAGATTCGACCAGCATCATCAAAGAGCCAGAAGTATATATTG
The DNA here is from genome assembly GCA_948472305.1 of Vicia faba. NCBI lineage: Eukaryota > Viridiplantae > Streptophyta > Magnoliopsida > Fabales > Fabaceae > Vicia > Vicia faba. Next base: position 568,417,044 of record OX451737.1, read on the forward strand.
GTAGGCATTGATTATTTTACTAAGTGGATCGAAGCTATTCCTTTAGTCAATGTAGACCAAGAAAATGTCATTGAATTTATTCAAAAGAACATTATCTTTAGATATGGAATCCCTGAGACTATAACTACTGATCAAGGATCAGTTTTTACTGGTCGAAAGATGCAGGAATTCGCTCAAGAAACAGGCTTTAAACTCCTAACATCAACGCCTTATTATGCACAGGCAAACAGTTAAGTCGAAGCAGCGAACAAAATAGTGGTTGGCTTGATAAAAAAGCATGTTAGGAAGAAGCCGAAAAATTGGCATAAGACGTTAGACCAGATCTTGTGGGCCTGTCGAACGTCCCCAAAAGAAGCCATAGGTACAACACTATATAGGCTAACTTTTGGTCATGACGCAGTGTTGCCAGCAGAAATTTGTCTTCAATCTGCAAGGGTTCAGAGACACCATGATATTCCCTCTGAAGTTTATTGGGATATGATGTTAGACGAACTAGTAGATTTAGACGAAGAAAGACTGCGCGCTCTCGACCTACTAAGGCTTCAGAAGAAAAGAGTAGAAGACTCTTACAATAAAAAAGTGAAACCTAAGGCATTCTCGCCTGGAGAATTAGTTTGGAAGGTGATTCTTCCCATGGATCGAAGGGATCGAAGCATGGGAAAATGGTCACCCAAATGGGAAGGACCATTCAGAATCATCCAGACTTTTTCTGGTGGAGCTTATGAAGTCGAAGAGTTAGGTGAAGATAAAAGACTCTTGAGAGTAAATGGCAAATATTTGAAAAAGTATAAACCTATACTCCAAGAGATCAAAATAAATAGCAAGTAACGACTAAATTAACCATAAATAAGCCAAAATGGAAAATTTTATAAATTAGCCAAAATGGCAATATTGTCAAATACATATTATAATATATGGTTAAAGGGCTGAGTCAATCAGAAAGGGATGGAATCTTTGAGTCGTAGGTACTTCGCTTGCTGCAACTCCAGTCTTTTGTTGCACAAGGCATTCGCCTGGGCAAGCTTGGCAATTTGGTCGTCGAAGGCTTGAGCTTTCTCGACAAATTCTAGGCCTTGTGTGATTTCAGCTTGACTCTCGTTGTCTGGAACAGTCGAGAGAAGCTCCTCCTTTTGCTTAGTGTTGGCATTCATCTTGGCCTCCAGTTCTTCGATTTGCGCCTTTATCGAAGCATTGTCTCGATCTATGGCATCAATTTCTTCCTGCTTAGATGCCTTTTGCTTAGACAACTCTGCAATTTGAGAAGTCGTCTCTGCTACATCAGTCCAGGCGGAAGAACTTTTGCCATATAACGCTTCAAGCTGGCTGTTGAAGCCCCTTTGTCGCCGATAGTCTGCTGAGACTTGGTCAATAATGGAGTGTAACTCCATGATAAAGCTTGAAACCTCCGGAGTCACAGCTAGCAAGTCTACGACATTCAAAACAGCCCCCAAATACGATGGAGCAGTAGGGTCCCCCTCCAAAGCTTTCATCAAATCTTTCTTGAAGAACTGAGCCTTAACCTTCGTCAAAGCCTCATCGAGAGGAGAAGTTTCAGTGGACTTCCCCGACTGAGTAGAAGCCTCCTGACTAATATCAGACGAACTTCCCTTGCTCTCGATAATGGCATTCAGATAGCCAACAGGATCAGTTTGCTTCAAGAGTGCTAAGTCTTCTTTCGACCTATGCTTTGTTGAGGTGGTAACCTTTGCAGCAGCGTTGTCTTGGGGTTGAGGCTGTTGAGTAGCATTTGCCTCGACTTGACTTTCTTCGACTTGAAGTTCAGCAGTACCAGCATCAGCATGACCTCCTTCATCATGTTGTTCCTCCGACAGATCAACCACTTGAATCTCTTTTGGTTTTTGCTCTTCTGTTTGTGGATCTTCTGTTTGTTGTTCTTCTGTCTCAGCATTGGCTTCATCTGTTTCAGCATTGGCTTCATCGTTCGCCAATTCTTTCTCTTGGGGCCTACTAAGTTCAGAAGAATCTAGTGTTTTAGAAGTCTTTGGCGCTGAGCTTTCAGTGGTTTCCTGGAAAAATAAGAAGAAGAATCTTCTAGGTTAGAAAGGGACATAATCGAACGTGGGTATCGACACCTGAGTTAAAAAAGGGTCAAAGAAATTACCTGCAGAGGAACTTCAGCCCCAGGGCTGGAATTGTCGCTTTCGACAGGTATGTTGAGCAGAACATTTAGTTCCTCCTCCGTTGGCTCTTCAATAATTACTGGAGGTGGCCTGGGTTTTCTCCCAGCAACCTTTATTCTGATTGTTCGAGTCTCAGGAGAAGGAACATCTCTCTTCAGTTTTCTCCTCTTTAGAGGAGCAGGGGGAGAGTCGTCTTCTTCGTCACTCCCAGATTCGACCGTCAGTGCAGGTCGTTTCTTGGGTGAAGGTGCCCTAAAAACCAAATAAGTAACCTTTTGGAGTTCGATTTAGAAGCTACATCGAAAGTCAGAATGTTAAAGCCAGAAGAAAATAATAAAAGTCTGGTTACCGGTGCAGAAGGTTTTTTTTCGAAGGACCTTCCCCCTGATGGCTTGTTGTAGTTTTCGCCGGTGCTATAGTTTTCGCCGGTGGTGGAGGTTTTGTCAAGGGACCTCCTCCCTGGTGGCCTTCTGCAGCTTTCTTGGCTGCAGGCTTTTGAACAACTGAAAGAAGACAAGTTATAATTAACAGGCTACCAGTCGAAAGGGAAAGACAAAATAATTTGGAAGAATGAACTTACATTTCTTTATTTTGTCCAAGACTAGAACAAAAGACTTCTGAAGTTCGTCCACGAAGTCCTTCTCGTCGAAGAACTCTTCAGCATAGTAACTCTTCCACCACTCTTCGAAGGATGGTGAACAGAGAAAGTTAAGTTGATAGTCGAACAATGAAAGGACTGTTCGACCAGCATACCTGCCGATATGCTTGGTGGCAGCGTCTTCAGTGTAGTCGTTGCAAAAATATAACATAGACTTCTCCCTGGGAAAAATAGGAGAAGGAAGTGTTTGAATGATACCAAACTGGCGAGAGACCAAGTTTGGTTGATACGCGATCAGGCTCAAGTGAGTCTTGGAGCTCTTGAATCGCAGGGGCATTATTCTTGGTGTGAGAAATGCTTCCCACATTATTGTATGTTCTTCGACCTGAGGGTCACCTGACGACTTAGGATGGGGCCTCGTGAACCATTCTGGACCAACCTTTCGTCGAGCAAAGGGAGCCATGGTCGAAACAAATTCTTTTCTTCTTGCAAACATCAATACGAAGTTTGCAAAAGTTTGTTGAAGCTCCAGCCCATCTTCAGTCGGGGTCAGTAGAGCCAATCTTGTGCCTTCGATGCGCCTATTTGCTATCTCCGGAGCTTGCTCATTTATTTGAGTCTTCTGAGGTAAGAAAGACTCGAAGGTGGCATTGAGCCACAGCTGAAGTAGCCAAAAAGGTTCTGCAAGCAGCAGACTGGCTCTATTCTCGATGATCTTCAACAGAGTCGCTCCGCTGCTAATCGACTCGTACAGATTCGCCAAAATTAATTCTGCCAAACAAATATTTTGGCCATGGTGGAGTTGGGTGGCGAGGGTGACCATCTTCTTTGTCACCTGTAAAGACTTTGTACAGAACACAAAGCGTGACAGCCATAAGGCTAGAAACGCGATATGCTCTACATCCGACATAGTGGTTGTCGACCTATCGTGGTAATGGTTGATATAGGTGGTGTAGGTAGGTTTCGTAGTTGAGAATCCAATCTGATCCTCCGACATTTCCTCTGGGTCGAAATAATCCCCAGTGGGTCGAAGGCCAGTGATAGCAGCCACGTCGAACAGCGTGGGTGTTAGCATTCCACAGGGAAGGTGGAAGGTGAAATGAGTGTAATCCCAGAAGAGTAAGGAAGCTATCAACATCTCTGGGGAGTAGTTGAGACCCGTCTTCGACAACATAACTAGGTCGAATATCCCCAGATCCTTCCAGATCGAAGCCTGGCTTTTTTCCATTTTTTCCAGCCAAGCACTATGTCAGGAGTGAGGCTATGGCTAGACCTGAAAGCCCTAACACCCCTATTGAAGAAGCGAAGATCGATTTTCTCCTTAGCGGGATCTTCGTTATCCTCTGCATCTTTTTTAGAGCATCCAACAGGTTTGAGCTTTTCAAGCACTGGAAAGAAGCTTTTGATCTTCATGGCTTCAGTGATGCTTGGGTTTAGCGGGCCAGACACGACGAAGATTTGGTTGGAGTATCCAACCGGAATCATGAGTTGGTGTGAATAGGCTTCACGTTCAGCAATTTCTAAGGGTTCAGGAACCCTTCGTTGGCCTGTAGGAGTAACTACAGGGACAGTGGAGAAGATCTTGGGTTTAGCATTTCTGGAGGGGATGTTAGAACTAGGAGCGGTAGAAGAACCTGAGGCCATTGTTGATGTTAAGGTTGAAGATGAAGTGAAGAACAAAGTGTTTGCAAAGTTTGCAGAGATTTTGTGTTCAAGGAAGTTTGAAGGCAAGATAGCGTGAAAAAGTCCCAAAATGGATACTTAGTGCTATTTATAGTGTTGGGAAATCCCCAGATTCGAGGCCATTTAATGCCATTAAATGTTGCAGAAGGTAGTGGGACACGTGGCGTCCCCCTGTTGACATAGTCGTTCTGCAGAAATGAAAGGGTGCAGTGTGCGCCCTTGTTTTTGGGAAATTGTCATGATGACAATTTGTGAAAAGACATTTGGCACGCTGCACGCCGTACTGAGGTGACGTCTTAGGTACGGATGAAATGATGGCTTTTTCTTGGGATTGTCAGTGGTTGGTAGAAGACAAAAAGTGCACAATTTAATTTGTGACTAAGAGTGAAAAGATAGGTGTCGGATGAAATTTCAAAGAATGCCTTTTTCTTTTCAGAGTCGAAATAAGGCATTCTTGGGGGGCAATTTGTTGGCTCCTAAATTCGACACCCTTGTTTTTATTAATGTCAGCCATTAAAGCTAAAGGATGGTTTCGACCAGCTGGTTCTGTCGAAGTGTTCGTCAGAGGATGGCAATGTACTTAGAGAATTTCTTCCAAGGGAGAATTTGGTTGCCTTCGACGTCGAAGGTGTTTCTCGTCGAAGATGCTTCTCGACGAAGGTGTTCGATTGTTCAGAGTGGAACGGTTTGAAATTCAAACGTTTGGAGGGATAACGGTTCCCAGCGGTTACCAAGTGCAACGTGCCAAGATCTGGAGCGTCGAACGCTGTGAACGTGCCAAGTGGAGTCATCTCGAAGCAGTGTAACTGCCTGACGGTTACTTGAGATGCGTTTTAGTATAAATATTAGTAGTTCACGCAGTTTTTCGCGTGTGTTCACAATTATATACAAGTCACTCATATAGATTCGAGTACCCAGCGTGTGAGAAAGAATTGTTGAGAATGTATGTGTGAAACACCACTTTAATTAATCAAAGTCATTTATTTTCCAGACACTTTACTTGCTTTCTCCTTTACTTTTCCAGTCGAAAGCCTTTATTTCAAGCCTTCCTTTATTTTATCAAGTTCTCTTCTTCATGCAATTTACATAAAGCTTCTTTATTTTCTTGTCATTTAATCATTATCAAACTTAGTAAAAACCCCAAAATCAACCATGTCTTAGGATCAATCTGATCGATCCTGCGAGTAACCAAATAAGTAACCTTTTGGAAGATCAGCGGTTGTTTACCAATTCCCACGGTAAACACCTGCATGTAATCACATTAAGAAAAATAGAAACAAATATTACCTGGGATTCGAACCCAGGTCCCAATGATTACCAGCCAGCGCATCAACCACCAAGCCATTTGCCTGCGTTTGTTATTATGATAATGAACAAATATTATATTAAGAAACAATTAATATGTTGGAAATTGCAAAAAACGTGCGCTGCTTTTTGAACTGGCTAATCATGTGCTAACACGTCTTCATCTTCCTCCTTTGCCTGCATAAAAATACATTAGATAGCGGGGGTTTTTAACCCCCACAACCTACAATGACCAAAAATAGCGATTAGCTCTAGGATTTACGTAAATGTTTCGCGAGGGTGCCAACATGTTCGTCCAGATTCAACGATTCTAACCATGGGTCTTAAAGGTTCCAATTTTCCCTGTACTGTAAAGCCCCAATTTTAGAGCTTATGAACCCTAGAATTTATTAATGGCAATTTGTGATTCTGTGCGTTATAATTCAATTCAACTATGCCAATAGCTTCAGGTGAGTTCTAGCAACACAAAACAAACAAAAAATCATGTCAAATGCTTATGAATCATGAGTTGCGATTATGAAAAAAGCATCAAACCGTGTGACAGTAAATGATGATTTCTTGAGCCTTAGCGTGTGGTTTTGATTGCAAAACGTTCCTCACACTCCCAGCAATGTGTTTGAATCCACAAATTGCTTTGAATCGTGCTAGAATGCAGAAAACAGTTTTGAGTTTTCTTTGAATTTTCTTGAATTGGTTATGGATTTTTCTGCAGCAAATTCACGTATGCATGATTAGGGTTAGGTTGTGTATTTATAGAGGACTAAATTTAGGTCATATCCTTGAGCAAAGATCCATTGAATATTTGATTAAAAATCAAATATTTTTTAATCTTTTTTATTGAAGAAAGTTGCCATCTTTGGAGTTTTTGATATCCTTGATTGATACAGGAAATTGCCAGCATGATTAGGTCATTCTTGCTTCACACCATGATTGAAAAATCAAATCTTTGTATTTCCTACAATTTAAATTAATTAAATGAATTAATATTGATTAAAAATCCAATTAATTAATAAAAAATAAGAAAATAATTCAATTAAGCTTGATGGGTCGTCCATAGGCCATGGATAAAGTTTCAAGAAGAAATTTGAGGCCCATTAGCAAAAATAAAGTGTTTTGAGCAAAGTTGACTTTTGCAAATTCATGAAAATTTCCCAAATTCTCCAATGCATATCTTGCTCAATTTTGATCATATGAACATGTTCTTGGACATTTTGGAAAGGTATTGAAGTCCTATAACCAATGCCTTTGGTCCCATGTCATTTGGATTTACCAATATCAAGTTATGGTCTTTGACTTAAAGTGCATCTTTGTTGACTTTTGAATTTGACCTATAATGTAGAAATTGATAACTTTTTGTGAGAGCATTTCTTGGACTTGGAATGTGAAGATGGATTGTAGGAAATGTCATCCCCTTCAAAATGAGCATTGGATGGGATTTTTCTGATGAACCGTGAAAAAGTTATGCTTTGGTCAAGATACAGTTGACTTTTCTACTGTCCAAAAATAGTAACTTTTTGCATCTTGATGATTTTTGAGCCATGCTTGAGGAATCATGATCAAGACTTGATCAAATGATGATTGTGTACTCAAAATAAGATGTTAACCAAAAATTCTGATTTTTGACTACAAAATGACCATTTTGCCCCTGCAGTTGACTGTGGTTCAAATGAAGCTTTTGACTGTGCAAATTGGCACTGTGAGTCTTGAGACTTGATATGTAGGTGCTTGAGGATATGTATAGGCCTATGGGACTTGATTGGACCATCAAAACCCTCAAATTCCTTGAAAGAAACAAAACCCTAATTTTGACTGGCTTAGGAGATGGTTTGACTGTATAACCCTTGAGAAATCTTGAACCATTTGAATGATGATTCTTGACAAACCTTGAAGAATATGGGAGGGCAAATTTTAGGGTATAACACTGACGGTAGACCAACTCTGCTTGGGGATAGTATTGTTGATTCATCCGTAGTTGCAAGTCTCAGTGGGGAGAGCTACCATTATTGTTTTATTCTGAGGGGAGTGAAGGTATCTTGGTCATATTCTTCAGCCGAACTTACCTTGGTACCTCGGTGGACAGAGCAACTAGATCGCTTAGACAATTATTATTGCCCCTACTTCCGATGTCACCCGTAACTATTCCTTTGTTTCGCATGTAAATATTTATGAACAACAATTAATGTCAAATGCATATATCAAAAATGAACATTGGACGTTCTTTGCAAAACAAAACAGATAAAGGAAAAACAATTTGCAATTTGTCTGAAAAATGAGCTTGTATTGATTTTGAAGTTTTCCTGTAAATAGGCGTTTTTATACAAGAGGTTGACGTCCTAGTAAGAGAACGCCGCCGAGCAAACAGAGTTTATACTATTTGTGAAAAGAAAATAAAACAGCTATGCGAAAAATCCCACTGGGTTCTAACTCTAGTATCGCCTTTATGTCCTCAAGCATCTCATCACTTTGCTGCTTAGTTGGAGATGAAGCTGATTGACTGGTGCCGTCTGAGCCTGATAGTTGATGCCAAAGTCCGGATGCAAGGTGATCCAATGAGACATAGTGTTACGCTTATCCCTAACTTTTGCCTGGACCGCTCTTTCGGGTTTTCAGTCCACCGGGATACCCATTTTTGCCCAAGCCGCCTTTTCAGGTTTTCGACTTGCCGGGTGTATAGATTTTTTTTATTTTCATCCCTTATTTTTTCCCGAACCCTTTTGGTTCGCCGGGAAGCCCTTATTTTTGCCTAGGCCAGTCGACCTAGTGGGTCTTTAATCATGCGTAGTATCTTTTTACTATGTCTGCATTGACGGGGTGAGGAAGGTCGTCACCATCCATGGTGGTTAGAATCATCGCTCCTCCTGAGAAGATGTTCTTAACCACAAATGGCCCTTCGTACGTAGGGGTCCATTTTTCCCTGGGATCACCTTGAGGTAGAATGATGCGCTTGATTACCAGGTCCCCGACTTGATACTCTTGTCATCTGACTTTCTTGTTAAATGCCTTGATCATCCGTTTTTGGTACGTCTGACCATGACAAATAGCAGTGAGTCTTTTTTTGTCGATTAGATTCAATTGATCAAGCCGGGTCTGGATCCAGTCGTCTTTGCTTAAACCCGCATCCTTCATGATCCAGAGAGAGGGTATATGAACTTCAATGGGCAGGACTGCCTCCATGCCATAGACCAAGGAAGAGGGTGTTGCCCTTGTTGACGTCCGTGCTGAGGTACGATACCCATGAAGAGCAAATGGTAACATCTCGTGCCAATCTTTGTAGGTCATTGTCATCTTCTGCATAATTTTCTTAATGTTCTTATTAGCTGCTTCTACAGCCCCATTCATCTTCGGCCGGTAGGGAGAAGAGTTGTGGTGTTGTATCTTGAATTGCTCGCAGAGCTCAGTGATCATCTTGTTGTTAAGATTGGTACCATTATCCGTAATGATCCTCTCTGGTACACCGTATCGACAGATCAAGTTATGCCGAATGAACCGTGCCACGACGTTCTTGGTTACTGTGGCAAAGGAAGCTGCTTCAACCCACTTCGTAAAGTAATCAATCGCTACCAGGATGAAGCGGTGCCCGTTGGATGCCGTAGGTCTGATCTCGCTGATCATATCAATGCCCCACATTGCAAAAGGCCAAGGTGTTGTCAAGACATTCAAAGGAACCGGAGGAATGTGCACCTTATTAGTATAGATATGGCACTTGTGACATGTCCGAGAATGCTGATAACAGTCGGCTTCCATTGTGGACCAGTAATATCCTGCCCGAAGGATTTTATTTGCCATGGTATGCCCACTGGAATGAATTCCGAAGGTACCTTCATGCAGCTCTGCCATGATTCTTTCTGCTTCAGTCTTATCCACACAACGCAGTAAGGTTGAATCATGGTTACGTTTGTAAAGAATGTCATTTCTGAGGAAGAATTTTGCCGCGAACCTTCTCAGAAACTTATTGTCATTAACGGATGCACCCTCGGGGTATTCTTGGGCTTCAAGGTACCTCTTTACTTCATGATACCAAGGTTTTTCTGTTACCTCTTCGGTCTCAAGATCACAGCAATATGCAGGTTCATCCACTTTCCAAATAATGATTCGGGGGTCCTTGTTGTCCCATTTAACTTTAAACATAGAAGACATCGTAGCTAGCGCGTCCGCCAACTGATTCTCCTCTCTTGGGAAATGTTCAAAAGTTATCTCCTCGAAGTGGGGAAGCAACGTCAATACATACTCCTTGTAAGGAATAAGATTTGGGTGTTTCGTATCCCACTCGCCTTTGATCTGACTGATCACGAGAGTGGAATCTCCGAAGACACTCACAAACTTGATCCTTAGTTCAATTGCAGCTCGAAGACCCATGATGCATGCTTCATACTCCGCCATGTTGTTGGTGTAGTTGAAACATAGTCGGGCGGTGAGTGGAGTATGAGATCCTTTGGGGGATATGATCATAGCGCCAATGCCATTACCCAAAGCGTTTGAAGCTCCATCAAAGTACATAGACCATCGGGATCCTTCCTCAGGTCCTTCATCTGGTCCAGGTATCTCGCAATCAGTTACTACCATGATATTCTCGTCTGGAAATTCAAAGTTCATAGACTGGTAATCATCCATTGCCTGATGTGCCAAATGGTCTGCCAACACACTTCCCTTGATTGCTTTTTGAGTTGTGTACTGGATGTCATATTCAGTCAAGATCATCTGCCATCTTGCTATTCTTCCGGACAAGGTAGGCTTTTCGAAGATATACTTGATCGGATCCATTTTTGAAATTAATAGAGTAGTGTGAGTCAACATATACTGTCTTAGCCGGCAAGCAGCCCATACCAAAGCACAACAAGTTTTCTCGAGCAGTGAGTATCGGGTCCCACAGTCGGTAAACTTTTTGCTAAGGTAATAAATAGCATGCTCTTTTCGGCCAGACTCGTCATGTTGACCTAGCACACATCCCATTGAGTTGTCAAGTACTGTCAAGTATAAGATTAAAGGTCTCCCTTCAACCAGTGGCATAAGAATGGGTGGCTCTTGGAGATACTCTTTGATTCTTTCGAAAGCGGCTTGGCATTCATCGTTCCAACGTACCACTTGATCTTTCTTCAGTAGCTTGAAGATTGGTTCACAAGTAGCAGTTAGGTGCGAGATGAATCGGGAAATGTAGTTTAGCCATCCTAGGAAGCCTCTGACTTCTTTCTCTGTCTTGGGAACTGGCATCTCTTGTATGGCTTTCACTTTGGCAGGGTCCACTTGAATACCTTTGTCGCTCACGACGAAGCCTAGCAATTTTCCAGATCTCACCCCGAAGGTGCACTTGTTCGGGTTTAATCTCAGCTTGTACAACTTCAACCGATCAAACAGCTTCTGTAGATGGTCAAGGTGTTCCTCCTCAGTTTGGGACTTTGCAATCATATCATCAACGTATACTTCAATCTCATGATGGATCATATCATGAAACAGAGCAACCATGGCACGCTGATATGTTGCCCCAGCATTTTTCAACCCAAAAGGCATGACCTTATAGCAAAAGCTACCCCACTGAGTAACAAAAGTGGTCTTCTCCATGTCTATGGGAGCCATCTTTATCTGATTATAACCGGAGAAACCGTCCATGAAGGAGAATACCTTATGCTGAGCAGTGTTGTCAACCAGAACGTCGATGTGAGGCAGAGGGAAGTCATCCTTAGGGCTCGCCCTGTTCAAATCCCTGTAGTCAACACACATTCTGACCTTACCATCTTTCTTCGGTACCAGAACCACATTGGCAACCCATTGAGGGTAAGAAGTTACTGCTAGAAAACTGACGTCAAATTGTTTCATAACCTCAGCTTTGATTTTCTCGGACATCTCTGGACGCATACGGCGGACCTTCTGTTTTACCGGAGGGCATTCTTCCTTGGTAGGCAGGTGATGGACCACAATGTCGGTATCCAACCCAGGCATATCTTCGTAGGACCAGGAAAAGATTTCCACGTAGTCATGCAGCATCTGAATCAACCGTTGTTTCACACTAAACTCCAGATTTGCACCGATCTTGACTTCCTTCCTGTCTGTCTTAGTACCCAGATTTACCGTTTCCACCGGCTCTTCATGTGGCCAAATGGCCCTCTCTTCCTGAAGTAGCAGTCTTGCAAGCTCACCAGGCACTTCGCAATCATCTTCACCTTCGTCTTCGGCTAAGTTGATCGGATTTTCGAAGTCATAACTGGCAATAGCAGAGTCGTTACCAGTGAGATCCAGAGTGGATTGAGACCTGTATATGTGAGTGTGTGTAAATAGCTATTTTGCAATATATAATAAAGAAAGACAAGGAGCGCAAGATTTGAAATGCAAAAAATGTCGAATTCTTTTATTAATGATATATGAAAATGACACACAAAAGCCCTCACAAATGAAGCCACGGTGCCCCGGGTGAGACACCGGGCCAAAAAGTTTCACAATATTGTCTGTTACAAATTCAAAACAAAGGAGTTCATTACTGAGTCACAAAACTAATCAGGACGAAGTCCTTTTCCGTCCAGTTTTTTGGTCCACCATTGGTTGTAGGGTAGATCCAGTTGTCGAATTCAAATTCCTCTACGTCATCCTCAATGGCATTTACTCCATGCTTGGGCATGGGGGCTGTTACAACATTAGGCCTCTCGGGCGTCTCGAACTCAACCTCCTTTGCATTGATCAGGTCCTGAACCTTATTCTTCAAGGTCCAGCAATCATCCGTATTATGCCCCGGGCTATCAGAGTGATAAGCGCAACGGGCGTTAGGATTGTACTTTGGGGATGTAGTATTCGGATTCTTTGGGGCTTCCCTTAGAGTTACCAAATTGGTTGTCAATAACTGTGGCAATATCTGGGACAAGGTCATGCTGAGACGAGTGAATTGCCTTCTAGGTCTCTCACCCCTTTGTTGGTTGTGATGTTGAGGAGTACCAGCAGGTTTTGAAATGACCACCGCGTTGACAGCTTGGCGGTGATCAGATCTATTTGGTCTCCTTGAACCATAGACAGCACTAGATTCTTTCTTGAACGACTTCTTTTCAGTGCTCGAGGAGGCACCCTTCTGTATTTTCCCAGCCTTGATACCAGCTTCAATTCTCTCAACAGGCAAGATAAGGTCTGTAAACCCGGCTGAAGAATTTCCAATCAAATGGTTAAAGAATGGACCAGACAGGGTCCCTAAGAAAATATCAACAAGTTCACGGTCAGTTAAAGGTGGTTGCACCCTTCCAGCAAGGTCTCTCCACTTTTGAGCATACTCTTTAAATCCTTCACCCGTCCCTAGTGACATACCCTGGAGTTGGGTACGCGTAGGAGCAAGGTCGGAATTATATTGATACTGCTTATAGAACGCAGTAGCCAAATCTTCCCAGTTGCGGATACTGGCTCCATCCAGCTGATAGAACCATTCGAGTTGAGTCCCTGAAAGACTATCCTGAAAGAAATGGATCCACAAATTCTTGTCAGCAGTGTAAGGTTGGATCTTCCTTACATATGACCGGAGGTGCAGCTTTGGGCAGGAGGCTCCGTCATATTTGGCAAAAGCAGGTGCCTTGAACTTATGGGGAATCACCACCCCAGAGGATAAGCCTAGGTCTCCAAAGTCCAACCCAGGAACATTCTGTATCTCCATGGCGCTCAAGCGGTCCTCCAACTGTTTATACCTATCCTCAGCAGGAGGATACTGTTCTTCATCATAATCCGTCTTGTTGTCGGAGACCACGGGGCTAGGAACCCTTCTCTCTTGTGGGCTGTCTTTCCCTACAGATGAGGTAGCCAGATCAACCTCATTCTGCAGTCCATTTCCAAATCTGCGTCCAGTGTTGAACAAGACGGTCCTCTTCTTCTTCTTCTTCCTCTCTTTCAGAATCAGAGTCTTCAAATCCTGTTGACCCTGGGCTAGGCTCATAACCAACTCTTGGAACTGGGCATTCTGGGCCTGGAGGGCCTTGATAGCTTGTTCAGTGGAAGGTTCAGTAGACATGATGATTGCTGAAATAAACAGCGAAGAAGATAAGTGACCTGTGAAAAGGGTACCTGTTATGCATATGATGAAATGAAATGCGTATGATTTATGTTTTCAAAGAAAATCGGGATTCAAATTTGTAGACAAAAGGGAAACACACTTTATTATATTTAACTTCGGAATTTAAATTGTTCAACAAACTGCCCTTAGGCGTTACAAGAATGAAAATACTAAAAAGTAAATAAAACTGTAAAATAAATCATCAACAGATCCATCAGTGCTCCCATGGCCTCTTCTTCTCAGTGCGGATATAATCATTCAGGATCCGTTCGTTCTCCAATTGCTTTGTCAGCTTCTGGATCTTTTGTTCTTGTTCATTGAACTTTTCCCGATAAGAATCCCGTTCTTCCTGCAGTTGCACCCAAGACCTCTTCAGTGTGCCAACATCAGTGGGCGTATGAGGATGGAGAACAGTTGGAGGAACCCCCTCTTTATCAGCAGCTTCAAGAGTAATAGGCATGACAGCTTCGTATGACATACCTAACTTCTGAGCACGGATGCGGACCCATCTGAAATATGACTCCATAAGCAGAGAAGTTTTTGGTCCCAACTCATGTGGGTCAGCTTTGTGAACTCTATCCCAAGCCCTGATGAATCTACGATGCAGCTCGTCGCTATCTACCTGAAAATCAAAGACGATATGAGGTATCAACATCTCATGAGGCCCTTCTCTTCTGGCTCTTCCAAACTGACGAAGGGCTAGACATGGATTATAAGAGATTCCTCCATGGGTTCCGATCAATGGAACATTAGGATACTTTCCACAACAATCAATGACGGCCACCTTATCTAAGCCTCTGAGAGTCCAAATGATGTCTTTATCAGTAAGAGACATTATCCTATGAGCCCAGCCCCTTCCTTCTTTGTTCTTCAGTATGAACCTAGGGAGGTGCGAAATAAACCACCTCGCCAATAAAGGAGCACAGCACAACAAAGTTCCCCGTCTTCGGGCAGTACGAGTATAGAGCTGGTAAAGGATATCACCCAAGAGAGTGGGTACAGGATTCCGAGAGATGAAGATCCTTATGGCATTAACATCAACAAAGGTGTCGGGATTTGGAAACAATACCAGACCATAGATCAAGAGAGCCAGAATGTCCTCGTATGCTTTGAAGTCTAAGTCATTCCAGAAATAATTAGCTTTGCCAACCAGAAACTTAGCCAAAAAGCCTTTAACTCCACTTCTAGTCTCCCAGTTAGCCATTACCTCCTCTTTGGTCAAGTGAAGGGCTGAAACAATCTCTTCAGGCCTGAGAGTCTTTTCCCAACCCGTGAATGGTGTCTGTTCCAAGATAGAGATACCAAGTAACTCAAAGAATTCTTCCAGGGTAGGGACCAGCTGGAAGTCTTGAAAGGTGAAGCAATGGTACAACGGATCATAAAACTGGACCAGAACACTCATCAGTTGTTGGTCCCACTTTGAGGTGACTAAACCGAGAAGAGAACCATGCCTCTTGATGAAGGAAGTGGTGTTTGGAATCCTGTCAACCAATTCTTTAAGCAAAGTAGGTGGTTGAACAAAGTTGAGCCGGATAGTATTCCTGCGCATGGGCATCATGAGGTCCTACAAAACAGAGCAAAGATGAAACCCTCTTGTCTTTGAAATGGGTTAGTCCTTATGCAGGATGTATGCAATGTTATGATGTTATGATGTTATGATAAAGGCACACCACAAATATTCACAACAGGCAAACATGGTAAAGGAACACAAGTCACGCAAGAGCCCTTAGATTTAAGGCTGGCATGAAGTTTAGGTACTACCCTCTTTCAGTTTCAGTTGGTTAAGACCTGTCCTAAAAATAGTAACCGGGTTCTAGAGGATCTCAATATCACTGACTACCCTCAATCGGTCATAATTCCAGTTTGGCAACCTTTTCTTGCAACCGGAACCAACGCGAGAGTTTAGCCGCAATGAGTGTAGCATATTGCTACTGTTCTATGGAAAAGTTGGTCAATTTAAGGTTCTAAGGTCAGTTGGTGCTTAATGACTCCTCAGAAGACCCATATTCTCCTCGTTCCAACACAAGGGATATCAGTACAGACCAAGGTGTCACACCAACGTAGCTACTGCTTCACCCGTGTCGGTCTACGCCGGACAGGTCCCTCACAGTTTATTGCTACTTACCTAAAAAAGAGTACCCCCAGATCCGGGTTAGGATCTATAAAACTCCGATACAAGCCCACAAAATTAAAGCATACAAGGCATACAATTGAAAACATAGTGGTCTAATCCTAAGGTACACCTCACTTATAATCTCTCCCCAGCAGAGTCGCCAGTTCTGTGATCGGTGGAAATAGAACTGACTGTTTTTTAAATGTTGGTTTGCGTTTTGCAAAATGTCGCGGTAAGCAAGAGTCGCCACCGTCTTTTATTTTCTCCAACAAGGAAAGGACAAAAGCACAACAAAATTCCTTTTTGAGATGTTTCTCGGGTTCGGGAGGTAGATTATAGAAAGGGAAGATGTTAGCACCCTTTCTATCCGTGGTTATCCACGGGCTCTTAGGTACTTGCTCACTATGTTTTCAAAAGGTTTTTCTTTTCTTGTGTTTTGTGGGATTTGAAAAAGTTATATTTTGAAAACTTCGATTTAACTCTTGTGTCTGTCCTCAAGAGTGTATGAAGTGTTGTTTGAAAACTTTTGTCAGAAAAGTGTAGGTGCGAAAAGTATTTTGGTTTTGAAAGAGCAAGTACCTGAGAACCTCTACCTACTCAAAAGAAATTAAGCTGTGTAAATGTCCTTTAGACAATGCCATCCCACTATTGAGAAGTAGGTAGCACCGTCGTTGGAGTTTTCGGGTCAATTCGATTAATGGGACATGTGGTCACCAAAGCAATGGTAGGACACCTTAGCGATAACCCTAATGTCTTAGATCATTTTTTATCGAGGCAACCGTTTCGAGGTAACTTTGATCTTTAGACAGGAGGGCGACCTCTAAAACAGCCTATACTCAATGACCACGTCGAGGCAACCAAGTGAGGCGTACCCTAGGAGTGGCATGTGTGAGTGTGTCAGGTTTCAGTTATGTTATCTTTGCACATGTTATGGTGAGCTACGATTGATTTTAATTTAAGAGAGATCTTGACATGCATAGCCTAATTAGCATACATCTAGCAGTTAATAGTTGCAGAAAATAAAACTAAACTATTACAAGGCGTCGGGTATTTACATCGCCAAAAACAAACCCTTGAAAAGTAAATTGCAGAAAATAAATAAAAGCGATAAAAAAAGGTCCTAATTAAAGCTATTACATCCTCGGAGCAGATACAATTGGAATAAAATATGAATCAAAAATAGTCACATGCGCGAAAAAATTGAATCGGAAAGTTTTTTAGGGTTTTGACCCTTTTTTGAGAAAGAATGAGATTTTTTGTTATTTTGCATTTAATTAAATTAAAACCTAGACTAATTAATTAATTAAATAAAAGAGAGATATTTTTTTGAGTTTTTATGTTTTTTAGGAAAAAATAAAAGACGGTCAAAAGTTATTAAAAACCCTAATTCTATATTGATTTTAAATTATTGCAAAAAAGTTAAAATTAACCTAATTAAAACTAAATTAATTAATTATTTATTTATTTACAAAAACAATGAAAGGGTGAAATTGATTTTAATAAATAATACTAAAAATATTATATTTTTTAGTTTTCTGATTTTATTATGAAAATATTAATTTGTTAGTTAGTAATTAATTAAAAATAATAAAAATAAATCAAGCAAATAAATGATGAAAGAAAATAAACAAAAATGCAAACTCATGGAGGTTTTGGGCCAATTTTGGAGTGTCTTTGGCAATTTCCAGGCCCACTAGCATTTCAGCCACGTTGATTTTGGTGATTATCCACATGCCTGTTGACTGGGGAGTATGTTGGGGACTCAGCTTTGGCCATTGGATTTTAGTTTGAAGACATCTGGCGCCTGGGGATTGGAGATCCATGATATGTTATGCCTGCTGCGTTACACACAATCACCTAGATAAAAATTATAACAAATATTTGGGGGACCTGGAATTCGAACCCAGGTCCCAGTGTTCACATGCCAACGCCTTTGCCATCCAACCAAGCTACTTCAATTGTTATTGAAATAAGTGGCAATTATTATATATAAAAACCAATCAATATACTGTAAATAAAAAAATAACGCGCGCTTTTCAAATTGGCCAATGGGATGTCAACACATCATCGTCTTCTTCGTTTTTTCTACACAATTAGAATCAGATAGCGGGGGTTTTTAACCCCCACTACTTCCTGCAAGGAAAAATAGCGAATAGAACCACAATATATATAAATATTTCGCGAGGTGTGGGTTGCAACCGTCTTGGCCTCACGAATTCAACCCTATATCCTATTAGTCCCAATTTTTCCTGGATTGAAAAGCCCCATTTAAAAGCTCAAGAACCCTAAAAATTCAGTCATGGCATTCTTCGATTCAGGGTGCTATGGTTCAATTAAATCATTCCATTAGCTTTGTTCAGTCTCTAGCAATGCAAATCAATCAAAAAAACATGTTAAATGCGCATGAATTAAGATATATAATTCTGAATAAGAAGTGCAAACCGTGGGACTGTATGCAACGATTCCTTGAGCTTCAGTGCCTGAATTTGATTGCAAAATGTTCCTGGTACCTCCTGCAAGGTGTTTGGATGAACAAAATGCCTTGAATCGACCTAGAATGCAAGAACAGGTTTTTAGTTTTCTTGGAATTTCTTGAATTGGACAGGGTCGTTTCTGCAGCTTTCAATCGTGTGCTAGGGTATGGTTAGCTTGCTTATGTATAAGGGAAACAAATTAGGTCAAAAATCTGGATCCAACCCATGTGCATTGATGTTTAAATCTTTGATTGGAAATCAAATATTCTTGATTTTTCATGATTGAACAATGTTGCCAAAATTGGATTTTTTTTTTGTATCTTTGACTTGTGCACGAATTTGCCAGCATGTTTTGATCATATTTGCTTCACAAATTGATTTAAAAAACAAATCTTCTATTTTCTTGTGATTTAAATTAATTAAATGGATTAATATTAATTAAAAATCCAATTAATTAATAAAAATAAGAAAATAAATCCAATTAATCTTGATGGGTCGTGCATAGGTCATGGGTGAAGTTTCAAGAAGAGGTTTGAGGCCCATTAGCAAAAAGAAGGTGTTTTGAGCAAAGTTGACTTTTGCAAATTCACGAAAATTTCCCAACTTCTCCAATGCACAACTTGCTCAATTTTGATCATATGACCATGTTCTTGGACATTTTGGAAAGCTATTGAAGTCCTCTAACCAATTCCTTTGGTCCCATGTCATTTGGATTTACCAATCTCAAGTTATGTCCTTTGACTCAAAATGTACTTTTGTTGACTTTTGAAATTGACCTATAATGTAAAAATTGGTAACTTTTTATGAGAGCATTTCTTGAACTTAGAGTGTGAAATTGGATTGTAAGAAATTGCATCCCCTTCAAAATGAGCATTGGATGGAATTTTTCTGACAAACCATGAAAAAGTTATGCCCTGGTCAAGATACAGTTGACTTTTCTACTGTCCAAAAATAGTAACTTTTTGCATCTTGATGATTTTTGAGCTATTCTTGTGGAATCATGATCAAGACTTGATCAAATGATGATTGTGAACTCAAAATAAGATATTGACCAAAAATTATGACTTTTGACTGCAAAATGACCATTTTGCCCTTGTAGTTGACTGTAGATCAAATGGAGCTTTTGACTACGCAAATTGGCACTGTGAGTCTTGAAACATGGCATGTAGGAGCTTGAGAATGTATATAGGCCTATGAGACTTGATTGAACCATTGAAAACCCCAAATTCCCTGAAAGAACCAAAACCCTAATTTCAGCTGTCTTAGGAAGTGGTTTGACTCTACAACTCTTGAGCAATCTTGAACAATTTGAAGATCATTCTTGACAAATCTTGAGGAATATGGGAGGGCAAATTTTGGGGTACAACAGTTGCCCCTGTTCAATCTTGTTAAACCTGAGGATTTAGATTGGCTTGGGTGCCTTTCGTGATCCAAAGGTGGAAGATGATTGAACACTAAAGTGCCCAGAAATTTGCACTCGCATGGTGTAGTATCAACAATGTGATGTCGGGAATGGGCTTATAGATGCCATTTGGAGAGATGATGGATAGGAGGATGGGCTTATAGATTCCATATGGAGATTGTTGGTAGGTAGTTTTATCTTTGTTGATAAGTTGTCTTCATTGACGGGTTGTCTTCATTGACGGGTTGTCTTCATTGACGGGTGTTGTCTCTATTGACAGGTGTTGTCTCCATTGACGGATTGTCTCTATTGACAGGTTGTCTTTATTGACGGGTTTGCATCAGAAAAATCTTTAGGAATCGATTTAACTGGTTTTGTCTCCTTTGACTGAATTAGCATCAGAAAAATCTTTAGGAATCGATTTAACTGGATTTGTCTTCTTTGACTGGATGAGCATCAGAAAAATCTTTAGGAATCGATTTAACTGATTTTGTCTCCATTGACTGGCTTCGCCTCAGAGAAATCTTTAGGAATCTATTTAACTGGGTTTGTCTTATTTGACTGGATGAGCATCAGAAAAATCTTTAGGAATCGATTTAACTGATTTTGTCTCCATTGACTGGCTTCGCCTTAGAAAAATCTTTAGGAATCGATTTAACTGATTTTGTCTCCATTGACATAATTAAGAATTTAACTGCATCTTTCCTGAAAGGTAAAGGTCAGTCATATGCAATGCATGATATGGATCGAGCAAAGATGTTCTCAACATAAATGAGATCGTATGATATGATGTGTATATGCATGTATCATGATGTATGAAACTGTGATGTTTTATCTGGAGAAAATAAATCCCGGAGCTGCTGGAGAATGATGTTGAATTCTTCGTTTCCGCTGGGGATGATGAACGAAGATGATAAACTTGCAAGAGAGGATGACTCCGTTGGGGAATAAACTGGTGAAGAGATTATTTTGCGGGGAATTTCTCTGTGGGGAAGCGATGCTTTGCTGAGATTTTAACGATAACTCTGCTGGGGATTCCGTCGATAAGCTCTATTGGGGATTTTGCTGATGGACTCCGCTGAGGATAGAAAGAACTTCGCTGAGGATGATCTTTCTGTTGCAACTTGATGAGGATAACCCAGTTAGAATCTTGTGGGGATAACCTTCTGGATATGGCTGGGGAGATACATTTGTATTCAACAGGGAACAAGCTTCCAGAATCTACTGGGGAAGATGATTCAACTCTGGCGGGGAAGCTTTTTTAGACTGCGCTGGGAAATGGTTCCGCTGAGGGTATCTTGTATTCTGCCGGGGAACATTCTTATACTCTGTCGAGTAATATTAAGACTGCCGGGGATGCTTGCTGAGGAATATCTGTATACTCCGCTGGGGAATATTAAGATCTACTGGGGATACCCAACTTCTTTTTTAAGGCTGACTGTGATCGGTGGAAATAAAACTGACTGTTTTGAAATGCTGGTTCGCGTTTGTGTTTAGCAAAATGTCGCGGTAAGCAAGAGTCGCCACCGTCTTTTATTTTCTCCAAACAAGGAAAGGATAAAAGCACAGCAAAATTCATTTTCGAGATGTTTCTCTGGTTCGGGAGGTAGATTATAGAAAGGGAAGGTGTTAGCACCCTTTCTATCCGTGGTTATCCACAGGCTCTTAGGTACTTGCTCACCATGTTTTCAAAAATGTTTGCTTTTCTTGTGTTTGTGGGTTTTGAAAAAGTTTGTTTTGAAAACTTCGTTTGAACTCTTGTATCAGTCCTCAAGAGTGTATGATGTGTTTGTTTGAAAACTTTTATCAGAAAAGTGTAAGTGCGAAAAGTTGTTTTTGTTTTGAAGGAGCAAGTACCTTAGAACCTCTACCTACTCAAAGGAATTAAGCTGTGTAAATGTCCTTTAGACAGTATTATCCCACTATTGAGAAGTAGGTAGCACCGTCGTTGGAGTTATTCGGGTCAATTCGATTATAGGGACATGTGGTCACCAAAGCAATAGTAGGACACCTTAGCGGTAACCCTAATGTCCTAGATCCTTTTTTATCTGAGGCAACCGTTACGAGGCAACTTGGATCTTTTAGACAGGAGGGCGACCTCTAAAACACCCTATACTCAATGACCACGTCGAGGCAACCAAGTGAGGCGTACCCTAGGAGTGGCATGTGCGAGTGTGTCAAGTTTCAGTTTATATTATCTTTGTACATGTATTATGGTGAGCTACGAGTTGATTTTTAATTTTCAGGCAAGTCTTGTCATGCATAGTTAACATACATTTAACAGTTAATAGTTGTGCGGAAAGTAAATTGCGGAAAGTAAATCTACGCTATTACAAGGCGTCGGGTATTTACATCGCCAAAAGCAACCCTTGAAAGGTAAATGAGGAAAATAAAGAAAGCGATAAAATTCCTAATTATCTATTACATCCTCGGAGCAATTACATAAATAATGATCAAAAATATTATGTGCGAAAAGAAATTGAATCGGGAAAGTCCTTAGGGTTTTGACCCTTTTGAGAAAAGAATGACTTTTGTCCTTTTTTGCATTTAATTAAATATTAAACCTAAAACTAATTAATTAATTAATTAAAAGAAAACAAAGTATTTTTTAGTTTTTTTATGTTTTTAATGAAATAAAAGAAAAGAAGTTAAAATTGTCAAAAAAAACCCTAATTCTAATTTATTTTATTTGCTATGAAAATAATTAAAGTTATCCTAATTAAAAAAGACTGATTTAATTAATTACATTTATTTACAAAAATAATAAATTAAAGGTGAATTTAATAATAATAAAAATATTTTATTTTCTGGTTTTCTGAATTTTTATTGTGAAAAACATATTAGTTAAGTTAATTAAATAATAATAATAATTATTAATAATAATTAGTAAAAGGAAAAAAAATATAAAAAGAAAACAATAAATCAGGGGGTGTGCTGGCCCATTAAGAGGTTTGTTAACAATCTTCAAGCCCAATAACACTCAAGCCCTTCTGACTTTCTTGATTTGTCTACGCGTAGGTTGACTAGGAGCACCATGGTCTTCCAATCATGACCATTGGGTTAATGCTTAAGGCCACTTGGCGCGCTGATCACTGGAGGTATATGGTGGAGCACTTCCTGAAGCCTGCATGTAATCACATTAAGAAAAATAGAAACAAATATTTGGGGGACCTGGGATTCGAACCCAGGTCCCAATGATTACCAGCCAGCGCATCAACCACCAAGCCATTGCCTGCGTTTGTTATTATGATAATGAACAAATATTATATTAAGAAACAATTAATATGCTGGAAATTGCAAAAAACGCGCGCTGCTTTTTGAACTGGCTAATCATGTGCTAACACGTCTTCATCTTCCTCCTTTGCCTGCATAAAAATACATTAGATAGCGGGGGTTTTTAACCCCCACAACCTACAGTGACCAAAAATAGCGATTAGCTCTAGGATTTACATAAATGTTTCGCGAGGGTGCCAACATGTTCGTCCAGATTCAACGATTCTAACCATGGGTCTTAAAGGTTCCAATTTTCCCTGTACTGTAAAGCCCCAATTTTAGAGCTTATGAACCCTAGAATTTGTTAATGGCAATTTGTGATTCTGTGAGTTATAATTCAATTCAACTATTCCAATAGCTTCAGGTGAGTTCTAGCAACACAAAACAAACAAAAAATCATGTCAAATGCTTATGAATCATGAGTTGTGATTATGAAAAAAAGCATCAAACCGTGTGACTGTAAATGATGATTTCTTGAGCCTTAGCGTGTGGTTTTGATTGCAAAATGTTCCTCACACTCCCAGCAACGTGTTTGAATCCACAAATTGCTTTGAATCGTGCTAGAATGCAGAAAACAGTTTTGAGTTTTCTTTGAATTTTCTTGAATTGGTTATGGCTTTTTCTGCAGCAAATTCACGTATGCATGATTAGGGTTAGGTTGTGTATTTATAGAGGACTAAATTTAGGTCAAACCCTTGAGCAAAGATCCATTGAATAATGATTTGAATATTTGATTAAAAATCAAATATTTTTGAATCTTTTTGATTGAAGAAAGTTGCCATCTTTGGAGTTTTTGATATCCTTGATTGATACACGAAATTGCCAGCATGATTAGGTCATTCTTGCTTCACACCAAGATTGAAAAATCAAATCTTTGTATTTCCTACAATTTAAATTAATTAAATGAATTAATATTGATTAAAAATCCAATTAATTAATAAAAAAATAAGAAAATAATTCAATTAAGCTTGATGGGTCGTGAATAGGCCATGGATAAAGTTTCAAGAAGAAATTTGAGGCCCATTAGCAAAAACAAAGTGTTTTGAGCAAAGTTGACTTTTGCAAATTCATGAAAATTTCCCAACTTCTCTAATGCATATCTTGCTTAATTTTGATCATATGAACATGTTCTTGGACATTTTGGAAAGGTCTTGAAGTCCTCTAACCAATTACTTTGGTCCCATGTCATTTGGATTTACCAATCTAAAGTTATGGTCTTTGACTTAAAGTGCATTTTTTTTTACTTTTGAATTTGACCTATAATGTAGAAATTGATAACGTTTTGTGAGAGCATTTCTTGGACTTGAAATGTGAAGATGGATTGTAGGAAATGTAATCCCCTTCAAAATGAGCATTGGATGGGATTTTTCTGATGAACCATGAAAAAGTTATGCCTTGGTCAAGATACAGCTGACTTTTCTACTGTCCAAAAATAGTAATTTTTTGCATCTTGATGATTTTTGAGCCATGCTTGAGGAATCATGATCAAGACTTGATCAAATGATGATTGTGTACTCAAAATAAGATGTTAACCAAAAATTCTGACTTTTGACTGCAAAATGACCATTTTTCCCCTGCAGTTGACTGTGGTTCAAATGAAGCTTTTGACTGTGCAAATTGGCACTGTGAGTCTTGAGACTTGATATGTAGGTGCTTGAGGATATGTATAGGCCTATGGGACTTGATTGGACCATCAAAAACCTCAAATTCCTTGAAAGAAACAAAACCCTAATTTTGACTGGCTTAGGAGATGGTTTGACTGTATAACCCTTGAGAAATCTTGAACCATTTGAATGATGATTCTTGAAAAGCCTTGAAGAATATGGGAGGGCAAATTTTGGGGTACAACAGTTGCCCCTGTTCAATCTTCTTAAACCTGAGGAGGTAGATTGGCTTGCATGCCTTTCGTGATCCGAAGGTGGAAGATGATTGAACACTAAAGTGCCCAAAAATTTGCACTCGCATAGTGTAGTATCAACAATGTGATGTCTGGAATGGGCTTACAGATGCCATTTGAAAATATGATGGATAGGAGGATGGGCTTATAGATGCCATCCGGGGATGTGACAGAATCTTGTCGGGGATGGGCTTATAGATGTCATCTGGAAATGTAATGGATAGTTGTGGAGATGGGCTTAAAGATGCCATCTGGAGATGTTTGTTGAATTGTGACTTGGTAGGTTGAAAGAAGGAACCTGTGTAGGGATGCTTCATGATGGTCAAGTAGATAGTTGCCCTGTCTGGTTTCAGGTATTAATCTACAATCCGTCGCTCACAGATATTTCCTGGCTAGATACAGGTGTTGATCCGGAACTTAAAAAAGCTGGTCGAGATAGCTTTCCTGGCTGGATACAGGTGTAGACCTCTGGCCTGAGAATGAAAGATAATTTCCTGGCCTGTTACAGGTGTTGATCTTCAATCTCTTCATGCAGATACTTTCCTGGCTAGATACAGGTATAGATCTACAATCAATCGCTCACAGATATGCCCTGGCTAGATACAAGTATCGAATCTGGAACTCAAAAAGGTTGGTCGAGATAGCTTTCCTGGCTGGATACAGGTGTAGACCTCTGACCTGAGAAAGAAAGATAATTTCCTGGCCTGTTACAGGTGTTGATCTTCAATCTCTTCATATAGATACTTTCCTGGCTAGATATAGGTATAGATCTACAATCAATCGCTCATATATATGCCCTGGCTAGATACAGGTATCGAATCTTGAACTTCAAAAGGTTGGTCGAGATAGCTTTCCTGGCTGGATACAGGTGTAGACCTCTGGCCTGAGAATGAAAGATAATTTCCTGGCCTGTTACAGGTGTTGATCTTCAATCTCTTCATGCAGATACTTTCCTGGCTAGATACAGGTATAGATCTACAATTAATCGCTCACATATATGCCCTGGCTAGATACAGGTATCGAATCTGGAACTCAAAAAGGTTGGTCGAGATAGCTTTCCTGGCTGGATACAGGTGTGGACCTCTGACCTGAGAAAGAAAGATAATTTCCTTGCCTGTTACAGGTGTTGATCTTCAATCTCTTCATATAGATACTTTCCTGGCTAGATACAGGTATAGATCTACAATCAATCACGCACAGATATGCCCTGGCTAGATACATGTATCGAATCTGGAACTTCAAAAGGTTGGTCGAGATAGCTTTCCTGGCTGGATACAGGTGTAGACCTCTGACCTGAGAATGAAAGATAATTTCCTGGCCTGTTACAGGTGTTGATCTTCAATCTCTTCATGCAGATACTTTCCTGGCTAGATACAGGTATAGATCTACAATCAATCGCTCACAGATATGCCCTGGCTAGATACAGGTATCAAATCTGGAACTTCAAAAGGTTGATGGTAATCATCTTTGGACTGACCTTTTCCTGAAAAGGAAAAACATTAGTTGTATGCAATGTCATGATGTATGAAATGCATGATGTCATGATGTTCTCAAAATAAATGAGATTGTGTGATATGATGCGTATATGCATGTATCATGATGTATGACAATGTGATGTTTATGAATGTATCTTCGTCTGAGAAAATAAATCCTTGACGAATGCCGGGAACTTAAATCCTGGGCTGATGTTGAAGAGTAGGATTCTTCGTTTCCGCTGGGGATGATGGATGAAGATGATTGCAAGAATAAACCGGTAGGAGAAGATGACTCCGTTGGGGGATAAACCTGGTGAAGAGATTATTCTGCGGGGAATTACTCTGTGGGAAGAGATGCTTCGCTGAGATTTTAATGATGACTCCGCTGGGGATCCCGTTGATAAGCTCTGTTGGAGGATTTTGATGAACTCCGCTGGGGGATAGAAAGAACTTCGCTGAGGACGATCTTTCCATTGCAATTTGCTGAGGATAACCCAGTTAGACTTTGGTTGGGGAATAACCTTTGAATATGGCTGGGAGAGATATTTGTACTCTGCAGGAGACAAGCTTCTAGAATCTACTGTGGAGATTGATTCAACTCTCCTGGGGAAACTTTTAGGACTACACTGGGGCAATGGCTCCACTGGGGTGTCTGTATTCCGCCGGGGAACAATCTTATATTAAGACTGCCGGGGATGCTTGCTGAGGAATATCTGTATACTCTGCTAGGGAATATTAAGATCTTTTGGGGGTTCCCAACTTTTCCAGGACTGATGGTAGACCAACTCTGCTTGAGGGGAGAGTATTGCTGACTTGCTGGAGATATTGTGCCTTTTTAGGGCTGATGGGAGACCAACTCTGCTTGGAGAGAGTATTGCTGAGTCCTGCCTTACTCTGCGGGGAGTGAAGGTATCTTGGTTACATTCTTCAGCCGAACCTACCTTGGTACCTTTGGTGGACAGAGTAACTAAACAACTTAGACAATTCTTATTGCCCCTGTTTCTGATGTCACCTGTAATTAGTCTTTTGTTTCGCATGTAAATATTTATGAACAACAATTAATGTCAAATGCATATATCAAAAATGAACATTAGACGTTCTTTGCAAAACAAAACAGGTAAAGGAAAAACAATTGGCAATTTGTCTGAAAAGTGAGCTTGTATTGATTTTGAAATTTGCCTGTAAATAGGCGTTTTGTGTACAGGAGGCTGATGTCCTAGTAAGAGCACGCCGCCGAACAAAATAGAGTTTATACAATTTGTGAAAAGAAAACAAAACAGCTATGTGAAAAATCCCACTGGGTTCCAACTCTGCTATCGCCTTTATGTCTTCAAGCGTCTCATCACTTTGTTGCTTAGTTGAAGATGAAGCTGACTGATTGGTGCCGTCCGAGCCTGATAGTTGATGCCGAAGTCTGGATGCAAGGTGATCCAATGAGACATAGTATTACGCTTTAATCTCTAACTTTTGCCTGGACCGCCCTTTCGGGTTTTCAGTCCACCGGGATACCCATTTTTGCCCAAGCCGCCTTTTCAGGTTTTCGACTTGCCGGGTGTACAGATTTTTTCATTTTCATCCCTTATTTTTGCCCGAACCCTTTTGGTTCGTCGGGAAGCCCTTATTTTTGCCTAGGCCAGTCGACCTAGTGGGTCTTTAATCATGCGTAGTATCTTTTTACTATGTCTGCATTGGCGGGGTGAGGCAGGTTGTCACCATCCATGGTGGTTAGAATCATTGCTCCTCATGAGAAGATGTTCTTAACCATAAATGGCCCTTCGTACGTGGAAGTCCATTTGCCCCTGGGATCACCTTGAGGTAGAATGATGCGCTTGATTACCAGGTCCCCAACTTGATACTCTTGTTGTCTGACTTTCTTGTTAAATGCCTTGATCATCCGTTTTTGGTACGTCTGACCATGACAAATAGCAGTGAGTCTCTTTTCGTCGATTAGGTTTAACTGATCAAGTCGGGTCTGGATCCAGTCATCTTCGCTCAAACCTGCATCTTTCATGATCCGGAGAGAGGGTATCTGAACTTCAATGGGCAAGACTGCCTCCATGCCATAGACCAAGGAAAAGGGTGTTGCCCCTGTTGACGTCCGTGCTGAGGTACGGTACCCATGATGAGCAAACGGTAACATCTCGTGCCAATCTTTGTAAGTCACTGTCATCTTCTGCACAATCTTCTTAATATTCTTATTCGCCGCTTCTACAGCCCCATTCATCTTCGGCCGGTAAGGAGAAGAGTTGTGATGATGTATCTTGAATTGCTCGTAGAGCTCAGTGATCATCTTATTGTTAAGATTGGTACCGTTATCCGTAATGATCCTCTCAGGTACACCGTATCTACAGATCAGGTTGTGCCGAATGAACCGTGCCACGACGTTCTTGGTTACGGTGGCAAAGGAAGTTGCTTCAACCCACTTTGTGAAGTAATCAATCGCTACCAGGATGAAGCGATGCCCGTTGGATGTCGTAGGTCTGATCTCGCCGATCATATTAATGCCCCACATTGCAAAAGGCCAAGGTGCTGTCAAGACGTTCAGAGGAACTGGAGGAATGTGCACCTTATCAGCATAGATTTGGCACTTGTGACATGTTTGGGAATGTTGATAGCAGTCGGCTTCCATTGTGGACCAGTAATATCATGCCCAGAGGATTTTCTTTGCCATGGTATGTCCATTGGAATGCGTTCCGAAGGTACCTTCATGCAGCTCTGCCATGATCTTTTCTGCTTCAGTCTTATCCACACAACGCAGTAAGGTCGAATCATGGTTTCGTTTATAGAGAATGTCATTGCTGAGGAAGAACTTTGCCGCGAACCTTCTCAGAAACTTCTTGTCATTAACAGATGCACCCTTGGGGTATTCTTGAGCTTCGAGGTACCTCTTTACTTCATGATACCAAGGTTTTTCTGTTACCTCTTCAGCCTCAAGATCGCAGCAATGTGCATGTTCATCCAACTTCCAAATAATGATCCAGGGAGCTTCGTTATCCCATTTGACTTTGAACATAGAAGACATCGTAGCTAACGCGTCCGCCAACTGATTCTCCTCTCTTGGGAAGTGTTCAAAGGTTATCTCCTCGAAATGGGGAATCAACGTCAACACATACTCCTTGTAAGGAATAAGATTTGGGTGTTTCGTATCCCACTCGCCTTTGATCTGGCTGATCACGAGAGCGGAATCTCCGAAGACACTCAGAAACTTGATCCTTAGGTCAATTGCAGCTCGAAGACCCATGATGCATGCTTCATACTCCGCCATGTTATTGGTGCAGTTGAAACATAGTCGGGCGGTAAGTGGAGTATGAGAGCCTTTAGGAGATATGATCACAGTGCCAATATCGTTACCCAAAGCGTTCGAGGCTCCGTCAAAGTGCATAGACCATCGGGATCCTTCCTCAGGTCCTTCATCCGGTCCAGGTACTTCACAATCAGTCACTACCATGATATTCTCGGCTGGAAATTCAAAGTTCATAGATTGGTACTCATCCACTGCCTGGTGTGCCAAATGGTCTGCCAATACACTTCCCTTGATTGCTTTTTGAGTCATGTACTGGATGTCGTATTCGGTCAAAATCATCTGCCATCTTGCTATTCTTCCGGACAAGGCAGGCTTTTCGAAGATATACTTGATTGGATCCATTTTTGAAATCAATAGAGTAGTGTGAGTCAACATATACTGCCTCAGCCGGCGAGCATCCCATACCAAAGCGCAGCAAGTTTTCTCGAGCAGTGAGTATCGGGTCTCACAGTCGGTAAACTTTTTGCTAAGGTAATAAATAGCGTGCTCTTTTCGGCCAGACTCGTCATGCTTCCCCAGCACACACCCCATTGAGCTGTCAAGTACTGTCAAGTATAAGATTAGAGGTCTCCCTTCAACTGGTGGCATCTGAATAGGTGGCTCTTGGAGATACTCTTTGATTCTTTCGAAGGCGTCCTGACATTCATCGTTCCGACGTACTACTTGATCTTTCTTCAGCAGCTTGCAGATTGGTTCACAGTTAGCAGTTAGGTGTGAGATGAATCAGGCAATGTAGTTCAGACGTCCTAGAAAGCCTCTGACTTCTTTCTCTGTCTTGGGAACTGGCATCTCTTGTATGGCTTTCACTTTGGCAGGGTCCACTTGAATACCTTTGTCGCTCACAACGAAGCCTAACAGTTTTCCAGATCTTACCCCGAAGGTGCACTTGTTCGGGTTCAACCTCATCTTGTACAACTTCAAACGGTCAAACAGCTTCTATAGGTGGTCATGGTGTTCCTCCTCAGTTTGGGACCTTGCAATCATATCATCAACGTATAATTCTATCTCATGATGGATCATGTCATGAAACAAAGCAACCATGGCACGTTGGTAGGTTGCCCCATCATTCTTCAACCCAAAAGGCATGACCTTGTAGCAAAAGGTGCCCCACTGAGTAACAAAAGTGGTCTTTTCCATGTCTTCGGGAGCCATCTTTATTTGATTATAACCGGAGAACCCGTCCATGAAGGAGAATACTTTATGCTGAGCAGTGTTGTCAACTAGAACGTCGATGTGAGGCAGAGGGAAGTCGTCCTTAGGGCTCGCCCTGTTCAAATCCCTGTAATCAACACACATTCGGACCTTACCATCTTTCTTCGGCACTGGAACCACGTTGGCAACCCACTGAGGGTAAGAAGTCACTGCTAGAAAACCAGCGTCAAATTGTTTCATAACCTCAGCTTTGATTTTCTCTGACATCTCTGGGCGCATACGGCGGACCTTCTGTTTTACCGGAGGGCATTCTTCCTTGGTAGGCAGGTGATGAACCACAATGTCGGTATCCAACCCAGGCATATCTTCGTAAGACCAGGCAAAGGTTTCCACATAGTCATGCAGCATCTGAATCAACCGTTGTTTCACACTAGACTCCAGATTTGCACCGATCTTGACTTCCTTTCTGTCTGTCTCAGTACCCAGATTTACCGTTTCCACTGGCTCTTCATGTGGCTGAATGGCCCTCTCTTCCTAGAGTAGCAGTCTTGCAAGCTCACCAGGCACTTCACAATCATCTTCACCTTCGTCTTCGGCTAAGTTGATCGTATTTTCGAAGTCATAACTGGAAGTAGCAGAGTCGTTACCAGTGAGATCCAGAGTGGATTGGAACCTGTATATGTGAGTGTGTGTAAATATAGCTGTTTTGCAATATATAATAAAGAAAGACAAGGAGCGCAAGATTTGAAATGCAAAAAAAACGTCCAATGCTTTTATTAATGATATATGGAAATGACACACAAAAGCCCTCACAAATGAAGCCACGGTGCCCCGGGTAAGACATTGGGCCATAAAGTTTCAAATTATTGTCTGTTACAAATTCAAAACAAAGGAGTTCATTACTGAGTGACAAAAGTAATAGGTATGAAGTCTTTCACAGTCCAGTTGCTTGGTCCACCGTTGGTCGTTGGGTAGATCCAGCTGTCGAATTCAGATTCCTCCACGCCATCTTCAATAGCATTTACCCCTGGGTTGCTGATGAATACAGGAGGTCTTCCAATCCTTGCCTTACGAACAGCCCTTTGAGCTTCTGCAGTGAAACCTAAACCAAACTTGTCAGTCTTCTGAGTGAAATCAGGAAGTCGGCCCCAGTTTGCACACTCACCCTTCTCAATAACAGCCCGGGCATCCTTTAAGGAAGCCATCTTCAACGGAGAATCTTTGATCACAGTTTCAGCTGATGCCAGTGTTGGAGGAACCTCTTCAAAGTGTTGAAAGGGGGTTTCAATGAACTCCCCATCCATCTCTATGTACCGGAACGAGCTAAGGTGGCTGACCATGTATTCCTCCTCCCCCTGCACTGTCACAATCTTCCCCTTGATTGGGTACTTCAGTTTCTGATGTAGTGTGGAGGTCACAGCTCCAGCCTTGTGGATCCATGGATGACCCAGCAAACAAGAGTAGGATGGTCGGATGTCCATAACGTAGAATGTAGAATCAAAGACCTGAGAACCAACCCTGATTGGAATGTCAACTTCACCATGTACCATTCTTTTAGACCCGTCAAAGACCCGGACAACAATGTTACTTGGCTTCAGCTCCAAACCCTCGCAATCCAACCTGTCTAGAGCTTTCTTGGGTAATACGTTCAACGAGGAACCAGTGTCAACCAATACATGGGCAAGAGTAGTTCCCCTGCATTCAATGGAGACATGCAGAGCATCATTATGGTTCTTCCCTTTAGCAGTCAGATCAGCGTCGGAGAAACCCAAACCATTATCAGCAGTTAAGTTGGCCACACAATCGGTAAATTGATCAGCTGACGTCTCTTGGGGCATGTGGGCCGTCTTCAGGAAGGTAATCAGGGCCTTGGCATGGGCCTCTGAACACAACAACAATGATAGCATAGATATCTTGGATGGGGTGTGCCCCAGCTGCTCAACTACATTAAAATCACTCTTTTTGATAATCTTAAGAATCTCTTCCATCTCCTGTTTGGAAGCTTCAACAGTGGTTGTCTTTGGTGCCTCCGTCTGGGCAAGCACATCAGTAGCAATCCCTTTGCCCCGAGCATCAGATGACTCGGCAGCAGGGGTAGAAATAGGAACTTGGTCAGGAAGGGAAGCAGGCACACTGGCAGGTGTGATGACAATAGGTCTCTGAATAGCTGGTGGCGCAATATCTGGTGAGAAAAGTCTACCACTGCGAGTGACTTTGGCAGGCCCGGTGATGTTGCTGACGCCGGTACTAGTATCAAACTCTTGTTTTACTCTAAGCACGTAAACATCTACCCCATAGTGCCACGGGATAGCTTTGTCAGATGTATAGGGGAGGGACCCCGGAACAGTGATGATGATGGGTGCAGCCTTCTGAGCAGACATGATTTTGACAGGCTTCCTTGAGGGAGCTTTGGGAGAATTATTGAAAATAGTGACAACTGACACTTCTTCGGTAGGGATAGCAGGAACAGCAATCTTCTCGAACAAGATCTCTTTACTATCCATCAGGTTTTGGACGCCTGACTTCAACAAAGGACAACCAGCAGGTGAAACAGAACATAGATGGCAACCTTTACTACACCCCAGAAATAAACCGGCTAGCAACAGGTTCCTCTTGACAGTCAACAGCGGAGTAACAATATCATCCACAGAGGCTACATACAGGTCTTCTTTCACAGCATTCACTCCATGCTTGGGCATGGGAGCAGTCACAACATTGGGCCTTTCGGGCGCCTCAAACTCTATCTCTTTA
Organism: Vicia faba; assembly: GCA_948472305.1. Lineage (NCBI taxonomy): Eukaryota > Viridiplantae > Streptophyta > Magnoliopsida > Fabales > Fabaceae > Vicia > Vicia faba. The sequence continues at coordinate 568,450,623 of OX451737.1, forward strand.
GCATCAATAAGGTCCTGAACCTTATTCCTCAGAGCCCAACAATCATCCGTAGTATGCCCCGGGCTGTCAGAGTGATAAGCGCAACGGGCGTTGGGATTGTACTTTGGAGAAGTTGTGTTTACAACCTTCGGAGCTTCTTTTATAGTTACCAGATTGGTTGACAGTAGTTGCGGCAATATCTGGGACAAGGTCATACTGAGTCGAGTGAACTTCCTTCTGGGTATCTCACCCCTTGGTTGGTTATATTGCTGAGGAGCAGCAGCAGGCTTTGAAATTACCACCGCGTTGACAGCTTGACGGCGTTCTGGTTTATTCTGCCTCCTTGAACCATAAACAGCATAGATTCCTTCTTGAAGGGCTTCTTTTCAGTGCTCGAGGAGGCACCCTTTTGTATCTTCCCAGACTTGATACCAGCTTCTATCCTCTCACCAGTCAAGATAAGGTCCTTAAACCCAGCAGAAGAATTCCCAATCAGATGGTTGAAGAACGGACCAGACAGGGTCCCCAAGAACATGTCAACAAGCTCACAGTCAGTCAAAGGTGGTTGCACCCTTCCTGCAAGGTCTCTCCACTTTTGAGCATACTCCTTAAATCCTTCACCCGTCCCTAGTGACATACCCTGGAGTTGGGTACGCGTAGGAGCAAGGTCGGAATTATACTGATACTGCTTATAAAACGCAGTAGCCAAGTCCTCCCAGTTACGAATACTGGCTCCATCCAGCTGATAGAACCATTCGAGTTGAGTCCCTGAAAGACTATCCTGGAAGAAATGGATCCACAAATTCTATTCAGCTGTATAAGGTTAGATCTTCCTTACATACGATCAGAGGTGCAGCTTAGGACAGGAAGCTCCGTCGTACTTTGAAAAAGCAGGTGCCTTGAACTTGTGGGGAATCACCACCCCAGAGGATAAGCCTAGGTCTCCAAAGTACAACCCAGGCACATGTTGAATCTTCATAGCACTTAAGTGGTCCTCTAGCTGTTTGTACCTATCCTCACCAGGGGGATACTGTTCATCATTGTAGTTCATCTCTTTGTCGGAGACCACGGGACTAGGAACCCTTCTCTCTTGGGGACTGTCTTTCCCTACAGAGGAAGTAGTCAGATCAACCTCGTTTTGCCGTCCATTCCCAAATCTGCGTCCAGTGTTGAACAATACAGTCCTCTTCTTCTTCTTCTTCTTCAGAATCAGAGTCTTCAACTCCTGTTGACCCTGGGCTAGGCTCATGACCAACTCTTGGAACTGGGCGTTCTGGGCCTGGAGGGCCTTGATAGCTTGTTCAGTAGTAGGTTCAGAAGACATGATGATTGCTGAAATAAACAGCGAAGAAGATAAGTGACCTGTAAAAAGGGTACCTGTTATGCATATGATGAATGGAATACGTATGATTTATGTTTTGAAAGACAATCGAGATTCAACTTTGTAGACAAAAAGGAAACACACTTTAATAGATTCAAACTTTAATTTGTTCAAGAAATTGCCCTTAGGCGTTACATAAATGAAAATACTGAAAAGGGAATAAAAGCTGTAAAAGAAACATCCAAAGCCTATCAGTGCTCCCATGGCCTCTTCTTCTCAGTACATATATAGTCATTCAAGATCCGCTCGTTCTCCAATTGCTTGGTCAGCTTCTGGATCTTCTGTTCCTGTTCATTGAACCTTTCCCGATAAGAATCCCGTTCTTCCTGTAGTTGCACCCAAGACCTCTTTAGTGTATCAACATCAGTGGGTATCTGAGGAGGGAGTACAGTTGGAGGAACCCCGTCTCTATCAGGAACTTCAAGAGTAATAGGTCTGACGACTTCGAATGGCATACCTAACTTCTGAGCACGGATGCGGACCCACCTGTAGTAAGATTCCATAGGCAGAGAAGTCTTCGGTCCCAACTCATGTGGGTCAGCTTTGTGAATTCTATCCCAAGCCCGGATGAATCTACGACGCAGCTCGTCACTGTCTACCTGAAACTCAAAACTGATGTGAGGTATCAACATCTCATGAGGCCCTGCTCTTCTGGCTCTTCCAAACTGACGGAGAGCTAAACATGGATTATAAGAAATTTCCTCCCTGGGTACCGATCAATGGAACATTAGGATACTCTCCGCAACGATCAATAACAACCACCTCATTTAAACCTCTGAGAGTCCAAATGATGTCATTATCAGTGAGAGACATTAACCTATGAGCCCAGCCCCTTCCTTCTTTGTTCTTCAGCACGAACTTAGGGAGGTGAGAAATAAACCACCTCACTAATAAAGGAGCACAACACCACAGAGTTCCCCATCTTCGGGTAGTTCGAGCGTATAGCTATTGCAGGATATCACCCAAGAGAGTGGGTACAGGGTTCCGAGAGATGAAGATCCTTATAGAATTGACATTGACAAAGGTATTAGGATTTGGAAACAATACTAGACCATAGATTAAGAGAGCCAGGATGTCTTCGTACGCCCTGAAGTCTAAGTCATTCTAGAAACTATTAGCTTTGCCAATCAGAAACTTAGCCAAAAAGCCCTTAACTCCGCTTCTAGTCTCCTAGTTATCCATTACCTCTTTGTTGGTCAAAGGAAGGGCTGCAGCAATCTCCTCGAGCCTAAGAGTCTTTTCCCAATCAGTGAATGGAGTCTGCTCCAAAACAGGGATACCAAGCAAATCAGAGAATTCTTCCAGGGTAGGGACCAACTGGAAGTCTTGAAAGGTGAAGCAATGGTATAGGGGATCATAAAACTGGGTCAGGACACTCATCAGTTGTTGGTCCCACTTTGAAGTGACTAAACCGAGAAGAGAACCATGCCTCTTGATGAAGGAAGTAGTGTTTGGAATCCTATCAACCAACTCTTTAAGAAAATCAGGTGGGTGAACAAAGTTGAGTCGGATAGTATTCCTTCGCATGGGCATCATAATGTCCTACAAAACAGAGCAAAGATGAAACCCTCTTGTATTTGAAATGGGTTAGTCCTTGTGCAGGATGCATGCAATGTATGATGGTATGATGTTATGATAAAGCACACCACAAGTATTCACAAAAGGCAAACATGGTAAGGCACACAAGTCACACAAGACAACCCTTAGAGTTCAGGCCAGCATGAAGTTTAGGTACTACCCTCTTTTAGTTCAGTTGGTTAAGACCTGTCCTAAAAAATAGTAACCGGGTTCTAGAGGATCTCAATATCACTGACTACCCTCAATCGGTCATAACTACAGCTTCGCAATCTTTTCTTGCGGCCGGAACCATCGCGAGAGTTTAGCCTCAATGAGTGTAGCATACTGCTACTGTTCTATGGCCAAGTTGGTCAATTTAAGGTGCTAAGGTCAGTTGGTGCTTAATGACTCCTCAGAAGACCCATATTCTCCTTGTTCCAACACAAGGGATATCGGTACATACCAAGGTGTCACACCAACGTAGCTACTGCTTCACCCGTGTTGGTCTACGCCGGACAGGTCCCTCACAGTTTATTGCTACTTACCTAAAGGGTATCCCTAGATCCGGGTTAGGATCTATGAAACTCAGATGCAAGCCCACAAATATAAAATCAAACAAGGCATACAATTGAAAACATAGAATGATCTAATCCTAAGGTACACCTCACTTATAAAATATTTCCCCAGCAGAGTCGCCAGTTCTATGATCGGTGGAAATAGAACTGACTGTTTTGAAATGCTGGTTTGCGTTTGCGTTTAGCAAAATGTCGCGGTAAGCAAGAGTCGCCACCGTCTTTTATTTTCTCCAAACAAGGAAAGGACAAAAGCACAGCAAAATTCCTTTTCGAGATGTTTCTCGGGTTCGGGAGGTAGATTATAGAAAGGGAAGGTGTTAGCACCCTTTCTATCCGTGGTTATCCATGGGCTCTTAGGTACTTGCTCACTATGTTTTTAAAAATGTTTGCTTTTCTTGTGTTTGTGGGTTTTGAAAAAGTTTGTTTTGAAAACTTCGTTTGAACTCTTGTATCAGTCCTCAAGAGTGTATGAAGTGTTTGTTTGAAAACTTTTGTCTGAAAAGTGTAAGTGCGAAAAGTTGTTTTTGTTTTGAAGGAGCAAGTACCTTAGAACCTCTACCTACTCAAAGGAATTAAGCTGTGTAAATGTCCTTTAGACAGTACTATCCTACTATTGAGAAGTAGGTAGCACCGTCGTTGGATTTATTCGGGTCAATTCGATTATAGGGACATGTTGTCACCAAAGCAATAGTAGGACGCCTTAGCGGTAACCCTAATGTCCTAGATCCTTTTTTATCCGAGGCAACCGTTTCGAGGCAACTTGGATCTTTTAGACAAGAGGGCGACCTCTAAAACACCCTATACTCAATGACCACGTCGAGGCAACCAAGTGAGGCGTACCCTAGGAGTGGCATGTGCGAGTGTCTCAAGTTTCAGTTTATATTATCTTTGCACATGTATTATGGTGAGCTACGAGTTGATTTTTAATTTTCAGGCAAGTCTTGTCATGCATAGTTAACATACATTTAACAGTTAATAGTTGTGCGGAAAGTAAATTGCGGAAAGTAAATCTACGCTATTACAAGGCGTCGGGTATTTACATCACCAAAAGCAACCCTTGAAAGGTAAATGCGGAAAATAAAGAAAGCGATAAAAGTCCTAATTATCTATTACATCCTCGGAGCAATTACATAAATAATGATCAAAAATATTATGCGCGAAAAGAAATTGAATCGGGAAAGTCCTTAGGGTTTTGACCCTTTTGAGAAAAGAATGAATTTTGGCCCTTTTTTGCATTTAATTAAATATTAAACCTAAAACTAATTAATTAATTAATTAAAAGAAAACAAAGTATTTTTTAGTTTTTTTATGTTTTTAATGAAATAAAAGAAAAGAAGTTAAAATTGTCAAAAAAAACCCTAATTCTAATTTATTTTATTTGCTATGAAAATAATTAAAGTTATCCTAATTAAAAAAGACTAAATTAATTAATTACATTTATTTACAAAAATAATAAATTAAAGGTGAAATTAATAATAATAAAAATATTTTATTTTCTGGTTTTCTGAATTTTTATTGTGAAAAACATATTAGTTAAGTTAATTAAATAATAATAATAATAATTAATAATAATAATTAGTAAAAGGAAAAAAAATATAAAAAGAAAACAATAAACCAGGGTGGTGTGCTGGCCCATTAGGAGGTTTGTTAGCAATCTTCAAGCCCAATAACACTCAAGCCCTTCTGACTTTCTTGATTTGTCTACGCGTGGGTTGACCAGGAGCACCATGGTCTTCCAATCATGACCATTGGGTTAATGCTTAAGGCCACTTGGCGCGTTGATCACTGGAGGTATATGGTGGAGCACTTCCTGAAGCCTGTTGTTGGCTCCTAAATTCGACACCCTTGTTTTTATTAATATCAGCCATTAAAGCTAAAGGATGGTTTCGACCAGCTGGTTCTGTCGAAGTGTTCGTCAGAGGATGGCAATGTACTTAGAGAATTTCTTCCAAGGGAGAATTTGGTTTCCTTCGACGTCGAAGGTGTTTCTCGTCGAAGATGCTTCTCGACGAAGGTGTTCGATTGTTCACAGTGGAACAGTTTGAAATTCAAACGTTTGGAGGGAAAACGGTTCCCAGCGGTTACCAAGTGCAACGTGCCAAGATCTGGAGCGTCGAACGCTGTGAACGTGCCAAGTGGAGTCATCTCGAAGCAGTGTAACTGCCCGACGGTTACTTGAGATGCGTTTTAGTATAAATATTAGTAGTTCACGCAGTTTTTCGCGTGTGTTCACAATTATATACAAGTCACTCATATAGATTCGAGTACCCAGCGTGTGAAAAAGAATTGTTGAGAATGTATGTGTGAAACACCACTTTAATTAATCAAAGTCATTTATTTTCCAGAAACTTTACTTGCTTTCTCTTTACTTTTCCAGTTGAAAGCCTTTATTTCAAGCCTTCCTTTATTTTATCAAGTTCTCTTCTTCATGCAATTTACATAAAGCTTCTTTATTTTCTTGTCATTTAATCATTATCAAACTTAGTCAAAACCCCAAAATCAACCATGTCTTAGGATCAATCTGATCGATCCTGCGAGTAACCAAATAAGTAACCTTTTGGAAGATCAGCGGTTGTTTACCAATTCCCACGGTAAACAAATTGGCACACCCGGTGGGACTGTGTGTTGATTTTTGAAGTTTAACCTCTTCATACAAAATATCATCTTTTTCGAGAAGTATTGCATGTTATTGAGAAGTGGTAGAATATACACTAACAATACCAATACTGCCAGAAGAAGAGAAGCGATGGCGAATCCGCCAAACAATAACGAAATCCCACAAACGAATATGGGAACAACGGTTATCCCAACCGTAAGTGAAGCGATAACCGCTGGTTCAACACCAGCAGTAACGGTCACAACAACGGGGCCATTACCTCCGTTCACTGGCCCCAGAGTGCCTTTGGGAACTCCCCCACCAAGGGGAAATCTAGGCACAAGGCCTTATGTTCCCCCAGGATTTATGACAGGCGGTCAAAATCGAGAACCACTCTATGGCATGCCAACGTCTGACTTGGCTAGCCTAACGAACGCTGCGTCCACTTTTTCAGACCCTTTAGTGAGTGCCTCTTCGCCACTCCAAGGTTCTGGAGTAGGTATGGCGAATAGAAATAGGACCCAACTCTTAGGAGGAACGTCCCAAGTAGCACATGGCCTTACAAATGCCTCGACAGCAGTCTTGAGGCAACAAATGGACGAAAGCAACCATGATATGGTTCAAATGTTGGCACAAACTTTAAATACAGTGCTGAATCCTCTAATACAAAACACCACCCAATCGAATCAGCAGATGACAGCGTAAATGACGCGTTTGGCTGATTTCTTTGGAGTACCCCAACCTATTCGACAGCCCCAAAGGGCGCAAATAAGGGGAAACCAAGGTATACTCTTAGAGGAAGAAACCACTATCAACCAAGTCCAGCAGCCTGTCGAAGAAAACCTTAGGGCACGATTGGAGCAGCCTGTCGAAGAACCTAGGGTTATAACCCCAGAGGTAAGGTTAGTTAACAGAAACCAAAATGCTGACGAAGTGGTTCAGCATATCCAATACCAAAACATGGGTTTGGAAAATAATCTGTCAGCCATGATCGAAAGAATCATGACTCAAAATGGGATGAACATGGGCTTTCGTAGGCCCAATTTCACATCCCCACTGTCAGAATACGTGTTACAAACAGACTTACCTCCTAGATGTAAAGTCCCTAAGTTCACTAAATTCTCTGGGGACACGACAGAATCTACTGTCGAACATGTGGCGAGATACTTGATCGAAGCAGGAGATATTTCAAACAACGAAAACCTGAGGATTAAGTACTTCCCAAGTTCTTTAACAAAGAACGCTTTTACTTGGTTTACAACTCTTCCCCCCAATTCGATCCATCATTGGACCCAGTTGGAGAGATTGTTCCATGAGCAATTCTACATGGGACAAACCAAGATAATCCTGAAAGAATTGGCCAGTGTAAAGAGACGTTTCACTGAACCTATAGACGAATATCTAAATAGGTTTAGGTTGCTTAAAGCAAGATGTTTTACACAAGTGCCAGAACATGAGTTAGTCGAAATAGCCACAGGGGGTTTAGATTATTCCATTAGGAAGAAGTTAGACACTCAATACCTGAGAGACATGGCCCAACTGGCCGATAGAGTTCGACAGGTCGAACGCCTTAAAGCTGAGAAAGCCAAGGCAACGAAAACTCATAAAAGAGAGAGGATAGCGTATGTTGAGATGGATGACGAAGATCCAGAAACCTTCGACGAAACTATAACTGTCGAAGAAGGCGAAGTCGATTTAGCAGAACTAAAACAAGGACCACCATATTCTTGCAAACTGTTAGTCCCCTCAAGTGGAAAAAATCCCACTGGTCCAGAAAGGACCAACGATAGGTTCCCCAAAAAGAGTTATAGTTTTGATATTACAAAATGTGATGAAATCTTTGACTTGCTTGTAAAAGATGGCCAAATGATAATACCCCCAGGGGTAAAAGTGCCTCCTCTTGATCAAAGAAAGAAGAGAGGCTTTTGTAAATATCATAATTTTCTGGGCCATAAAACGTCTCAATGTTTTCTTTTCAGGAATCTTGTGCAAGACGCTATCGAAGAAGGGAGGTTGAAGTTTGCTGACAAGACCCCCATGACTGTGGACTCTAACCCGTTGCAGGCTGAAGCCCATTATGCTGAACCTTCAGAGGTGAACGTGATCGAGGCATCCAGAAGCCAGTCGAAGAGGCCAGGAATCACAATGGTCGAAGTCTCAAAGGACCATGTCAACATGCCAATCTTTGGCAGTTTTTCTGGGAATCTGTCCAGAAAGACAATTGAAGCGGTTTAAAAGGCGGTCGAAAGCCCAAAGCTGGAGACAGTTGGAGCCCAAAAATCTGGAACAAAACCCAGTTCTCACTTGGCTGCAGTTCAAGGCCAGACAGAGGACTTGGAGATTCAAATGAAGCAGTTGACTCTTGCCACCAAAGATACCATGAATGTCAACATGGTTGAAGTCTCTGAACCAAAAGCATCAGAAGAGGCCATGAGGCAAGAACAAGCCAACAAAACCGCTTTCCCTCGGGAAAATGAAAATCTGGCAGATTTCCTGCAAAGATGCCAGAAAAAGAAGTCAGAAGTGATGCTGTGTCCTAGATGCAGTTCGATCTTTGACAAAAAAGCTGCTGAACATATTCAAGGTGTAAGAGCAGCAAACAGGAAAAGGGAAAGTGTTGATACTCGACATGACCCCAGAAGAACCTACCAAAAAGGTTCAAATCAAGAAAAGAGGCCAATGACTTTCAGGCCTCCAACGAATGTGCCAGATGATACTTGGTACAAGACATCTGGTCGAAAGAGACCAAGCGAGGAAAGATGGCACTCCTTCGAAGTGCCAAGAGGTTCGTCTTTAACACATAAGAAAGAGCCTCAGGTTGCTACCCCTAAAGTGACACAGGTATCAAGCAACTACAAAGGGAAAAATCCCATGTCTCGATCTCAATGGAGGAGATACCAGAGGCGACGAAAAGCTAAGAGGGAAGCTGCTAATGAACCAAAGGCAGAATCCAGTTCAAATGTTCCTCAGAGAAAGCAGCGGAAACCTCTGGAAAGAGAACCAGTAACCAATAGGCTAGTTTGGCCTAACCAGGGTGAAGTTGATAACGAAGATGGTTCTGAGTCTGATGACACTTTGGACATCATGGTGAACATAGTCTCTGTTCTGCCCAGGGAGTTCAACCGCCAGGTGGAGGTCGAAACAAGCTATTGGGAAGTGGAGCAAGAAATGGCCAAGCATAGGCCAGTGTGCTATTTCGTCATGGATAATGGCGCCACTGAAGAGCAGAATGGGTTCTTCGAACCACCTACAGAGGCGATGAAAAATCACCTCAAGCCTTTATTTATAAGGGCTAAACTCGAAGAAACCACAGTAAATAAAATCTTGGTGGATTGTGGGGCAACCATCAACATCATCCCTCACTTTATGCTAAGAAAAATAGGCAAAAGTGATGAGCACATCAAGCCTCACAACATGGTCCTGTCGAATTATGAAGGCGGCATAGGGACCACTATGGGTGTGATCCAACTGGACATCAAGGTGGGATCTATCCTTCGACCAACTATGTTTATGGTCATATCGGCCAAACCTAACTATAATCTTTTGTTGGGCCGTGAATGGATTCATGGTGTTGGAGCTGTACCATCATCAATGCACCAAAGGTTGCTGCTATGGCGTCCTGATGGAATGGTCGAAAACATAGAAGCGGACCAAAGCTATTGCCTGGGCGAAGTAAATCACCTAGGGCTGGCATAATTCGACAAGAACCTGGCTCACATTGGGCCATGCCCAACACCTGACTTCGACTTGGCGCCAGCGCCAAATACTTTTTGTTCCCTATACCTGCACCCTGAGCATGGTTTTCAATGGGACAGAGAAGACTTGTCCCACATTGACTTTAGTGGGTTAACTGATATCCAACCAACTGGTTGGGGAAGTGAATTCAGTGACAATGACTGAGTCACAATCATTGCAGCGAATTTCGGCTTACGTAGCCGAAACAAAGATGATAATGGCTCTCGAAGCCGAAGTAAAATATATGGCCACACAGGCCAATGATCAACAGTTATCTTCTGCAGGTCCTGGAAAGGACTTCGATCCAGAACCTCCTGATATCATGCCAGAAGGGATGCAGGAACAGAGGCTCGACGCCATCTACGATGATGAGCCTTTGGGATTCGAAAAGGACCCCTTAGCGAATAACATCAAGATGCTAGCATAGGATCCTTTAGAAGAAATCAACTTAGGCGAAGGGTCAGAGAAAAAGCCAACTTACATCAGCGCAAAAATTGACCCAGAACTCAGGTTGGAAGTAATCCATTTGTTAAAAGAGTTCAAGGACTATTTTGCATGGGATTATGACGAAATGCCTGGTCTCGACAGAGGATTGGTAGAACTTCAGTTGCCAATCAAACCTGGGAAGAAGCCAATCAAGCAAAGTCCAAGACGCTTCGCTCCAGAAATACTGTCGAAGATCAAAACAGAAGTCGAAAGACTGCTGAAGTGCAAATTCATACGCGTTACGAGGTATGTCGAATGGATTGCAAACATTGTGCCAGTGATTAAGAAAAATGGTACATTGAGGCTGTGCATAGATTTCAGAGATTTGAATGCTGCTACACCCAAAGATGAATATCCTATGCTTGTGGCGGAAATGCTAGTTGATTCTGCCGCTGGCTACGAATACCTGAGTATGCTCGATAGTTATTCAGGATATAATCAAATATTCATTGCTGAAGAAGATGTGTCGAAAACAGCTTTTCGATGCCCTGGGGCTTTAGGCACTTACGAATGGGTAGTGATGCCTTTTGGCCTAAAGAACGCTGGGGCAACATACCAGCGAGCAATGAATTCTACCTTCCATGATTTTATTAACACCTTTATGCAAGTATATATTGATGACATTGTTATAAAATCTGTTTCCAGGAAGAACCACATAGACCACCTTCGACAATCATTCGAAAGAATGAGAGAGCATGGTCTGAAGATGAACCCTTTGAAGTGTGAATTCTGTGTGAAAGTTGGAGATTTCTTGGGCTTCGTTGTCCACAAGAAAGGAATCGAAATCAACCAGAACAAGACGAAGGCAATTCTGGAAGCGAAAGCGCCATCGAACAAAAAGGAACTGCAATCTCTGTTAGGCAAGATAAATTTCTTAAGGAGATTCATATCTAACCTAAGTGGGAAAGCTCAAGCCTTTTCGCCCTTACTTCGATTGAACAAAGAGGGATTCGAATGGGGGCAAGAGCAACAGGAAGCCTTCGACAAAATCAAAGGGTACCTCACAAAGCCACCTATTTTGGTGCCTCCTTGTAGCAACAGGAGTATGAGATTGTACATAGCTGCGTCCGACAAAACTTTGTGAAGCATGTTAGCCCAAGAAGATGAAAATGGAGTCGAAAGACCCATTTACTATCTTAGTAGAGTTTTGAACGATGCAGAAACTAGATATAGCAAAGTTGAAAAATTGTGTCTATGTCTGTATTTCTCTTGTACAAAGCTCAAACAATATATAAAACCAGTTGATGTGTATGTTTCGTCTCATTTTGATGTTTTCAAATACATGTTGTCGAAACCCATCTTGCACAGTCGAATTGGCAAGTGGGCATTAGCATTAACTGAATACTCCTTGACCTTTATGCCTCTTAAGGCAGTGAAAGGACAAGTAGTGGCAGACTTTATAGTCGACCACTCAATTCAAGTTGAGAGTATTAATTATGTGGAGATAGAACCTTGGAAATTCTACTTCGATGGTTCCAGCCATAAAGATGGAACAGGAGTAGGAGTCTTGATTATTTCTCCAGAAAAAATTCCAACAACATTCAAGTACAAGATATCAGGTTCTTGTTCGAACAATGAGGCTGAGTATGAAGCTCTAATTACTGGCCTTGAGATATTGTTGGAATTGGGGGAAACTCGAGTCGAAATAAAGGGAGACTCGGAGTTAGTCATTAAGCAAGTCACAAAAGAATAAAAATGCATAAGAGAAAATCTCATTATGTACTTTGTGATAGCAAATCGTTTGTTGAAAAAATTTGAAATGGTCAACATTCGACACATACCCAGATTGGAAAATCAAATAGCCAACGATTTGGCACAAATTGCATCTGGGTACAAAATTTCAAAAACGAGATTACAAAGAGCAATCGAAGTTCGAGAAAAGATAAAAGCAACTTGTCTGTCACCAACAGATTTGGAATCGACAAGACTAGGGTATGCTGATCAAAGTAACTTCGAAATTTCGTTCATAGACAATTTGTCAGAGCAAGATTGGAGGAAACCCATTGTGGATTATCTTCAAAATCCAGTAGCTTCGACAGAACGAAAAACAAAGTATAGGGCGTTGAGTTACGTACTCATGGGTAATGAGTTATTTAAAAAGACGCCTGAAGGGGTATTGCTAAAATGCTTAAGTGAAACTGAAGCATACATAGCCCTTTCGACTACGCACGCTGGAGCATGTGGGGCTCACCAAGTAGGCCATAAGATGAAATGGTTGTTGTTTCGACAAGGACTATACTGGCCCACCATGTTGAAAGATTGTGTCGAGTTCGCCAAAGGTTGCCAAGAATGTCAAGTCCATACAGGCATCCAACATGTACCAGCAAGCGAACTTCACTCGATAGTGAAACCTTGCCCTTTAGAGGATGGGCGTTGGACCTTATTGGAGAGATTCGACCAGCATCATCAAAGAGCCAGAAGTATATATTGGTAGGCATTGATTATTTTACTAAGTGGATCGAAGCTATTCCTTTAGTCAATGTAGACCAAGAAAATGTCATTGAATTTATTCTAAAGAACATTATCTTTAGATATGGAATCCCTGAGACTATAACTACTGATCAAGGATCAGTTTTTACTGGTCGAAAGATGCAGGAATTCGCTCAAGAAACAGGCTTTAAACTCCTAACATCAACGCCTTATTATGCACAGGAAAACGGTTAAGTCGAAGCAGCGAACAAAATAGTGGTTGGCTTGATAAAAAAGCATGTTAGGAAGAAGCCGAAAAATTGGCATAAGACGTTAGACCAGATCTTGTGGGCCTGTCGAACGTCCCCAAAAGAAGCCATAGGTACAACACCATATAGGCTAACTTTTGGTCATGACGCAGTGTTGCCAGCAGAAATTTGTCTTCAATCTGCAAGGGTTCAGAGACACCATGATATTCCCTCTGAAGTTTATTGGGATATGATGTTAGACGAACTAGTAGATTTAGACGAAGAAAGACTGCGCGCTCTCGACCTACTAAGGCTTCAGAAGAAAAGAGTAGAAGACTCTTACAATAAAAAAGTGAAACCTAAGGCATTCTCGCCTGGAGAATTAGTTTGGAAGGTGATTCTTCCCATGGATCGAAGGGATCGAAGCATGGGAAAATGGTCACCCAAATGGGAAGGACCATTCAGAATCATCCAGACTTTTTCTGGTGGAGCTTATGAAATCGAAGAGTTAGGTGAAGATAAAAGACTCTTGAGAGTAAATGGCAAATATTTGAAAAAGTATAAACCTATACTCCAAGAGATCAAAATAAATAGCAAGTAACGACTAAATTAACCATAAATAAGCCAAAATGGAAAATTTTATAAATTAGCCAAAATGGCAATATTGTCAAATACATATTACAATATATGGTTAAAGGGCTGAGTCAATCAGAAGGGGATGGAATCTTTGAGTCGTAGGTACTTCGCTTGCTGCAACTCCAGTCTTTTGTTGCACAAGGCATTCGCCTGGGCAAGCTTGGCAATTTGGTCGTCGAAGGCTTGAGCTTTCTCGACAAATTCTAGGCCTTGTGTGATTTCAGCTTGACTCTCGTTGTCTGGAACAGTCGAGAGAAGCTCCTCCTTTTGCTTAGTGTTGGCATTCATCTTGGCCTCCAGTTCTTCGATTTGCGCCTTTATGGAAGCATTGTCTCGATCTATGGCATCAATTTCTTCCTGCTTAGATGCCTTTTGCTTAGACAACTCTGCAATTTGAGAAGTCGTCTCTGCTACATTAGTCCAGGCGGAAGAACTTTTGCCATATAACGCTTCAAGCTGGCTGTTGAAGCCCCTTTGTCGCCGATAGTCTGCTGAGACTTGGTCAATAATGGAGTGTAACTCCATGATAAAGCTTGAAACCTCCGGAGTCACAGCTAGCAAGTCTACGGCATTCAAAACAGCCCCCAAATACGATGGAGCAGTAGGGTCCCCCTCCAAAGCTTTCATCAAATCTTTCTTGAAGAACTGAGCCTTAACCTTCGTCAAAGCCTCATCGAGAGGAGAAGTTTCAGTGGACTTCCCCGACTGAGTAGAAGCCTCCTGACTAATATCAGACGAACTTCCCTTGCTCTCGATAATGGCATTCAGATAGCCAACGGGATCAGTTTGCTTCAAGAGTGCTAAGTCTTCTTTCGACCTATGCTTTATTGAGGTGGTAACCTTTGCAGCAGCGTTGTCTTGGGGTTGAGGTTGTTGAGTAGCATTTGCCTTTACTTGACTTTCTTCGACTTGAAGTTCAGCAGTACCAGCATCAGCATGACCTCCTTCGTCATGTTGTTCCTCCGACAGATCAACCACTTGAATCTCTTTTGGTTGTTGCTCTTCTGTTTGTGGATCTTCTGTTTTTTGTTCTTCTGTCTCAGCATTGGCTTCATCTGTTTCAGCATTGGCTTCATCGTTCGCCAATTCTTTCTCTTGGGGCCTACTGAGTTCAGCAGAATCTAGTGTTTCAGAAGTCTTTGGCGCTGAGCTTTCAGTGGTTTCCTGGAAAAAGAAGAATAAGAATCTTCTAGGTTAGAAAGGGACATAATCGAACGTGGGTATCGACACCTGAGTTAAAAAAGGGTCAAAGAAATTACCTGCAGAGGAACTTCAGCCCCAGGGCTGGAATTGTCGCTTTCGACAGGTTTGTTGAGCAGAACATTTAGTTCCTCCTCCGTTGGCTCTTCAATAATTACTGGAGGTGGCATGGGTTTTCTCCCAGCAACCTTTATTCTGATTGTTCGAGTCTCAGGAGAAGGAACATCTCTCTTCAGTTTTCTCCTCTTTAGAGGAGCAGGGGGAGAGTCGTCTTCTTCGTCACTCCCAGATTCGATCGTCAGTGCAGGTCGTTTCTTGGGTGAAGGTGCCCTAAAAACCAAATAAGTAACCTTTTGGAGTTCGATTTAGAAGCTACATCAAAAGTCAGAATGTTAAAGCCAGAAGAAAATAATAAAAGTCTGGTTACCGGTGCAGAAGGTTTTTTTTCGAAGGACCTTCCCCCTGATGGCTTGTTGTAGTTTTCGCCGGTGCTATAGTTTTCGCCGGTGGTGGAGGTTTTGTCAAGGGACCTCCTCCCTGGTGGCCTTCTGCAGCTTTCTTGGCTGCAGGCTTTCGAACAACTGAAAGAAGACAAGTTATAATTAACAGGCTACCAGTCGAAAGGGAAAGACAAAATAATTTGGAAGAATGAACTTACATTTCTTTATTTTGTCCAAGACTAGAACAAAAGACTTCTGAAGTTCGTCCACGAAGTCCTTCTCGTCGAAGAACTCTTCAGCATAGTAGCTCTTCCACCACTCTTCGAAGGATGGTGAACAGAGAAAGTTAAGTTGATAGTCGAACAATGAAAGGACTGTTCGACCAGCATACCTGCCGATATGCTTGGTGGCAGCGTCTTCAGTGTAGTCGTTGCAAAAATATAACATAGACTTCTCCCTGGGAAAAATAGGAGAAGGAAGTGTTTGAATGATACCAAACTGGCGAGAGACCAAGTTTGGTTGATACGCGATCAGGCTCAAGTGAGTCTTGGAGCTCTTGAATCGCAGGGGCATTATTCTTGGTGTGAGAAATGCTTCCCACATTATTGTATGTTCTTCGACCTGAGGGTCACCTGACGACTTAGGATGGGGCCTCGTGAACCATTCTGGACCAACCTTTCGTCGAGCAAAGGGAGCCATGGTCGAAACAAATTCTTTTCTTCTTGCAAACATCAATACGAAGTTTGCAAAAGTTTGTTGAAGCTCCAGCCCATCTTCAGTCGGGGTCAGTAGAGCCAATCTTGTGCCTTCGATGCGCCTATTTGCTATCTCCGGAGCTTGCTCATTTATTTGAGTCTTCTGAGGTAAGAAAGACTCGAAGGTGGCATTGAGCCACAGCTGAAGTAGCCAAAAAGGTCCTGCAAGCAGCAGACTGGCTCTATTCTCGATGATCTTCAACAGAGTCGCTCCGCTGCTAATCGACTCGTACAGATTCGCCAAAATTAATTCTGCCAAACAAATATTTTGGCCATGGTGGAGTTGGGTGGCGAGGGTGACCATCTTCTTTGTCACCTGTAAAGACTTTGTACAGAACACAAAGCGTGACATCCATAAGGCTAGAAACGCGATATGCTCTACATCCGACATAGTGGTTGTCGACCTATCGTGGTAATGGTTGATATAGGTGGTGTAGGTAGGTTTCGTAGTTGAGAATCCAATCTGATCCTCCGACATTTCCTCTGGGTCGAAATAATCCCCAGTGGGTCGAAGGCCAGTGATAGCAGCCACGTCGAACAGCGTGGGTGTTAGCATTCCACAGGGAAGGTGGAAGGTGGAAGGTGAAATGAGTGTAATCCCAGAAGAGTAAGGAAGCTATCAACATCTCTGGGGAGTAGTTGAGACCCGTCTTCGACAACATAACTAGGTCGAATATCCCCAGATCCTTCCAGATCGAAGCCTGGCTTTTTTCCATTTTTTCCAGCCAAGCACTATAGTCAGGAGTGAGGCTATGGCTAGACCTGAAAGCCCTAACAACCCTATTGAAGAAGCGAAGATCGATTTTCTCCTTAGCGGGATCTTCGTTATCCTCTGCATCTTTTTTAGAGCATCCAACAGGTTTGAGCTTTTCAAGCACTGGAAAGAAGCTTTTGATCTTCATGGCTTCAGTGATGCTTGGGTTTAGCGGGCCAGACATGACGAAGATTTGGTTGGAGTATCCAACCGGAATCATGAGTTGGTGTGAATAGGCTTCACGTTCAGCAATTTCTAGGGGTTCAGGAACCCTTCGTTGGCCTGTAGGAGTAACTACAGGGACAGTGGAGAAGATCTTGGGTTTAGCATTTCTGGAGGGGATGTTAGAACTAGGAGCGGTAGAAGAACCTGAGGCCATTGTTGATGTTAAGGTTGAAGATGAAGTGAAGAACAAAGTGTTTGCAAAGTTTGCAGAGATTTTGTGTTCAAGGAAGTTTGAAGGCAAGATAGCGTGAAAAAGTCCCAAAATGGATACTTAGTGCTATTTATAGTGTTGGGAAATCCCCAGATTCGAGGCCATTTAATGCCATTTAATGTTGCAGAAGGTAGTTGGACATGTGGCGTCCCCCTGTTGACATAGTCGTTCTGCAGAAATGAAAGGGTGCAGCGTGCGCCCTCGTTTTTGGGAAATTGTCATGATGACAATTTGTGAAAAGACATTTGGCATGCTGCACGCCGTACTGAGGTGACGTCTTAGGTACGGATGAAATGATGGCTTTTTCTTGGGATTGTCAGTGGTTGGTAGAAGACAAAAAGTGCACAATTTAATTTGTGACTAAGAGTGAAAAGATAGGTGTCGGATGGAATTTCAAATAATGCCTTTTTCTTTTCAGAGTCGAAATAAGGCATTCTTGGGGGGCAATTTGTTGGCTCCTAAATTCGACACCCTTGTTTTTATTAATATCAGCCATTAAAGCTAAAGGATGGTTTCGACCAGCTGGTTCTGTCGAAGTGTTCGTCAGAGGATGGCAATGTACTTAGAGAATTTCTTCCAAGGGAGAATTTGGTTGCCTTCGACGTCGAAGGTGTTTCTCGTCGAAGATGCTACTCGACGAAGGTGTTCGATTGTTCAGAGTGGAACGGTTTGAAATTCAAACGTTTGGAGGGAAAACGGTTCCCAGCGGTTACCAAGTGCAACGTGCCAAGATCTGGAGCGTCGAACGCTGTGAACGTGCCAAGTGGAGTCATCTCGAAGCAGTGTAACTGCCCGACGGTTACTTGAGATGCGTTTTAGTATAAATATTAGTAGTTCACGCAGTTTTTCGCGTGTGTTCACAATTATATACAAGTCACTCATATAGATTCGAGTATCCAGCGTGTGAGAAAGAATTGTTGAGAATGTATGTGTGAAACACCACTTTAATTAATCAAAGTCATTTATTTTCCAGAAACTTTACTTGCTTTCTCCTTTACTTTTCCAGTCGAAAGCCTTTATTTCAAGCCTTCCTTTATTTTATCAAGTTCTCTTCTTCATGCAATTTACATAAAGCTTCTTTATTTTCTTGTCATTTAATCATTATCAAACTTAGTAAAAACCCCAAAATCAACCATGTCTTAGGATCAATCTGATCGATCCTGCGAGTAACCAAATAAGTAACCTTTTGGAAGATCAGCGGTTGTTTACCAATTCCCACGGTAAACACCTGCATGTAATCACATTAAGAAAAATAGAAACAAATATTACCTGGGATTCGAACCCAGGTCCCAATGATTACCAGCCAGCGCATCAACCACCAAGCCATTTGCCTGCGTTTGTTATTATGATAATGAACAAATATTATATTAAGAAACAATTAATATGTTGGAAATTGCAAAAAACGTGCGCTGCTTTTTGAACTGGCTAATCATGTGCTAACACGTCTTCATCTTCCTCCTTTGCCTGCATAAAAATACATTAGATAGCGAGGGTTTTTAACCCCCACAACCTACAATGACCAAAAATAGCGATTAGCTCTAGGATTTACATAAATGTTTCGCGAGGGTGCCAACATGTTCGTCCAGATTCAACGATTCTAACCATGGGTCTTAAAGGTTCCAATTTTCCCTGTACTGTAAAGCCCCAATTTTAGAGCTTATGAACCCTAGAATTTATTAATGGCAATTTGTGATTCTGTGCGTTATAATTCAATTCAACTATGCCAATAGCTTCAGGTGAGTTCTAGCAACACAAAACAAACAAAAAATCATGTCAAATGCTTATGAATCATGAGTTGCGATTATGAAAAAAGCATCAAACCGTGTGACAGTAAATGATGATTTCTTGAGCCTTAGCGTGTGGTTTTGATTGCAAAGCGTTCCTCACACTCCCAGCAATGTGTTTGAATCCACAAATTGCTTTGAATCGTGCTAGAATGCAGAAAACAGTTTTGAGTTTTCTTTGAATTTTCTTGAATTGGTTATGGATTTTTCTGCAGCAAATTCACGTATGCATGATTAGGGTTAGGTTGTGTATTTATAGAGGACTAAATTTAGGTCATATCCTTGAGCAAAGATCCATTGAATAATGATTTGAATATTTGATTAAAAATCAAATATTTTTGAATCTTTTTGATTGAAGAAAGTTGCCATCTTTGGAGTTTTTGATATCCTTGATTGATACAGGAAATTGCCAGCATGATTAGGTCATTCTTGCTTCACACCATGATTGAAAAATCAAATCTTTGTATTTCCTACAATTTAAATTAATTAAATGAATTAATATTGATTAAAAATCCAATTAATTAATAAAAAATAAGAAAATAATTCAATTAAGCTTGATGGGTCGTGCATAGGCCATGGATAAAGTTTCAAGAAGAAATTTGAGGCCCATTAGCAAAAACAAAGTGTTTTGAGCAAAGTTGACTTTTGCAAATTCATGAAAATTTCCCAAATTCTCCAATGCATATCTTGCTCAATTTTGATCATATGAACATGTTCTTGGACATTTTGGAAAGGTATTGAAGTCCTATAACCAATGCCTTTGGTCCCATGTCATTTGGATTTACCAATATCAAGTTATGGTCTTTGACTTAAAGTGCATCTTTGTTGACTTTTGAATTTGACCTATAATGTAGAAATTGATAACTTTTTCTGAGAGCATTTCTTGGACTTGGAATGTGAGGATGGATTGTAGGAAATGTCATCCCCTTCAAAATGAGCATTGGATGGGATTTTTCTGATGAACCATGAAAAAGTTATGCTTTGGTCAAGATACAGTTGACTTTTCTACTGTCCAAAAATAGTAACTTTTTGCATCTTGATGATTTTTGAGCCATGCTTGAGGAATCATGATCAAGACTTGATCAAATGATGATTGTGTACTCAAAATAAGTTGTTAACCAAAAATTCTGACTTTTGACTACAAAATGACCATTTTGCCCCTGCAGTTGACTGTGGTTCAAATGAAGCTTTTGACTGTGCAAATTGGCACTGTGAGTCTTGAGACTTGATATGTAGGTGCTTGAGGATATGTATAGGCCTATGGGACTTGATTGGACCATCAAAAACCTCAAATTCCTTGAAAGAAACAAAACCCTAATTTTGACTGGCTTAGGAGATGGTTTGACTGTATAACCCTTGAGAAATCTTGAACCATTTGAATGATGATTCTTGACAAACCTTGAAGAATATGGGAGGGCAAATTTTAGGGTATAACACTGACGGTAGACCAACTCTGCTTGGGGATAGTATTTTTGATTCATCCGTAGTTGCAAGTCTCAGTGGGGAGAGCTACCATTATTGTTTTATTCTGAGGGGAGTGAAGGTATCTTGGTCATATTCTTCAGCCGAACTTACCTTGGTACCTCGGTGGACAGAGCAACTAGATCGCTTAGACAATTATTATTGCCCCTACTTCCGATGTCACCCGTAACTATTCCTTTGTTTCGCATGTAAATATTTATGAACAACAATTAATTGCAAATGCATATATCAAAAATGAACATTGGACGTTCTTTGTAAAACAAAACAGATAAAGGAAAAACAATTTGCAATTTGTCTGAAAAATGAGCTTGTATTGATTTTGAAGTTTGCCTGTAAATAGGCGTTTTTATACAAGAGGCTGACGTCCTAGTAAGAGAACGCCGCCGAGCAAACAGAGTTTATACTATTTGTGAAAAGAAAATAAAACAGCTATGTGAAAAATCCCACTGGGTTCTAACTCTGCTATCGCCTTTATGTCCTCAAGCATCTCATCACTTTGCTGCTTAGTTGGAGATGAAGCTGATTGACTGGTGCCGCCTGAGCCTGATAGTTGATGCCAAAGTCCGGATGCAAGGTGATCCAATGAGACATAATGTTACGCTTATCCCTAACTTTTGCCTGGACCGCTCTTTCGGGTTTTCAGTCCACCGGGATACCCATTTTTGCCCAAGCCGCCTTTTCAGGTTTTCGACTTGCCGGGTGTATAGATTTTTTTTATTTTCATCCCTTATTTTTTCCCGAACCCTTTTGGTTCGCCGGGAAGCCCTTATTTTTGCCTAGGCCAGTCGACCTAGTGGGTCTTTAATCATGCGTAGTATCTTTTTACTATGTCTGCATTGACGGGGTGAGGAAGGTCGTCACCATCCATGGTGGTTAGAATCATCGCTCCTCCTGAGAAGATGTTCTTAACCACAAATGGCCCTTCGTACGTAGGCGTCCATTTTCCCCTGGGATCACCTTGAGGTAGAATGATGCGCTTGATTACCAGGTCCCCGACTTGATACTCTTGTCATCTGACTTTCTTGTTAAATGCCTTGATCATCCGTTTTTGGTACGTCTGACCATGACAAATAGCAGTGAGTCTTTTTTGTCGATTAGATTCAATTGATCAAGCCGGGTCTGGATCCAGTCGTCTTTGCTTAAACCCGCATCCTTCATGATCCAGAGAGAGGGTATCTGAACTTCAATGGGCAGGACTGCCTCCATGCCATAGACCAAGGAAGAGGGTGTTGCCCTTGTTGACGTCCGTGCTGAGGTACGATACCCATGAAGAGCAAATGGTAACATCTCGTGCCAATCTTTGTAGGTCATTGTCATCTTCTGCATAATTTTCTTAATGTTCTTATTAGCTGCTTCTACAGCCCCATTCATCTTCGGCCGGTAGGGAGAAGAGTTGTGGTGTTGTATCTTGAATTGCTCGCAGAGCTCAGTGATCATCTTGTTGTTAAGATTGGTACCATTATCCGTAATGATCCTCTCTGGTACACCGTATCGACAGATCAAGTTATGCCGAATGAACCGTGCCACGACGTTCTTGGTTACTGTGGCAAAGGAAGCTGCTTCAACCCACTTCGTAAAGTAATCAATCGCTACCAGGATGAAGCGGTGCCCGTTGGATGCCGTAGGTCTGATCTCGCCGATCATATCAATGCCCCACATTGCAAAAGGCCAAGGTGTTGTCAAGACATTCAAAGGAACCGGAGGAATGTGCACCTTATTAGTATAGATCTGGCACTTGTGACATGTCCGAGAATGCTGATAACGGTCGGCTTCCATTGTGGACCAGTAATATCCTGCCCGAAGGATTTTATTTGCCATGGTATGCCCACTGGAATGAATTCCGAAGGTACCTTCATGCAGCTCTGCCATGATTCTTTCTGCTTCAGTCTTATCCACACAACGCAGTAAGGTTGAATCATGGTTACGTTTGTAAAGAATGTCATTTCTGAGGAAGAATTTTGCCGCGAACCTTCTCAGAAACTTCTTGTCATTAACGGATGCACCCTCGGGGTATTCTTGGGCTTCAAGGTACCTCTTTACTTCATGATACCAAGGTTTTTCTGTTACCTCTTCGGTCTCAAGATCACAGCAATATGCAGGTTCATCCACTTTCCAAATAATGATCTGGGGGTCCTTGTTGTCCCATTTAACTTTAAACATAGAAGACATCGTAGCTAGCGCGTCCGCCAACTGATTCTCCTCTCTTGGGAAATGTTCAAAAGTTATCTCCTCGAAGTGGGGAAGCAACGTCAATACATACTCCTTGTAAGGAATAAGATTTGGGTGTTTCGTATCCCACTCGCCTTTGATCTGACTGATCACGAGAGTGAAATCTCCGAAGACACTCACAAACTTGATCCTTAGTTCAATTGCAGCTCGAAGACCCATGATGCATGCTTCATACTCCGCCATGTTGTTGGTGTAGTTGAAACATAGTCGGGCGGTGAGTGGAGTATGAGATCCTTTGGGGGATATGATCATAGCGCCAATGCCATTACCCAAAGCGTTTGAAGCTCCATCAAAGTACATAGACCATCGGGATCCTTCCTCAGGTCCTTCATCCGGTCCAGGTATCTCGCAATCAGTTACTACCATGATATTCTCGTCTGGAAATTCAAAGTTCATAGACTGGTAATCATCCATTGCCTGATGTGCCAAATGGTCTGCCAACACACTTCCCTTGATTGCTTTTTGAGTTGTGTACTGGATGTCATATTCAATCAAGATCATCTGCCATCTTGCTATTCTTCCGGACAAGGTAGGCTTTTCAAAGATATACTTGATCGGATCCATTTTTGAAATCAATAGAGTAGTGTGAGTCAACATATACTGTCTTAGCCGGCAAGCAGCCCATACCAAAGCACAACAAGTTTTCTCGAGCAGTGAGTATCGGGTCTCACAGTCGGTAAACTTTTTGCTAAGGTAATAAATAGCATGCTCTTTTCGGCCAGACTCGTCATGTTGACCTAGCACACATCCCATTAAGTTGTCAAGTATAAGATTAGAGGTCTCCCTTCAACCAGTGGCATAAGAATGGGTGGCTCTTGGAGATACTCTTTGATTCTTTCGAAAGCGGCCTGGCATTCATCGTTCCAACGTACCACTTGATCTTTCTTCAGTAGCTTGAAGATTGGTTCACAAGTAGCAGTTAGGTGCGAGATGAATCGGGAAATGTAGTTTAGCCATCCTAGGAAGCCTCTGACTTCTTTCTCTGTCTTGGGAACTGGCATCTCTTGTATGGCTTTCACTTTGGCAGGGTCCACTTGAATACCTTTGTCGCTCACGACGAAGCCTGGCAATTTTCCAGATCTCACCCCGAAGGTGCACTTGTTCGGGTTTAATCTCAGCTTGTACAACTTCAACCGGTCACACAGCTTCTGTAGATGGTCAAGGTGTTCCTCCTCAGTTTGGGACCTTGCAATCATATCATCGACGTATACTTCAATCTCATGATGGATCATATCATCAAATAGAGCAACCATGGCACGCTGATACGTTGCCCCAGCATTTTTCAACCCAAAAGGCATGACCTTATAGCAAAAGCTACCCCACTGAGTAACAAAAGTGGTCTTCTCCATGTCTATGGGAGCCATCTTTATCTGATTATAACCGAAGAAACCGTCCATGAAGGAGAATACCTTATGCTGAGCAGTGTTGTCAACCAGAACGTCGATGTGAGGCAGAGGGAAGTCATCCTTAGGGCTCGCCCTGTTCAAATCCCTGTAGTCAACACACATTCTGACCTTACCATCTTTCTTCGGTACCGGAACCACATTGGCAACCCATTGAGGGTAAGAAGTTACTGCTAGAAAACCGACGTCAAATTGTTTCATAACCTCAGCTTTGATTTTCTCGGACATCTCTGGACGCATACGGCGGACCTTCTGTTTTACCGGAGGGCATTCTTCCTTGGTAGGCAGGTGATGGACCACAATGTCGGTATCCAACCCAGGCATATCTTCGTAGGACCAGGCAAAGATTTCCACGTAGTCATGCAGCATCTGAATCAACCGTTGTTTCACACTAAACTCCAGATTTGCACCGATCTTGACTTCCTTCCTGTCTGTCTTAGTACCCAGATTTACCGTTTCCACCGGCTCTTCATGTGGCCGAATGGCCCTCTCTTCCTGAAGTAGCAGTCTTGCAAGCTCACCAGGCACTTCGCAATCATCTTCACCTTCGTCTTCGGCTAAGTTGATCGGATTTTCGAAGTCATAACTGGCAATAGCAGAGTCGTTACCAGTGAGATCCAGAGTGGATTGAGACCTGTATATGTGAGTGTGTGTAAATAGCTATTTTGCAATATATAATAAAGAAAGACAAGGAGCGCAAGATTTGAAATGCAAAAAATGTCCAATTCTTTTATTAATGATATATGAAAATGACACACAAAAGCCCTCACAAATGAAGCCACGGTGCCCCGGGTGAGACACCGGGCCAAAAAGTTTCACAATATTGTCTGTTACAAATTCAAAACAAAGGAGTTCATTACTGAGTCACAAAACTAATCAGGACGAAGTCCTTTTCCGTCCAGTTGTTTGGTCCACCATTGGTTGTAGGGTAGATCCAGTTGTCGAATTCAAATTCCTCTACGTCATCCTCAATGGCATTTACTCCATGCTTGGGCATGGGGGCTGTTACAACATTAGGCCTCTCGGGCGTCTCGAACTCAACCTCCTTTGCATTGATCAGGTCCTGAACCTTATTCTTCAAGGTCCATCAATCATCCGTATTATGCCCCGGGCTATCAGAGTGATAAGCGCAACGGGCGTTAGGATTGTACTTTGGGGATGTAGTATTCGGATTCTTTGGGGCTTCCCTTAGAGTTACCAAATTGGTTGTCAATAACTGTGGCAATATCTGGGACAAGGTCATGTTGAGACGAGTGAATTGCCTTCTAGGTCTCTCACCCCTTTGTTGGTTGTGATGCTGAGGAGCACCAGCAGGTTTTGAAATGACCACCGCGTTGACAGCTTGGCGGTGATCAGATCTATTTGGTCTCCTTGAACCATAGACAGCACTAGATTCTTTCTTGAACGGCTTCTTTTCAGTGCTCGAGGAGGCACCCTTCTGTATTTTCCCAGCCTTGATACCAGCTTCAATTCTCTCAACAGGCAAGATAAGGTCTGTAAACCCGGCTGAAGAATTTCCAATCAAATGGTTAAAGAATGGACCAGACAGGGTCCCTAAGAAAATATCAACAAGTTCACGGTCAGTTAAAGGTGGCTGCACCCTTCCAGCAAGGTCTCTCCACTTTTGAGCATACTCTTTAAATCCTTCACCCGTCCCTAGTGACATACCCTGGAGTTGGGTACGCGTAGGAGCGAGGTCGGAATTATATTGATACTGCTTATAGAACGCAGTAGCCAAATCTTCCCAGTTGCGGATACTGGCTCCATCCAGCTGATAGAACCATTCGAGTTGAGTCCCTGAAAGACTATCCTGAAAGAAATGGATCCACAAATTCTTGTCAGCAGTGTAAGGTTGGATCTTCCTTACATATGACCGGAGGTGCAGCTTTGGGCAGGAGGCTCCGTCATATTTGGCAAAAGCAGGTGCCTTGAACTTATGGGGAATCACCACCCCAGAGGATAAGCCTAGGTCTCCAAAGTCCAACCCGGGAACATTCTGTATCTCCATGGCGCTCAAGCGGTCCTCCAACTATTTATACCTATCCTCAGCAGGAGGATACTGTTCTTCATCATAATCCGTCTTGTTGTCGGAGACCACGGGGCTAGGAACCCTTCTCTCTTGTGGGCTGTCTTTCCCTACAGATGAGGTAGCCAGATCAACCTCATTCTGCAGTCCATTTCCAAATCTGCGTCCAGTGTTGAACAAGACGGTCCTCTTCTTCTTCTTCTTCCTCTCTTTCAGAATCAGAGTCTTCAAATCCTGTTGACCCTGGGCTAGGCTCATAACCAACTCTTGGAACTGGGCATTCTGGGCCTGGAGGGCCTTGATAGCTTGTTCAGTGGAAGGTTCAGTAGACATGATGATTGCTGAAATAAACAGCGAAGAAGATAAGTGACCTGTGAAAAGGGTACCTGTTATGCATATGATGAAATGAAATGCGTATGATTTATGTTTTCAAAGAAAATCGGGATTCAAATTTGTAGACAAAAGGGAAACACACTTTATTATATTTAACTTCGGAATTTAAATTGTTCAACAAACTGCCCTTAGGCGTTACAAGAATGAAAATACTAAAAAGTAAATAAAACTGTAAAATAAATCATCAACAGATCCATCAGTGCTCCCATGGCCTCTTCTTCTCAGTGCGGATATAATCATTCAGGATCCGTTCATTCTCCAATTGCTTTGTCAGCTTCTGGATCTTTTGTTCTTGTTCATTGAACTTTTCCCGATAAGAATCCCGTTCTTCCTGCAGTTGTGCCTAAGACCTCTTCAGTGTGCCAACATCAGTGGGCGTATGAGGATGGAGAACAGTTGGAGGAACCCCCTCTTTATCAGCAGCTTCAAGAGTAATAGGCATGACAGCTTCGTATGGCATACCTAACTTCTGAGCACGGATGCGGACCCATCTGAAATATGACTCCATAAGCAGAGAAGTTTTTGGTCCCAACTCATGTGGGTCAGCTTTGTGAACTCTATCCCAAGCCCTGATGAATCTACGACGCAGCTCGTCGCTATCTACCTGAAAATCAAAGACGATATGAGGTATCAACATCTCATGAGGCCCTTCTCTTCTGGCTCTTCCAAACTGACGAAGGGCTAGACATGGATTATAAGAGATTCCTCCACGGGTTCCGATCAATGGAACATTAGGATACTCTCCACAACAATCAATGACGGCCACCTTATCTAAGCCTCTGAGAGTCCAAATGATGTCTTTATCAGTAAGAGACATTATCCTATGAGCCCAGCCCCTTCCTTCTTTGTTCTTCAGTATGAACCTAGGGAGGTGCGAAATAAACCACCACGCCAATAAAGGAGCACAGCACAACAAAGTTCCCCGTCTTCGGGCAGTACGAGTATAGAGCTGGTAAAGGATATCACCCAAGAGAGTGGGTACAGGATTCCGAGAGATGAAGATCCTTATGGCATTAACATCAACAAAGGTGTCGGGATTTGGAAACAATACCAGACCATAGATCAAGAGAGCCAGAATGTCCTCGTATTCTTTGAAGTCTAAGTCATTCCAGAAATAATTAGCTTTGCCAACCAGAAACTTAGCCAAAAAGCCTTTAACTCCACTTCTAGTCTCCCAGTTAGCCATTACCTCCTCTTTGGTCAAGTGAAGGGCTGCAACAATCTCTTCAGGCCTGAGAGTCTTTTCCCAACCCGTGAATGGTGTCTGTTCCAAGATAGAGATACCAAGTAACTCAAAGAATTCTTCCAGGGTAGGGACCAGCTGGAAGTCTTGAAAGGTGAAGCAATGGTACAACGGATCATAAAACTGGACCAGGACACTCATCAGTTAATGGTCCCACTTTGAGGTGACTAAACCGAGAAGAGAACCATGCCTCTTGATGAAGGAAGTGGTGTTTGGAATCCTGTCAACCAATTCTTTAAGCAAAGTAGGTGGTTGAACAAAGTTGAGCCGGATAGTATTCCTGCGCATGGGCATCATGAGGTCCTACAAAACAGAGCAAAGATGAAACCCTCTTGTCTTTGAAATGGGTTAGTCCTTATGCAGGATGTATGCAATGTTATGATGTTATGATGTTATGATAAAGGCACACCACAAATATTCACAACAGGCAAACATGGTAAAGGCACACAAGTCACGCAAGAGCCCTTAGATTTAAGGCTGGCATGAAGTTTAGGTACTACCCTCTTTCAGTTTCAGTTGGTTAAGACCTGTCCTAAAAATAGTAACCGGGTTCTAGAGGATCTCAATATCACTGACTACCCTCAATCGGTCATAATTCCAGTTTGGCAACCTTTTCTTGCGGCCGGAACCAACGCGAGAGTTTAGCCGCAATGAGTGTAGCATATTGCTACTGTTCTATGGAAAAGTTGGTCAATTTAAGGTTCTAAGGTCAGTTGGTGCTTAATGACTCCTCAGAAGACCCATATTCTCCTCGTTCCAACACAAGGGATATCAGTACAGACCAAGGTGTCACACCAACGTAGCTACTGCTTCACCCGTGTCGGTCTACGCCGGACAGGTCCCTCACAGTTTATTGCTACTTACCTAAAAAAGAGTACCCCCAGATCCGGGTTAGGATCTATAAAACTCCGATACAAGCCCACAAAATTAAAGCATACAAGGCATACAATTGAAAACATAGTGGTCTAATCCTAAGGTACACCTCACTTATAATCTCTCCCCAGCAGAGTCGCCAGTTCTGTGATCGGTGGAAATAGAACTGACTGTTTTTTAAATGCTGGTTTGCGTTTTGCAAAATGTCGCGGTAAGTAAGAGTCGCCACCGTCTTTTATTTTCTCCAACAAGGAAAGGACAAAAGCACAACAAAATTCCTTTTCGAGATGTTTCTCGGGTTCGGGAGGTAGATTATAGAAAGGGAAGATGTTAGCACCCTTTCTATCCGTGGTTATCCACGGGCTCTTAGGTACTTGCTCACTATGTTTTCAAAAGGTTTTGCTTTTCTTGTGTTTTGTGGGATTTGAAAAAGTTATATTTTGAAAACTTTGATTTAACTCTTGTGTCTGTCCTCAAGAGTGTATGAAGTGTTGTTTGAAAACTTTTGTCAAAAAAGTGTAGGTGCGAAAAGTATTTTGGTTTTGAAAGAGCAAGTACCTGAGAACCTCTACCTACTCAAAAGAAATTAAGCTGTGTAAATGTCCTTTAGACAATGCCATCCCACTATTGAGTAGGTAGCACCGTCGTTGGAGTTTTCGGGTCAATTCGATTAATGGGACATGTGGTCACCAAAGCAATGGTAGGACACCTTAGCGATAACCCTAATGTCTTAGATCATTTTTTATCGAGGCAACCGTTTCGAGGTAACTTTGATCTTTAGACATGAGGACGACCTCTAAAACAGCCTATATTCAATGACCACGTCGAGGCAACCAAGTGAGGCGTACCCTAGGAGTGGCATGTGCGAGTGTGTCAGGTTTCAGTTATGTTATCTTTGCACATGTTATGGTGAGCTACGATTGATTTTAATTTAAGAGAGATCTTGACATGCATAGCCTAATTAGCATACATCTAGCAGTTAATAGTTGCAGAAAATAAAACTAAACTATTACAAGGCGTCGGGTATTTACATCGCCAATAATAAACCCTTGAAAAGTAAATTGCAGAAAATAAATAAAAGCGATAAAAAAAGGTCCTAATTAAAGCTATTACATCCTCGGAGCAGATACAATTGGAATAAAATATGAATAAAAAATAGTCACACGCGCGAAAAAATTGAATCGGAAAGTTTTTTAGGGTTTTGACCCTTTTTTGAGAAAGAAAGAGATTTTTTTGTTATTTTGCATTTAATTAAATTAAAACCTAGACTTATTAATTAATTAAATAAAAGAGAGATATTTTTTTGAGTTTTTATGTTTTTTAGGAAACAATAAAAGACGGTCAAAAGTTATTAAAAACCCTAATTCTATATTGATTTTAAATTATTTCAAAAAAGTTAAAATTAACCTAATTAAAACTAAATTAATTATTTATTTATTTATTTACAAAAACAATGAAAGGGTGAAATTGATTTTAATAAATAATACTAAAAATATTATATTTTTTAGTTTTCTGATTTTATTATGAAAATATTAATTTGTTAGTTAGTAATTAATTAAAAATAATAAAAATAAATCAAGCAAATAAATGATGAAAGAAAATAAACAAAAATGCAAACTCAGGGAGGTTTTGGGCCAATTTTGGAGGTGTCTTTGGCAATTTCCAGGCCCACTAGCATTTCAGCCACGTTGACTTTGGTGATTATCCACACGCCTGTTGACTGGGGAGTATGTTGGGGACTTAGCTTTGGCCATTGGATTTCCGTTTGAAGACATCTGGCGCCTGGGGATTGGAGATCCATGATATGCTATGCCTGTTGCGTTACACACAATCACCTAGATAAAAATTATAACAAATATTTGGGGGACCTGGGATTCGAACCCAGGTCCCAGTGTTCACATGCCAACGCCTTTGCCATCCAACCAAGCTGCTTCAATTGTTATTGAAATAAGTGGCAATTATTATATATAAAAACCAATCAATATACTTTAAATAAAAAAATAACGTGCGCTTCTCAAATTGGCCAATGGGATGTCAACACATCATCGTCTTCTTCGTTTTTTCTGCACAATTAGAATCAGATAGCGGGGGTTTTTAACCCCCACTACTTCCTGCAAGAAAAAATAGCGAATAGAACCACAATATATATAAATATTTTGTGAGGTGTGGGTTGCAACCGTCTTGGCCTCACGAATTCAACCCTATATCCTATTAGTCCCAATTTTTCCTGGATTGAAAATCCCCGTTTAAAAGCTCAAGAACCCTAAAAATTCAGTCATGGCATTCTTCGATTCAGGGTGCTATGGCTCAAGAACCCTAAAAATTCTGAATAAGAAGTGCAAACCGTGGGACTGTATGCAACGATTCCTTGAGCTTCAGTGCCTGAATTTGATTGCAAAACGTTCCTGGTACCTCCTGCAAGGTGTTTGGATGAACAAAATGCCTTGAATCGACCTAGAATGCAAGAACAGGTTTTTAGTTTTCTTGGAATTTCTTGAATTGGACAGGGTCGTTTCTGCAGCTTTCAATCGTGTGCTAGGGTATGGTTAACTTGCTTATGTATAAGGGAAACAAATTAGGTCAAAAATCTAGATCCAACCCATGTGCATTGATGTTTAAATCTTTGGTCCCATGTCATTTGGATTTACCAATCTCAAGTTATGGCCTTTGACTCAAAATGTACTTTTGTTGACTTTTGAAATTGACCTATAATGTAAAAATTGGTAACTTTTTGTGAGAGCATTTCTTGAACTTGGAGTGTGAAAATGGAATGTAGGAAATTGCATCCCCTTAAAAATGAGCATTGGATGGAATTTTTCTGACAAACCATGAAAAAGTTATGCCCTGGTCAAGATACATTTGACTTTTCTACTGTCCAAAAATAGTAACTTTTTGCATCTTGATGATTTTTGAGCTATTCTTGTGGAATCATGATCAAGACTTGATCAAATGATGATTGTGAACTCAAAATAAGATATTGACCAAAAATTCTGAATTTTGACTGCAAAATGACCATTTTGCCATTGCAGTTGACTGTAGATCAAATGGAGCTTTTGACTGTGCAAATTGGCACTGTGAGTCTTGAAACATGGCATGTAGGAGCTTGAGAATGTATATAGGCCTATGAGACTTGATTGAACAATTGAAAACCCCAAATTCCCTGAAAGAATCAAAACCCTAATTTCAGCTGTCTTGGGAAGTGGTTTGACTCTACAACTCTTGAGCAATCTTGAACAATTTGAAGATCATTCTTGACAAATCTTGAGGAATATGGGAGGGAAAATTTTGGGGTACAACACCATGTCTTCTATGTTCAAAGTCAGGTGGGACAATGAAGCTCCCCATATTACCATTGAGAAGTTGGAGGAACCCGCACATTGATGTCACATTGAGACTGAAGAGGTAGCAGATAAAGTTTGGTTTCACGAGGTAAAAATGTATCTCGAGGCTCAAGAATACCCCGAGGGGGTATCTGTTAATGATAAGAAGTTTCTGAGAAGGTTCACTGCGAAGTTCTTCCTCAGTAATGGAATCCTCTACAAGCGTAACCATGATTCAACCTTATTACGGTGTGTAGACAAGAGAGAGGCAGAAAGGATCAAGGCAGAGTTACATGAAGGTACCTTCGGAACTCATTCCAGTGGACATACCATGGCGAAGAAAATCCTATGGGCAGGATATTACTGGTCCAATATGGAAGCCGATTGTTATCAGCACTCTCAAACCTGTCATAAGTGCCAAGTTTATGCTGATAAGGTGCATGTACCTCTGGTTCCCCTGAATGTTTTGACGGCTCCTTGGCCCTTTGCAATGTGGGGAATCGACATGATCGGCGAGATCAAACCTACTGCGTCTAACAGGCACCGCTTCATTCTGGTAGCAATTGATTACTTCATAAAGTGGGTTGAGGCAACTTCCTTTGCTACAGTAACCAAGAATATAAAGGCACGATTCATCCGACACAATCTGATCTGTCGATATGGTGTCCCAGAGAGAATTATTACTGACAATGGTACAAATCTCAACAAGACAATGATCACCGATCTCTGTAAACAGTTCAAGATACAACATCATAACTCTTCTCCCTACCGTCCAAAGATGAATGGGGTTATTGAAGCAGCTAACAAGAACATCAAAAAGATTGTGCAGAAGATGACGGTGACATACAAGGATTGGCATGAGATGTTACCATTCGCTCTTCATGGGTACCGTACCTCAGCAAAGACATCGATAGGGGAAACACCCTACTCTTTGGTGTATGGCATGGAGGAAGTCCTACCCATCGAAGTCCAGATACCCTCTCTCAGGATCATGAAGGATGCGGGTTTGAACGAAGACGACTGGATCCAAACCCGACTTGATCAGCTGAATCTAATCGATGAAAAGAGACTTACTGCTATTTGTCATGGTCAGACGTATCAAAAGCGAATGATCAAGGTTTTTAACAAGAAAGTCAGACGTCAAGAATATCAAGTCGGGGATCTAGTGATCAAACGCATCATACTACCGTAAGGTGATCCCAGGGGAAAATGGACTCCCACATACGAAGGGCCATTTGTGGTTAAGAACATTTTATCAGAAGGAGCTATGATTCTAACCACCATGGATGGTGACGACCTTCCTCGCCCCGTAAATGCAGACATAGTGAAAAAATACTATGCATAATCAAAGACCCGCTAGGTTGACTGGCCAAGGAAAAAATAAGGGCTTCCTGGTGAACCAAAAGGGTTCGGGCAAAAGTAAGGGATGAAAAGGAAAAAACTGTACACCCGGCAAGTCAAAAACCTGAAAATGCGACTTGGGCAAAAAAGGGTATCCCGGTGGACTGAAAACCCGAAAGGGCGGTCCAGGAAAAAATTAGGGATCAAAGCATAACACTATGTCTCATTGGATCATCTTGCGACCAGACTTCGGTATCGACTATCAAGCTCAGACGGCGCCAATCAATCTGATCCACCTTCGACCAAGTATCAAGGTGATGAGACGCTTAAAGATATAAAGGCAATAGCAGAGTTGAAACCCGATGGGGTCGTTTCACATAGCTATTTTTCTTTATTTTACACAAATTATATAATTTCCATCTTTCAGTGACGTTCTCTTACTAGGACGCCAGCCTCCTTATTAAAAACGCCTATTACGGGCCAACTTCAAAATCAATACAATTCATTTTCACAAGAAATTTTGATTCGTTTTTCTTTTTTCTGTTTTGTTTTGCAAGAACGTCCAATGATTCATATTTGATATATGCATTTGAAAATAATGGTTGCTCATAAATATTTACATAAGAAACAAAAGACGATTACTCGTAATTCCAGGAACAGGGAAAACAAGAAGTGCCCAAACCTTAAAGTTACCCTGTCCATCAGGAACCAGGATAGAGCCAGCTTGAGAACATGAGTAGTGATACATACACTCCCCACAGAGTAAAAGTATCCAAAGACAGTGATGTTAGCTTTCCCGAACATGACATAACTCTCCACAGCTGAGGTTCACAATCGCGAGCAAGTCAGTAAATTATTCCCCAAGCAGAGTTTATTTCTCCCACAAGCAGAAATTCAATCTCCAACATAATTCATTATCACTAGCAACGGAAATTCATCCCCAGCTGAGTTTATTTCTCCAAATCAGTAGATCTGTCAATAGAGCATCTCATATCCAATAGAGTTATTCCCCGTAGAGTTATTCTCAGACAAGTTCTCTTCTGGCAGAATATTCACCAGCCAAATGGATGTGAATCCCCAGTTAGTCATCTTTGTTCACCATCCCCAACAGAAGTAGAGGAACTATGGTTTTTTACAGCAGTCATTAATACCATTTCTCATATTCTCCAAACAGTAATCAGGGATTTATTTTCCCAGACTCAGATTATTATGTCGGTATTTCATGTTCATACATCATGACAAGCGCATACATTACATATAACATAATCTCAGTTATCTTGAGAACCTCATCACAATGCATCTCATGCATCGCGCATAACTAACCTTGTATTTCTTTCAGGAAAGACAGTTATTATCAACGATTTCCAGCAAGTCCATGATCAACACTCGAAGCTAACCAGGTTCCCTCTGCAGTTTACCCAAATTCATATCGAAGTAACCCTACTATCCAGGTTCCTTCTCACAGCCCTACTACCCAGACTTTCATCTCGAAGTAACCCTACTATCCAGGTTCCTTATCACAGCCCTACTATCCAGGCTTTCATATCGAAGTAACCCTACAATCCAGGTTCCTTCTTACAGCCCTACTATCCAGGCTTTCATATCGAAGTAACCCTACTATCCAGGTTCCTTCTCAAGCCCTACTATCCAGGCTTTCATATCGAAGTAACCCTACCATCCAGATTCCTTCTCATAGCCCTACTATCCAGGATTTCATATCAAAGTAACCCTACTATCCAGGTTCCTTCTCACAGCCCTACTATCCAGGCTTTCATATCGAAGTAACCATATCATCCAGGTTCCTTCTCGCAGCCCTACTATACAGGCTTTCATATCAAAGTAAACCTATTATCCAGGTTCCTTCTCAAGCCCTATTATCTAGGCTTTCATATCGAAGTAACCCTACTATCCAGGTTCCTTCTCACAGCCCTACTATCCAGTATTTCATATCGAAGTAACCCTACCATCCAGGTTCCTTCTCACAACCCTACTATCCAGGATTTCATCTCGAAGTAACCCTACTATCCAGGTTCCTTCTCACAGCCCTATTATTCAGGCTTTCATCTCAAGGTAACCCTACTATCCAGGTTCCTTCTCATAACCTTACTATTTGGGTTCTTCCTCTCTTATCCCCAGACAAAAGTCCACAACACTGTAAGACTGGGACCCGATCAAACACAATTGATTTCACATTTCCCCAGAAAGCCGCGGTGCAGCATATATCCCGACCAAACACACAGTTCAC
This sequence comes from Vicia faba, assembly GCA_948472305.1. Taxonomy (NCBI): domain Eukaryota; kingdom Viridiplantae; phylum Streptophyta; class Magnoliopsida; order Fabales; family Fabaceae; genus Vicia; species Vicia faba. Next base: position 568,486,149 of record OX451737.1, read on the forward strand.
TTCCGCTTCCCAAACTGGAATTATTCCCCAATAGAGTAACGAACAACTGAAGCTCCTAAAACTCTATTTCTCTCAAGACAGAGACCATCATTCCCCAGCAAGTCCTCCTCAACAACAAGTATACGGGTTCTCGCAAAGGAATCTCTTATGCGATCGAAACTTCTTTGGATGGCATCTTTAAGCCCATCTCCGACAATTCTCTAGCAACTACCAAATGACATCTATAAGCCCATTCCCGATATCACAAATCAAGTATCACTTCATGCGAGTGCAAATTTTTGGGCACTCTAGTGTTCAATCATCTTCCACCTTCAGATCACGAAAGGCAGACAAGCCAATCTACATCCTCGGGTTTAAGAAGATTGAAAAGGGGAAGTTGTTGTACCCCAAAATTTTCCCTCCCATATTTATCAACACATGGCAACTGAGGTCCCCAAATTTCTCAAGGAAGTTCAAGAGTTGACCAGACAAACTCTCTCATAAGGAAGTTTATCTCTAATTAGGGTTTCCATCTTCATAAAGATGTGTGAACCACAAAGGACTCAAATGCTCACCATTGTCCTAATATGTTCTCAAGATTATCCATGTCAAGTTTTAAGCCTTGCAGAAGAAGTTTGCTCAGTCAAACTGCTCAAATGCCTGAAAATCAACTATGATAGGTCAAAAGTCAACTGTGGCCCACATACAGTAAAAATTCAAGATTTTTGGACAACATCCTCATTTTGAAGTATTATTCATCATTTTATCAAGGGTTGATCATGATTCCTCAAGGATTGCTCACAATCCATCAAAACCCAAAAGTTGTTAAAATAGGGTTTTGTAGGAAAAGTCAACTCAACTTTAACCAAGCATAACTTTCTCATACTTTATTAGAAATGACCCATACAAAGCTCATTTTTAAGAGGATGCAATTACCTATAATTCATATTCATCTCCCAAGTTCAGAATATGCACTCACAAAAAGATATGAATTTTGACATTATAGGTCCTTTTGAAAAGTCAACAAAAACACCTTTTGGGTCAAATCTTCATACATGAACATGGAAGACTCAATTGAGATGATACCAAAAAGGTTGCTTAGAGGACATCCTAAGATTTATTAAAAGTCCAAGAAAACCTCTCTAGGGTCAAAATTGAGAGAGTTATGCATTGGCCAAGTTGACCATTTTTGCAAAATTGCCAAAAGTCAAATGTGCTCAAATTTGCATTTTTTGCTAAATAGGCCCAACTTTTTATGCTTGCACTTCAATTATAATGTGGTCCACGACTCAAATATTTATCCACACATTATTTGCTTCATTTTTCAATTTATTTTGATTTTTTGATTAACTAAAAAGTGAATTAAATCAAATAAATGATGAAAATTATCAAAGATATGATTTGATTTGTTTTTTTTTACAGATTGGCAATCAAGATATGTTGAGCTTGCATGATCAATTCGAATCAATGGAAATTGGTACAAGAAAGGCATGATTGGCATGAAAATAGAAAGATATCATACAAATTGAAAATCAAATCAAATCTTGGATAAATGCAAAGATCCATGCCAAGTTTGTTAACCTAATTCATTCTAGGTTATATAATAAAGCTTTGCAGATCAAAAGCAAATGGTTAGAGGTCGTGAGAAGCTTGGAACAAAACTGAAAAATCCAAAGAAAAGTGGGAGTTGGTTTTTATTCTATAGGCTAATTCAAGGTGTGCTAGTGATCCCAATCATTTGCTAGACATCTCAGGAAGCTAACAACATCATTTGCAAGCTTCAACACGCCCAGAAACGCGCGCTACGATCCCCACGGTTTGACATATTTTTGTAATTCGATTAGCACGATTCATGCATCTTTAGCACTTTTAATTGTCATAGTTGTAATTATCATCATGTTTGCAAGCTAACCATGTCATTTAATTGCATTTTTTATGCTTGTACGTGATATTGCCATGGTTAGGGTTTCATGTTCTTGTTTAGGGGTTTTCAATGCAGGCAAAATTGGGCTTTGATTCTGGTACCATGATGCTCATGAGGATGAGACGAGTTGATTGGTACCAGTACTTGTCATTTATCTTGCTCGTATGCAGTTTTGGAGATGAACAGGTTTGTACCTACAGTAAGCGTCTGTAGGTAAAAGCCTTATTTTCTAAAACGACGGTTGCCAGGAAGAAGAAGCTTGTGTGGCAGCGTGTGACTCGTCCATTTGAATTTTCGCGCATTTTTCTGAATATATTACTTGATTTGATTATATTATTTGTTTCTATTATATGAACAAATAAACAACGCAGCACAGCTGGAAAGCGAGCACTGGAAGCGAGCATAAGGACCTGGGTTTGATCCCCAGGTCCCAGCATTTTATTTGTGTTATTTTCAAATAAGGGATCCAGCGCGTTGTTCATATGACGTCCACCATACATCATCAACATTCATCCGTTTGATCATCAGCAAGCCAGATCCAACGTGCCAGCATTGAAGGTCCACCATAGCACTCAAGTCAACACCTACACCAGAGCAAGCGTAGTCAAACACGCTTGGAGTTTTTGGGCCACAAAAATCATATCAACACCCCCTTTTTGCTAACAATCAGGCCCATTTTTTCCTTTTCTCTATTTATTTCTTTTATTTAATTAATTTTCTTAATTATTTTAATTCACAAAATTAATCACTTTTTTTCATAAAATCATAAAATCAAGAAATCATAAAAATTAGAATTAGGATTTTTTTTATCAAATTTAATTTAATTTAATTTAGTTTAATTTAATTTAGGGAAATTGTAACTTGTTTTTAATTAAAACTAGTTAGCAAATTAGGTTTAAACTCTTGATTTAATTTTTCTTTCTTTCTCAAATAAAATAAAAATATAAAAATAGGTTTTTTAGAATGAATTAATTTATTTTTATTATTTTAAAATTAATTAGAACTTAGGATTTTCTTTTTAATTCAATTATTTCATTATTTTCTCACATAACAAAACATGACAAAAACATCTTTTTTTAATCAATCACAAATAGGATTAGTCAAAGGGTCAAAACCCTAATCGTCTCGCATTTAATTCGCCGTGCGCTTATTAATTATTTTGCCAATATTTTGTAACTGTTCATGGTTTGTAATAGTTAATTTAGGGTTTTTATTTACTGTTTAAATCCCCAGTTTTTGGCTATGTAATTAATCCCCTTCCCCGAAGCCTTGTAATAGCGTAGGTTTATTTTCTCGCATTTTTAATTCCCGCAAATATTTAAGTGTCTAGATGTATGCTAATAGGATTGTATGGTAAGAATGCATGACAAATTAAAACGGTTAGAAAACCCTAATGTGCAAAGATAAATAACTGAAACAAATCACTCGCACATATTACTCTTAGGGTATGCTCTCACTTCGGTTGCCTTCGGTAAATAATCATTAAGCATAGGGTGTCTTAGTGGTTTCCCTCCAGTCTAAAAAGATCAAAATGTCCCATTCGAATGTTGCCTCGGAAATGTTGCCTAGGAAATGTTGCCTCAGAAATGTTGCCTCGAAAGATCTTAAGACTCTAGGGTTATTACTAAGGTGCCCTAATATTGCTTTAGTGACCGTACGTCCCTTTCAAATTGACCCTTACAAACTCCAACGACGGCGCTACCTACTCCTTAGTAGTGGGATAGCGTTGTCTAAAGGAAATAAAACAGAAACGATCTTTTTCTTCGAGTAGGTAGATGCTAGTAGGTACTTGCTCAAAACAAATCTCTTCACACTAACACCTTTTCATAATAGTTTTCAAAACAACTTCGTCCCATCCTTGAGGACTGATACAAGGGTTATCACGAAGTAAAATATTTTCAAAGCAAGCACACGCACAAGAAATTTTAAAAATATGAGCAAGTACCTAAGAGCCCATGGAAAACCATGGATAGAAAGGGTGCTAACACCTTCCCTTTCTATAATCTACCCCCCGTACTCAGAATATCTCGAAAAAGGATTTTTTTTTCTGTACTTTTTTCCTTTCCGGCTGGATGAAATAAAAGTCGGTGGCGACTCTTGCTTACCGTGACATTTTGCGAATAAAAAATGCAAAACGCAAACCAGTATTAAACAGCTGAGTCTGCCACCGTATCACACGTGTCAAAGTGCAAAAAACTATTTCAAAGGGGACCCTTTCCCAGTCGAAGCTGGCACAATGGAAGACAATTCCTTATGGGCGCTAGCATGAGGCAGGTCAAAGCAAGTGTAAAAGAGGCCATTGCCTACTGACTCAGAATATACATGCAGGAGGCAACTGTTTGTGGATCGAAAGGCATTTGTAGGGGATTCTCGCCTAAATGAAACTTGGAATAATTCTTGCTCGAAAGGGTTTTAGGAGCCCATTCGAAGCTTGCCATTAAGCCAATTGAAGAACACTGCTCTGATGTGCCAATCTAAGGACACTACTCTGATGTTCCAATCAAAGGACACTACTATGATGTGCCAATCGAAGGACATTATTCATATGCCAATTGAAAGGCATTGTTGGCATGCCAATCGAAAGACCCTTTGCTATCATTCAAAATTTTCATTTTTCTTTAGGTAAGCGTTTGTAACCAACCATGTAAAAGAAACCTTGGGAAACATGAGAGGGAAAATTTTTGGGTACAACATCTAAGCGCATATGTACCTTGCCATCTTTCTTTGGCACCATAATAACATTAGCAACCCATTAAGGATATGATGTCACTGCTAAGAAACCCGCGTTGAATTACTTCATAACCTCAACCTTGATATTTTCAGACATCTTGGGACGCATGTGACGAACCTTTTACTTTATTGGAGTAAAACCCTCTTTCATCGGCAGACAGTGAACCACAATATCAGTATCAAGTCCTGGCATGTCTTTGTATGACCAAGCAAAAATATCAACATATTCATGCAACATCTAGATTAACATGTTCTTGACACTGCTCTCTAATTTGGCGCCTATCTTGACTTCTTTTCTGTCTGTTTTAGAACTGAAGATTACCATCTAGACCGACTATTCATGTGGTTGGATAGCCTTTTCTTGTTGTATTAGGAGTCTGGAAAGTTCTCCAGGTATTTCATAATCTTCCTCACCTTCGTCCTCAGCTTGGTAGATCGTATTTTCAAAGTCATAAGTGGCAATAGCAGAATCGTTATCAACGAGATACATAATGGATGAGGATCTGTAATATAGTGTGTGGGTGTGTGTAAGAACACATAGCTATTTGAAAATGCAATAAGGTAAAAGAAAGACAAAGATCACAAAATTTGCATGCAAAACGTCCAATGTTTTTTATTAAATGAACAATGTTTATGAATTATCATCCCTTAACAAATGAACCATTGTGCCCCAGGTAAGACAGAAGGTTTAAAGTCATTGTTTGTTACATAACCAAAATATTTTAAAAGCAATAAGATAGGAATATAGATATTACTCCTGAATAAAGGAGATATGGAAAATGTCTTCTGCTTTCCAATTGTTGAGTCCATCACCAATGGTAGGGAATATCCAGCTGTCGAAGTCACAATCACTGTCAGTGTCTTCTATAGCATTGAACATGTTGTTACTGATATGGAATGAGGGTCTCCCAGCGCGAGAGTGACGAACATCCCTTTGACCTTCTGCAGTAAAGCCCAAACCAAACTTGTCAGATTTATAGGGGATATCAAGAAGTTGACCCCAAATAGTACAACCACCTTCTTTTATAGAAGCCTTGGAATATTTCAAGGAAGCCATCTTATGCGGAGTCCTAGTGATCTTCGGAAAGGAAGAAACATCTTTAATAGCAGTAGGGGAAATCACTTCAAAGGTCTGACAGGGAGTCTCGATAAATTCTCCATCCATCTCTACATACCGGAATGAATTAAGGTGGCTGGCCTTGTACTCCTCTTCTCCGCAAACTGTAACAACTTTTCCTTTGACCGGGGGTGCTTTAGTTTCTGGTGCAAGGTGGAGGTGACAGCACATGCCCCATAGATCCAGAGGCATCCTAATAGACAAGAATAGGCTGGCCGGATATCAATTACATAGAAGGTGGACTCAAATATCTGTGAACCCACTTTTATTGGGAGGTCCACTTCTCGATGCACCATTCTTCTGGACCGTCAAAGGCTCGAACTATGATGTTACTGGGCTTCAACACGACTCTTTCAAAATCCAGTTTGTCAAGAGCACCTTTCCGAAGAACATTCATGGAATAGCCAGTATCAATTAACACATGAGCCAACATAATTCCCATACATTCAATGGAGACATACATGGCCTTATTATGATTTCTCCCCTCCGGAGTCAGGTCAGCATCGAAGAAGCCTAATCCATTATTAGTGTTAGACTGGCCACGTAACTTCCAAATTGATCAGCTGAAATTTCTTGCGGCATATGAGCAATCTTCAGGAATTTTACTAAAGCCTGCACATGGGCTTCAAAATACAACAGTAATGATAGAATGGAGATATTGGACGGGGTCTACCCCAGTTGTTCAATAATTTTATAATTGCTCTTGCGGATTATCTTTAAAACCTATTCCAACTCTTGTCCAGAGGTGTCCTTGACTGTAGCTTCTTTTGGCACCTCCTTCTGGGAAGGCTCTATCATTGGCACTTTACCCCGAGCCTCGGCAGTCAGCTTGGTCACTGTGACTTGAACAGGTGGAGATATTTTCGTGGAGAAAATCCTTCTACTTCTGGTAATTTTGTTGGTCCCCGCAATATTGACAATGTTGGGATCAACCGCTTCATCATCTTCATACGACAACTCTTGTTTAATGCATGGTAATAGACTCCAGACCCATAATTCCATGGAATAGCCTTTTCCAAGGAATATGGGATAGGCCCAAGTGTTGTAATGATTAAAGGAGCATATTTTGGATTGGCAGTAATCCTTACAGGACCCTTGAAAGTGATCCTAAAAGGAGTACCAGATACGACAGACAAATCTTGGCACAAATTCTCTGCATTCAAAACTTTCTCAATCAAAATTATATGTTCATCCATCAGGCGTTGAACACATTCCTTCAATAATCCGCAGCCACTGGGTTAGACAACACATTAATAACATTCTTTAACACAACCCAAAAATAAACCGGCTTGTAAGAAATTTTCTTTGATCTTCGAGAGAGGAGTAACCACATCACTTAGAGGTAATATACAGAACATCTTCAATAGCACTTATGCCCTTGTCATGCTTAGGAATAGGTGCAGTAATCACGCTCGGAGTCTCCAGAGGATCGAACTAAATTTCCTTATTATCAATCATATCTCGAATCTTGCTTTTCAGGGCCCAACAGCTGTTGGTGTCGTGCCCAGGACTATTCGAATGATAGGCACACCTTGCGTTTGGATTGTACTTTAGAGAGGATGTGTTGGGATTCTGAGTAGGATCCCGCGGTGAAATGAGTTCAGCCTTTAACAAATGTTGTAACGCCTGAGATAAAGGCATCCCGATCTTGGTAAATTGTCTTAATGGAGCGTCTGGCCTTCGTCGATTACTCTGTTGTTGTTGTTGTTGAACAGGCGCCAGATTAAAGATCAATACTGCTCCTACAGACTGATGGCGGTCATTCTAACTATGGCTCTTATAGACAGTATTGGCTTCTTTTTTACCACCGAATGGCTTCTTCACAACATTAGAACACGTGTCCATTGGAATTTTCCCACTCTTGATACCACTTTCAACTTTTTCTCCTACCAGTATTAGCTCCGTAAAACCAGACGATGAGCTTCCAATCAACAGATTAAAGAATGGGTTTGTCAAAGTGCCTATAAACATGTCCACCAATTCCCGGTCAGTCAAAGGAGGTTGCACCCTTCTAGCCAAATCTCCCCATTTTTGTGCATATTCCTTGAACCCTTCATTCGAGCCCATGGACGTATTTTGCAGTTGTACTTGAGTCGGGGCCAGGTCAGCATTATATTGATATTGCTTGTAAAAAGCAGCAACCAAGTCTTCCCATGTACGAATGTTGGTTCCTACGAGCTGATAGAATCATTCAAGTTGAGTTCCAGCCAAACTTTCTTGGAAGAAATGGACCCACAGTTTCAGGTCAGCAGTATGAAATTGGATCTTTCGGACGCACGACCTGAAATGGAGTATGGGAAAAGAGACCCCATCTTATTTAGCAAAGATGGGTACCTTGAACTTGTGAGGGATGACCACCCCCGGGATCAGACCTAATTATCCAAAATCCAATTCGGGCACCTTCAAGATTTCCATAGCTTTGAGTCAGTCTTCCAACTGCTTGTACTTATCATCTGCAGGAGGATACTATTCGTCAGAGTAGTCTTCACCCTCAGAAACCTGATTATTTCTACCTTCTAGCTTGATACTTCTACCATCCTCTTCTTGGTTGTCATCTACCTCAGAGGAAACCTCATCCACTTGAACCGGTTGAGCATGACCTTTGAACCTTATCCCCATATTGAGGATAATAGATGGCTTCTTAGTCTTCTTTTTCTTGGCTACGAGCGCAATCAGATCTTTTTACCCCTGTGCTAGATTCAGAAAAGTATCTTGAAAAATTGTGCATGTTGAGCCTGGAGATCCTTGACAGTTTGTTCTAGGGCCATCTTATAGTGAAATAAACATTAAGTAGTTGAGAAAACTTGTACAAGAAACATGTTATGCAATGATGCATGATATGCAAAATGCAATGCTTTCAAGAACCTTAGGAGATTTAAATTTTTTAGCCAAGAGGGAACAAAAACAAAGATTTTATTAGTAAGTTTAAAATTACAGTTGCCTTTTAGGCTTACAATGAAAACAACAGGGTCTCAAAGAGACAAAAAAGTAAACTCCTAAGACCTAAGACTCAAGCTTCCCATGGACGCTTCCTCTTCATTTTGATGTATGCATTAAGACTATACCCCTCATGAAATTGCTTGGTGAGCTCTAATACTTTCTTCTCACTTGCATAGAATTAAGTCTCAAAGGCGTCCCGTTCTTCTTTGAGTTGAATCCAAGACTTCTGCAATTATTTGAGGTCAGTAGGCATGTCTGGATAAAGGATGGTGCGAGAAACGTCTCCTTCGTTAATAGGCTTCATGGTCACTGGTAAGACAGCTTGATATGGCATCATGATGTTTTGAGCGCGAGCTCATACCCATTTGAGATAGGGCTCCAGAGGGATGTAATTCTTTTGTCCTAAAGCCTTACTATCAGTCTTTCTTACCATGCCACAAGCATGTATGAACCTTCAACGATAACCTTGAGGATCATTTTCGTAATCAAACACAATACCCTAGATAAGTGTGTCATAAGGACCATCTCTTCGAGCATAACCAAATTGATGTAGAGCCAGAGAAGGGTTGTAAGTAATACATCTCCTAATTCCAAGGAGTGGAGCATTATGGAATTCCCCATAGCGATCAATGATAGTGATATCCTTGTGAGATCAGGGACAACCATAGATATCTGTATGAGAAAGTGACATTATTCTTTGCGACCATCTTAAACCTTGTTTATTCTTCATTACCGAGCGGGGAAGATGGGATATAAAACATTTGGATAGAAGAGGTATAAAACACATGAGAGTTCCTCGCCTTTTCATAGTACGAGTGTGAAGAGAATGCAGAATGTCTTCGAGCAAAGTAGGCACAGGGTTACGAGCAAGGAAAATTTTTACGGCGTTCACATCTATGATTTGGTCTAGATTAGGGAATAGTACAAAACCCATAGATTAGAAGAGCCAAAATCTCCTCAAAACCCTGAAAACTCATAGCATCCAGAAATAGTTGAGCCTTCTCTATCAGGAATTTAGCTAGAAAACCTTTGACTCCACTTCTTGTTTCCCAATTGGACATAATGTCAGACCGCTTCAGATGTAAGGCTGCTGCAATAACTTCTGGTTTTGGAGCTTCCTCTAAATCGGTGAAGGGTATCTGATCAAGAACAGGTACTCCCAGTAATTGAGAGAACTCCTCCATAGTGGGTACCAACTGATAATCTAGAAAGGTGAAACAATGACGTGCAGGGTCGAAGAAATGGAATAGAACACTATTCATGTCTTTGTCAAAACCTCGGGAAACCAGACTGAGTAGTCGACCATGCCTTTTGATAAATGGAGAACTTTCGGGAACCCTTAAGACTAATTCCTTAAGTTGAGGGGGAACCTTTACAAAGTTGACCCAGATAGTGTTTCTGCGAGCGGAGGTCATAGCCTGCAAAATAGAACAAAGATAAATCCCCTGGTCCTTGAAATGTTTAGTGAAAGTGATATGGCATAATGTTATGATGTTATGATATCATGTTCGAACAATTTAATCATACACAAACAATACACACAAGGCCTTAGGTTTAAGCTTGCAAGGATTTTATAGGTAAGTACCCTCTTGAAGTTTTAGTTGGCTCAACCTGTCCTAAAAGAAGTAACTGGGTTCTAAGAGCCTCAATATCACGGATCTTTCTCTCAGATATTGTTTCAGCACAGGGCATTTGATTTGTAATCGATATATATCGAGAATTTGATCTCAATGAGTGTAGTATCGAGTATCAACAACTTCAGTCTGCACCAAAGCTAGTTATCTCACTACTTTCTAATGGCTAAGTTGTGTCAACTAAGGTTCTATGGTCAGTTAATGCTTTATGAGACCACGCGGCAGCCCAACATTCTCCTTGACTTAACATAAGGGTCACCGGAACCAACCAATGTGTCTCACTAATGTAGTCATCGCTTCAACCGTATTGGTATACGCCGTACAAGTTTTACGATCTATTGCTACTTACCTAAAATGCCCCAGATTCGGGTATAAGATCTTTACAAGAATAACCCAAACAACCCTAAAAAATAAATCAAGAAAATCAAACAAAGCAAGCAAATTAAAGGTGATTTATCTCTAAGGTAACCCCACTTTTAGTTTCCCCGGCAGAGTCGTCAGTTCTGTAATACAGTGGGAGAACTGACTTTTGATTTTGCATTTTATCGCAAATGTTACAGATAACAAGAGTCGCCACCGGCTTTTCTTATATCCAATAAGGAAAGGGTGAAAAGAACATGAAAGACCTTTGATAATTTTCTAAGAAAGGGGTTTAGGTTATGAAAAGGGAAGGTATTAGCACCCTTTTCATCTGTAGTTATCTACGGGCTCTTAATCACTAGCTCACTTTTGAAAATGCTTTGTGAATGTGTAAGTTTGAAAATATTTTGAAAACGCCTAAGTTCGGAAAACTTTGTGATGATTCTCGTATTGTTGAGAATGCATACAAAGTGTTTGTTTTGAAAATATTTTAGAAAAGAAGTGTTTTGTATTAAAAATGTTTTCGTTTGTGAGCAAGCGGCTAAAAAATATCTACCTACTCAAAAGTCTTTCGCGTTATTTTCCTATTCCTTTAGATAGTGCTATCCTACCATTAGTTAGTAGGAAGCCCTATTGTTGGATGTTTGAGAGACAAATGCGGGTCATCGTGCAGTCATAGAAGGCCACTCGTAGGACGCTTTAGCAATTGTCGTAAGGGACTAAGATCGTTTACCGAGGCAGAATCGAAGAGTCATCGAGGGACTACGGTCTTTTTAACATAAGGGTCTTTGCTAAAGCATCCCACGTTCGAAGGACATGACTGTTTATATCCGAGACAACAAGTGAGGGTCACCCTAGAGGTGCACATGTGCAAAGTGTGTTATGTTCAAGTTATTTTAATCTTGGATTTACGGTTATCTAGCGTTTGCTTTTAGTCTTTGCCATAGAATCCTATTAAACTAGCAGTTATATATATATATATATATATATATATATATATATATATATATATATATATATATATATATATATATATATATATATATATATATATATATATATATATATATATATATATATATATATATATATATATATATATATATATATATATATATATATATATATATATATATATACATTCAAACATAAGTGCGGAAAGTAAAAATGCGGGAAATAGAATCTACCCTATTACAATGCTTCGGGGATGGGGAGTACAAACAATAAAATGGGGGAAACATAAAGTAAACCCTAATTTTAAACTATTACGTCCCTTTAGCAATTACATGATTATAGTAATGCAAAAATAAAGAAACACACAGAGATTGTGAAAAAAGAGAAAGATATTTAAAACCTAAAAAATTTCTAAGCATTTAAAAAAATATTTTTTGTGTTTTTGTTTAGAAAAAAATGTTTTTAGTGATTAATCCTAATTTTAGTTAATTTACAATTTAATTAATAAAATAAAATCAAGGTGTGATTAAATTAAATTAATTTTATTTAATAAAAATTAAGTTAATCAAAAAACCTAAATCTAAATTTTTAGTGATTTTATGATATTTTTTATTAAATAAAATCATTTTAAAAAGAGGTTAATTACTTAAATAAAACAATTATTAAAAAAAACAAGAAAATGAAATGGGGCTGTAATACAAGTAAATTTGGGGTGCAGAAAATTAAAAATTCCTAGGCCCAAATCAAGGAGCCCAGGCGCTTGCGTTGGATCTGATGAGGAAGGCTCCCTGAAGGTTCATGGTGGGGTGTGCATTTGAGGCGTTAGATCTGAAATCCTGAGATCTGATGGTCAGGATATGAGGTCACATGATGAGCGCGTATACTTAGCTTGCACTGGATCTGAAATAGAAAAGCTTTAAAAATAATATGCCAGAGGCAGGGATCGAACCCCTACCCTAGCACAACAACTCCATAACACACACACGCTTACCGTTGGTGCAGCCACTACATTCGGTATATGATTCAAACAAAAACATTATATTTGAAAATGAAACTTAATGTTAGCCAAACAAAAATACGTGCGCGCGGTGGGACCCTGTAATTTTGAATGAGCCAACGGTTTCCTTTCATCCTGCCACGCCAGCACTCAGACGAGTCCAACCACCCCTCACGGTGATCAACTCCTTCTTCTTCGATTGCTCCAAATCCCAAACCTACGAAATAACAAGAATCAAAGTCCCAAATTAACCATAACCCCCATGTAATACGATGGGAGAACTGACTTGGATGTTTTGCATTTTATCACAATTGTTGCGGACAGCAAGAGTCGGGGGGTAGGTTATGAAAACGGAAGGTGTTAGCACCCTTTTCATCCGTAGTTATCTACGGGCTCTTTGTTTCTTGCTCACTTTGAAATGCTTTGTTTGAGATGTGTTTTGTGGTGATTTTGAAAGTATTTTTTAAACGTGTCTTCGTTTAGGAAAACTTTGTAATGATTCTCGTGTCTATAAAAATGTATACAAAATGTTGACTTTTGAAAATATTTCATTTGAAAGTGTTTAGTGTGTTTGAAAGATGTTTTTGAAGATGGTTGTGAGCAAGCAACTATAAACGTTCTACCTACTCAAAAAGTCTTAGTTCTTTACCTCCTCCTTTAGATATTGCTATCTTACCATTGATTGATAAGAAGCTCTATCGTTGGATGTGAAAGGAGAGGCATGGGTCATCGTATAGTCGTAGAAAGAAACATTGAAGGATACCTTAGCAATTTTTCATGAGGGTCTAAATTCGTTTACCGAAGGCAACATGGAAGGGTCATCATGGGACTACGAACTTGTATTCAAGGGTATTTGCTAAAGTATCCCACATTCGAGGGACATGACTGTTTTATTCTAAGGCAACAAGTGTCGGTTAACCCTAGAGGTGCAAGTGTGTCAAGTGTTTGTTTTCATGTTCTTTTGTCTTTGCATTAGGGTTTTCTATTGGTTAATTTTATGTCTTGCCATACAAACCCTAATTACTAGCATTTATATTGAAAGCGATAAATTGCGAAAATGTAAGATTCTACGCTATTACATCATTTGGGGATGGGGGTACAAATTTACAAATGGGGAAGCAAGTAAATAAAAACCTAATTTACTGTTACAACCATATTGAACTTGAATAGATAATGTACAAGAATGTGAGATAATATATAAGGAAAAGAAAATTGTTTTTGTTTGGGTTCTTTGTATAAAAGGGTTTATCTTAATTAAACTAAAAGGAAAATAGTTAATTGAATCTAAATTAATTTAAATTGATCTAATGAAAACTAAACCTAAGTTAATTTTAATAAAAGAAATGAAATTAAACTAAGAAACATATTTTTAGGGTTTTTGTGAAAGGGTTTTGATTTATTTAACAAAATAAGGTGAATGGAAAAAACAATTAAGTTCCTAAGTCCTAAATTATTTAGAAATTTTTTTTAAAATAAAACCTAAGTCTAAGATGATTTAATTTAAGAAAAGAAATTAGATTTAATAAGAAAATATTTGTTAAGAAAATGTTTTTAATCTTTTACGTTAAATAAGATAAAGGTGTACTAAATAAATAAATAATAAATATTAGGCAAAATACCCTTTTTAGTCCTTTAAGTTTACCCCAAGGTCCATTTTGGTCCTTTATCTAAAAAAAGTGTCAAACTGGTCCTATAATTCTTTCAAAAGGACCATAGGAGTCCTTTCCGTCCATTTTGGTCCTTTTTGGTTCATTGGAGAAGCTGCAAAATGAGCTTGATGGAGCAAAGATGGAGATACATCATCTAAAGGAAAGGAAGGATGGGCTGAAACATAAGATAATGAAGTTACAAATTGAAATAAAAAAGGATGGGCTGAACCAAAAAGGACCAAAATGGACGGAAAGGACTCCTATGGTCCTTTTGAAAGAATTATAGGACCAGTTTGACACTTTTTTTAGATAAAGGACCAAAATGGACCTTGGGGTAAACTTAAAGGACTAAAAAGGGTATTTTGCCTAAATATTAAATATTTGTGGTTTTTGTTGATAATAATAATAATAATAATAATAATAATAAAATAAAGAAAAGGAAATAAAATAAAAAATAAAAAATTAGGTCAGTGAGGTGTGAAATTAAGTTTAGAAGAGAATTTTTTGATTAAGTTCCGGCCCAAATATGATTTTTGCAATCAGAATAAATAAAAAACAAATGGTTTGTGTGTTACCAGTAGACAGAAGGTTAGAGAGAGTAAAAATGACAAAGGCCCATTGAAAGGAGCCCAGGCGCGCTGGCTACAAATAAAAAAGAAACAGAAAAATGTGAAAAATAACAAAACCGGCGTTGGGGCTTGAACCCAGGTCCTAAAGAGTAACATGCACGCGCTTTAACCACTGGGGTGGTGATACATCCATTTATTAAAACAAAACCATTGCATTATATTTCAAAATAACTTTGTGGCTGTTATCTTCTTCTTCCTCGCGCCATACTGAAAATCCATTTTTTTAAATCCTGTAACTTACTCATCTCTCAACAAAAATGAAAAATAAAAACAAGAAGGTTGCTCCATTTTCCCATACGAATTCAACAATATAAATAACATAAGCTATAAATCAAAGATGAATGAGAATTTCTAATGGTACCAAATTCTGACCTAACTTTTCCGAAAAGTTCAAACTTAAAATTCTCACAACTCAGGCAATATAAACGAATTCTAAGGACATGGTTATCTTCAGGGCTATGATATCTACATTTTATCTTTGAAGATGGAAAGCTAACAGTGCCTATATGAAGAGATTGAAAATCAGAAACCTTACCTCAAAATTGGGTTTCGTGTTTTGCGTTAGAGCTCTTGTCAAGGTGCTGCAATGATTTGGTTAGCTTCCTTGAACCTCCAGGAAGCTATTCCAATAGTTACTTTGAGCTGAGAGTGCTTGAAATGTCCTAGAGAAGTCCAAGTGCAGACCTTTGTTTTTAAAAATGAAAGATGATGACAGAGGTGTTACAGAAGTGTAACAGGTATTAGGATGATTTCTATATGAAGTGAGGAATCTTTAGAAATGATTTGGCTAAGAAACCCACGAGTGGAATGGAAGTTTGATGTACAAAGTCAGAAATTGCACAACAATGGTGTTTTGAGGCAATTTCTGGCTTGAGGGAGTTTCCAGGCTTGTGTATTTGTGTTTTAGCTCACAAATAGTTTGTCTATTTATAAGCAAGAAGTTTGGATGCTTGGAGAAGTCAGAAATCAAGAATCACATGTTTTGGTCATGTGACTTGATTTTGAAGCAAACATGAAATGCATAGTTTCAATGTGAAGTACAAAGGCTTGTATAGTTGTTAACAGTCTATAGATATGTTTCTTCTTGCTTTGAAATGTTTTGAAATCAGAAGCAACAATGTATGGGCTCAAGGAGAGTTGACATTGTGTATAAAGTCACTTTTCAAGAATGGCATGGTTACTTTCTTCCCAAAATGGAAATTTGGTTTGGATAATGGCTCAATCAGCTTTGTAAACCATTAATTATGGATTGAAACACGATTTGGAGGCCTGCAAAGCAAAGATTATACAGCATGGTTATGGATTTGGTAAAGTGTTCATCATAAAATTGACGTGTAATTCAAGTTTGAAACCCTAATTTCATCTCTTCGATTCTCTTTGCTCAAAAATGATCTCATTGAGTTCTTTGACATTTTGAAAAGCTTGGAACATTATCTACAACTTTAATGTTATCCATTTTGGCAAAATTATCTTGGAGCTTTATGAAAATTAGCCAAGAAGTTAGGTCAAAAATCTGCCTAAACTAGGTCAAATTTTCACTGTGTTTAAGAAAAAGTGCATGACTTTGTGAATTTATAAATCAAGATCCAAGTATTTATAGGACTTGACCAGTAAAGAAAAGTTGTATATCTCATCAAGATCTACAACTTTCATGTTGGAAGTTTTCTTTGAATCATCTTTCATCTTGGTGCAAAGTTGGCACGAAGTCATGAAAAAGTAAGACTTAAAACACTTAGAAAATTTTCTAAGTCTTGAAAACTTTGACTTTTCAAAATGACTTTTGACTTTCTTGATTTCTTGATGATCAATTCTCATGTTTTTGAATGTATTGATGAAAGTGATCTTTAAAACTCAATTTTGATCAAAAATTCAAAGTTTGACTTTTGGTGTATCAGTTGACTGAATTTCAAATATCAATCAAATGATCTTGAGAAATGTCTTGAGCCATTAAATTAGGTCAATATGTTGTATTTGAATCATAAAGATTGTGCTTCAAGCCATTAGATCATGTATTAGGTCAAAAATCCTTGATCAGTCAAATACAGTCAAAACCCTTGCCCTTTTGGTGATTTGAACAATTTTCTTGGAGAATTGTGATCCAAACTTGATCAATTGAAAAATATGACTTTAAATGTTGATATTAGTCCAAAATATTGAAGTTTCACTGTAGGTTGACCATAGTTACTTTTTACCAAATACAGTTGATTTTAGGTCATCTGATCAATTGACTGAGCAATTTTGTGATCCAAGACTTGAAACTTGACATGAGCAATATTAAGGGTCCCTAATGATCCATGAAAGTCAGTTGAAGTATTATAAGTCCAATTGTCCTTGTGCAAACTAAAACCCTAATTTGAAGTATCAGTGTTGAGGAGATGGCTTGACCTAGTCAATACTTATGCAAGCTTGAGCTTTTTAAGATCTTTGTGAGAAATGTATTTTAAAAAAGAGAGGGAAAATTTTGGGGTACAACAGCTGCCCCTGTTCAATATTCTTAAACCTGAAGAGGTAGATTGGCGAGTCTGTCATTCGTAACTTGAAGGTGGATGATGATTGAACACTAAAGTGCCCAGAAATTTTCACTCGACTATGTGTTAGTTGATTATGTTGGGAATGGGCTTAGAGATGCCATTTGGAGAATTGATAAAGAATTTGTCGGATATGGGATTACAGATGCCATCCAGAGTGACTGTCAAGGGAGAAGTATCAGAATAAATATTTGGTCGATTTATACTGAAACTGTAGAGGTCTTTTGCCTGTTTTTAACTGGAAGAGATAAATCTAACCAGAAGAGGTCTATTGTTTGGCGACTTCACTAGGAAAATGAACCTAACCAGGAAAGGTCTGTTGATTGCTTGTCTTTAATCTGGAAGAAATAAATCTAAACAGAAGAGGTATGTTCATTTGTCTTTCATCTGGAAGAAATAAATCTAACCAGAAGAGGTCTTTGTTCGCCTGTCTTTAATCTGGAAGAAATAAATCTAACCATAAGAGGTATTCGGTCGTCTGTCTTTAATTTGGAAGAAATGAATCTAACCAGAAGAGGTCTTTGTTCACCTGTCTTTAATCTAGAACAAATAAATCTAACTAGAAGAGGTATTCGTCTACCTGTCTTTAATCTGGAAGAAATAAATCTAACTAGAAGAGGTCTTCATCTGCCTATCTTTAATCTGGAAGAAATAAATCTAACCAAAAGAGGTCTTCGTCTGCCCGTCTTTAATCTGGAAGAAATAAATCTAACCAGAAGAGGTCTCTGTCTTCCTGTCTTTAATCTGGAAGAAATAAATCCAAGGAGAATAGGTCTTTGTTCACCTGTCTTTAATCTGGAAGAAATAAATCTAACCAGAAGAGGTCTTTTGTTGATTAATTTTTCCTGCAAGGAAGAGGGTTAGTTGCATGCAAATGTATGAATGGCGTAATGATATTCTCAAAATAAATGAGATTATGTTGTATGCATTTGTCATGTATATGCTATGATGTATGAATGTGAAACATTGAAGTTCATCTTTGTCTGGAAAATAAATCCTTGATAAATTGCTGAGGAGGATTGGGAAGCTGAATCCTGGACTACCGCTGGAGATGAAGAGTATGTGTATCTTCAACTTTGTTTAGAATGCTACCGCTGGGAATTCCTGTTTTCTGTTTGAAGAAACTCTGCAGGAAATGTTGATTTCTGCTGGGGAAGTAGGGTTCAAGGACTTTTGGTTATCTATCGCTCTACTGGGGAATTTAATTCTTATTTACCCTGACTGGGGATAAAGGAGATGGTTAAACTTTCATCTTTGAGAGGATAGTTGACTGGTATCTGCTCAAAATCCAGGCTTTGCAGCAACTTTCTGGGGAGGGTGAAGTTAACTGTTATCTGGTCGGATTCCAGGCTTCGTGGCAACTTTCTGAGGAGAACGAAGTTAATTGTCATCTGGTAAGATTCCAAACTTTGTAGTAACTTACTGGGGATAGTATCAACTCCGCTGGGGACAAGGGGTTTTGTCTGTTGATTTGTAATAGTCTGAGAAAAGAACTCGAGCTGGGGAATTTGTAGTCTGTTGGGGAATCTTGTAGTTTATTGGGGAATAAACCCCTTTGAGGAAATTATTTTGAATACCTTATTGGGGAGATAAATTATTTTTGATAAGAACTCCGTAGGGATTCCCTTATAGTTTAGGACCAACTCAGTTGGGGAAACAATTGTCAGTAGATTGGAACTCTGGATGGATATTGTATGAATTCAAATTTGTGGGGATAATTTTGTTAAAGTAACTCTGTAGGGATATCCCGAATCCTTAATAAAATGTTTATTTTTGTTTTTAAACATACATTTGTTAAGAGTTAATTATGTTCATATGCATATGTTCATTCAATTTTAGTCATTGGATGTTTTTGGACTCAAAACAGAAAAATAAAAAGTTTTCACTTCGAAGTATATTTGTGTTGATGTTTTGCCTATAAATAGGCGTTTTTGGTACAAGGAGACCGAGATCCTAGTAAGAGGAAATTGACGAAAGAATACAAAGTGAAAACAAAGATAATAGCCATGTGAAAGTGATCTAATTGTGTTCTAACTCCGCTATTGCCCCTATGTCTTCAAACATTATTCCTTTGAAAGAAGTTGATTGAATTGATCTTACATCCAAGAACTTGGGCCTTGGTAATAAAGTTGTTTGTAGTGATTTCATGGGACACAGTCATACACTTTCATCCTTAACTTTTTCCTGGACCGCCCTTTCGGATTTTCAGCCCACCAGAATACCCTTTTTTGTCCAAGCCGCCCTTTCGGGTTTTCGACTTGCCGGGTGTATAATATTTTATATATATCCCTAATTTTTGCCCGAACCTCTTTGGTTCGTCGGGATTCCCTTGTTTTTGCCTAGGTATGTCAACCTAGCAGGTCATTTTATGCGTAATATTTTTTTACTATATCCACGTTCACTGGATGCGGGAAATCTTCGCCATCCATAGTAGTTAGCATCATGGCACCGCCAGAGAATACTTTCTTAATAACAAATGGCCCTTCGTAAGTGGGAGTCTATTTGCCCCTGGGATCTCCTTGAGGAAGAATGATGCACTTTATTACCAAATCGCCTGTCTGGTACACTCGAGGTTTGACATTTTTGTTGAAATCCAAGACCCTACGCTTTTGATATATTTGACCATGAAAAATAGCATCTAGTCTATTCTCATCAATCAAGTTCAACTGATCCAATCTAGTATGAATCCATTCATCTTTGCCTAAATATGCTTCTTTCTTAATCCTTAAGGAAGGAATTTGAACTTCCACAGGCAGGACAACTTCCATGCCGTAGACTAAAGAGAAAGGGGTTACCCTAGTTGAAGTTTGAGCCGAAGTAATGTAGCCATGAAGAAAAAACGGTAGCATCTCGTGTCAGTCTTTATAGGTTACCACCATATTTTGCATAATCTTCTTTATGTTTTTAATGGCAGCTTCCACTGTTCCTGTTGTACCCCAAAATTTTCCCTCTCATTTATCAAGATTTTTCTCACAAGACCTTTTGGACTCAAGACAGGATTAGGGTTTGGTCAGCTCAAGATACCTCATCTTGCACTGATAACCTAAAATTAGGGTTTGAGTTTGCATAAGTATTTTTGGACCACCAATGCTTCATGTGACCTTCATACATCATCTTGGACCCCTAAGATTGCTCATGTTAAGTTTCAAGCCTTGAACCACATTTTTGATCAGTCAATTGGACAATTGACCTAAAAATCAGTTGTATTGGGGAAAAAGTCAACCATGGCCAATTTATAGTCAAACTTCATAATTTTTTATCCACAACAACATTTTAGACTCATATGTACCATTTTATCAAGTTTGGATCAGAACTCCTCAAGAAATTTGATCAAATCATCAAAAGGGCAAAATGGTCAAAATTAGGGTTTTGACTGAGAAAGGGAAATTTCTGATTTTTAACCTAGCCAATGACCAATTTGTGAAATCAAGCTTTCCAAGTGTTTTGATGAAGACAAACTAGCATGCAAAAATGAATGGATCAAGATAGAAGATTTATCTCAAGCAAAGATTCATTGATCAAGATCAACATTTCAAGACTTATGGCTTAAGGTATATGAAATTTTTGATCTTATGCTCTTAGTGCTCAAAACTATTTTTAATCATGCATTTACTTTATTAAAATAATATTTTGAGTATATATTATGTATGATTAAAGAAGGATGTTTTAATTTTCTTAAAATCTTTGAAAATAATGATTTTTCAATTTTTGTACACAAGCAATCGATTGTCATGCTAGGACAATCGGTTACATCCAAAAAAAAAGTTTATGTTTGACATACAATCGGTTGTCATCTAGCAGCAATCGATTGTCATGTGTTCTGTTTTCAAATTTTTTGAACGTTGGCTTATGAGCAACCGATTGCTCCTTAATGACAATCGGTTGTCATAGTTATATTTTTCAGATTTTTTAAACGTTGCTTTTACGGCAATCGATTGTTGCTTTAGTGCAAATGGTTGTTGTGCTTCATTTTTTGAAAAAATTTATTTTTCCAGCAACTTTTTGTAACACCTTTTCATGGCAATCTTTGTATCTTTTCAAATACATTTTGTTAGTAAAAATAGTTTAAACATTGCTATGATTCATTGAAGAGGTATTACTACACTATAAATTATTTTTGTCTTGAATTTTGAAATAACAATATACAACAACAATCACTAACAACTTTCTATTCTTTTGATCATACTCTTTATACTCAAGATTTTTGTTCATCATTTTCATATGCATACTGAAAATTGTTCTTGAGCACTTAGAAGAGTATTCCATCTTAAATTTCATATTCAATAGAAAAGATCAATCAAGTGATTGACATTGCTCTTTCATCTTTCAAACTCTTATACAAATCAAACAAACTATTGTATACTTGTTTTCAGGATTGTTGGAAACAAGAAAGTCACTTAGAGAGAATTGTTCTCTTTGTGGTCTTAGTGAAAATCCAAGAGGATTGTTCTTGGTCCAAGAGGATTGTTCTTGGCTTGTTAGGTAGTCTTTGTACAAATTACCAACTATAAGGAAATCTCTTTCATGTTGAAAGGGGACTGGAGTAATCTCGGACTATGAGGGGAACCAGGATACATCTCTGTGTTCTTTACTTTCCGCATTTACTGCTTTCATCACTTATCAGAAAAATAAAGAAAAGTCAAAAGATCTAATTACATGGTTCAAAAGATCTCAAGTTCATTGGATTGACAGATGAATTTTGCAGTCAACTGATCAAAAGTCAACTGTACACTGAAAAGTCAAACTTTGACTTTTTGTTCAAAATCAAGTGCCAAGGGTCATAATTCATCAAGATATGTCAAAATATGAAACTTGTTCACCAATAAAACCAATTTTGAAATTTAGGGTTTTGAATTTGAAAATTTTCATAACTTAGAATTTTTCAAAGTATGGAAATTTTCTTATTTTTTCCCAACTTTCCACCACTTTTTCACCATGATGCAATTTGATTCAAAGAAAACTTCCAACATGAAAGTTGTAGTCCTCCATGAAATCTACAACTTTTATTCACAAACTTTTCCCAAAATATGTTTGTATCTCAAGTTATAAATTTGTGAACATAGGTCCATGAACTAAATAACTTAGTGAAAATTTGCCCTAATTTAGGCAGTTTTTTGACCCAACTTCATGGACATATTTCACTAAGTTCCAAGAGGTATCTCAAAATTCATTTCAAATATGGATTATAGATCACATTGTAAGCTTTCCAAAATGTCCAAGAACTCTCCAAGATCATTTTTGGTTAGGGAGAATCGAAGAGGAGAAGTTGGCATTTTATCACTTTTGTTCAAGCCAATTTTACATGAGATTAAGTTGCAAATCAGATCTATGTTGATTGTACCTTGCTTTACAGGTCCTAAACTCACTCTACACTCCATAATTAAATGCAAACTCAGAGGTTAAAGGCTTTATTTTCACTTCTGAAGCATTGTACAAGAGATGTTTCCATTTTTGGCCAAAAGGTTACAATGCCATTTTCATAAAGGTGAGTTTTGCAACTTTGTCCATCTTGAGCCTTGGACCTGTCCCTTTGACGCAAAAAATTTCCACAGGTCTCAAGCAATGTATAACAACTCTTATCAGCCCTTGAGGTAGCCAATACAAGCATGTTGTATTTGTCATTTCACTTTACTTAAAATCCAAGAAAAGTTACAAAAGGTGCTAGAACTTGTACAGCTAGTAAGGATTGACCTTTGTGTCATTTCTATACAAATATACAAAGTTATCACAATGCAAAACAAGCTTGCTTGACATTTGAAACTCTCTCAAACACAAAAACACCAAATTTCTGCCCAAACTCTGAACTTCTGCAAAATCCTAGCCAATTCATTTTTTGCTCGTGCGTTTTGTGGCTTGACACTTGAAACACCTTCCACACATCATATCAAAGCTATCCAAGCCCTTGTCCTGGTTCTGTAAGCTCTGTTTCAGCCATTGCCATTTTCAAACTTGGAGCTTGCAACTTGACTTGTGCAGAGACTTCTGGCCATCCACAAAGCAAGCTAGGCATTGGAATAGCTTGAAGGAAGTTCAAGGAAGCTCACACGATCCTCAGGCTTCCATCAAAGTCCCTACATTTCTCTATCCAAATCCAACTGAAGGAGGTATTTTTCAAAACTCTATCTCTCTATTTAGGCATCCTCAAGCCACGATTTGTGAAGAAAAGATGTAGTCTATAACATGGTGAAGTTGTACATATGCATACTTTCCATTTATATTAACTATGTTGTGAGAATTTGAAGTTTGAAAATGCTAAAATTTCTAGGTCACGAATTAGGGCTGACAAAATTATCTCTGATCTTTGAGAGTTAGGTTACAAATTTTACATGGTTGGAATCGTGAGATTAAATGTCACAAGTTTCATGTTATAAATTTTTGTTTTTGTGCAAGCATCTGAGAGTTACAGGTTTGAAGGCAAACGCGCGCGCAAAGATTGTTGGAGGACAGGGATGAGTTGCCTTGGGCTTTTTGGCGCGCCTGGCCTTTTTGTTTTTACTTTTTGCACCTTCTGGATTACTTTTACACCCCCTGACTATTATTTTATATTTTTTGCATTTTTCTTTATGTTTTCATATTTATTGCTTTTAATTATTTTTCTGAACATTAAAAAATCATAAAAAATAATTTCTTTATTTTTGCAATTTTTATTTTTATTTTATTTTTATTTTTTGCATAAAAATAGTTTGTTAGGATAATAGCTTTTATTTTCTTAAATAAATTTGTAAATACATTTTAAAAATACTATACATTTTTATTATATTATTTATACACATAAAATATTATTTTCTACATATACTTAATTTTTAATATTTATACATAATATTATTTATTATTTTCTTATACAAAAAATGGACAAAATATTAATATAG
Organism: Vicia faba; assembly: GCA_948472305.1. Classification (NCBI taxonomy): domain Eukaryota; kingdom Viridiplantae; phylum Streptophyta; class Magnoliopsida; order Fabales; family Fabaceae; genus Vicia; species Vicia faba. The sequence continues at coordinate 568,510,459 of OX451737.1, forward strand.
AACATATATTTTCTTTAATCAAAAATTAGGGTTTCCCCCTTTCAAAAATAATAATTTTATTTTTCCTTATTTTCTAGGGTTTAAGTAAATTATTTTCTCATACATTAAACAAATACAAAACATTTTTTAACATAAATATATTTGCATCGCATTTTAATATTTGTATATTTATTTAATGCGCGCAATATTCGATTGGGTTGTAATAGTATTTTTTAGGTTTATATTTGTGCAATATCCCCATTCAAAAACTTGTATCCCCCCTCCCATAATAATTGTTGTAATAGCTTGGTTTACATTTACGCAACTTATTGCTTTCATATACCATGATTAGTAAACTAGGGTTTGCATGAGAAGAACAAAAAAAAAAACAAATAGAAATCCTAATGCAAGACAAAAGCATGAAAAATGACACACTTTGCACACAAGCACCCTTAGGGTTTCTCCCACTTGGTTGCCTAAATTTAAATGGCCATGTTACGCACGCGAAGTATCTTGGAAAAACAAAACAAATATAAGATCATAGTCCCTCGATGACGCTATACAAAGGTTGCCTAAAACAAAATGATCATAGTCCCTCAAACATGCTAAGATACTTGGCAACATTGCTATCATGGTCATACGATGACCCACGCCCGTCCCGTTTACATCCAAAGATAAGGTTGTTTACCAAATCAATGGTAAATCAACAATGTCAAAGGAATAAAAATGCACAAGAAAGACATTTGAGTAGGTAGATAGCTTCTAGTTACTTGATCAATTTCAAAACAATCCTTGCTATTTTCAAAAACAAACACACACATCTTTCAAAACATTGAAAACATTTTCAAAAGACAAACATCTTTGTATACATTCTCACGAACGAGAATTATTACAAAGATTGCCTAAATGATGGCCTATTTTCAAAATACTTTCAAAACCACACAAAGCACCATTTCAAACAATTTCAAAGCAAAAGCAAGTGATCTAAACAAGTAACTAAGATCCCATGGAAAACCATGGATGAAAAGGGTGCTAGCACCTTCCCTTTTCATAATCTACCCCCGAACTCAAGAAAACATCTCAAAGGTCTTTGTTGTGCTTTTTTACCTTTCCTTTTTGGATAAAAAGAAAAGTCGGTGGTGACTCTTGCTAACCGCAACATTTGCAAACACAAACGCAAAACCTCAAGTCAGTTCTCCCACCGTATCACAGTGCCATTCATCTTAGGTCTATATGGAGAAGAGTTGTGATTCTTGATTTTGAACTGAGTGCAGAGCTTTGTAATCATAGAATTATTGAGATTGGTTCTGTTTTCAGTGATGATCCTTTCAGGGATACCGTAATGGCATATGAGGTTATGCATGATAAACCGAGCTACAACATTCTTTGTAACTGAAGCAAATGAGGAAGCTTCGACCCATTTGGTGAAATAATCAATGGCAACAAGGATGAAGTGGTGTCTGTGATACAGTGGGAGAACTGACTTGGGTTTTGCGTTTGTTTTCGCAAATGTTTCAGTTGAGCAAGAGTCGCCACTGACTTTTTATTTTATCCTAAGGAAAGGTTAAAAAGCACAGCAAAAACCTTTGAGATGTTTTCTTGGGTTCGGGGAGTAGATTATAGAAAGGGAAGGTATTAGCACCCTTTCTATCCATGGTTATCCATGGGCTCTTAGTTACTTGCTTAGATCAACTTGCCTTGATTTTCAATTGTTTGAAATGGTGCTTTGTGTGTGGGTTTTGAAAATGTTTTTGAAAAGAGGCCAATGTGGTGGCAACCTTTGTAATGATCCATGTTGGGATGTATACAAAGATGTATGTCTTTTGAAAAGTTTTCAATGTTTTTGAAAGTTGTTTTGAAAGTGTTTTGTGAAGTGTGGTTTTGAAAAATAGGCAAGTGTTTTTGTTTTGCAAGTTGGCAAGTAACCAAGAGCTATCTACCCTAAATTTCTCAAAGATCTTTGCTCTGTTTTAACCCTTTTAACAATTTTGTTCCACCATTGTACTTGGTGGACAATCTTGTGTTAGGATGTGAACGGGACGGGCGCGGATCATCGTTTAGACCATGATTGCAATGGTGCCAAGTATCTTTGGGCAATTTTTCCTTTAAGGCACTTGATCATTTTTTAGGCAACTTTTGAAAGCTTTATCGAGGGACTATGATCATTTGATTGTTTTGTTTTTTTTTTGCCAAAGATACCTAACATGCAACATGGCCCATTATTGAAGGCAACAAGTGGAGTACCCTAGGGGTGCAAGTGTGATTAGTGTTGTCCATTTTCATGCTTGTTTATCTTGAATTTAGGTCAAACTATTTTTGGTTAATTTTTGCATACAAACCCTAATTCTAGCATGGTATAATTAGAAAGCTTTTAAAGTGCGAAATTTAAAGGTTCTAAGTTATTACAACACAAATATGGGATGGGGGGTACAAATGTTCAAATGGGGATATTTAGCAAGAAATTTAAATCTAACTATTACATCCAAATTGAACTATACAAATTATTTAATATATGCAAAATTAAATAAAATATAATAAATATGCAAGATGCAAAAAAAAGATTTTTATATGTATGTAAAAAGGTATTTTTATGTGTCAAATAAACAAAAATGAAAATGATTAATTTTTGGTATTTTTATGTATTTAGGGCAAAACCCTAATTTGCTAAATAAAAGTATTAATTATTTAATGTATGCAATATTTATTAATTATGTACAAAAAAAAAGGAAGTATATTGTCAAAAAGTGATTTTTTAAGTTAAATATTAATAAAAAATAAAAATGTATTATTTTTATGTTTTTAACCTAAATATACTAATAAATATATAAGTATTTACATTATTTATTAAATATATTAAATATGTACAAAAATAAAATATTTAATATTTACAAAAAAAAAGTATATTTTTTATAAAATGATTTCAAAAGGTAAAATAAAATAAAAATCAGAAAATAAAATGTATTGGTATTATTTTAGTATTTTGAATAAAAGTAAATTTATGTTTATTTACATATAAAACTAAATGAAACAAAATAAATATCAAAAAAATGCAAAAAATGTGAGAAAAATATTTTTTTAATATTTTTTATGCTTTGACAAAAACAAATAAGTCAGAAACAAAAATCAAAAGTCAAAAATAATGAGAATAAAATGCAATGGTCCAAGGGGGTGCAAATGTAAAAACATGGTGCAAAAAGGAAAAAGAGTCAGGCCCAGCCCAAGAAGACTTTGTCTTCAACCTCTGAACAAAAAACAGAGCAACGCGTGCTTCCTGCTATCTCATGATTCCTGGACTTTCAAGCAAAACTCATAACACAAGAAATGTAGAGCATCAAGAGACGAATCCAGACATATAAAAAACTTAACTTAACTCTCAGAAATGAGAGAGAATTTCTCCATCCCTAATTCTTGACCTAAGTTTTTGTCAATGTTCAGGTCTTAAATTCTCTCAGCATATGCAATATAAATGGAAAGTGAGGATATGTATAGCTTCAGGGCCATGAGTAGTGCATTTTTCATTCATAAACTTAAAGCTAACTCTTCCTAGATTGAGAGATAGAAGTTCATGAACTTACCTGTTCAGCTTGGATCGTGTCTGGAAATGGAGGTTCTTTCAGTGCAATGTGAGGACTTGTACAACTTGCTTGAAGGTCAGGGATGCTTCTCCAACCTTTAGCTTGCTTTGAAACCAAGTGAATCAAGCTATGGCAATCAACCTGCAAAACAGAAAAAGTGAAAATGGTGAAGTTGGTTAGAGGTGTTACAGGTCGTGTCCAATGCTTGGGATAGCTTGTATATGTGGTATGGAGTGTATATGAACTGGTTTTAGCAAAAATGCACGAGTGGATTGAGTTATGGAAGTCCAACTGCAGAGGTGACTCTGTTTTCTGCAGTAGGATGGTGTTTTGATGAATGATGAGGTTTGGAAGGTGTTTTGGTCGTGCCTTAGCTCAGTTATGTTGTTTGGGATGTGTCTAACAAGTTTGTCTAAGCTAGTTCTTGCAGCAATGAGAGTTGGATATCAATATGCCAAGTTTCTTCTAACTTAAGCAAAAAAAAATGACAAGTTGGTTTACAAGCTTTCATAGGCCCCTCAAGTATGCTGCACACTTGAGTCTTGATCAGTGTGTTATGTCCCTGAACTTGTGCCAAAAGGATTTGCCTTGTATTTCAAAGATTGCAATCTTGACATAAAGTTCAACTTTTCAAAAATGGATAAATTGCTTTTTCCATTTATGGCTCAATCTTGTATGCAATGGTTAAACACACAAGATAAGGCTTAAACACAAAGGATTGGCATTAAACTTATGAGTGTAAATGAGATTAGAGGCCTGTAATGTAGCTTGTATATGCTGAGTTTGAAAATGCATAAGTTATGGACATGGAAATGGCTCATGAACAAAGTGAGTTTTGCCCATATTGACAAATTCGATTCTCCCTAACCACAAGGTTGTTTGATGAGTTCTTGGACATTTTGGAAAGCTTGGAATGTGTACTACAATCCATCTTTGTAATGAAAATTGAAATTCCAAGTGGAAGCATTTGAAAAGTGGCCATGAAGTTAGGCAAAAATCCTGCCTAGAATAGGTCAAAAAATTTCTAAGTTAAGAATGTTTTGCACCCTTGTTCCAAAAATTGTAACTTGAGCTACAAGCTTCTTTTGAGGAAACTTTGTGAATAAAAGTTGTATATTTTGTAATGGACTACAACTTTCATGTTTTGAGTTTTCCTTGAATCCAAATGTATCTTGATGAAAAAATGGGACAAAGTTAGGAAAAAATTAGGGATTTTCATAACTTAGAAAAATTCTAAGTTATGAAAATTCTTCATTTTAAACCCTAATTTGCAATTCTTGATTTCTTGATGAACAAGTTTCATAATTTGACATGTCTTGATGAAAAATGAATCTTGACACTTGATTTTGACCAAAAAGTCAAAGTTTGACTTTTCAGTACACAGTCAAAAATTGATCAATTGACGGGAAAATTCATCTGTCAATCTTGTGCATTTGGGATCTTTTGAACTTGTTGAGCATGTCAAGACAATTCCATGGGGTCCTTGAGTCCAAATGTGAGCTTGGTTTGCCATTGGCTAGGTCAAACAGTCAAAAATTGCCTTTGTGCAGTCAAAACCCTAAAAATGACCATTTTACCCTTTTGGTGATCTGATCAAATTTCTTGTGGATTTGTGATCCAAACTTGATCAAATGGTTCCTATGAGTTCATATTGATGATGTGGGTCAAATTTCATGAGGTTTGACTGTCAATTGACCACAGTTGACTTTTTCCCCAATACAGCTGATTTCTAGGTCAATTGTCTAATTGATTGGGCAAAGATTGGAATCAAGGCTTGAAACTTGGTATGGATAAACTTGGGAGTCCAATAAGAAGCATGAAAGTTATCTTAGGCATTTTAGGTCAAAACATCTTTGTGAAAACACAAACGCTAATTTGGGTCAACAGTGCAAGGAGAAGTCTTGAGCAGAGGAAACCCTAACTGGATCTTGAGCTCCAAGGGTCTTGTGATGAGAAAATGTTGAGGAAATGGGAGGGCAAATTTTGGGGTACAACACTTGCCCATGTTCAATCTTCTTAAACCTGAAGAGTTAGATTGGCAAGTTTGCCTTTCGCGACTCGAGGGTAAAAGGAGATTGGACACTAGAGTGCCCGGAAATTTGCACTCGCATGGTAGAGTATCAACAATGTGATGGCGGGAATGGGCTTATAGATGCCATTTGGAGAGAGGATGGGCTTATAGATGCCATCTGGAGACGTGACAGAAACTTGTCGGGAATGGGCTTATAGATGCCATTTGGAAGTGTTGATCGCATAAGAGATTCCTTAGCGAGAACTTGTGTACTTTGAGAAAGAAAGATGTTTTCCTGGCTTGTTACAGGTGTTGATCTTCAGTCTCTTCATGCAAATATGCCCTGGCTAGATACAGGTATCGAATCTACAATTGGTTTCTCACAGATGTGCCCTGGCTAGATACAGGAATCAAATCTGGAATTGTTGTCTACAAATATGCCCTGGCTGGATATAGGTATCGAATCTGGAATTGTCGTCTACAGATATGCCCTGGCTAGATACAGGTGTCGAATCTGGAATTAGTTGCTCACAGATGTGCCCTGGATAGATACAGGAATCGGATCTGGAATTGAAAAAGGTTGGTAGAGATAGCTTTCCTGGCTGGATACAGGTGTAAGCCTCCGTCCTGAGAATGAAAGATAATTTCCTGGCCTGTTACAGGGGTTGATCTTCAAACTCTTCATGCAGATATGCCCTGGCTAGATACAGGTATTGAATCTACAATCAATCACTCACAGATGTGCCCTGGCTAGATACAGGAATCGAATCTGGAATTGTGATAGTTGACAGTAATCATCTCTGGATTGACCTTTTCCTGAAAAGGCAAAACATCAGTTGTATGCAATGTCATGATGTATGAAATGCACGATGTCATGATGCTCAAAATGAGATAGTGTTGTATGCACTTTATCATGTATGTAAGAAGGATGTATGAAATGTGAAATGTCTATGAATGTATTTTTGTCTAGGAAAATAAATCCTTGACGACTGGCCGGGGAATCAAATCCTGGGATGATGTTGAAGAGTAGAGCTCTTCGCTTCCGTTGGGGATGATGGTTGCAAGAATAAACCGGTAGGAGAAGATGACTCTGTTGGGGAACAAACTTGTTGGAGAGATTACTCTGAGGGGAATTACTCTGTGGGAAGAGATACTTCGCTGAGGTTTTGATGAGAGCTCCGCTGGGGATTTCAACGATAGACTCCGCCGGGGATTTCAACGATAAACTCCGCCGGGGATTCTGCTGATAAGTTATGTTGGAGAACTTGATGAGCTCTGCTGGGGATAGGAAGAACTTCGCCGAAGACGATCTTTCCGTGGTAATTAGCTGAGGATAACCCAGTTATACCCTGGTGGGGAAATAACCTTTGAATAAAGTCTGGGAGAGACGTTTGTACTCTGCAGGTGATAAGCTTCCAGAATCTACTAGGGATAAGCTTCAAGACCTACTGGGGATATGGATTCCACTTTCCCGGGGAAACTTTTCAGACTGTATTGGGGAATGGCTCCACTGGGGAACAATCTTATATTAAGACTGTCGGGGATTTGTTGAGGAATGCCTATACTCTGCTGGGGAATGTTTGAGATCTTCTGGGGATGCTCAACTTTCTTTAGGCTGGCCGTAGACTAACTCTGCTTGAGGAGAGTATTGCTGACTTGCTAGGGGAATATTATGCCTTTTCAGGGTTGATAGGAAACCAACTCTACTTGGGGAAAGTATTGCTGAATCTTGCCTTACTCTGTGGGGAGTTGAGGTGACTTGGTTACGTTCTTCAGCCGAACCTACCTTGGCACCTTGGTGGACAGAGCAACTAGACTGCTTGGACCATTCTACATTGCCCCCTGTTTATGATGTCACCTGTAAATAATCCTTTGTTTCGTATGCAAATATTCATGATTAGCAATTAATGTCAAATGCATATGTCAAAAATGATCTTGGACTTTCTTCGCGAAACAAAACAGAAATAGGAAAAACAATGGATAATTTGTCTGAAAGATTGTACTCGTATTGATTTTGAAGTTTTCCCGTAAATAGGCATTTTTGTACAAGAGGCTGACGTCCTAGTAAGAGAACGCCGCCTAGCCAAAATAGAGTTTATACAATTTTGTGAAAAGAAACAAAACATCTATGTGAAAAAATAATCCCACTGGGTTCCAACTCTGCTATCGCCTTTATGTCTTCAAGCGTCTCATCACTTTGCTGCTTAGTTGAAACTGAAGCTGATTGATCGATGTCGTCTGATCCCGATAATTGATGCCGAATTCTGGATGCAAAGTGATCCAATGAGACATAGTATTACGCTTTATCCCTAACTTTTTCCTGGACCGCCCTTTCGGGTTTTCAGTCCACCGGGATACCCATTTTTGCCCAAGCCGCCTTTTCAGATTTTCGACTTGCCGGGCGTACAGATTTTTTTCATTTCATCCCTTATTTTTGCCCGAACCCTTTTGGTTCACCGGGAAGCCCTTATATTTTCCTAGGTGTGTCAACCTAGCGGGTCTTTTATTCATGCGTAGTATCTTTTTACTATGTCTGCATTGGCGGGGTGAGGAAGGTCGTCACCATCCATGGTGGTTAGAATCATAGCTCCTCCTGAGAAGATATTTTTAACCACAAATGGCCCTTCGTACTTAGGGGTCCATTTTCCCCTGGGATCACTTTGAGGAAGAATGATGCGCTTGATTACCAGGTCTCCGACTTGATACTCTTGTCGTCTGACCTTCTTGTTAAATGCCATGATCATCCGTTTTTGGTACGTCTGACCATGACAAATAGCAGTGAGTCTCTTTTCGTCAATTAGGTTTAATTGATCAAGCCGAGTCTGGATCCAGTCATCTTCGCTCAAGTTTGCATCCTTCATTATCCGGAGGGAAGGTATCTGGACTTCAATAGGCAAGACTGCCTCCATGCCATAGACCAAAGAGAAGGGAGTTTCCCCTGTTGACGTCTGTGCTGAGGTACGGTACCCATGAAGAGTAAACGGTAACATTTCGTGCCAATCTTTGTAAGTCACTGTCATCTTCTGCACAATCTTCTTGATATTCTTATTTGCTGCTTCGACAGCCCCATTCATCTTCGGCCGGTAGGGAGAAGAATTGTGGTGCTGTATCTTGAATTGCTCGCAGAGCTCAGTGATCATCTTGTTGTTAATATTGGTACCATTATCCGTAATGATCCTTTCAGGTATACCGTATCGACAGATCAGGTTGTGCCGAATGAACCGTGCTACGACGCTCTTGGTTACAGTAGCATAGGAAGCTGCTTCAACCCACTTCGTGAATAATCAATTGCTACTAGGATGAAGTGATGCCCGTTGGATGCCGTCGGTCGGATCTCGCCGATCATATCAATGCCCCACATTGCAAAAGGCCAAGGTGCCGTCAGGACGTTCAGAGGAACCGGAGGAATATGCACCTTATCAGCATAGATCTGGCATTTATGACAAGTTCGCGAATGCTGATAATAGTCGGCTTCCATTGTGGACCAGAAATATCCTGCCCGAAGGATTTTCTTTGCCATGGTGTGTCCACTGGAATGTGTTTCGAAGGTACCCTCATGTAGCTCTTCCATGATCTTTTCTGCTTCAGTCTTATCCACACGACGCAGTAAGGTTGAATCATGGTTTCGTTTGTACAGAATGTCGTTGCTGAGGATGAACTTTGCCGCGAATCTTCTCAGAAACTTCTTGTCGTTAACGGATGCACCCTCGGGGTATTCTTGAGCTTCAAGGTACCTCTTCACTTCATGATACCAGGGTTTTTCCGTTACCTCTTCGGTTTCGAGATCGCAGCAATATGCAGGTTCGTCCAACTTCCAGATAATGATCCGGGGAGCCTCGTTGTCCCATTTGACTTTGAACATAGAAGACATCGTAGCTAGTGCGTCCGCTAACTGATTCTCCTCTCTTGGGAAATGCTCAAAAGTTATCTCCTCGAAGTGGGGAAGCAATGTCAGCATATATTCCTTGTAAGGGATAAGATTTGGGTGTTTCGTATCCCACTCGCCTTTGACCTGATTGATCACGAGAGCGGAATCTCCGAAGACACTCAGAAACTTGATCCTTAAGTCAATTGCAGCTTGAAGACCCATGATACATGCCTCATATTCCGCCATGTTGTTGGTGCAGTTGAAACACAGTCGGGCGGTGAGGGGAGTATGAGTTCCTTTAGGGGATATGATCACAACGCCGATACCATTACCCAAAGTGTTAGAGGCTCCATCAAAGTGCATAGACCATTTGGATCCTTCCTCAGGTCCTTCATCCGGTCCAGGTACTTCACAATCGGTTACTACCATGATATCCTCGTCTGGAAATTCAAAGTTCATCGACTGGTAATCGTCCACCGCCTGGTGTGCCAAATGGTCTGCCAGTACACTTCCCTTGATTGCTTTTTGAGTCGTGTACTGGATGTCATATTCCGTCAAGATCATTTGCCATCTTGCTATTCTTCCGGATAGAGCAGGCTTTTCGAATATGTACTTGATTGGATCCATTTTTGAAATCAACAGAGTAGTGTGAGTCAACATATACTGTCTCAGCCGGCGAGCAGCCCATACCAGAGCGCAACAAGTTTTCTCGAGCAGTGAGTACCGAGTCTCACAGTCGGTAAACTTTTTGCTCAGGTAATAAATAGCATGCTCTTTTCAGCCAGACTCGTCATGCTTCCCCATCACACACCCCATTGAGTTGTCAAGTACTGTCAAGTATAGTATTAGAGGTCTCCCTTCAACCGGTGGCATAAGAATGGGTGGTTCTTGGAGACACTCTTTGATCTTTTCGAAAGCGGCCTGACATTCATCATTCCAACGTACCACTTGATCCTTATTCAGCAGCTTGAAGATTGGTTCACAGGTAGCAGTTAGATGTGAGATGAATCGGGCAATGTAATTCAACCGTCCTAGAAAGCCTCTGACTTCTTTCTCTGTCTTGGGAGTTGGCATCTCTTGTATGGCTTTCACCTTGGCAGGGTCCACTTGAATACCTTTGTCGCTTACGATGAAGCCTAGAAATTTTCCAGATCTCACCCCAAAGGTGCACTTGTTTGGGTTCAACCTCAGCTTGTACAACTTCAGACGGTCAAACAGCTTCCGCAGATGGTCAAGGTGCTCCTCCTCAGTTTGGGTCCTTGCAATCATATCGTCGACGTATACTTCTATTTCATGATGGATCATGTCATGAAATAAAGCAACCATGGCACGTTGATAAGTTGCCCCAGCATTTTTCAACCCAAAAGGCATGACCTTGTAGCAAAAAGTGCCCCACTGAGTAACAAAAGTGGTCTTCTCCATATCTTCAGGATCCATCTTGATCTGATTATAACCGGAGAAGCCATCCATGAAGGAGAATACTTTATGTTGAGCAGTGTTATCAACCAGAACGTCGATATGAGGCAGAGGGAAATCATCCTTAGGGCTCGCCCTGTTCAAATCCCTGTAATCAACACACATTCGGACCTTACCATCCTTTTTCGGCACTGGAACCACGTTGGCAATCCACTGGGGGTAAGAAGTCACTGCTTGAAATCCGGCATCAAACTGTTTCATAACCTCAGCTTTGATTTTCTCGGACATCTCTGGACGCATACGGCGGACCTTTTGTTTTACCGGAGGGCAGTCTTCCTTGGTAGGTAGTTGATGAACCACAATGTCGGTATCTAACCCAGGCATGTCTTCGTAAGACCAGGCAAAGATTTCCACATATTCATGCAGCATCTGAATCAACCGTTGTTTCACACTGAGATCTAGATTGGCATCGATCTTGACCTCCTTTCTGTCTGTCTCAGTACCCAGATTTACCGTTTCCACTGGCTCTTCATGTGGCTGAATGGCCCTCTCTTCCTGGAGTAGCAGTCTTGCAAGTTCACCAGGCACTTCGCAATCATCTTCACCTTCGTCTTCGGCTAAGTTGATCGGATTTTCGAAGTCATAACTGGCAGTAGCAGAGTCGTTACCAGTGAGATCCAGAGTGGATTGGAACCTGTATAAGTGAGTGTGTGTAAATATAGCTATTTTGCAATATATGATAAAGAAAGAAAAGGAGCATAAGATTTTAAATGCAACAAACGTCCAATGTTTTGATTAATGATATATGAAAATGTCATACAAAAGCCCTCACAAATGGAGCCACGGTGCCCCGGGTAGGACACCGAGCCATAAAAGTTTCAACATATTGTTTGTTACAAATTGAAAACAAAAGAGTTCATTACTGAGTGACAAAAGTAATAGGTGTGAAGTCTTTGGCAGTCCAGTTGCTTGGTCCACTGTCGGTTGTTGGGTAGATCCAGCTGTCGAATTCAGATTCCTCCACATCGTCTTCAATAGCATTCACTCCCGGGTTGGTGATGAACACAGGAGGTCTTCCAATCCTCGCCTTACGAACAGCCTTCTGAGCCTCTGCAGTGAAGCCCAAACCAAACTTGTCATTTTTTGTAGTGAAGTCAGGAAGTCGGCCCTAGTTTGCACATTTACCCTTCTCAATCACAGCCCGGGCATCCCTTAAGGAAGCCATCTTCAAAGGAGGGTCTTCAATCACAGTTTCAGCTGATGCTAATGTCTGAGGTGCCTCTTCAAAGTGTTGAAAGGGGGTTTCAATGAATTCTCCATCCATTTCTATGTACCGAAACGAGTTTAAGTGGCTGACCATGTATTTTTCTTCCCCCTGAACTGTAACAATCTTTCCTCTAACCGGGTACTTAAGCTTCTGATGTAGTGTGGAGGTCACAGCTCCAGCCTTGTGGATCCATGGACGACCCAGCAAACAAGAGTATGATGGACGGATGTCCATCACATAGAAAGTAGAATCAAAGACTTGAGAACCAACGCGGATTGGAATGTCAACTTCGCCATGTACCATCCTCTTTGAACCGTCAAAGGCTCGGACCACAATGTTATTGGGCTTGAGCTCCAGACCCTCACAATCCAATCTGTCTAGGGCCTTCTTGGGCAATACATTCAATAAAGAACCGGCGTCTACCAACACGTGGGCAAGAGTAGTGCCCCTGCATTCAATAGAGACATGCAGGGCATCATTATGGTTCTTTCCTTTTGCAGTCAGATCGGCATCAGAGAAGCCCAGACCATTATCGGCAGTCAAGTTGGCCACACAATCAGTAAATTGATCAACAGACATTTCTTGTGACACATGGGCCGTCTTCAGGAAGGAGATCAGAGCCTTGGCGTGGGCTTCTGAACACAACAACAGTGATAGCATAGAAATTTTAGAGGGGGTGTGCCCCAACTGCTCAACAACATTGAAATCACTTTTCTTGATAATCTTGAGGATCTCCTCCATCTCTTGCTGGGAGGCTTCAACAGTGGTTGTCTTTGGTGCCTCTGTCAAGGCAGGAAAATCAGTAGCAATCCCTTTGCCCCGAGCGTCAGATGACTCGGCAGCAGGGTTAGAAACAGGAACTTGATTAGGAAGTGGAACATGCACACTTTCGAGTGTGATGATAAGAGGTTTCTGAATAGCTGGTGGCGCAATATCTAGCGAGAACAGCGTAACACTGCAAGTAATTTTGGCAGGCCCGGTGATGTTACTGACACCGGTACTTGTATCAAACTCTTGCTTCACTCCAAGCACATAAACATCTGCCCCATAGTGCCATGGGACAGCTTTGTCGGATGTATAAGGGAGAGGCCCTGGAACAGTGATGATGATGGGAGCAATCTTCTGAGTGGACATGATTTTGACAGGCTTCTTTGAAGGAGCCTTAGGAGGGTTGTTGAAAATAGTGACAATAGAAACTTCTTCGGCGGGGAAAGCAGGAACAACAATCTTCTCGAACAAGATTTATTTGCTATCCATCAGGCTTTAGATACCTGATTTCAGCAAAGGACAACCAAAAGGTGAAACAGCACATAGAAGGCAATCTTCACCACATCCCGGAAATAAACCGGCTAGCAACAGATTCCTTTTAACAGTCGATAATGGAGTAACAATCTCTTCCACGGAGGCTACATATCGGTCTTCTTCCACAGCATTCACTCCATGCTGGGGCATGGGAGCGGTCACAACATTGAGCCTCTCGGGCGCCTCAAACTGTATTTCCTTAGTATCAATAAGGTCTTGAACCTTATTCCTCAGAGCCCAGCAATCATCCGTAGTATGCCCGGGGCTATCAGAGTGATAAGCGCAACGGGCGTTGGGGTTGTACTTTGGAGAAGCCGTGTTTACTACCTTCGGAGCTTCTTTGACAGTTACCAGATTGGTTGATAGTAGTTGCGGAAAAATCTGAGACAGGGTCATACTGAGCCGAGTGTACTGCCTTTTGGGCCTCTCGCCCCTTGGCTAGTTGAATTGCTGAGGAGCAGCAGCAGGCTTTGAAATTACCAATGCATTGATAGCTTGGCGGCGTTCCGGTTTAACTTGTCTTCTGGGACCATAAACAGCACTAGCTTCCTTTTTGAAAGGCTTCTTTACAGTACTCGCGGCGACACCTTTTTGTATCTTCCCTGACTTGATACCAGCTTCTATCCTCTCACCAGTCAAGATCAAATATGTAAACCCAGCAGAAGAATTACCAATCAGATGATTAAAGAACGGACCAGACAAGGTCCCTAGGAACATGTCAACAAGTTCACGGTCGGTCAAAGGTGGCTGCACCCTGCCAGCCAGGTCTCTCCACTTTTGCGCATACTCCTTGAATCCTTCGCCCGTCCCCAGTGACATACCCTGGAGTTGGGTACGCGTGGGAGCAAGGTCAGAATTGTACTGATACTGTTTATAAAATGCAGTGGCCAAGTCTTCCCAGTTTCGGATACTGGCTCCATCCAGCTGATAGAACCATTCGAGTTGAGCCCCAGAAAGGCTATCCTGAAAGAAATGGATCCAAAGGTTCTTGTCTGCAGTGTAAGGTTGGATCTTCATTACATATGATCTGAGATGCATTTTTGGGCAGGACAGCCCGTCATACCTTACAAAAACTGGCACTTTGAACTTCGGGGGGATCACAATTTCAGCAACTAATCCCAAGTCTTCGAAATCTAAGCCGGGAACTCTCTGCAGCTCCATAGCTTCCAACCTGTCTTCCAAACCTTTGTACTTATCATCGGCGGGCGGGTATTGTTGATCAGAGTAGTCTTCGTCCTCTTCAGCCTCCTCTTCTTCAACTTCGGATTCGGAAGGTACTGCAGCCGCATTCCCTTTACTGGTTCCCTCCTCAGAAGTAGGGGAAATTCAAGCACTCTTCTGGCTTCACCCTCAAACATTCTTCCTAGGGTAGCCACCCTGATTCTCTTCTTCTTCTTTTTCACTTGCTCTTTGTTCCCCAGCAGGGCTTTCAGATCCTCCTGACCCTTTGCCAAGGTCATCAGGAGTTGTTGAAACTGTGCGTTTTGAGACTGCAAGTCCTTGACTGTCTGTTCGAGATCCATCTTACTGAAATAAACAGCAGAAAGGTAAGGAAACATGGTGTGGAGACCTGCTTATGCACATGATGAATGGTATGCTTATGTATGCAATGCATTCAAGGATTTAGAAAGTTCAAAATTGTTGCAAACAAAAAGAACGCACGTCATATTAATAAGAAGAAATTTGTCAGTACATAAATGCCCCATGGGCCAAATATTACAAAAAAACTTCTCAAGGTAAAAATACGTTGCGCATCCTCTTTGGTGCAATGTAGGTGTTGAGGGTCTCTTCCTCATGGAGTCGGCGGGTAAGTTCCAAAACCTTCTTCTCACTGGCGTAGAAGCTGGCTTCAAAAGTGTTTCGTTCCTCCTTGAGTTGGATCCAACTCTTCTGCATCTCCTCCCACGATGTAGGCATGTCAGGATATAGGATGGTGTAGGGATCCTCTCCTTCCTTAACGGGCTCTTTAACCACAGGGAGAACATGAGGGTAAGGCATCATTAGACTCTGGGCTCGGGCTCGTACCCACTTGAGATAAGGCTCAAGAGGGATGGAGTTCGTGTGCCCCAGTGTCTTGCTGTCTACCTTGTTGGGCATCCTCCAGGCTCTGATGAATCTTTGGTGAAGTCCTTGCGCATCGTTGTCAAAGTCAAAAACTAGGTCAGGAATCAACATGTCGTGAGGGTCATCCCTCCGTGCATATCCAAATTGTCTCAAAGCTAGACAAGGGTTGTAGGTAATGCCTCCCCTAATGCCAAGTAATGGAACATTAGGGAACTCTCCACAATGATCGACGATGATGACATTTTCTCTGGAAAGAGAACACCAATGTACATCAGAGTGAGTGAGGGTCATCAACCGTTGTGACCACCTTAAACCTTGGTCATTCTTCAAGACAGATTGTGGAAGGTGCAAAACAAACCACCTTTCAAGGAGAGGAGTACAGCACATGAGAACACCTCTCATTCTCATTGTTCGTGTGTAAAATAAGTGGAAGATGTCCCCAAGCAATGTTGGTATTGGATTTCTGGATAAGAAGATCTTGACGGCGTTGACATCTATAAGCTGGTCAGGATTTGGGAACAAGACCAACCCATAAATGAGGAGTGCCACAATTTCTTCAAAGGCTTGTAGATCCAATGAATTCCAACACTCTTGTGCCTTCTCAAACAAGAATTTTTCCAAGAAGCCTTTGACACCGCTTCTAGTTTCCCAATGCCCCTTGATGTCAGATGGCTGTAGGTGTAGTGCTTGAGCAACATCTTCAGGCTTTGGTTCCTTTTCCGTACCGTTGTAGGGTAGTTGATTAAGGATATGAATTCTCAGGAGTTGAGAAAATTCCTCCAAAGTGGGCACCAACTGGTAGTCGGGGAAAGTGAAACAGTGGTGAAGGGGGTCAAAGAACTGGAACAACACCTTTATCATGTCCTCTTCAATACTGGTGTTGACTAAGCTGAGCAGTCTACCATGTCTTTCACTGAAGGGAGAGCTTTCCGGAATTCTTGATGTGAGCTCCTTGAGTTGAGGAGGGATTCTCACAAGGTTGACTTGGATAGTTTTCCTGCGAGAAATTTCCATGACCTACTAAACAAGAACAAAGATGAAGATCTAAACCCTTGAAATGGTTAGTGAATGCATATGATGCTTCATGATGTTCATGATGTATGCACAAACATATGTACAAGCAAATCACACAAAACCCTAGTTTCAGGCTTGCATGGGGTTTCATAGGTAAGTACCCTCTTGAGTGTAGTTGGCTTAAAAACTTGTCCTATAAATAGTAACCGGGTTCTAAGGAGCTCAATATCACTGGATTGTTTTCATTGTTCATTGTTTTGGTTTAGCCACTTAACTAGCGACCAAAATATTCCAAGAAAACAACCCTCAATGAGTGTAGTATCGAGTATCTACCAACTTCGGACTGCACCAAAGCCGGTCATCTCACTACTCCTAATCAAAGGCCAAGATGGTCAAGTAAGGTTCTAGGTCATTAGTGCTTAGTGACATCACTCAGCGGCCCCGTACTCTCCTTGATTGAACTCAAGGGTTACCGGTACTCACAAATATGTCGCACTAATATAGTTATTGCTTCAACCGTGTCGGTATACCCCGCACAGTTTCCACAACGTATTGCTATCTATGAATGTTTCCCCAAATCTGGGTATAGGATTGCAAACCCAAACAAGAGAGCCAAGATGTAAAGCAATCAAAACAAACAATTAGTCATGCAAGAGGGTGATCTAAGCCCTAAGGTTACTCCACTTTAAAAGTTCTCCCCAGCAGAGTCGCCAGTTCTGTGATACGGTGGGAGAACTGACTTGGGTTTTGCGTTTGTTTTCGCAAATGTTTCAGTTGAGCAAGAGTCGCCACTGACTTTTTATTTTATCCTAAGGAAAGGTTAAAAAGCACAGCAAAAACCTTTGAGATGTTTTCTTGGGTTCGGGGAGTAGATTATAGAAAGGGAAGGTATTAGCACCCTTTCTATCCATGGTTATCCATGGGCTCTTAGTTACTTGCTTAGATCAACTTGCCTTGATTTTCAATTGTTTGAAATGGTGCTTTGTGTGTGGGTTTTGAAAATGTTTTTGAAAAGAGGCCAATGTGGTGGCAACCTTTGTAATGATCCATGTTGGGATGTATACAAAGATGTATGTCTTTTGAAAAGTTTTCAATGTTTTTGAAAGTTGTTTTGAAAGTGTTTTGTGAAGTGTGGTTTTGAAAAATAGGCAAGTGTTTTTGTTTTGCAAGTTGGCAAGTAACCAAGATCTATCTACCCTAAATTTCTCAAAGATCTTTGCTATGTTTTAACCCTTTTAACAATTTTGTTCCACCATTGTACTTGGTGGACAATCTTGTGTTAGGATGTGAACGGGACGGGTGCAGGTCATCGTTTAGACCATGATTGCAATGGTGCCAAGTATCTTTGGGCAATTTTTCCTTTAAGGCACTTGATCATTTTTTAGGCAACTTTTGAAAGCGTCATCGAGGGACTATGATCATTTGATTTTTGTTTTTTTTTTGCCAAAGATACCTAACATGCAACATGGCCCATTATTGAAGGCAACAAGTGGAGTACCCTATGGGTGCAAGTGTGATTAGTGTTGTCCATTTTCATGCTTGTTTATCTTGAATTTAGGTCAAACTATTTTTGGTTAATTTTTGCATACAAACCCTAATTCTATCATGGTATAATTAGAAAGCTTTTAAAGTGCGAAATTTAAAGGTCCTAAGTTATTACAACACAAATATGAGATGGGGGGTACAAATGTTCAAATGGGGATATTTAGCAAGAAATTTAAATCTAACTATTACATCCAAATTTAACTATACAAATTATTTAATATATGCAAAATTAAATAAAATATAATAAATATGCAAGATGCAAAAAAATGATTTTTATATGTATGTAAAAAGGTATTTTTATGTGTCAAATAAACAAAAATGAAAATGATTAATTTTTGGTATTTTTATGTATTTAGGGCAAAATCCTAATTTGCTAAATAAAAGTATTAATTATTTAATGTATGCAATATTTATTAATTATGTACAAAAAAAAGGAAGTATATTGTCAAAAAGTGATTTTTTAAGTTAAATATTAATAAAAAATAAAAATGTATTATTTTTATATTTTTAACCTAAATATACTAATAAATATATAAGTATTTACATTATTTATTAAATATATTAAATATGTACAAAAATAAAATATTTAATATTTACAAAAAAAAGTATATTTTTTATAAAATGTTTTCAAAAGGTAAAATAAAATAAAAATCAGAAAATAAAATGTATTGGTATTATTTTAGTATTTTGAATAAAAGTAAATTTATGTTTATTTACATATAAAACTAAATGAAACAAAATAAATATCAAAAAAATGCAAAAAATGTGAGAAAAATATTTTTTAATATTTTTTATGCTATGACAAAAATAAATAAGTTAGAAACAAAAATCAAAAGTCAAAAATAATGAGAATAAAATGAAATGGGCCAAGGGGGTACAAATGTAAAAACATGGTGCAAAAAGGAAAAAGAGTCAGGCCCAGCCCAAGAAGACTTTGTCTTCAACCTCTGAACAAAAAACAGAGCAACGCGTGCTTCCTGCTATCTCATGATTCCTGGACTTTCAAGCAAAACTCATAACACAAGAAATGTAGAGCATCAAGAGACGAATCCAGACATATAAAAAACTTAACTTAACTCTCAGAAATGAGAGAGAATTTCTCCATCCCTAATTCTTGACCTAAGTTTTTGTCAATGTTCAGGTCTTAAATTCTCTCATCATATGCAATATAAATGGAAAGTGAGGATATGTATAGCTTCAGGGCCATGAGTAGTGCATTTTTCATTCATAAACTTAAAGCTAACTCTTCCTAGATTGAGAGATAGAAGTTCATGAACTTACCTGTTCAGCTTGGATCGTGTCTGGCAATGGAGGTTCTTTCAGTGCAATGTGAGGACTTGTACAACTTGCTTGAAGGTCAGGGATGCTTCTACAACCTTTAGCTTTCTTTGAAACCAAGTGAATCAAGCTATGGCAATCAACCTGCAAAACAGAAAAAGTGAAAATGGTGAAGTTGGTTAGAGGTGTTACAGGTCGTGTCCAATGCTTGGGATAACTTGTATATGTGGTATGGAGTGTATATGAACTGGTTTTAGCAAAAATGCACGAGTGGATTGAGTTATGGAAGTCCAACTGCAGAGGTGACTCTGTTTTCTGCAGTAGGATGGTGTTTTGATGAATGATGAGGTTTGGAAGGTGTTTTGGTCGTGCCTTAGCTCAGTTATGTTGTTTGGGATGTGTCTAACAAGTTTGTCTAAGCTAGTTCTTGCAGCAATGAGAGTTGGATATCAATATGCCAAGTTTCTTCTAACTTAAGCAAAAAAAATGACAAGTTGGTTTACAAGCTTTCCTAGGCCCCTCAAGTATGCTGCACACTTGAGTCTTGATCAGTGTGTTATGTCCCTGAACTTGTGCCAAAAGGATTTGCCTTGTACTTCAAAGATTGCAATCTTGACATAAAGTTCAACTTTTCAAAAATGGATAAATTGCTTTTTCCATTTATGGCTCAATCTTGTATGCAATGGTTAAACACACAAGATAAGGCTTAAACACAAAGGATTGGCATTAAATTTATGAGTGTAAATTAGATTAGAGGCCTGTAATGTAGCTTGCATATGCTGAGTTTGAAAATGCATAAGTTATGGACATGGAAATGGCTCATGAACAAAGTGAGTTTTGCCCATATTGACAAATTCGATTCTCCCTAACCACAAGGTTGTTTGATGAGTTCTTGGAAATTTTGGAAAGCTTGGAATGTGTACTACAATCCATATTTGTAATGAAAATTGAAATTCCAATTGGAAGCATCTGAAAAGTGGCCATGAAGTTAGGCAAAAATCCTGCCTAGAATAGGTCAAAATTTTTCTAAGTTAAGAATGTTTTGCACCCTTGTTCCAAAAATTGTAACTTGAGCTACAAGCTTCTTTTGAGGAAACTTTGTGAATCAAAGTTGTAGATTTTGCAATGTACTACAACTTTCATGTTTTGAGTTTTCCTTGAATCCAAATGTATCTTGATGAAAAAATGGGACAAAGTTAAGAAAAAATTAGAGATTTTCATAACTTAGAAAAATTCTAAGTTATGAAAATTCTTCATTTTAAACCCTAATTTGCAATTCTTGATTTCTTGATGAACAAGTTTCATAATTTGACATGTCTTGATGAAAAATGAATCTTGACACTTGATTTTGACCAAAAAGTCAAAGTTTGACTTTTCAGTACACAGTCAAAAATTGATCAATTGACAGGAAAATTCATCTGTCAATCTTGTGCATTTGGGATCTTTTGAACTTGTTGAGCATGTCAAGACAATTCCATGGGGTCCTTGAGTCCAAATGTGAGCTTGGTTTTCCATTGGCTAGGTCAAACAGTCAAAAATTGCCTTTGTGCAGTCAAAACCCTAAAAATGACCATTTTACCCTTTTTGTGATCTGATCAAATTTCTTGTGGATTTGTAATCCAAACTTGATCAAATGGTTCCTATGAGTTCATATTGATGATGTGGGTCAAATTTCATGAGGTTTGACTGTCAATTGACTACAGTTGACTTTTTCCCCAATACAGCTGATTTCTAGGTCAACTGTCCAATTGATTGGGCAAAGATTGGAATCAAGGCTTGAAACTTGGTATGGATAAACTTGGGAGTCCAATAAGAAGCATGAAAGTTATCTTAGGCATTTTAGGTCAAAACATCTTTGTGCAAACACAAACCCTAATTTGGGTCAACAGTGCAAGGAGAAGTCTTGAGCAGAGGAAACCCTAATTGGATCTTGAGCTCCGAGGGTCTTGTGATGAGAAAATGTTGAGGAAATGGGAGGGCAAATTTTGGGGTACAAAAGTGTCTATTGGAAGTAGTGGGTTTGATCTCTCCAATCATGTCAATGACCCACACTGCAAATGGCCACGAAGCAGTCATGACATTTAAAGGAATTGGAGGCACATGAACCTTGTCGGCATAGATTTGACACTTATGGAAAGTCCTCGAATGATGGTAACAATCAGTTTCTATTGTTGACCAATAATAACCAGTCCTCAGAATATTCTTGGCCATAGTGTATACGCTAGAATGATTTCCAAAGATACCTTCATGCATGTCTTCCATGATATTTTCTGCTTCTTTCTTGTCCATACAATGGAGCAAGGTAGAATCATGGGTGCGCTTGTATAGGATCCCATTGCTTAGGAAGAATTTGGTTGATAATCTTCGCAGGAATTTCTTATCGTTGACTGAAGCTCCCTCAGAATATTATTGTGCTTCAAGATACCTCTTCACTTCATGATACCAAGGCCTTTCCTCATCAGTGTCAATCTCATAACAGTATGTAGGTTCGTCAAATCTTTTGATAGTAATTCGGGGAGCTTCGTTTTCCCAATTGACCTTGAACATAGACGACATAGTTGCTAAGGCATCTGCCAGCTGGTTTTCTTCCCTTGGAAAGTGTTCAAACGTGACCTCTTCGAAGTAAGGGGCTAAGGTTAACACAAGCTCTTTGTAAGGGATCACATTAGGATGTTTAGTATCCCACTCTCCTTTAACTTGACTAATTACCAATGTCGAATCTTTGCATACGTTTAAGAATTTGATTCTTAAATCAATGGCAGCCTTTAGACCTAAGATGCACGCTTCATACTCGGCCATGTTATTTGTACAGCTGAAGCATCATCTGGAAGTGAAGGGTGTATGAAAACCTTCGAGAGAAATGATCAAAACACCAATTCTGTTATCCAAAGCATTGGAAGCTCCATCAAAAACCATAGTCCATTGGGATCCTTGTTCAGGTCCGTCATACGGTCCAGGCTTTTCACAATCAGTTACTAGCATGATATTCTCGTCTGGGAATTCAAAGTTCATGGATTGGAAATCATGAACATCATGATGGGCCAAATGATCCACTATTACACTTCCTTTGATTACTTTTTATGTAGTGTATTGAATATCATATTCAGTCAAGATCATTTTCCATCTAGTTATTCGTCCGGAGAGAGTTGGCTTTCCGAAGATATACTGTATAGGGTCCATCTTAGAAATCAATAAAGTGGTGTGAGTCAACATATACTATCTTAGCCGGCGAGCAGCCCATGCCAAAGCGCAACAAGTCTTTGCTCAGGTAGTATATTGCATGCTCTTTTTGGCCAGACTCGTCATGTTGGCCCAACACACACCCCCATTGAATTCTCTAATACAGTCAAGTACATAATCAGAGGTCTTCCTTCAATTGGAGGCATCAGGATGGGAGGTTCTTGTAAGTATTCCTTGATCTTGTCAAAGGCTTCTTGGCAGTCGTTGTTCCATCTGACTACTTCATCTTTCTTTAAGAGTTTGAAGATTGGCTCACAAGTAGAAGTCAAGTGAGATATGAATCGAGCAATGTAGTTAAGTCTACCTAAGAAACCCCTAACCCCCTTCTCAGTACAGGGAGCTGGCATTTCTTGTATAGATTTGACTTTTGCAGGGTTGACCTCAATACCTTTTCCACTGATGACAATCCCTAAGAGTTTTCCCAGATCTTACCCGAAAGGTGCATTTGTTGGGATTCAGCCTTAGCTTGTATTTCTTAAATCTTTTAAACAATTTATGTAAGTAATCTAGGTGTTCTTCCTCAGTATGCGACCTTGCAATCATATCGTCCACATAGACTTCTATCTCACGATGGATCATGTCATGAAATAGGGCTACCATAGCTCGTTGATACGTTGCCCCTACATTCTTCAAACCGAAAGGCATGACCTTGTAACAAAAAGTGCCCCACTGTGTAACAAAAGTGGTTTTCTCCATGTCTTCGGAAGCCATTTTGATTTGATTATAGCCTGAGAAGCCATCCATGAAGGAGAAGACTTTATGTTGAGCAGTGTTTTCAACCAAGACGTCAATATACAGTAGTGGGAAATCATCTTTGGGGCTTGCCCTATTCAAATCTCTATAGTATGCGCACATACGGACCTTTCCATCCTACTTTGGCACGGGACCACATATGCCACCCATTGGGGATATGACGTTACTTCCAGAAAACCTGCATTGAATTGCTTCATTACCTCATCTTTCATCTTTTTAGACATGTCTGGACGCATACGAAGAACTTTTTGCTTGACTGGAGGACAATCTTCCTTTGTTGGTAGACGATGAACCACAATGTCAGTATCAAGTCCTTGCATATATTCATATGACCAAGAAAACACCACAATGTAGTCATGCAAAATCTAGATCAATCTGTCTTTGACACCATCTTCTAAGTTGGTGCCAATCTTGACCTCTTTCTTATCTGCCTCAGTACCTAGGTTGATCACTTCAACTGGCTCTTCATATGGTTGAATGGATTTTTCTTCTTACATCAGAAGTATGGCTAATTCCCCATGTATTTCTTAATCTTTCTTGCCTTTATCTTCAGCTTGGTAGATTAGATGTTCAAAATCATAGGTGGCAATAGCAGAGTCGTTGTCAATGAGACCCGGAGTGAATGAGGATCTACAAATGCGTGTGTGTGTGCATGTAAGATACATGGCTATTTTGAAAATGCAATAAAGTGAAATAAAGACAATGAGCGCAAAATTTGAATGCAAAAGAATCCAATATTTTTTCATTAAATGATCATATGGCATATGAAAATGAACAAACCCTTAAAAAATGGACCATGGTGCCCCGGGTATGGCACATGACTTAAAGTCATTGTTTCAATAAAATTACAGACAGAGTTCTTAAACTAATAAAATAGTAAATGGTAATTACTCCTTATTGAAGGAGATGGGAATGAAACCCTTGGCACGCCAGTTGTTGAGTCCTTCCTCGGCAGTTGGGTAGATCCAGTCATCAAAATCACATTCATTGTTGGAGTCTTCAAGAGAATTCATTTCATGATTACTGATGCGAAGAGGTGGTTTTCCTATGCGAGCACGTCTGACCTCCTTTTGGGCTTTGGCAGTGAAACCCAAACCACTTTTGTCTGATTTGAAAGGGGTGTCAGGGAGTTGTCCCTATATGGTACAACCCCCGTATTCAATCACAACACGAGCATCTTTAAGGGAAGCCATCCTAGGCATATCTTTAACAGCTTTTGGAACATCAGGAGTAGCCTTGGCAGCAGGAACCATGGGAGAGACCACTTCGAAGGCTTGTTAAGGAGTTTCTGTGAACTCTCCATCCATCTCGACATACTTAAATGAATTCAGGTGGCTAACCATAAACTCTTCTTCACCAAAGACAGTAATGATCTTTCCTTTGACTGGATATTTCAATTTTTAATGAAGAGTAGACGTCACCGCTCCTGCCCTACGTATCCAAGGGCGTCCAAGTAAGCCGGAGTAGGAAGGATGAATGTCCATCACATATAAAGTCGAGTTTAAAGTTTAAGAACCAACTTTGATGGGGAGGTCGACCTCTCCATGCACCATCCTCTTTGATCCATCGAAAGCTCTTACCACTATGTCGCTTGGCCTCAACAACAAACCTTCGCAATCTAACCGATCTAGGGCACCTTTGGGTAAGACATTTAGAGAGGACCCAGTATCCACCAATACATGGGATATAGTGGTTCATTGGCATTCAATAGAGACATGCAAAGCCTTATTGTGATTTCTTTCGGCTGGAGTTAAATCAGTATCCGAGAATCCCAAACCATTATCGACAGCCAAACTCGCCACACAAATTTCAAACTGATCGGCTGTAGTCTCTTGAGGAACATGAGCTTTCTTCAGAAATTTTATCAAGGATTGAGCATGTGCATCAGAACAAAGTAATAAAGATAGCATAGAAATCTTAGAGGGGGTTTTCCCCAACTACTATACTATCTTATAATAACTTTTCCTTATGATTTTCAAAATCTTCTCTATCTCTTGGGTTGAGGGTTCCTCAGTTGTAATGTCTTTGGCGGGAACCTCCATCCTGGAAGGCTCAATCATCTTTTCTTTGCCCCTAGCATCAGTACCAGGTTCATCAACAGTAATGCGAACAGGTGTAGTTGTGGTGGTTGGAGGTGAAATATCAGGAGAGAAAATTCTCCCCATTCTAGTCACCTTGCTAGACCCAACAATGTTGATAATATCAGCAACTTTTTCTTCATCAATCTAGGAGTCTTATTTAATACCATGGTAGTATACTTCAGCGCCATAATTCCAGGTGTGATACGGTGGGAGAACTGACTTGAAGGTTTTAAATTTGATCGTAAATGTTGCGGTTAGCAAGAGTCGCCACCGACTTTTCTTTTATCCAAAAGGAAAGGTAAAAATGCACAGGAAAGACCTTTGAGATTATTTCTTGAGTTCGGGGGGTAGATTATGAAAAGGGAAGGTATTAGCACTATTTTCATCCATGGTTTTCCATGGGCTCTTAGTTACTTGCTAGATCACTTGCGTTTGTTTGAAATGGTGCTTTGTGTGGTTTTTTGAAAGTATTTTGTAAAGAGGCCATCGTTTAGGCAAACTTTGTAATGATTTTCGTTCATAAGAATGTATACAAAGTGTTTGATCTTTTAAAAATGTTTTCAAGTTTGTAATATGTTTGAAAGTGTAGGTGTTTGTTTTAAAAATAGCAAGGATGTTTGTTTTGAAATGGAGCAAGTAATTAGGAGCATTCTACCTACTCAAATGTCTTTCTTGTTCATTTTCTTTTCCTTTGACATTGTTATCTTACCATTGATTTGGTAAGTAACCCTATCTTTGGATGTAAATGGGACGGGCGTGGGTCATCGTATAACAATGATTAGCAATGTTGTAGGTATCTTAGCATTCTCTTTTAGGGACTAAGATCATTTAAAAGGCAACTTAGATAGCGTCATCGAGGGACTATGATCTTATACTTTGCTCGTTTTTGCTAAAATACCTCACATGCGTAATATGGCCATTTTGTAAAGGCGACCAAGTGGACTTACCTTAGAGGTGCTTGTGTGCAAGTTTATTGTTTTCATACTTGATTTTGTCTTGAATTAGGATTTTCTAAGCATTGGTTTTAGTCTTTCCCTACAAACTCTAATTACTAACATTTGTATATAAAGCGATAAATTGCATAATTTAAAGTTACTACGCTATTACAATACTTGTGGGAGGGGGTGTACAAATTATAAATGGGGATTGCAAGAAATAAACCTAGTTAATCTATTACAACCATATTGAATTGATATAAGAATGAAAATAAATGATGTACAAAAATGAAGAAATATACAAGAATATAAATGTAAAGTAAATGGGTATTTGTTTGGATATTTTAGAGAAAAGGGATTTTGATTTAACCTAATTAACTGAAGAAAAATAATTAATTAAAAGTAAAAACCTAAATTTATTAAGAAAAGATTTTAAATAAAACCATAAATCTATTAATTGATTAAAAAGAAATTAAGTTTAAGAAAAGTATTTTTGTACTTTTGTGTTGAAAATAATTTATAGTATTATAAAATATTTTTGGTCTTTTTTTATATTAAAATAATATATTTTAATTGGTGTAAAAGAAAATAAATAATAACCTAGTTTTAATTAAATTTACAAGAATAATTAGTAAAATAAATAAAGTATGGTTAAATAAAATATATTTTTTTGTAAGAAAAATAAATAAACTAAGTCAAAATATATTTTTATTTTTTTTATTTTATTTTTACTTTTTTAGTGTTAGAAAAATAATTAAGAAAATAAATAAAATGAAAATAAGAAAAGAAAATAAAAATTGGGCCAGGGTGTGAACAGCCTGAAGGGGGTGAGAAATAACAAAAAATATGGCCCAAAGATGAAGCCCAGCGCCTGCCAAAAAAGAGTCAGAATGCAAAAAAAAATATGAAAAAATCAAAAGGGTACCACTGGGGCTAAAACTCAGGTCCCAAAGGTTACAGGCGCGCGCTTCTACCACTGGGGAGGCTATACATCCGTTAACATAAGCAAAACAATAAATATATGATACAAAACACGCCCTGATTTACACTTCATCTTCAATCTCCAGCCAGACCAACTGTAACTTGTTCAATTCTTAACAAAAATGAAAACTGTAAACATGAAACTTGTAGCAAATTTCCTCACGACTTCAAAAATGTAAAGCGTTAAAACTATAGATCAAAAACAAACATGAATTTCATTGGCCCTAATCTGAACCCTAAAAATCTCAGAAATTCCAATCTTAAAATTCTCTAAGCTCAAACAAAATTAATGAAAACTATGAACATGGTTAGCTTTAGGGCAATGATATCTACATGTTTCATTCACAAATAAATCATTGATGATGCATGTATGAAAAGTTCCAAAGTTAGAAAACTTACCTTGCAAGAGGGTATCGGGTTTGAAGTTTGAGCAGCTTTCAGTGAGTTCCAATGATTGGGTTAGCTTCCGAAAGTTCCCAGGAAGCTAATGGGATGATTAGCTTGAGCTGAAAGTACCTGAGGAGTTCTGGAGAAGTCCAAGTGAAAAGCTCTGTTTTTGAAAATGAAGGATGGTGTTAATGGTGTTACAGTTCTGTAACATGGTATGGGATGTGTTCTAAATGATGCTTAGAAGCTTTAGGAACAAAGAGGCTTGAAAACACACGAGGGAGTTATGAGTTTCAAGTTTTTGGTCAGTTTTTGTGAAAATGGAGGTATGAGAAGTGATTCTGAGCTCTTGGTGTTTTTAGGGGGAAAGCATTCATGTATTTTGTGGCAAATGGTTTGTATATCTATAAGCAAAAGGATTGGAGTGGTTTGGACAATCAAAAGTACAAGTTTTCAGCTAATTGCTAGGTTACTTGATTTTGAAGAAAAGTGGGAAACCAAGTTTTAATGAAAGGTACAAGCATGGGCTGAGTGATTATAAGTGTTTAACAAGTTTCTTATGGGTTATGGGACTTGTATGATCATAAGAGAACAAGTGCAAGGCTCAAGAACAGGTTTTGTGTAAAAAAGCACTTTATCAAAATGGCAATGTACACTTTCTTCCCAAAATGGATATAAAGCATGGCCTTGCATTGAATGCTTGAAATGGGACCTCTAAAAGCTGTGCAAGCCATTAATTATGGAGTGCCTAACAAGTTTGAGGCCTGTAAAGTAGAGTTTATGCAGCATAACTTTGAATTTGAATTTTGTTCATCATAAAATGCCTTGTAATTCAAGTGATAAAACCCTAACTTCATCTCTTCGATTCCCCTACTAAAAAATGATCTCAAGAAGTTCTTGGACATTTTGGAAACCTTGAAATATGCTCTGCAACCCATATTTGAATTTCTTTTGAATATTCCCCTTAAAACTATATGAAAAAGTTCCATGAAATTGGGTCAAAATCCTGACCAAATTAGGGCAAAATTCCACTAAGTGTTTTGTTTCATGACCATGTATTCTTAAAATTATAACTTGAGATCCAAGCAATTTTGGAAGGAGTTGTGTAAATCAAAGTTATAGATTTCATAGAGATCTACAACTTTCATGTTGGAAGTTTCTCTTTAATCATCTTGCATCATGGTGAAAAAATTGTTCAAAGTTATGAAAAAAAATGAAATTTTCAACACTTATAAAAATTTCTAAGTTTGGAAATTTTGACTTTTCAAAGTGAAATCTTGACTTTTTGATTTCTTGATGAATAAGTTTCATATTTTGACATGTTTTGACGAATTGTGATCTTTGGCATTTGAATTTGACAAAAAAGTCAAGGATTGACTTTTCAGTATACAGTTGACTTTTGACCAGTTGACTGAAAAATTCATTTGTCAATCTATTGGACTTGCAATGTTTTGAGCCATGTAATTAGGTCAAAATGATGCAATTGGACTTCTGAGATCATGCGTTAAACCAATTGATCATTTTCTAGGCCAAAAATCAGAAATTGCCCTTTCCCAGTCAAAACCCTAATTTTGACCATTTTGCCCTTTTGAAGATTTGATCAAATTTCTTGAGGAGTTGTGGTCCAAACTTGATCAAATGATACATATGAGTTTAAAATGTTGATTTGGATAAAAAATTATGAAGTTTGACTTTAAATTGGCCATAGTTGACTTTTTCCCTAATACAACTGATTTTTAGGTCAACTGCTCAATTGACTGAGCAAAAGTGGGATCCAAAGCTTGAAACTTGACATGAGTAATCTTGGGGGTCCATAATGATCAATGAAAGTCATATGGGGCATTGGAAGATCAAATATCCTTGAGCAATCCCAAACCCTAATTTTGGTCATCAGTGCTTAAGGAGGTGTCTTGAGCTGATCACCCTAGTGCAGTCTTGAGCCAGAGGAGATCTTGTGAGAAAATTCTTGATAAATGAGAGGGCAAGTTTTTGGGTACAACAGCTGCCCCTGTTCAATATTCTTAAGCCTGAAGAGTTAGATTGGCGAGTTTTTCCATTCGTGACAAAGGTGGAAGATGATTGGAAACTAGAGTGCCAAGAAATTTGCACTCGGTGATATCGATGGTTGATGATATAGAGAATGGGCTTAAAGATGCCATTTGGAGAGATGATGGAAAGTTGTTGGATATGGGCTTGTAGATGCCATCCATAAATGATTGTTGAATCATATTTGTAAGCTGAAATTGAATGAGTATCAGAATGGTATTCGTGTCTGGAGCGTATCTGACCTGTATTTGAAAACTGAATCTGGATGGGTATCAAAATGGAATCCCGATCTGGAGCATATCTGAACTATATCTGAAAGTTGAATTTGATTGAGTATCAGAATGGAATTTGTGTCTGGAGCGTATCTGAACTGTATCTGAAAGTTGAATCTGAATAAATATCAGAATGGCATCCGTGTCTGGAGCGTATCTGAACTGTATCTAAAAGTTGAATCTGAATAAGTATCAGCATGGCATCCGTGTCTGGAGCGTATCTGAACTGTATATGAAAGTTGAATTTGAATTAGTATCAGAATGGCATCAGTGTCTGGAGCGTATATGAATTGTATCTGAAAGTTGAATCTGAATAAGTATCAGAATGGCATCTGTGTCTGGAGCGTATCTGAGTTGTATCTGAAAAGCCTTTGAACGTTGTTAATGGTAGCTATTAATTAATCTTATCCTGAAAAGGGTAAAAACATTAGTTGTATGCAATGTAATGATGTATTAAATGCATGGTACAATGAGATTGAGATATATGCATTTGTGTTATCGATGTTTATGATATATTGATGTAATGTATGCGTATGTCAGCTAATCTGTTGCATTGCTGTTGGATTGGGGAAAATAAATCCCAGACTGCTGCTGAGGATACGGAGTATAAGTCTTCATGTTGTGAAGTTGAAGTGTTGATGAATTTCCTATTAGATAAATAAACTTTGTTGTAAGGGAAATGTCGTGTACTGCTTGTAACATCCTGTTGGGGAATCTTGAGAAATTTGGCGACTTCTATCGGGGAGTGAGAACTGGAAGTTTTATTCCGCTGGGGATTAAACTGCACACTGTGGGGGATTTCATGGAAATAGCTTAGAGAGATTGTCTTTCTATTTTGTTTATTTTTAAATAGTAATTATGTTCAAATGCATATGTTCAACAATAAATAATTGGACGTTTTTGTAAACAAAACACAAGAGTAAAGAAAAACAGATAGTTTTGCACTTTCAAAGGGATACCTTTATATTGACTTTGAGTAAGTATTTTTGTACAATGAGACAAACATTCTAGTAAGAGAATGCCTTTGTAAAAAAAATTAAAATTTGATACAAAGAAAAGATAGCTATGTGTAATAATCCAATGGGGTTCCCATTCTGCTATAACCTTCGTATCCTTGAGCATTTATCTATTTGTTGCCTTGTCCGAAGATGATTGGACTGATCAGAACCGTTGAGTTTGTCAGTTGAATCCAAAGGTTGTCCTTAAGGTGATCCAATGGGACATAGTCATATGCTTTAATTCCCTAACTTTTTCCTGGACTTCCCTTTCGGGTTTTCAGTCCACCGGGATACCCTTTTTTCCCAAGTCGCCCTTTCGGGTGTTCAACTTGCCGGGTGTACAGATTTATTTTGTTTTATCCCTAATTTTTTCCCGAACCTTTGTGGTTCGCCAGGATGCCCTTGTTTTGCCTAGGTGTGTCAACCTAGCGAGTCTCTTATGCGTAGTATCTTTTGAATATGTCCGTGTTCACAGGGTGCGGCAGGTCTTCGCCATCCATGGTGGTCAAGATCATTGCTCCACCAGAGAATATGATTTTGATTACAAATGGTCCTTCGTATGTTGGAGTCTATTTTCCCCTGGGATCACCTTGCGGAAGTATGATATGTTTGATCACCAGATCCCCGACTTGATACACTTGGCGTCTGACCTTTTTATTGAAAGCCTTGATCATCCGTTTTTGATACATTTGACCATGACAGACAGCAGTAAGCCTTTTCTCATCAATCAAGTTTAATTGATCAAGTCGAGTCTGGATCCAATCTTCTTCATTCAGGTCTTCATCCTTCATAATTTTTAGAGAGGGGATCTGAACCTCAATAGGCAAGACAACCTCCATGTCGTATACCAGAGAGTAGGGTGTTGCCCCGTTTGATGTGCGAGTTGTGGTACGATACCCGTGGAGAGCGAATGGTAGCATCTCATGCCAGTCCTTGTATATGACTGTCATTTTCTGTATGATCTTTTTTATGTTCTTATTTGCAGCTTCGACAACACCATTCATCTTTGGCCGGTAAGGGGAAAAATTGTGATGCTAGATCTTGAATAGCTCGCACAGGGCGGTGATCATAGTATTGTTTAGATTCGTACCATTGTCTATGATGATCCTCTCCGGGATACCATACCGATAGATGAGATTCTGTTTAATGAACCGGATTACAACATTCTTGGTCACGGAAGCGAAAGAGGCTGCCTCAACCCACTTTATAAAATAGTCAATGGCCACTAGGATGAAGTGGTGTCTATTGGAGGTTGTTGGTTTGATCTCCCCAATCATATTTATGCCCTACATAGCAAAGGGCCAAGGAGCCGTCAAGACATTCAGAGGAACCGGAGGTACGTGCACCTTGTCAGCATAAATCTGACACTTGTGATAGGTTTGAGAGTGTTGATAGCAATCTGCTCCATGGTAGACCAGTAATAGCCTTCCCGTAAAATCTTCTTTGCCATCTTATGCCCACTGGAATGGGTGCCAAAAGTGCCCTCATGTAGATCAGCCATGATCTTTTCCGCTTCAACCTTATCCACGCACCGAAGTAACACAGAGTCATGGTTGCGTTTGTAGAGAATGTTGTTACTAAGGAAGAATTTAGCAGAGAATCTACTTAAGAACTTCTTATCATTGACTGAAGCTCCTTCGGGATATTCTTGAGCCTCTAGATACCTCTTGACTTCGTGAAACCAAGGTCGGTCCACTACTTCTTCAGTATTAATCTCGTGACAGTGAGCTGGTTCATCCATTCGTTCGATGGTGATCTGGGAGCCTCGTTATCCCATTTAAGTTTAAACATTTATGACATTGTGGGTAGTGCGTCTGCTAGCTGATTTTCTTCTCGCAGGAAATGCTCGAAGGTAATCTTCTCAAAATATGGTATCAATGTCAACACATGTTCTTTGTAAGGGATAAGCTTAGGGTGTTTGTGTAATTGCAAGCTTCTCAAGTCATATTTAAAGCATGTGTTTTGATGAAGACAACATGGATATCAACTCTCAAAGAATGTGCAAAAATCTTATCAACATCAAATAAAAGTCTTGAAGATTATTGAAGAATTATTGAAGAAATCATCAAATATCATTATGGTATAAATAATTCTTAAAACCTTGAATATAGATGTTCACAATATGCATTCATCAACATATACATATTTCATAACTTTAATATCAAGAAAAACTTTGTTTGAAATATCTTTCAAAATGTATTTTTGAAAATAAACCTTGAGGAACCGGTTCCTCCCTAACAGGGAACCGGGTTCCAGATTTTATCAAAAAACATGTCCCTGGATTTTGTACCAGGAACCGGGTTGTACCAATAGGGGAACAGGTTCCTGCGTTATAATTTTTGAATTCCAACTTCTAACGTTCACTAAGAACCGGGTTCTGTCAGTGTCGGAACCGGTTCCTAGCGAACCAATGCAGCTTTTACTTTGTTTTTTGAACATTTTTCAAGTGGTATCTTTTCATGAATGCATTGCAACTTTTCATATGAATTGGCATGAATGAAGAGGTTCTTGCAACTTTATAAAATGCAGATTTTCTTATTTTCAAACAATGTTCAATACTTCAATTTTCAAATTAACAAATATACTTCTTCATTAACAATTTTCCAATTTTCTCACATTTGAAATTATACTTTCATGTGTTCATAATTTTGTGAAACTTGCCATATACACTTTCATTATCATTACAAGTTTCATTCATACATTGTGAACATTTATATACATTGTTGGGAATTGTTTTTATCTTGAAGAATAAGATCAATTGAAGATTGATAAAGCTCTCCATATACTTCAAACTAAATCATTGTATTACTTAAAGAATTTATTCCCTTACTATCCAGGATTGTTGGAAGTAAGTGTTGTGATTTGAAGAGGATTGTTCTTCATTCACATTAGTGTTTGTTTGGTTTTAAAGGTGTTAAGAACCTTTGATCACCCTATAGGTTAGATAGTAAGCATAGGCTGTACAATCATTCTAACTATAGTGAAATCTCTTTCGTGTTGAAAAGGGGACTGGAGTACTCTCGGATTGTGAGGGGAACTAGGATATATCACCGTGTTCTTTACTTTTCCGCATTTATCGCTTTCATCACCATAATCAGGAAAAGATAAAGATATAAACAAAACCTTCAAACACTTAACAAAAATTACTACCAAGCATTCTCATAAAACCGAATAAATTTTTATAAGACCTAATTCACCCCCCCCCCCTCTTAGGCACTCTGAGACTTACAGTTTGGTGTCTCATTCCCCTTTGATCTGGATGATAACCAAAGCTGAATCTCCGAATACATTTAAGGATTTAATCCCCAAATCTATGGCAGCTTTGAGACCAAATATGCACGCTTCGTATTTCGCCATGTTATTTGTATAGTTAAAGCAGAGTCTTGCCGTAAAAGGAGTATGACACCCTTCAGGAGATATGAGTACAGAACCAATACCATTTCCCAGTGCGTTAGATACCCCCCCATCAAAAACCAGGGTCCATCGGGATCCTTGTTTAGGTCCGTCATATAGTCTGAATTCTTCATCATTGTTTATCATCATGATGTTTTCATCTGGGAATTCAAAATTCATGGACTGGTAGTCTTCCACAGCTTGATGAGCAAGGTGATCATCTAGTACACTCCCCTTTATTGCTTTCTGGGTAGTATATTGTATGTCATATTCTGTCAGGATCATCTGCCATCTCGCTATTCTCCCAGAGAGGGCAGGTTTCTCGAAGATGTATTTTATTGGATCCATCTTGGATATCAACAAGGTAGTATGGGTTAGCATATATTGTCTTAACTGGCAAGCAGCCCATGCTAGAGCGCAACAAGTTTTCTCGAGCAGTGAATTTTACAGTCGGTAAACTTTTTCCTCAAGTAATAAATAGCATGATCTTTTCATTCAGACTCGTCATGCTGCCCCAGCACACACCCCATTGAATTTTCTAAAACAGTTAGATACATGATCAATGGTCTTACCTCGACTGGTGGCATCAAAAAAGGAGGCTCTTATAAGTACTCTTTGATTTTATCGAAAGCAGTTTGGCATTCATCATTCCATTTGACTACTTGATCTTTCTTCAATAACTTGAAGATTGGTTCACAAGTAGCTGTCAGGTGAGAAATGAATCTGGCAATGTAGTTCAAACGTCCCAAGAATCATCTGACTTCCTTCTCAGTACAAGGAGTAGGCATTTCTTGTATTGCTTTCACTTTGGCAGGATCTACTTCAATACCTTTACGGCTGACAATAAAGCCTAAGAGTTTACCAGACCTTACTCCAAACGTGCATTTATTTGGGTTCAACCTCAGCTTGTATTTCTTTAGTCTCTCAAACAGTTTCTGTAAATGATCAAGATGCTCTTCTTCTGTTTGAGATCTAGCTATCATGTCGTCCATATAGACCTATATTTTGTGATGTATTATGTCGTGAAATAGAGCTACCATGGCACGTTGCTAGGTTTCCCCAGCATTCTTCAGTCCAAATGGCTTAACCTTGTAGCAGAATGTGCCCCATTGTGTGACAAAGGTTGTTTTCTCCATGTCCTCAGGCGCCATTTTGATTTGGTTGTAGCCTGAAAAACCGTCCATGAAGGAAAACACTTTGTGCTATGTCGTATTGTCAACTAGAATATCAATGTGGGGAAGTGGGAAATCATCCTTAGGGATTGCCCTATTCAATTCCCTGTAGTCCACTCACATTCGTACCTTTCCATCCTTTTTGGGCACGAGAATAACATTGGCAACCCATTACGGATAAGAGGTGACGGCCAAGAATCCAGTGTTGAATTGTTTCATGACTTCAGATTTAATATTTTCTGACATGTCTGGTCGCATATGACGGTCCTTTTGCTTTACCGGTGGGCAGTCCTCTTTTATAGGTAGACGATGTACTACAATATATGCATCAAGTCCTGGCATGTCTTCATACGACCAGGCAAAGACCTCAACATAATCGTGCATCAACTAAATCAGACGCTCTTTGACACTGGGTTCCAGATTGGCACCCACCTTGACTTCTCTTTTGTCTTCTTCGGTACCTAGGTTGATTGTATCCACTGGTTCCTCATGGGGCTGAATGGTCCTCTCTTCTTGTTGTAGTAACCTGGCGAGTTCCCCTGGCACTTCCCAATCTTCCTCACCTTCGTCTTCGGCTTGGTAGATTAGATTTCAGAATCACATATAGCCATAGCAGAATCGTTACCCATGGGATCTCGAATGGATGTAGACCTGCATTGTGAGTGTGAGTGTGTGTAAGAGTATAGCCATATTTGAAAAGGATAAAAATGTAAAAAGAAAAACAATGAGCATAAATTTTGTATGCAAAAACGTCCATGATTCATTGATGTCATATGGAAATGAGATAATAACCCTTACAAATGGACCATTGTGCCTCGGGTAAGACACAAGGTTTTAAGAGTCTGAATTGTTTTAACATTACAGATCTAACAAAATTTAAAGACAAATTACTATGGGATAAAAGTGATTGGGATGAAATCTCTAGCCTCCCAATTGTTGAGCCCTCCATTGACAGTTGGGAAAATCCAGTCCTCCAGGTTATAGCTATCTTCATCATCCTCCACGGTGCTGACTTGGTGGTTGCTGATCTTCAAGGGTGGTCCTCCGGCACGAGCGTGATGTATAGCCTTCTGGGCACCTGAAGTGAAACCCAAACCGAATTTGTCAGATTTGTATGGGATGTCTGGGAGTTGACCGCAAATATTGCTCCCACCTTCTTCTATCACTGCCTTGGCATCCTTCAAAGATGACATCTTGAGTGGAGGCCTTGTGATCTTGGGAACTTGAGACACAGCCTTGGTTACTGCCACAGTCTGTGGGACTTCTTCAAAGTGCTGGAATGGATTTTCAATAAATTCACCATCTAGTTCCACATATCTGAAGGAATTTAGATGGCTGACCATATACTCTTCTTCTCCATGAACGGTGATGATTTTCCCCTAAATTGGATATTTCAACATTTGATGCAACGTAGAAGTAACGGCACCATCATTGTGAATCCATGGTCGGCCTAATAAGCAGGAATATGAAGGGAGAATCCATTACATAAAAAGTTGAATCAAATGTTTGGGTTCCAACTTTTATGGGGATGTCCACTTCCCCATACACCATCCTTTTTAAGTCGTCAAAGACCCTCACTACTATGTTGCTCGGTTTCAATGTCAATCCTTCACAGTCAAGCCTATCAAGAGCCTTTTTAGGCAAAACATTCAGAGACGAACCAATGTCCACCAAAACATGAGTCATGGTCGCGCCCCTGCATTCGACTGAGACATGTAATGCCTCATTGTACTTCCTCCCTCTTGGCGTTAAATCAGCATCTGAAAAACCTAAACCATTATTTGCGGTCAAGCTGGCTACGCAGTCTTGGAACTGATCGGCAGATGTTTCTTGGGGTACATGGGCAGTTTTCAGGAATTTTACCAAGGCCTTTGCATGAGCCTCGGAACATAATAATAAAGCCAGCATGAAAATTTTTGATGGAGTTTTCCCCAGTTGCTCAACTACATTGTAGTCGCTTCTTTTTATGATCTTTAGAATTTCTTCCATCTCTTTTCCGGAGGTCTCAGGGATAGCTATTGATTGTGCCTTCGTCTGGATAGGCTCAACCAGAATACCTTTACCTCGAGTCTCGGTCGACTCGGCAGCAGGAATGTCAGTAGTGGTGATAACAGGGATTGTAACAACTTTGTCAATAGGAGTATTAGCAGAGATGATTGTAGGACTGGGAATAGCCTTTGGAGGAGCAAAAACAACAAAATGATTACGGGTCCAGAAACAGCCTTTGGAGGAGCAATTTCTGGAGAGAAAACCCTTCCACTTCAGGTTATCTTACTAGTCCCTATGATATTACTGATATCGGAGTCAACTTTCTTAAAACTTGAATCTTCAGCAGCTGGCCAATCTTGCTTGATACCGTGGTAGTAGACATCACCTCAATAATTCCATGGGACGGTTTTGTCTGACGAATACGGGATTGGTCCAGGCATTGTAATTATCAAAGGAGCTACTTTAGGAACTAATGTAATTCTAACAGGTCTTTTGGTGGAGACCCTGGAAGAATTATCGGAAATGGTCACGATGGAAACATCATTATAACAAACAATTGAAATAGAAGTCTTTTCGAACAAAATTTCCTTGTTATCTATTAGGAACTGAACGCCTGCTTTCAACAAAGGATAGTTGGTTGGTGAGGATAAACAGAAATGACAGCTTTCATCACTGCCCGGGAAAACACCGACATTCAACAAGTTCTCTTTGATAGTCAGGAGTGGGGTCACAAGTTCATCAACCAAATTAACAAACATATCTTCCTCAACGGTGTTGACATTACGGCCGTGCTTGGGCATAGGGGCAGTAATGACATTGGGCTTTTCTGGTGTGTCGAATTCAATCTCTTTGGCTTCAAGAAGGTCTTGTACATTGTTATTCAGAGCCCAACAGTTGTTAGTGTCATAGCCGGGACTCTCAGAATGGTATGTGCAGCGGGCATTAGGATGATAGTGGGGAGAGGTTGTGTTAGGGTTCTTTGGAGCTTCTTTCAAGGTCACTAGATTGGATCTTAACAAATGTGGCAATACTTGAGATAATGTCATATTAATTCGGGTGAATTGTCTGACTGGTCTTTCCGTTCTTGGTTGGTTGTTTCTTTGCTGAGCAGGCTCTGGTTTAGGAATCATGATAGCCTCCACCATTGGACAGTGTTCAGTCCTATCTTGATTCTCTGAGGATATACAGCAACCACTTCTTTCTTTCCAATGAATGGTTTCCTTACAGCAGCAGAGGATGCATCTTTTTGAATCTTCCCATTCTTTATCCCGGCCTCTACTTTTTCTTCGGTCAATATCAGTTCAGTAAAACCCGCAGAAGAACTCCCAATTAAGTGATTGAAGAAAGTTCCGGACAAGGTACCCAAAAACATGTCTACCAACTCTCTTTCAGATAGGGGAGGATGGACTCTTCCTGCTAAGTCCCTCCATTTTTGTGCATAGTCTTTGAAGCCTTCACTTGAAACCATGGCCATACTCTATAGTTGAGTACGGGTGGGTGCAAGATCAATATTGTATTGGTATTATTTGTAAAAGGCAGTAGCAAGATCTTCCCAGTTATGAACACTGGCTCTTTCTAACTAATAAAACCAATCAAGTTGAGTTCCAGACAGACTGTCTTGGGAGAAGTGTGCCGATAAATCCTTGTCAGGGGTATGAGGCTGGATTTTCCTCACATAGGATCGGAGATGCATTTTGGGACATGAAACCCCATCATATTTGGAGAACACCAGTGCTTTGAATTTTGGAGGGATGACAATCCCAGATACTAGACCCAAC
The DNA here is from genome assembly GCA_948472305.1 of Vicia faba. Taxonomy (NCBI): domain Eukaryota; kingdom Viridiplantae; phylum Streptophyta; class Magnoliopsida; order Fabales; family Fabaceae; genus Vicia; species Vicia faba. The sequence goes on from OX451737.1 coordinate 568,549,803, forward strand.
TCCTCAATGTCCAATCCAGGCATTTTTTAGATTTCCATTGCACTTAATCGTTCTTCTAGATGCTTATTCTTGTCGTCGGCCGGAGGGTATTGTTCTTCAGAATAATCTTCTTCTTCCTCTTCCTCTTCTGAATTTGGCTAAACAAATGCTTCCTTGCCTTTCCCATCTTGATTGTCTTTCTCACCATATGACGTAGCAAAGTCTAAAGTCCTTCTTTCTTGTCCTTGGAATCTTCTTCCCATGTTCAGAACTCTGGTTATTTTCTTTTTCTTCTTTTTCTCTTCAACAAGCAAGGTCCTGAACTTTTCTTGTCCTTTGGCTAGAGTTAAGAACATCTGTTGAAACTGGCCATTTTGAGCTTGGAGGTCCTTCACCATTTGCTCGAGATCCATCTTACTGAAATAAATAGTAGAAAGATGAGGAGACTTGTTGCCAGAAACCTGCTTATGTTATGATGAATGGTAAATGCATATGCAATGATTTCAAGGATTTTAAAGATTCAAATTTGTTTTAGACAAAAAGGAAACACGCATTATATTAATAAATAAAAGCTTGAGTACATCAACGCCTCTTTGGGAAAAAAATACAAAAATCTCTCAGATGAAAAGGTAGTACGCATCCTCTTTGGTGCGATGTTGGCATTCAAATTCTACTCCTCATGAAGTTGTTTAGTGAGCACCAAAACCTTCTTCTCACTAGCGTAGAATTTGGCTTTGAAGGTGTCTCACTCCCCCTTGAGTTGTATCCAATCTCTTTGTAAGTCTTCAAGAGAGGTGGGCATGTCAGGATGCAGGATAGTGTATGGAACATCTCCTTCCATAACAGGCTCCATGATTACCGGGAGAATGGATGAATAAGGCATCATAAGACTCTGAGCACGAGTTCGTACCAATTTGAGGTAAGGCTCAAGAGGGATGGAATTCTTATGCCCCAATGTCTTGCTATCTACCTTGTTCAACATCCTCCAAGCTCGGATAAATCTCTGGCGAAGACCTTGATCATCATTCTCATAGTCAAATACCAAACCTTGAATGAGCATCTTATGAGGGCCATCCATTCGGGCGTAACCAAACTGTCTTAAGGCTAAGCAGAGGTTGTAGGTAATACCTCCCCTAATGCCAAGTAAAGGGACATTAGGGAATTCTCCATAACGGTCGACAATAGTAACATTCTCTATATATCGGGAACACCAATGGATGTCTGAATGTTTGAGCGTCATCAACCTTTGTGACCACCTTGAACCCTGCTCGTTCTTCAATATAGATCGGGGAAGATGCGAAATAAACCATCTTGCCAAGAGATAAGTGTAACACATAAGTACACCTCTTTTCTTCATAGTGTGAGTGTGAAAAGAATGTAGAATGTCCCCTAGCAAAGTAGGCACCAGGTTATGGGACATGAATATTTTAATGGCGTTCACATCTATGAGTTGGTCAGGATTTGGAAACAAAACCATCTCATAGATGAGGAGAGCCACAATTTCCTCAAAGGCTTGCAAGTCCAAGGAGTTGCAACAGTTTCAGGCTTTCTCAAACAAGAACTTTGCTAGGAAACCTTTGACACCACTCCTTGTTTCCCAATTAGTTGTGACATCAGATGATTGCAAGTGTATAGCTTGAGAAATATTTTCTGGCTTTGGGTCTTTTTCCGTACCGTTGAAAGGTAGTTGATTGAGAATGGGAATCCTCAAGAGTTGAGAGAATTCTTCCAAAGTTGGTACAAGTTGATAATCAGGAAATGTGAAGCAATGGTGTAAAGGATCAAAGAACTGAAAGAGCACCTTCATCATGTCTTCATCAGTGTTGGAAGTGACCAAGTTGAGTAGGTGACCATGTCTCTCGGTAAATGGAGAATTTTCAGGAATCCTTGAAGCTAGCTCATTAAGTTGTGGAGGGATCCTTACAAGATTAACTTGAATGGTTTTCCTGCGAATAGAATCCATGTCCTACAAAACAGAACAAAGATAAATCCCAAGATCCTTGAAATGGTTAGTGAATGAGTATGATGTTATGATGTTCATTATGTTATGTACAAGTATTTATATACAAACAAAGCAAACAAGTCCTTAGGTTTAGGCTTGCATGGGGCTTCATAGGTAAGTACCCTCTTGAAGTTTAGTTGGCTCAAACCTGTCCTAACAATAGTAACCGGGTTCTAAGGAGCACAATATCACTGGTTTGTTTGCTTGGTCATTGTTTCAGCATAAGCCTCTTTAATGGCGACCGAAATATCCCAAAAAACCAAACCTCAATGAGTGTAGTATCGAGTATCTACCAACTTCAGACTGCATCAAAGTCGGTCATCTCACTACGTCCTAAAGGCTAAGTTGGTCAAGTAAAGGTTCTAAAAGTTCATTAGTGCTTTATGACATCACTCAGCGGCCTCGTATTCTCCTTGATTAACTCAAGGGCTACCGGTACCCACAAATATGTCGCACTAACATAGCTATTTCTTAGACCATATCGGTATACCCAACACAGTTTCCATAATGTATTGCTACTTACCTATAAGGTATCCCAAATCCGGGTAGAGGATTCAAACCTAAACAAAGAACCATAATATAAAGCATACAAGTCAAATAAATAAAGAAAATAAATGTGACCTAGCCCTAAGGTAACCCCTCTTTTAGAATTTTCCCCAGTAGAGTCTCCAGTTCTGTGATACGGTGGGAGAACTGACTTGAAGGTTTGCGTTTGATCACAAATGTTGCGGTTAGCAAGAGTCGCCACTGACTTTTCTTTTATCCAAAAGGAAAGGTGAAAAAGCACAGGAAAGACCTTTGAGATAATTTCTTGAGTTCGGGGGGTAGATTATGAAAAGGGAAGGTATTAGCACCCTTTTCATCCATGGTTTTCCATGGGCTCTTAGTTATTTTCTAGATCACTTGCTTTTGTTTGAAATGATGCTTTGTGTGGTTTTGTGAAAGTATTTTGTAAATAGGCCATTGTTTAGGCAAAATTTATAATGATTCTCGTTCGTAAGAATGTATACAAAGTGTTTGATCTTTTAAAAATGTTTTCAAGTTTGTAAGATGTTTGAAAGTGTAGGTGTTTGTTTTGAAAATAGCAAGGATATTTGTTTTGAAATGGAGCGAGTAATTAGGAGCATTCTACCTACTCAAATGTCTTTCTTGTTTATTTTCTTTTCCTTTGACATTGTTATCTTGCCATTGATTTGGTAAGTAACCCTATCTTTAGATGTAAACGGGATGGACATGGGTCATCATATAACCATGATTAGCAATGTTACAAGGTATCTTAGCATTCTCTTTTAGGGACTAAGATCATTTGAAAGGCAACTTAGATAGCGTCATCGAGGGATTATGATCTTATACTTTGCTTGTTTTTGCTAAAATGCCTCACATGCGTAATATGGCCATTTTGTAAAGGCAACCAAGTGGATTTACCCTAGAGGTGCTTGGGTGCAAGTGTATTGTTTTCATCCTTGATTTTTTCTTGAGATAGGGTTTTCTAAGCATTGGGTTTAGTCTTTCCATACAAACCTTAATTACTAACATTTGTATATAAAACGATAAATTACAGAATTTAAAGTTACTACGCTATTACAATACTTGTGGGAGGGGGTGTACAAATTATAAATGGGGATTGCAAGAAATAAACCTAGTTAATCTATTACAACCATATTGAATTGGTATAAGAATGGAAATAAATGTTGTACAAAAATGAAGAAATATACAAGAATATAAATGTAAAGTAAATGGGTATTTCTTTGGATTTTTTAGAGAAAAGGGATTTCGATTAAATCTAATTAACTAAAGAAAAATAATTAATTAAAAGTAAAAACCTAAATTTATTAAGAAAAGATTTTAAATAAAACCTTGAATCTATTAATTGATTAAAAAGAAATTAAGTTTAAGAAAAGTATTTTTGTATTTTTGTCTTGAAAATAATTTATAGTATTATAAAATATTTTTGGCCTTTTTTTATATTAAAATAATATATTTTAATTGGTGTAACAGAAAATAAATAATAACCTAGTTTTAATTAAATTTACAAGAATAATTAGTAAAATAAATAAAGTATGGTTAAATAAAAAAAAATTGTGAGAAAAATAAATAAATTAAGTCAAAATATAAATCTATTATTTTTATATTTTTTATGACTTTTTTAGTGTTGGAAAAATAATTAAGAAAATAAATAAAATGAAAATAAGAAAAGAAAATAAAAACTGGGCCAGGGTGTGAACAGCCTGCAACGGGATGAGAAATAAAAAAAAATGGCCCAAAAGGGTACCACTGGGGCTCGAAATCAGGTCCCAAAGGTTACAGGCGTGCTCTTCTACCACTGGGGTGGCTATACATCAGTTAACATAAGCAAAACAATAAATATATGATACAAAAGGCGCCTTGATTTACACTTCATCTTCAACCTCCAGCCAGACCAACTGTAACTTGTTCAATTCTTAACAAAAATGAAAACTGTAAACATGAAACTTGTAGCAAATTTCCTCACGACTTCAGAAATGTAAAGCATTAAAACTATAAATCAAAGACAAACATGAATTTCATTGGCCCTAATTTGAACCCTAAAAATCTCAAAAATTTCAATCTTAAAATTCTTTAAGCTCAAAAAAAATTAATGAAAATTATGAACATGGTTAGCTTTAGGGCAATTATATCTACATGTTTCATTCACAAATAAATCATTGATGATGTCTGTATGAAAAGTTCCAAAGTTAGAAAACTTACCTTGCAAGAGGGTATCGGGTTTGAAGTTTGAGCAACTTTCAGTGAGTTCCAATGATTGGGTTAGCTTCCTCAAGTTCCCAGGAAGCTAATGGGATGCTTAGCTTGAGCTGAAAGTACCAGAGGAGTTCTGGAGAAGTCCAAGTACAAAGCTCTATTTTTGAAAATGGAGGATGGTGTTAATGGTGTTACAGTTCTATAACAAGGTGTGGGATGAGTTCTAAATGATGCTTAGAAGCTTTAGGAACAAAGAGGCTTGAAAACGCACGAGGGAGTTATGAGTTACAAATTTTTGGTCAGTTTTTGTAAAAATGGAGGTATGAGATGTGATTCTGAGCTCTTGGTGGTTTTAGGGGGCAAGAATTTGTGTATTTTTTGGAAAATGGTTGGTATATCTATAAGCAAAAGGATTGGAGTGGTTTGGACAATTAGAAGTACAAGTTTTCAGCTAATTGCTAGGTTACTTGATTTTGAAGAAAAGTGGGAAACCAAGTTTCAATGTGAGGTACAAGCGTGGGTTGGGTGATTGTAAGTGTCTAACAAGTTTCTTATGGGTTATGGTACTTGTATGATCAGAAGAGAACAAGTGCAAGGCTCAAGAACAAGTTTTGTGTAAAAAAGCACTTTATCAAAATGGTAATGTACACTTTCTTCCCAAAATGGATATAAAGCATGGCCTTGCATTGAATGCTTGAAATGAGACCTCTAACAGTTGTGCAAGCCATTAATTATGGAGTGCCTAACAAGTTTGAGGCCTGCAAAGTAGAGTTTATGCAACCTAACTTTGAATTTGAATTTTGTTCATCACAAAATGTCTTGTAATTCATGTGATAAAACCCTAACTTCATCTCTTCGATTCTCCCTACTCAAAAATGATCTCAAGGAGTTATTTGACATTTTAGAAAGCTTGAAATGTGCTCTACAAACCATCTTTGAATTGATTTTGAATATTACAATTTGAACTATATGAAAAAGTGCCATGAAGTTGGGTCAAAATCCTGACCAAATTAGGGCAAAATTTTACTAAGTGTTTTGTTTCATGACCGTGTATTCTTAAAATTATAACTTGAGATCCAAGCACTTTTGGAAGGAGTTGTGTAGAGAAAAGTTGTATATTTTATGGAGATCTGCAACTTTCATGTTGGAAGTTTCTCTTGAATCATCTTTCATCATGGTGAAAATTTTGTTCAAAGTTGTGAAAAAACATGAAATTTTCAACACTTAGAAAAATTTCTAAGTTTGGAAATTTTGAATTTTCAAAGTGAAATATTGAATTTTTGATTTCTTGATGAATAAGTTTCATATTTTGACATGTTTTGATGAGGTGTGATCTTTGGTATTTGAATTTGACAAAAAAATTCAAAGTTTGACTTTTCAGTATACAGTCGACTTTTGACCAGTTGACTGAAAAATTCATCTGTTAATCTAATGGACTTGCAATGTTTTGAGCCATATCATTAGTTTAAAATGATGCAATTGGACTCTTAAGATCATGCCTTAAACCAATTGATCATTTTCTAGGTCAAAAATTAGAAATTGCCATTTCCCAATCAAAACCCTAATTTTGACCATTTTGCCCTTTTGAAGATTTGATCAAATTTATTGAGGAATGGTGGTCCAAACATGATCAAATGATACATATGAGTTTAAAATGTTGATGTGGATTAAAAATTATGAAGTTTGAATATAAATTGGCCATAGTTTACTTTTTCCCCAATACAGTTGATTTTTAGGTCAATTGCTCAATTGACTGAGCAAAAGTGGGATCCAAAGCTTGAAACTTGATATGAGTAATATTGGGGGTCCATAATGATCCATGAAAGTCATATGGGGCATTGGAAGTTCAAATATACTTGTGCAATCTCAAAATCTAATTTTAGTCATCAGTGCTTAAGGAGGTGTCTTGAGTTGATCACCCAAGTGCAGTCTTGAACCAGAGGAGATCTTGTGAGCAAATTCTTGATAAATGAGAGGGAAAATTTTAGGGTACAACACGAGGGTACCACTTTATCTAAAGAATAAGGGACTGTCCCCAGTGTGGTAATTATCAATGGAGCTATCTTTGGTTCATTGGAAATACTAATAGGGCCTTTTGAAGTGATCCTAATAGGCTTGTTGGAGATTGTGATAATGGATATACTTTAAACTTATTGAGGTACAACTTCAGTCAAACTTTTTATGGATGGAGTTCTTCCAAATAGGATCTCATGGTTGTCCATTAGGTGTTGGACACCTCTTTTCAACCATTCACAACCATTGGTTTGCATAGTACAACAACAACAATCTTCAAGGCAACCTGGGTAAACCCCAGCTTTCAGCAAGTTATTTTTAACACACTTCAACGGACTAGTCAAGTCATCAACAGAGGAAACAAAGGTAGTATCTTCAATAGAGTTGACACATTTTCCATGATTTGGCATAGGTGCGGTGATTACATTCGGAGTTGGATGAGGATCAAATTCAATGGTCTTGTTGTCAATAAGGTCTTGGATCTTGCATTTTAATGCCCAACAATGATCATTGTCATGTCCGGACTATTGGAGTGGTAAACACATTTGGCGTTCGGGTTATACTTTAGAGATAAAACATTAGGATTTTAAGGAGGATCCCGGAATGTTACCAAATTATCCTTCAATAGGTGTTGTAGGGCTTGAGAAAATGACATTTTGATCCTTGTAAATTGTCTTCTTGGAATATCAGGTCTTTGGTAGCCAGCTCGTTGTTATGGTCTTTGGGTTGAGGTTAGATTGGATATTAGAACTGTATTTATAGATTGACGATGGTCCTTCTTAATATGGCCCTTTGACCCATATAAGACATTAGTTTCCTTTTTACGGGTAAAAGGTTTCTTTACAGTATTTGATTTAGAGGCAGAGGCCATGGAAATCTTTCCACTTTTAATACCTCTCTCAACCCTTTCACTAGTCAAGATTAACTCAGTGAAACTAGATGATGAGCTCCCAATTATCAAATTAAAAAATGGTCCAGCCAATGTTCCCATGAACATATCTACCAACTCCCTATCAGTCAACGGTGGTTGTACCCTACCTTCCAGGTCTCTCCATTTTTTCGCATATTCTTTGAAACCTTAGTTGGAATCCATGGTCATTCCTTGTTACTGCACTCTAGTTGGCTCCAGATCGGCATTGTACTGTTATTGACGATAGAAGGCGGTGGTGAAGTCTTCCCAGGTATGAATGTTGGAACCCTTTAACTGGTAAAACCACTCCAATTGAGTCCCAGACAGACTCTCTTGAAAGAAGTTCACCCACAATTTCTTATCAGTGGTATGCGGTTAAATTTTACGGATGTAAGATCTCAAGTGAAGTTTTGGGCATGAAACACCATCGTACTTGGAAAAGACTGGAATCTTGAATTTGTGGGGGATTTCCACCCCAGGAACTAAACCCAAATCACCAAAATCCAGACCAGGCATATCTTGAACCTCCATAGCCTTCGATTTGTCCTCCGGTTGCTTATTCTTGTCTTCACTCGGTGGATATTGTTCGTCAAAAAAGTCCTCATCCTCAGAGACTGGATTGTTACCACCCCCAGCACGGGTGCTCCTTGCATTTACATCCTGATTCTCATCCTCGGAGGAGGAGTCTTTTACCACTTGAACTTTTCGAACCGGGCCCTTGAATCTCTTTCCCATGTTGATCAAAGCTTTCTTTTTGGTCTTCTTTTTTACAACCAGAAGTGTCATCAGCTCTTGCTTCCCTTTGGCCAAGTTGAGCAAGGTTTCTTGAAATTGAGAACTTTATGTCTACAAGTCCTTCACAGTCTGCTCGAGATCCATCTTACTGAAAAAAATAGTAGAGAGATGAGGAAACTTGTGTCGAAAAACCTGCTTATGTTATGATCCATGTAATGCGAATGCAAATGTTTTCAGGAACCTTTAGGATTTAAATTCGTTTAAACAAAGAAGGAACAAACATTAATTGTATTAATAAGTTCTAACAGTTTACAAAAATGCCTCTTGGGCTTATAATGGAAAAAGAAAAAAATAATACAAAATAAACTCCTAAAACAAAAAGGACTCAAATTTCCCATGAGCGCATCCTCTTTGGCGCAATGTAGGCGTTCAAACTTCGCTCTTCATGAAGATGTCTTGTGAGCTCCAAAACCTTTTTCCCGCTTGCGTAGAATTGGGCTTCAAAGGTATCTCGCTCCCCTTTTAATTGAATACATGACCTTTGCAACTCCTCGAGAGTAGCAGGCATGTCAGGATGAAAAATAGTGTAAGGAATATCTCCTTCGACAATAGGCTCCATGATGATCGGTAAGATGGAAGGATACGGCATCATGAGGCCTTGAGCGCGAGCTCGCACCCATTTGAGATAAGGCTCCAATGGAATGGAATTCTTATGCTCCAACGTCTTACTATCAACTTTGTTCACCATGCCCCAAGCTCGTAAAATATTTGATGATAACCTTGGACATCGTTCTCATAGTCAAATAAAATTCCTTGGACAAGTGCGTCATGATGGTCATCCCTCTGAGCATACCCAAACTGTCGTAGATCTAAGCAAGGATTATAAGTGATACCTCCCCTAATCCCAAATAGAGGGACATTATGGAATTACCCACAATGATCAATGATGGTGACATCCTCCAAAGATTAAGAACACCAATGGATATTCGAATGCGTGAGTGACATCAACCTTTTGGACCAACCCATACCTTGTTCGTTCTTCAAAACTGATCAAGGAAGGGGAGAAATAAACCACTTAGCCAACAAAGGAGTATAACACATAAGAATTCTCCTTATCTTCATGGTGCGAGTATGAAAAGAATTCAAAATATCTCCAAGAAAGGTAGGCACCGGCTTACGAGATAGAAAAACGTTGACCGCATTCATATCTATGAGTTGGTCCAGGTTAGGGAATAGTACCATCCCGTAGAGTAGAAGAGCTAAAGTTTCTTCAAAATATTGTAAATCCAAATCATCCCAAAATTGTTGAGCCTTCTCAAACAGAAACTTGGCTAGAAAACCCTTAACACCACTTCTTGTTTCCCAATTTTCCACAACGTCAGACTGTTGCAAATGTAAAGCTAAAGCAATATCCTCAAGTCTTGAGTACTTATCAATACCGGTAAAGTTTAATTGATCAATAATAGGCACTTCTAAGAGTTGAGAAAACTCCTCCATGGTGGGCACTAATTAGTAGTCAGGGAATGTAAAATAATGCTGCTTAGGGTCAAAGAATTGAAAAAGTACTCCCATCATTTTTTCTTCAAAATTTGAGGTAGCCAAGTTGATGAGACGACCATACTTCTTGGTGAACGGAGAATCATGGGGAATCCTTAACACTAACTCTTGAGTTGAGGAGGAAATTTCACAAAGCCGATTCAGATAGTCTTTCTACGAGTGGAATCCATGTCTTACAAAACAGCACAAAGATAAATCCCAAAGTCCTTGAAATGGTTAGTGCAAATTCTATGGTATGTTGTCATGATTTTATGTACAAACAAACATATACAAACAAAGCAAACAAGTCCTTAGGTTTAGGCTTTTATGAGGTTCATAGGTAAGTACCCTCTTGAAGTTTAGTTGGTTCAACATGTCCTACAAAGTGATTGGGTTCTAGGAAATCTCAATATCATTGTCTTTCTTCATTGGGTATTGTCTCAGCACAATCAATCTTTTCTTGTGACCGAAATATCCCAAAAGTCCGATCTCAATGAGCGTAGTATCGAGTATCAACCAATTTTCAGTTTTCCACCAAAACTGACTATCTCACTACTTCCTAATGGCTAAGTTGTTCAATTAAAGGTTATAAGGTCATTAGTGCTTCATGACACCACACAGCAGCCCCGTATTCTTCTTGATTCAACACAAAGGATACTGGTATCCACAAATGTGTCACACTAATGTAGCCATTATTTTAACCATATCGGTACATGCCGTACAGTCTCCATAATCTTTGCTACTTACCTAATAATGTTCCCAGATCCGGGTAGAGGATCAATACAAAACCTAAACAAGGATCCAAAATATAAAGAAAGCAAGTCAAACAATGAAAGAATTTAAAGGTGATCTAGTCTCTAAGGTAACCCCACTTTTAAAAGATTTCCCCAGCAGAGTCGCCAGTTCTGTAATACGGTAGGAGAACTGACTTGGGTGTTTTGCATTTTATCGCAATTGTTGCAGATAGCAAGAGTAGCCACCAAATTTTCTTTTATCCAATAAAGGAAATGGTGAAAAGAACAGGAAATACCTTTTGATAATTTTCTTGAGTTCGGGGTGTAGGTTATGAAAAGGGAACGTGTTAGCACCCTTTTCATATGTATTTTTCTACGGGCTCTTAGTTGCTAGCTCACTTTGAAATGATTTATTTGAAATGTGTTTTGTGATGATTTTGAAAGTATTTTTGAAAAGTTCCTTCATTTAGGAAAACTTTGTAATGATTCGCGTCTCTATAAGAATGTATACAAAGTGTTGACTTTTGAAAATATTTCATTTTAAAGTGTTTAGTGTGTTTGAAAGATGTTTTTGAAGATGGTTGTGAGCAAGCAACTACAAACGTTCTACCTACTCAAAGAGTCTTAGTGCTTTTCCTCCTCCTTTAGATATTTCTATCTTACCATTGATTTATAAGAAGCCCTATCATTGGATGTGAAGGGACTAGCATGGGTCATTGTATAGTCGTAGAAAGCAACATTATAGGATACCTTAGCAATTTGTCATGAGGGTCTAATATCGTTTACCGAAGGCAACATGGAAGGGTCATCGAGGGACTACGATCTTGTATTCGAGGGTATTTTCTAAAGTATCCCACGTTTGAGGGACATGATTATTTTATTCTAAGGCAACAAGTGTGAGTTAACCCTAGAGGTGCAAGTGTGTCAAGTGTTTGTTTTCATGTTCTTTTGTATTTGCATTATGGTTTTCTATTGTTTGATTTTATGTCTTGCCAAACAAACCATAATTACTAGCATTTATATTGAAAGCGATAAATTACGAAAATGTAAGATTCTACGCTATTACATTATTTGGGGATGGGGGTACAAATTTACAAATGGGGATGCAAGCAAATAAAAACCTAATTTTCTATTACAACCATATTGAACTTGAATAAATAATGTACAAGAATGTGAGATAACATATAAGGAAAAGAAAATTGTTTTTGCTTGGGTTCTTTGTATAAAAGGGTTTATCTTAATTAAACTGAAAGGAAAATAGTTAATTGAATCTAAATTAATTTAAATTTATTTAATGAAAACTAAACCTAGGTTTTTAAGAAAAAAATGAAATTAAACTAAGAAACATATTTTTAGGGTTTTTGTGAAAGGATTTTGATTTAATTAAACAAACTAAAGTGAATGGAAAAAACAATTAAATTCCTAAGTCCTAAATTATTTATAAGAAAATTTTAAAATAAAACCTAAGTCTAAGATGATTTAATTTAAGAAAAGAAATTAGATTTAATAAGAAAATATTTGTTAAGAAAATATTTTTGATCTTTTGCTTTAAATAAGATAAAGGTGTACTAAATATATAAATAATAAATATTAAATATTTTTGGGGTTTTTGATGATAATAATAATAAGAAGAAGAAGAAGAAGAAAATAAAGAAAAGAAAATAAAATTAAAAATACAAAATTAGGTCAGTGAGGTGTGAAATTAAATTTGGGAGTTTAGAAGAGAAAACAAATTTTTTGGTTAAGTTCAGGCCCAAATATGGTTTTTGCAATCAGAATAAATAAAAAACAAATGGGTTGTGTGTTACCAGTAGACAGGGGGTTAGAGAGATTAAAAATGACAAAGGCGCATTGAAAGGAGGCCCAGTTGCGCTGGCTGCAAACAAAAAAGAAACCGAAAAATGTGAAAAATAACAAAGCGTACGCTGGGGCTCGAACCAAGGTCCTAGAGGGTAACGGGCGCGCGCTTTACCCACTAGGGTGGTGATACATCTGTTTATTAAAACAAAAACATTGCATTATATTTCAAAACAACTCAGTGGCTGTTATCTTCTTCTTCCTCGCGCCATACTGAACATCCATTTTTTTCAAATCCTGTAACTTACTCATCTCTCAACAAAAATGAAAAATGTAAACATGAAGGTTGCTCCATTTTCCCATACTAATCCAACCATATAAATATCATAATCTATAAATAAAAGATGAATGAGAATTTCTTATGGTACCAAATTCTGACCTAACTTTTCCAGAAAGTTCACACTTAAAATTCTCACTACTCGGGCAATATAAATGAATTCTAAGGACATGGTTATCTTCAGGGCTATGATATCTACATTTTATATTTGAAGATGGAAAGCTAACAATGCTTATATGAAGAGATTGAAAATCAGAAAAACTTACCTCAAAATCAGGTTTCTTGTTTTGAGTTAGAGCTCTCCTCAAGGTGCTGCAATGATTTGGTTAGCTTCCTTGAACCTCCTGGAAGTTATTCCAATAGTTACTTTGAGCTGAGAGTGCTTGAAATGTCCTAGAGAAGTCCAAGTGCAGACCTCTATTTTTGAAAATGGAAGATGATGATGGAGGTGTTACAGAAGTGTAACAAGTATTGGTATGGTTTCTATATGAAGTGAGGAAGCTTTAGAAATGAGTTGGCCAAGAAACACACGAGTGGAATGGAAGTTTGATGTACAAAGTCAGAAATTGCACAACAATGGTGTTTTGAGGAAATTTATGGCTTGAGTGGGTTTGAGGGAGTTTCCAGGCTTGTGTATTCGTGTCTTAGCTCACAAATAGTGTCTCTATTTATAAGCAAGAAGTTTGGATGCTTGGAGAAGTAAGAAATCAAGAATCACATGTTTTGGCCATGTGACTTGATTTTGAAGCAAACATGGAATGCATAGTTTCAATATGAAGTACAAAGGCTTGTAGGGTGGTTACCAGGCTGTAGATATGTTGCTTCTTGCTTTGAAATGTTTTGGAATCAGAAGCAACAATGTATGGGCTCAAGGAGAGTTAACATTGTGTATAAAGTCACTTTTCAAGAATGGCATGATTACTTTCTTCCCAAAATGGCCATTTGGTTTGGATAATGCTTGAATAAATTGGATAATGGATCAACCAGTTGTGTAAACCATTAATTATGGAGTGAAACACAAGTTGGAGGCCTGAAAAGAAAAGATTATATAGCATGGTTATGGATTTGGTAAAGTGTTCATCACAAAATTTACTTGTAATTCAAGTTTGAAACCATAATTTCATCTTTTCGATTCTCTTAGCTAAAAAATGATCTCATTGAGTTATTGGACATTTTGAAAAGCTTGAAACATTATCTACAATTTTCGTGTTGGCCATTTTGACAAAATCATCTTGGAGCTTGGTGAAAATTGGCCAAGAAGTTAGGTCAAAAATCTGCCTAAACTAGGTCAAATTTTCACTATGTTTAAGAAAAAGTGCATGACTTTGTGAATTTATAACTCAAGTTCCAAGCATTTATAGGACTTGATCAGTAAATAAAATTTGTATATCTCATTAAGATCTACAACTTTCATGTTGGAAGTTTTCTTTGAATCATCTTGCATCTTGGTGCAAAGTTGGCACGAAGTCATGAAAAAGTAAGACTTAAAACACTTAGAAAATTTTCTAAGTCTTGAAAACTTTGAATTTTCAAAATGACTTTTGACTTTCTTGATTTCTTGATGATCAAGTTTCATGTTTTTGAATGTCTTGATGAAATGTGATCTTTGAAACTCAATTTTGATCAAAAAGTCAAAGTTTGACTTTTGGTGTATCAGTTGACTTTTCATCAGTTGACTGAATTTCAACTATCAATCAAATGATCTTGAGAAATGTCCTGAGCCATGAATTAGGTCAATATGTTGTATTTTAATCATAGAGATTGTGATTCAAGCCATTAGATCATGTATTAGGTCAAAAACCCTTGATCATTCAAATACAGTCAAAACCCTAATTTTGACCATTTTGCCCTTTTGGTGATTTGAATAATTTTCTTAGGGAATTGTGATCCAAACTTGATCAATTGACACATATGACTTTAAATGTTGATATTCGTCCAAAATATTGAAGTTTGACTGTAGGTTGACCATAGTTGACTTTTTACCAAATACAGTTGATTTTAGGTCATCTGATCAAGTGACTGAGCAATATTGTGATCCAAGACTTGAAACTTGACATGAGAAATCCTAAGGGTCCCTAATGATCCATGAAAGTAATTTGAAGTATTAGAAGTCCAATTGTCCTTGTGCAAACTCAAACCCTAATTTGAAGTATCAGTGTTGAGGAGATGACTTAACCTAGTCGATACTTGTGCAAGCTTGAGCTTTTGAAGATCTTTGTGAGAAATGTCTTTGATAAAAGAGAGGGAAGATTTTGGGGTACAACACCCCCTAAATCATATGATGTGAGTCCAATGGTGCTATCAGTTTTGCCTGTAATGGCCTGAAAGTACAGATACGAAGGTACAAAAGTGTTTTTCCCTAGCCATGGCAAAATGCAATTCTCATGTTAGAGCTTCATTTTTTTGATCCAGACTTGTTATGAACATTCATATATGAAGATCCATGTGCTTAGAAACAAACAACAATGCATGGATTTAAAAAATATGGATGCTGAAAAAAATGCAAACGGAGATGGTGGATAACACGATTCAGGTCTGAGAAATCATTGAAACTTACCCTTACTTACCCTATAGATGTTCAGGATATGATTTCAAGGATTAGTTTGGATTTAAATCGCTTGGACCTTGAAACTAGAATGCTTGTACTTTTGAGAAATTTTGTGATTCAAACCCTGACTTTGGAGGCAGCTGCGTGTGTATGCTCGAGAGATCTGAGGTTTGTGTTTAAAAGGAATTGCATTAGGTTAACAGAAATGGCACAAATAAAATGGCATAATGGATTCAATTTTACTTTAAAACTTTCCAAAAGAAGATATTTCCTTCCCTTCTTGGATTTTCACGATTATGGCATGTTTTGCTAGGTTGTTTTGGGCCTTAAAAGATCACTCATGAACCTGGCCCAATTATCTTGTATCTCATTTAATTTATTTTTCATTTATTTGAATAAAAACAAAATAAATATAAATAAAATAATAATAAAATATAATATAAGGTATTAATGAGCTTAGGTGTCTTTTATGAGGTCATGGACATGTTTGAGACCTAAAAACTAAGGTCACAAGTCCAAAATTTCTAGTTTGCTCATTTTGCATTTCATGCTTTTCCTCAAAATTTCCCAAATTGTGAAACTTATAAATTGCTCAATTTTCAACTTTTGAAGGTGATCTAGGACTTTTTGAAAATCTCAAGACGTCCTATACAATTTCTATTTTTATCATTTTTGCATTTGGAGATTTTGTCTTGATGCAAGTTGCCTTGACAAAAAGTGTCTTTTGTTGACTTTTGAAAATGACATGTAATGTATTAGCTCATATCTTTCAAATGAAGTATTTTTTGGACTTCAGAATAAAAACAAATTTGTAGAGAATTGAATTTCCTTCCAAATTTCCTTTGGTTGGGTAAAAGTTGATGAAGCATGTGAAAGTTATGCTTGGTCAAAGTTCATTTGACTTCTCTTAAGGAAACCATAATTTGGTAATTCTTGACCTTTGATGATTTGAGGGCTTCCCTTGAGGAATCATGATCAACCCTTGATCAAATGATGAATATAACTTCAAAATGTTGATGTTTACAAAAAATCTTGAAGTTTGACTTTATGTTGACCATAATACAGTTGATTTTCAATCATCTGAGCCATTGATTGAGCAAACTTGTGATGCAAAACTTGAAACTTGGCATGAGCACTATTGAGGACCTATGATGAACCATGGAAATCACTTGAGACCTTTGCAACCCAAACTTCCTTGAGAAACATAAAACCCTAGTTGTAGACTCATTGCTTAGGAGGAGCATTTTGACTGGTCATCCCTTGAGATTCTTGAGTATTTGAGACCTCTTAAAAGAATGTTTTGTTGAAGAAAATGGGAGGGAAAATTTTGGGGTACAACAGTAACCTAGAAACACTTTTGTGAGAGCAAACGCTTATCTTTTTCATTTTCTAACTCAAAATCAAAGCTTTTAAGCATCAATGATTGATACTTCAAGTTTGATGTTCATAAAGCTTTATTGTTTACTTGTTGATCAAGCTACCATGACTATGGGTAGCTAAACCTCTCTTTGTGTCAACAATAGAGGTGGATAATCTTTACCTTTGTATGTATTTCTCTTTATATTTTGTATGTGAAGAAGATGATGATTAATATATGGTGAAAATCCTTGTTTTTATGGTTTATGTATGATTTGGATCATTATTGAGAAATATGTTTCAACTCTTAACCTAGGTTTTCATCTATCAACAAACAATTTCCAGACATAGTTTTATGAGTTGATTCACCTATATCAAGCTTTTAAAGTTATCATATTGATAGTTAGATTGAGAGATCATCTAAAGATCAATATGATAAAACTCACAATTTGTTTTATATATGAAACTTATTGAGAGGATATGTGATTATATTGATTGTTAATGAGTTCACATGCTTTATTAAGAAAATACGTACGAAATAGATTATTGAGCCCTAATGTTGACATGATTTAACCAATCATTTTTCAAACCAAAACTATATTTTACCGTTGTTAACTACTTTTCATGCAATCAAAACTTCCCCAAACCAAAACCAAAACCAAAACCAAAACCTTTTATAAAGCCATGCTTAAAACAATTTCGACTGTAGAACGGTGGTAATATTACCTGATCCATGTGGATATGATAAAGAAAATACTTTCCATATAAAAGTGTTTCAACAAAATGTGTCGTTGTCGGGAATTGGCATTTGATATTGCAAGCATTACAATAGTTCTATTTCTTTAAGTTAATTTGTTACAATGAAATATCTCTTATTTTTCACTTGTTTGGCTAGTGTTTCAGAATTCTATTTTTGCAAGGATGTGTACTCGAAGATCAACTCCTTTTTGACCCTGAAATCCAAAGGACAGATCAGATACTTAATAGAAAAACTAGAAGGAGAAGAAAGTTAGCCAAAGAAAGGAAATAAAGAGAGAAAGCTTTTACTTCTTCAACACCTCTAAGGCAAGAAGAAGTCATGGTGGATCCACCACCTCCACCAAGAGGTCTGTGCACCAATAGTCCTAGAAGGAATGCTCAGTTTGCTCACCATGCTAACGTGAGGAATTCTGAGATGAAAACTGGCATACTTCAAATTTTGCATGCAAATCCATTCACAGGTCTTGATCATGAAGACCCGTATACTCATCTCACAAAGTTCTATGAGATTACCAGTTCAATGGGAGCTCCTGAAGCTGAGGAAGAACAAGTCTTAAAAATACTATTCCCTCATTCTTTGGTTGGGAAGGATAAATATTGGTATCTTGACCAACTCCCTCAAATAATGACGAAATGGAACATTTTAGAGGAGAAGTTTCTTTAGAGATTTTTCCCATAATCTAGATTCATGGAAGCCAAAACCGCAATTTTTGTGTTTCCACAAGGTGGAAATGAGTCCCTTAATGATGCTTGGGAGAGGTACAAATCAATGTTTAAAAAGTGTCTTAGTCATGGTTTCGATGAGACAACACATATACATATTTACTACAATGGCCTTCAACCTCAACCAAAACTCTTGTTGGATGCGACTGCTGGTGGTTTGTTGATGGCAAAGACTTCATAGGAGGAAATTTAAATCATTGAGAAGATGGTAAGAAATAACCACCAAGTTCAACATGACTTTTACTGTTATAGAGCAGCAAGCTAAAAGTAAGTTATTAATTTACCTGGTGATATTTAGGTTATATTGTATCGTGTCCATAGAGATTGGTTATTGATTCGTTGTTCGACAATTAATTTGTTAATGAGTTAGGGGATAAATGGATTGAAAGAAAATGTATTTAAAAAAATAAATGTATAAAAAGGAAAAAGGAATAACTTATCAAGCATGCATATATACTACTTCTCACAGACTTAAACCTATCAACCTGTTATACTCAACCTAAAATATTCATCAATGTCATTATGTATCACTCACAACCTAAGTCATTTCTAACCCAAATTGATAGGCCGACCGCATCACCTCAGTAGTAATCTCTCTACCATCTCAATAATACAGAAGTTAATCGTGCTCGCCTGTGTCGACGATCTCTCAGAGCGGCATAAACAACATAGAGGCATTAAGCTCTGATACCCAAGTAGATGTCAGCTCTAAATCTATCTCTAGATATCAGAAACTAACAAATAATTATCCTAGATAAGAATCTAAGCAGTATATGTCTATAACAACTCAGATCCCTAACATAGAGTAAAAATCAAGGACAACAATCCACAAAGATTCGTAAAGCAAGTTTAATATAACGCCAAGGGCGACAAATATACATCAGTTTAAACAAAATATACATACGAACCCAACCAATAGAGAATACATAAAGAAAAAGAGAAATGGATCGCAAATCTACCAGTTTGTCAGTGCCGATCAAAGAGCAATCCATCCTGGATCATCCGTATGCAAGCTCCACAGTTGTTATCTAAGCTAATCCTAACAAAATTTATAGGTTGATAGAGTTGGGAGCAAAAAATTTCCCAAAACCATCCCTAAAAGTGAGCTGAAATGAAAGTTATAAAACAAACCTCAGCAGACCGTGCTAAGCATGACTTGCTTATTTTACACATCAAACCGACCTAAACTGCACTAAGAGCGCTATCCGTGCTAAGCGCGCTCAAAACATTGGTTCTGTCAAATTGTCAAATGCAAGAAGCACACTACAAAATGCAATAAGCGGTACTCGCGCTTAGCGGCCTCTGCACACTAAGCGGGATCTCCTAGACAGAATATCCCAAAATTGATCTTTTATTTCGAAAACGCGCATCTAGATCCATGCCTTCGACACTTTATTCCTCAATGCTCCAAAATGCAAAAAATACCTACAAAATGAATGGAAAAACATCAAAAGATACACTATGTACATAAAAACACAAATAAACACAAACTAAACGTATTTACACAAAAGTTGGGTTTATTCAACGATATTAACAAAAAAAAGTCAATAAGTTCAACAAAAAGTATATACAAAAATAGCTACAATTTGCACTTATAAAACTCTCCCCAACTTGAACTTATTTGTCCTCAAACAAGGCCAAACAACTCAAAGAACCAAAAGTAATAAACCAAAGAATCATGAATCAACAAATTTTGAAAACGGAAAACAAATGTAATGGCTCAATTGAAAAAAGGTACACACAAAGAAACATACTTACCACTAAACTACAATGATAACATAAACATGAAACAAATTCTAAATACAAAAATTATGCCAAACATTCTAAAATAATACTAGTTCACAAATGAATCACACCTAGCAAACACATTCATCAGTAGATGAAAAACACACAAAAATGGGGTATTTTCACTCGTCCAACAATCTTGCAAACAATAGACTAAATTATGAATTCATCCAAAAAATTACATTGAAAATATAAAAGCAAGAATCTCAAGGGCTTTTCAAGGTTGTAGCATGGTTGGGTGAATAAACAAGGGATAATTACTAAGGCTAATCGAAATAAAAACTTGCCTAAACCTAAGAGAGTGATCAATTCACCAAAGTTTCAAACAATAGAATTTCAATCAAACTTCTTCTTCATCCCAAGTGTTACACCAAACACACATCACTTATTAACATAACATTATTCCATACTCTTTTTGTTTTTGTTTTTCAAAACTTTTTTAAATTTTTTTCTTTATTTTTCTCTTCTTTCTTTTTCACTTTTTTTCTTTCTTTTTCTTTCTTTCTCAGTCTCATAGCAATCAACCAATAAATACACAATCATTTTTCTCCCCAACTTGAATTCAACCATACATTAAAGTGAATACTTCATAGTTTCTAAGGCAAGGTAAAAATTTAAACCAAAACAATGGTTGAGGGTTTAAGAAAACAACGAATCAACATTCATGAAAAAAGGGAAACTAAACACTCACATACAAGCATTTAGAAAATACAACATGGATATCGACAAAAAGCTCAAAGGGGTTACTAATGATCACACACTCATAAGGTGAATTGACTATTCGGCTAAGGTAGATGTGCTCAAAATGGAACAAAAAATGCCTTGATCATGTACAAGATTTCATAAAATTAATACAAACAAAATATTAAGCATAATAAAATCCAGTTAAAACAAGAGTTGTGATCTCTAGGATATGTGAACAATGGAAAGCTACCTCGCAAAAAGGGTAAGAACTAAAGTGATTCACAAATGAAAAAATATACAAAAGAATGGATGGAATAAAAATTGTAAAAAGTCTAAGTATTATGAATATGCTAAAGTATAGAAAGCGATAAACACATACCTCGAACGTGTACAAAACAAAATTATTACCATGCATTCGCAAGTTGACACACTCTAAATTGGAAAATCACCAAATGCGACTTCAAGCTATCGAACCAAAATTGAGTCCAAACAACAACAAAAGAAATAATTATACTAATGTTATTTACTACTACAAGGCCTGGGTGGAAGTGGGAAAAATAAAAACCAAGCAAAAAATTAAAAAGAATTCACTGGCTCTGCACAGCAGAACGCTCTAAGTGGCACAGAGTACGCTTAGCGTGCTACACCAAATGCAGAAACAGGACAGCAGCATCTGATGCATCTACTATGCAGCTCCACAATCACCTATACAACCTCAATGCACATAATATTTACAACATACAAACTTCCTCAAGCTAAACATGACAAGCTTGCGGAAAAACACAAATCTACATAACAAAACAAACGATTGAAAGTGAATTAGCAAGTTGAAAAGTGAAATTTTAAAAATTTAAAACAAGTCCTATTTCAACTTGTTTAAAACACAAGTAAACACAAAACAAAAACGAATACAAACAAAACATGATCCTTTTACATCGTAAGCTCGACGCCTTTATTTTGCGAGCTAGTAACCTCCTCTCGTCATGCCATGGTATTGTCACACCGCATAAACCGAAAGAAAGTGTCCTAACATCCACACAACAAAGGTTGCGAAAATGAGACAATTTACAATAATACGTAAAAACAAAGAAAATAAAACACATATATGCACAAGTATCATATAGAAGTTAATATACAATTTATGTACAACATATACATTAATTACAAAACTCAAAAATAAAATAATTATCGCAATGTGAAACAATAGAACCAATCCCCGGCAACAGCGCTATTTTGTTGTTGCTGTAGAGCGGCAAGTAAAAAGTAAGTTATTAATTTACCAGGTGATATTTAGGTTATACTGTATCGTGTCCATAGAGATTGGTTATTGATTTGTCATTCGACAAATCATTTGTTAATGAGTTTGGGGATAAATGGGTTGAAAAAAATGTATTAACAAAAAATAAATGTATAAAAAGGAAAAAGGAATAACTTATCAAGCATGCATATATACTACTTCTCACAGACTTAAACCTATCGACTTGTTATACTAACCTACAATATTCACAATTTCACTACGTATCACTCACAACCTAAGTCATTTCTAACCCAAATTGAGAGGCCGACTGCATCACCTTGGTAGCGGTCTCTCAACCACCTCAACAACACAGAAGTCAATTGTGCTTGCCTGTGTCGACGATCTCTCAGAGCGATACAAACAACACAGAGGCATTAAGATCTGATACCCAAGTAAATTTCAACTCTAAATCTATCTCTAGATTTCAGAAACTAACATATAATCATCCTAGATAAGAATCTAAGCAAGAATATGTCTATAACAACTCAAATCCCTAACACATAGTAAATATCAAGTTTAATATAATGCCAAGGGCGAAAATATACATGAGTTTAAAGAAAATATACATACAAATGAAACCAATAGAGAATACAAAAATAAAAAGATAAATGAACCACAAATCTACCAATTTGTCAGTGTCGATCGAAGAGCAATCCACCCCGGATCATCTGTATACAAGCTCCATAGTTGTTATCTAAGTTAATCCTAACAAAATTTACAGTTTGATGGAGTTGGGAGCAAAAACTTCCCCAAAACCATCCCTAAAAATAAGCTGAAATGAAAGTTATAAAACAAATCTCAACAGACCGTGCTAAGTGGGCCTGGCGCGCTAAGCGAGACTTGCTTATTTTATACATCAAACTGACCTAAACCGCGTTAAGCGCACTATCCGCGCTAAGCGGACTTCAAAACATTATTCCTCTGTGCGCTACAAAATGCACATAGTGGTACTCGCGCTTAGCGGCCTCTGCACCCTAAGCGGGCTCTCCTAGACAGAATGTCCCAAAACTGGTCTTTTATTCCGAAAACGCGCATGTGGAGCCGTACCTTCAACACTTTATTCCTCAATGCTCCAAAATGCAAAAAATACCTATAAAATTAATGGAAAAACATCAAACGATACACTATGTACATAAAAACACAAATAAACACAAACTAAACGTATTTACACAAAAGTCAGATTTATTCAACGATATTAACAATAAAAAGTAGATAAGTGCAACAAAAAGTATATTAAAAAATAGCTACAATTTGCACTTATCAATTACTGAGGGACTTCACAAAGAAAGTTGGGGGTTATTGAATTGGGGTTCAATGGTTCTATCTTAGCTTAAAATAAATTTCTCACTCAACAAGTGGAGGAACTTACCAAGCAAATGGCCAAACTTCCTTAATAAATAAAAGAAATGCAAGAAATTCCGAGCAAGCAAATACAACAAGTATCTTCTAGTGAGTTATGCAAAGGAGATCATCAAACATAATTTTTTCCTCCTCTTGAAGAAGAAGTGAACTACATGGGTAATCAAGGCTATCAACTAAGACAACAAACTTATCAAAATAACCAAGGTTACCAACAAAGGGGTAATCAAGGTTATTAACAAGGTTGGAGGTAAGATATCAACACTTCAAACCGTCAAAATCCGTATCAAAATGCCACTCAACCTTCACAACCTCAAAGTGGAAGTTAAAAAGTTAGAAGAAACTCTCACTCAATTCATTTAAATTTTGATGGCTAACCAAAAAACCAATGAGGCAGCAATAAAAAATCTTGAGAGCCAAGTTGGGAAACTTGCAAAGCAAATATCCGAACAACAAATAGGGCCATCCTTTTCCACCAACACTCAAACCAACCCAAAGGAGCATTGCAAAGCCATTGTGACTAGGAATGGGAGAGAGATTGGTGGTGGAGAAGAAAATAATAAAAAGGGTGAGGAGGAGGAAATTATGATAGAAGAAGAAAAATAATATGAGATGGAAGTAGAAAAAAATGTTGAGGAGGAATTAGTTGAAAAGGAGAAAATTGAAAAAGAAGAAGTAGAGAAAAATAATAAAGAGAAAAAGAGTAAAAGCAAAAAGGGGGAAGGAGAAGTTGAACACTATTCCTATTCAAAATTTTCCTTATCCTCATGCTCCTTCCAAGAAGTACAATTCTAGGCACTATGCTCATTTTATGGATATAATTCGTCTGTTGCAAATTAATATTCCATTTTTTGAGGCTATGGAACAAATGCCTACATATGCGAAGTTAATGAAGGAAATCCTTACAAATAAGAGAAGATCTATGGGCCAATAAATAATCACTCTTGGTGTAAGTTGTAATGAAATCATTCAACGGACTCTACCGTAGAAGGAAAGTGATCCGGGAGTGGTTACTTTACTGGTTACAATTGGAGATGTCTATGTTGAGAAAAGTTTGATTGACTTGGACTCTAGCATAAACTTGATTTCGTTATCTATTGTTAAGATATTGAGAAGCATAAAGATGAAGACAATAAATATGACACTTCAACTAGCCGACAAATCCATTATCCATCCTTACGGTGTAGCTCAAAATGTGTTAGTGAAGGTGGACAATTTTTTCTTTCCAAATGATTTTGTTATGACAGAAATAGAGAAGGAGGATGATGCCTCTTTGATTCTTGACCGACCATTCATGAAGACCGCAAGAATGATGATTGACATTGACGATGGTTTAATGAATGTTTGTGTTCAAGATGAAGAAGTTAGTTTTAATCTCTTTGAAGAAATGAAGCATTCAAATGACAAAGGAGCTTGCTTTAGAGTTGATGCTACCGAAGAAGTTATTTGGGATGTTACTAGTGAAGTTCATCTTTCAACAGTTTTTGAGAAAACTTTGACTAATACACTTCAAGCTCTTGATGCCAATAAAGAAAAAGAAATTGAAGAATGTTTGAAGGAACTTGATTCTTTAGTAGAAGTTAAAATTTGGGAGGATGAAGTTGAAATATTGAAAAAGGAAGTGAAGGAAGAAGAGACCAAACTTGAGTTGAAGATGTTGTCGTCTCACTTGAAATATGTGTTTCTTGATGATGGTTGTAACAAACTGGTGATCATAAGTAACACTTTGTCTGAAAAAGAGGAACATTGCTTAGTTTAAGTTTTGAATAAAAATCAAAGAGCAATAGATTAGGTCTTATCAAATTTGAAAGGCATTAGCCCGACCTATTGTATGCATAAGATTATGATGGAGGACGAGTTCAAGCCAGTTGCACAACCTCAAAGGCACTTGAATCCTACCATGAAGGAAGTGGTGAGAAAAGAGGTGGTGAAACTATTAGAAGTCGGGATGATCTATCCTATTTTTGATAGTGCACGGGTGATCCCTATTCAAGTTGTTCTGGAAAAAAAGAGGCATGACGATAATCCAGAATGAGAAGACCACGTTAATTCCCACAAGAATTATCACCAGATGGAGAATGTGTATTGATTATCGTAGGCTTAATCAAGCTACAAGGAAGGATCATTTTCCATTACCATCCATGGACCAAATGTTAGAGAGATTGTCAGGCCAAAACTTTTATTTCTTCTTATATGGTTATTCAGATTACAATCAAATTATGGTTAACCCGGAGGACCATGAGAAAATCGCTTTTACATCTCCTTTTGGTATTTTTGCTTATAGGAGAATTCCTTTTGGTTTATGTAATGTATCGACAACTTTCCAATTGTGAATGTAAGCTATTTTCTCAGATTTGATCAAAAAAAGCATTAAAGTGTTTATGTATGATTTCTCTGTTTTTGGAGCTTCATTTGAATTCTGTTTGAAAATTTTGGATGTCGTGCTTGAAAGATGTGTGGAAACCAACTTGGTGCTTAATTGGGAAAAATGCAACTTTATGGTTACATAAGGAATTGTGCTCAGCCACAAAGTGTCCTCCAAAGGCCTTGAAGTTGATCAAGCAAAGATTGGAGTCATCAAGAAGTTGCCACCAATAACAAATGTGAAGGGAAATCGTAGTTTCCTTGGTCATACGGGATTCTATCTGAGATTCATCAAAGACTACTCAAAGATAGCAAAGCCTTTGAGCATCTTGCTCAACAAAGATAAGTTTTTTCTCTTTGATAATGCTTGTTTAATTGCTTTCAATGATGTAAAAGAAAAATTGGTCATCGAACCCATAATCATTTATCCAAATTGGACACTTGATTTTGAACTAATGTGCAATGCGAGTGATTATGTTGTAGGTGTGGTGCTTGGTCAAAGGAAGACAAAAAAATTTCATGCCATAAATTATGCTAGTAAGATTTTAAGTGAAGCTCAAGTGAATTATTCAACAACTGAAAAAGAGATTTTAGCAATAGTGTATGCTCTTAAGAAATTTAGGTCTTACCTTATTGGTTCGAAAGGAGTGGTGTACACTGACCCTGCAGCGATAAAGCATCTTCTCACCAAACTGATTCAAAACAAAGACTTATTCGTTGGATCCTTTTGTTGCAAGAATTTTATTTAGAAATTTGCGACAAAAGGGCTCCGAGAATTTGGTGGCGGATCACTTATCCCACTTGGTCAATGTAGAAGTCACAAACCAAGAAAGTGAAGTAAGAGAAGAATTTCCCGATGAAAAATTGGTCATTTTTGAGTTGTATTGTTTTGGAATTTTGATATGTATTTTTCACTTAACCATTGTTTCATGTTTATGGTTTGTTTTAGTTATTGGTAAGTATTATCTTGTTTGTTCTTGTTAATTTGAACCATGAAATTGTCGTATGCTAAAAACTCGTTGTTTCCTCATTCTTGTGGTTTTTCTTGGTTTCCTTTTAGTTGTGGAATTTTTGTTTAGGGACAAACAAAATGCTAAGTTGGGGAGAGTTGTTAGACCAAAATGTTGATATATTTGTGGATAATTTTGTGGTCCTTTGCACTCTATTTTGATGATTAGTAGTGTTTAGGTTTGTAAATTAGTATAGATAAACAATTATCTAGTTTATGTTTGTAAATTACTTAATTTGCTTACTTTTATGCTAATTTTGTAGGTTTTGATGTTGGTGAATGAAGCATTGGAGCTTTGGGCAAGCATGGACCAAGCTTGATGGGCAAAAAGTCAAAATTTTGGAGTTTTCATCAAGCAAGCCCACTAAGCGGATTTCACAGCGCGCTATGACCCCAATTTTCCATTTGGCAGAAGCGTGATTTTTGGGGGCGGTTAGCCCGCTTAGGCGGCCCACTGAAGTTGGGAAGATATTTTGTTGAGCCCATTAAGTGTGGTCGGCCCACTTAGCGGGACGTGTTTTTAGGCACATGTATATAGAGCCACTTTGTAGATATTTTTGGGACATCTTTCATTTTCTTACAACTTTGTAACCTAGGAACACTTTTGTGAGAGCAAAAACTCATCTTTTTCATTTCTAACTCAAAATTTAAAGCTTTTAGGCATCAATCTTTGAGACTTCAAGTTTGATGTTCATAAATCTTTGTAGTTTACTCGTTGATCAAGCTACCATGACTATGGGTAGCTAAACCTCTCTTTGTGTCAAGATTAGAGGTAAATAATCTTTAATTTTGTATGTATTTCTCTTGATATTTTGTATGTGAACAAGATGATCATTAATATATGGTGAAAAGCCTTGTTTTTATGATTTATGTATGATTTGGATCATTATTGAGAAATATGTTTCAACTCTTGACCTAGGTTTTCATATATCAACAAACAATTTATAGACATAGTTTTATGATTTGATATTCACCTATATCAAGATTTTAAAGTTATCATATTGGTAGTTAGGTTGAGAGATCCTATAAGGATCAACATGATAACACTCACAGTTTTTTTAGAGATGAAACTTATTGAGAGGGTATGTGATTATATTGATTATTAATGAGTTCACATGCTTTACTAAGAAAATATGTAATAAATAGATTATCGAGCCCTAATATTGACATGCTTTTACCAATCGCCTTTCAAACCAAAACTCTCTTTTAGTGTTCTTAACTACTTTTCATGCAATCAAAACTTCTCAAAACCAAAAACCAAAACCAAAACCAAAACCTTTTATAAGCCCATGCTTAAAACAATTTTGAATGTAGAACGATGGTAATATCACCCAATCCTTGTGGATACGATAAAGAAAATACTTTCCCTATAAAAGTGTTTCAACAGATAGTTAAGTCCAAAGACAATTGTTATTTGTGGGTACCACTAGAATCTTCCTGCTCCTCCTCTTGCTTAATGTCCAAGAAAGATGAAGTCAAGATGTCACACCAGATATTGTATCATCATACTGCTGCCAAAGTTCTAAAATTTTCTCTTTGGGTCTAATAAGGCCAATGCAAGGTGAGAGTCTTGGTGAACAGAGGGATGCCTATGTGGTTGTTGATGATCGTTTCCTTTTATCTTGGTAATCTATAACAAAGAAAAATCATATATTTTTGAGGAATTCAAAGGCCTTTTATCAACACCTTCAGGGTCAACATAAGGGAAAGATGGGTCCCAAATGTGACGAAGGGATATGTCTGGGTTACTCTTTTGATAGCAGATCATATAGAGATGTTAACTCCAGAATTAAAGTAAATGATTCAATCATTAAGAAAGGGGATGATGTTGAAGAAAATGTTGGAACATCATATTAGCAGACTGGGACTTCAGAAAAATAAGGCATTCTCTAAAGAGCTAGCAGGCACTGATTCAGAGAACTCTCAAGCCAACGGAGTTCCCTTTTGAGAGACCTTGACTGGTGAATTTTTGAAGAAAGCTCTTAGTACAAAATGGATTTTCAAGATCAAGTTTGTTGAAGATAGTATTGATGATGATGTTTCTTCTTGGGAAACAATCTTGTCTCTTGGATCATTAATAAGATAATTTATGTATCTTGGTCTTTCACTTAGGCTAAGTATACTACTGAAGGAAGATGTTGATCTAAATTGATTTGGATGCTAAAAGAATACAATGTCAAACAATATTTCATGACGTTGTACTATGGCAAGTTGGTTACAATTAGTACATTCTAGGATTTTAGTCTGTTCAGCAGGACAAAGCTCATTGATAATGGTCACTACTTTGTCAGGGGTCTTGCTACAGGGAAAAATGTTACTCTTAAGCTTGGGACCTCTGAGAAACTACTGGGAGATATATATATTTTTAAGACTTTGGATGCAAATAATATTGAGAATTTGAGGTGTGATTTGGGAATTTGTACTGCTGAAGAATCATATCATTCACAGATTGGGGGGAATACTAACAATATTTTCTCTCCCCTTCATCTAGCGGTGCATGCAAATTCAGGAAAAATATTATCCTATGTCAAACCAGATGTGTTTATCTCTGACCAAGGTAATGTCAGTTCAAATGTTGTGAGAATCCCCAGTAGTCAAAGCTTGGGAAGAGAGAAAGAAAAACAAGAGAGTGTCTCTCTCCTTTAGTAAGTGGTGAAATGTTAGTGAGAATGATTAAACTTCTTTCAAAATTGTCTCCTTGGCTGGTAAATTATTACAAGCGCGGTTATTCTTCTCTATTGGTCTCAAAACCTTATTGCTTCTCCCTTCTCTCAAAGTTGTATTTCAACATGAGTCAATATTCAAAAAATGTTAATGCTAAAAAGGTCTATTTGCTAGAAGCCAAGCCAGAAAAAAAGGCTAAGAGTACTAATCCAAAGAAGGTTGAATCAAAGATGGAAACATTTGTTGGATCATCTAATGGAGCATCTGTGATAGGGAAAAATTTTGTAACAAAGATGAAGTCCTTCAATAAAAGTCATGTTCAATTGCATGACTCTGTCTCAGATGGTGATGAAGATTGGATTGTTTATGTTGAGTCAGTGGTTCATTTAAATAGCTAGTTTTAAAGATAACAATTTTCTTTTGTTGTTCTTTGTTGGTTGGATCTGCAATAACCTCTTAACATTCTTTATCTATTATGGAATTATCTGGATATATGTTAATTAGATATGGTTTTTATGGCTAGAAACCATTTCCATCAGTTTGTTTGTGTTTTTCCATTCATGAATGTGTATTTCCATCAAATTTTGTGCTTCCATCTGTTACTATGCTTGTTTGCTTTTGTTTGCTTACGATTTTTATTATACATTTACTCTAGTTTTTGCCAATTTTTGGCTAAAAAGGGGGAGTAAAGTGTTAGTGTGTTTTTTTGTCCTGATGTCATGTCACATGTCTTGACATGTTGACTAACATTGTGATAGGATTTTACTATTTCTAAGGGAAGTGTAGTCTATTGTGGTTTCTTGTTATATGCAACTATTTAAGGGGAGCATAGTTTTTTGTCATACTTGTTGGTGCTTCTGCTGCTGCTACTGCTGGTGGCATGTGTGCATGATGTCTTACCAGATGTTTTGACATCTTGCTGGATGTGTTTATGGAGAACCCTGGTTTACTCTAGATCCCTCTGTTTATTGTGAGGCTTATTTTTATTCTTCTACTGCTGCATGTGCCTCTGATTTGTGAACTTAGATAGTTTATATTTGGTTATTTGGATTTTATGATGATTTGAATTTTCCCTTGAGAGGGAGTATTGATTATGTGAGATAGGGGGTAATGGACTTGTCTGAATTTGTGATGTCTGGATTTGTTTTTGGGTTGTGTTATTGTGACATTAAACGACATGTCCTGGCATCTGATATCTGGAGAATTCTGGAGTTTGAAGAAGAGTTGTGTGTGAGGTTGGGTCTCTCTATAGCTGCATTCATCTCTGATGTTTTCTATTTTCAGTTTGTACAAATTTACATGGTTCTCATGTAGCTTGTGTGTTGTTAATTGTGGTTTTATTCCTCTTCTCCAGTTTGATAATGCTAAGGTTGTTTTAGCAAAAATTTTCCAAAGGGCAAGACTGTTAGATCCATGATTTTTTGATAGGCATAATTTTTGCTAAAACATGGTTCATAGCTGATGTTGAGAAAGATATCATGACATCTTGACCAACTGTCATGACAGGTTCTATTGTCATGAATATCAGACATATGTTGAGCCAAATGTCTTGACATCTTGGCCAACTGTACATCAGGTGCTGCTGTTATTTGTCTTGACAAATTTGATTTGATTTTATGAGATTACTTTTGAATAAATCACACATATTTTTGCAGGTCAAGAAGATTTAATTTGAAACGATTGATTTGATCTCCAACTGTATATAAGTTTCTAAAATTGGATGTTGAGACAATTTAGGAAACTTGTTATGATCTGTTCCAAGATTCAAGGAGATTTTTCTGCATAATTGGTGCAACCCTCACCTTGTGGATCAAGAAATATTTGGGTGAAGATTTTGAAGCCCATGGAATGCTGAGGAGTATATAAAGAGAAACTTAAACCTAATTCAATTTGGATTTTCACAATTTAAAAAAAATGAAGCTTAGAATCTTAGGTTTGAGGGTAGTTTTGCTTGTTTTTTTTTACTTGTCCATCACTCATGAGCTTTTAAGCAAAGAGTTGATTGCATGTAAAGTTATTGTTCTTAGTTAAAAGCTTTTAAGCAAAACTCAATATTGTAATTGGAAGTGTGTTCTTCTGTTTTAGTTATTGTCACTGTGGTGGGAAGTGAGAGAGGGGTCTCATATCTAGAAGGTTTCTAGGTAGAAGTTGCACAAGGTAATGATTAGGTGATAAGTTTTAAACTAGGGTTGTTTAACTGTGAACTAATACTATTATAATGAATTTCCTTCCTGGCTTGGATGCCTCTAGAGTGGTGAGTTGCAGCAAACTAGGTTAATAATTGATTGTGTCTTTTACCTTCTGCAATTTACTTCTGCATAATTTATTGTTTTGGTAAAAGTTTTCTGTCTGCAGATGATGTCTCAATATTTGTCTTGACATTCTGTTTGGTGTTGAGACATCAGTCTTAACATATGTTTTATAGTGCCGGAATTTCAATTCTCACCCTCTATTTTTTGTTGTGTTGTTCATTATGATGGTGTTGTAGATACTCAGGTAGAGGAGC
Source organism: Vicia faba (assembly GCA_948472305.1). NCBI lineage: Eukaryota > Viridiplantae > Streptophyta > Magnoliopsida > Fabales > Fabaceae > Vicia > Vicia faba. The sequence continues at coordinate 568,581,621 of OX451737.1, forward strand.
ATTAGTTGTTGTTTTGTTGAGGAATGGCATAGATTGCCTTCTTCTTTATTTATCTTTTTTAGTTATGTTTAGTACTCTTGTGTGTCGCTCTGATATGTAACACTGAGATAACATTGCTTTGATTTCTTGCATTTATATTTTCGAGAATTGTTGGATTAATTCCTTATACTTGGATTTGACTTATATTAATTGAGATATTTCAGTTGAACATGTTTTTAAGTTTCCTCTACTTTATTCTAAATATTTGTGAGAAGGAGGTTTTTTGAAATGTGTGACACCTTTGCTAGTTAAATAAGTGTTTTGTATGATTTTATTTAAATAAGAGTTTATGGGGTTTATGGTGTTACACTGGGCGCTCAAAGCGTATCTGGAAGCTCCCCTAAATTCTTGCTTCGGGCGTCCACTGTACTGGTTGTTCCTTGTTTATTTTATATTTTTTTACTTTTTCTTAGAGTGGATATTAATAATCATAAAGGAACAAATAATTCAAACTTTTAATGGTTGTATTTATAATAAACTTAGGATACATTGAAGTTTATACATGTAAATTTTCATATAAGAATATAGTTAAGGAATAAAGCGAAATATAACTAAGTGGGTATCCTGCTACTTATTTCTCGTGATGAGACTTTTGTTGTTTAGCCATGTTTTGGGGTTCGAATATTCAAGCTTCATAGTTTCCATATAAGGGAGGCCATGTTGATCTCCATAGCAGTATCTTCCCCTTGATCTCATTGGAGGGTGTTATGTATCTTCATGGATGCCTTAAGACCGGCAAGAAAGACATATGACTCTCCATGGAGGTTATGGTACTTAAGTCTGAGGTACATGGGTGAAGCCACGACATCCAATGCTATAGTGAAGGTTCTACCAAAGTTGAAGTTATAAAGGCTTCCGCATGGGATGTCTAGGAATTGGGTATGGATGGATCGAATGCCTCTACCCTCTTCTAGTGATACCATCCGCTCTACATAGTCCTAGGGGCGAGTGGTCGTCCCGTTAAATGCTTGTAGATCTGAATCATTGTATGGTATTAAGCTTCCTCTGTCCAGGCCCATCTTCTCTAATAATGACGAGTCAAGAATGTCACACGAGCTTCCCACATCTATCAAAATCTACGAGAAGTTGAATTGTCCTAGAGCATTTGTGATTACCAAGAGGAACAACTTGTTGGGGGTTCTTCCAACTTTTTTGGAGTCTCAGAACCCTGACATGGGCCAGTTTGAGGTGCAAATGAGTTGCCTCCGCCCTTATAAATGACCATCATCTTAGCAATCTTTCTCTTGATCATTCCTTTGCAAGAGGGACTTACACGAGGCATGTAACACCCCAAAAATCTTGATTAATTATTTAATTGGTTAATTAATTAATTTAATGTGAATATACGAGTCATTGTGATTATTTGTGATTTATTAGTGATTATGTGATGTATTGTTGAATATGATGTGTTTAGACGATGTGTTGTGGGGTAGAGTGAATTAAGATGATTATGAGGATTATTTAAATAATATTTGGATAATTAGAATAATTAGTTAGAATTTATTTTAATTAATGAAATAGAGTATAATTAGTATGTAGAAACAATGAGGACAAGATGGTTATTTGTAAGAGGTTAAGTGAGGACAAAAAATGGAATAACATATTAGGGGTCCAAGGAGCAAGTTTGACAAAAGGAAAATTTGGGGTTTAGAACATTCATTTTATACGATCGCGTTTGGAAAAAAGACAGAGAAAAGAGCAGAGCTAGGTCATTAAGGAACTCAGAGGGATTTCGTGGAACACGGAAGAGAGTCAATTGATAGTTATAATCTAAGGTAAGAGGGTTATCCTTATCATTATGATTGGTATGAGTTTAGGTATTGGTAGGTTTGTATTTGGGGTTTTGTTTAATGATGATAATATGATGATTGGTGGCGAGAATGATGATTTGTAATGTGTTTATTCTCTTTTATTTAAGTACCATATGATATGGTATGTTTTGGGGTTATTGGAAGTCAAAACTAGGGATTTAGGGTTTGTTGAAAGGCTGAAAATAAGAAAATTCGCACAAAATCGTGTGAAAAATGGTTTTCTGGGCTCTATTACGGCCCGTAATAGCCATTAAGGGTTCCCGTAATAACCCTCTGGACTTTGGTACTAGAAACGCGAAAAAAATTAAATTCTGGTCTGGGAGCATTACGGGTGCCCATAACAGCTCCCTGGTTTTTGTACGGTGAAATTGTTTTGGTTATAACTTTTGAATCGTAAGTCCGAATTGAGCCTCATTCGAAGTGTTAGAAAGCTAACACGATGAAGTATACTTTTGTGAAATAAAATGAATCATATGATGTATTTTTAATGTGATGTTTCTATGATGAAATGATGTGATTATGCGTTGATGTAACATGATGTATGTTTTCTATGATTAATTGATGTGATTATGTATTGATGTAATATGATGTATGCTTTCTTTGATGAACTGATATCATAATGCCTTGATGTAATATGATGTATGATTTCCATGATGAATTGATGTCATTATGAGGATGATGCATTTATTATGAAGTTTTTGGTGATATTATGATGAATTACATGAAGGATGATGCAATTTGACTAGCAGTGGTCGTATTTTATTATGTTGTTTCACATCATGCATTCATGGAATATGTTAGGACATTGATCCAGTGATTTTGATAGGAAATTGGTCCACTGATGTTGATAGGACGTTAGTCTAGTGATGTTGATAAGACGTTAGTCCAATGACGACCTCAATCTCGTAGTGTAGATTGAGTGCAATTTTATGAAGTGATCTAGTTCCAAGCAGGAATCAATCCTATGATGGAGATCTTTGGAGGAAGATGACTTGGTTATTAGTGAAGTTTTGGTACCACATGCATGAGTCAATGATGTTGTATTGCATTCTTTGTGACATTGCATAATGATTGATTAAGTAATGTTTTGATGATGTATGAATTAATGATGTCTTGGTGAAGATTGATGATTTGATGACATGATGATGTTGTGAATGGATTAATGATGTGAAAATGTGAGTATATATGTGAAGTGTGATGACATGTGGAATCTTTGATAATTGTTGTGTAAATATTGTATTTATTCCTTATACCTTTTATAATGATTTGTGATTACTCACCTTTTCTGCTAGGAACTGTTGCCTTTATACATGGGTAAGTTGCAGGTAATCAGGAATAGTTCGTAGAAGTTTCAGGATAGCTTGGAGTTATTCATTTATTTCCATTATTGTTAGAGGTCTTGCTCTGATATTGTAACATCGGGTTGGAAATGCTTGAGTTAAAGTTCAATTGCTCTAATAAACCTATTTTAAGAGTTTTACTATGTTGAATACATTTGATGATGTCTTTTGATATTGACCAAAAAGGTTTTGATGTTGATAAACTAAATGAAGTTATTTTTAATACTATGATTCCGCTGTGAGATTTAAGTTTTGTCTGTCGATATTTTTAAAGAAATAATTGTTTAAAGTGATGTGAGAATCCGTATTATGGAGCAGGATGTTTACTACGTCGTTCTTATATGAAAATGCACACCCTTGTTGGTGATTTATGTTTAATTTAATATTAAATTATTCATGAAAATATTCGTTGAGTTAGAAGGGTGTTACAAGGAGATCCACGATAATGGCAGCAATATACGGGCTTTTTCCATTTCTAGTTTCTCCCATTTTAATGCTAAGACTGAACTCGGGAACTCTCGTAGGGATTCATTTCTTGGGGATCCTTCTCAGTCCCACTTGCTACCTTGGACATATTCAGATAGGCATACTCTTTTGATAAAATATTTGATCGTGTCATTGAGTTTAATGAAATCTTTAGTGTTGTGGCTATGTCCCCTATGGAAACAACAATGCTTTGATATATCAGTCCATGCAAATTCTCGCATGGTGTTAGGGGGTCAGATTCCTGCCTTTCTAAACTCGATATATTCACACTCTTGGTAGATTCTTCTTGGAGAAGTGTTTATAGGAGTATACTTATCGTACCGACTGTATGTTTCATTATCAGTATCCTCTCTTTTCCTACGTGGATCCTTTCCTAACGGGCGCTCAGAATAAATATATATGGATGAGGTCTGATTATCGAAGCGGTTGTTCAGTTTCTCCTCCAATGTTATGCATGGTTGATATAGGTTTAACATCTCTTGGGTTCTCCTCACTTTTTTTCTTTCCCGGTTTGGTGCGAAAATATGGTTACAGAGGAGGCCATTCTTGAAGATCCAGTACTAAAGAGAATCTTCAGCAACTTTAACTTCTATTAGGACTAGAGTGAATTGGTCTATGAATGATCACAAGCTCTCTTTTTCTCCTTGCATGATATATCTGAGTGCAACTATAATAACTACTTGTCTTTTTCGCATGGTAAAATTTACTATGAGTCGATCACAAAAATCCATCCACGACTCGATGCATCCATCAGGAAGGCCATTGAACCATAGTTGCGACGGTCCGACCAGCGTCAACGCTAATAACTTGCATTTGGAGGAATCGTCAGTGCAATAGTAGTTGATCTAGTCAATGAAAAGTTGCATGTGCTCGTTGGGATCTCATTTTCCATTGTATTTCTCTAACTTGGGAGGTTTTTGCATGGATTTAGGGATTTTTCTCTCTAAGATCTGAGCATAGAGGATGCTTAGGTTGTGCTTGGTTTGGTTGACGTTCATTACGGACTAAGGAGGGAGCGTAACTTCCTCTGTCTCCTCCCGGGATCCTAGAAGGATAATTACGCTTACTACCTTTGGAGTGTTCTTTCAATTTTTGGACTTTCCTTTCTTCTTTTTCTACAGACAGAATCGGTCGTCTGGTTCAATTTTTTCTCCAATCGGCTTCTTGTACTGTAATTTCTCAAGGTTGAACGTGTTGGAGGCTTTCCTCTAAAAGAATGAACCTTTCCTCCATTTCCTTGGAGTTTTGTTGTTAAACAATATTGTAAATGTCATTAGTCAATTCGCTTCCTGCCTTGTGATCTAAGGTTTTCCTCAAGAATGCCAAAACCTTACAAAATCTCAAGTCGCTCCATAGGATTTGGAGATGGAATCTGAAGCAGCGGTGTTTGGATTGTTTATGCATGTGGTAGAGGGAGAATCACGTATGATTGATGAAGATCATTGTTAATGAGGTTTTGTTCGCCATCAGGAGGAGTACTGTTCGATCGAATGGTGATTGATGGTGTCACACCAGAGTTGCCAAAACGAATTGACGTGTGGTGGCAGAACGAATGGTTCTCGATCCATCCATTCTACGAATCAATGATGTTCAAAAGTATTGAATAATGAAGATCTAGATAATCGGTGTTGAAATCGATTTTGTCAATCACAACTGAATTTCCTTTGATCATTTGAATCCTCTAGTTCAAAGTCGGGGAGAGTCTCACACCTGAGAAGTGTTCTTAGAAACACGGAATTGTAAGATACGTGGGAATCAAGTGTCGATATCCATAGGCAATACAATTATTCTGTACCAAAACCAAAAATATGTGAAAAATCACGGAAGCTACGACAGAGGAGACCTTTCGATGTGACGGAGCAGGGGTTATAGCTGTAAGGTTAGCACTGTGACGCTCACGTCAGTATGTGAGTGATGAGAGAGTATTCAAATTGTATTTGAAACTTGTTACCTAAAATGTCACCATCTGCATATATAGAGGAGTTGAATGACTAACTTTCTAACTAATCGACATAGAATATGGAGGACCAGTGGATGCGTTGAAGGGATGGATCTCATGCTTCTAGATTACTATAGGCTCAGTGGTCATGAGAATGTTCCAGAAGTTTTAGCATGTATTAGAGTTGAATCCAAGAAGTCACGCCTAAAGGTGGTTAGTTTAGAAAAGGAACATGCCTGGACCAGATCAATATAGGGAGTTCTTTCCTTATGATGATCAGATTTCTGAAGATGGGCCAGATCGTCGATGATATAGTCGGCCCAAAACAGTTAAGAAAAAATAGAGAGTAATAAATATCATACTAAAATTTTTATACATTGAAATGTGTATTAACTTATTTAAAATGAATTGTGTTACAATTATAAAATATATAAGTATTGTATGAATTGAACTGTGTTAAACTTGTATGATAATATAATAATTCATAATTATGGCATGATCACAAAAACAAAACTATTAAGTGACCATATGTTTTTAAGTTTTTTATGGATTTGTTAGTTGTATATTGATAAAAAAGCATATGGGATATTACATTCTTCAGAGAGTTAAAGAGTATGTAGATGCGGTGAAGGTGAACATAATTGTTATAGAGAAAGATAAATTGCTCAAATTCATTACTTGGTCACCTCTGTGTAGGAATTGGGTGAAGTTGAGAGTTGACAGAGCTTGTAAAGATGGCTCGATATCTGGGTGTGGGGGAGTGATTAGAGATGATAAGGGTTGTTGGGTAGTGAGTTTTCAAAGTACCTTGGTCATTGCAATGTCTTCATTTCGAAATTGTGGGGTTTGTATGAAGGTCTCAAATTAACTTTATCCTTAGGATTTATGAAGGTTAAGGTTAATGTGGATTCCTCCATGGTGGTCCAAGCTATTGAGAAAGGTTTCTCAAGAATGAGAGAGAGTTTGGAGATTATTAGTTAAATTCAGAGGTTAATGGGAAAATTTTGAGGAAGTGATTGTTTGCCAGCCTTTAAAGAGGTAAAAAAAATGTGTGGATGCTTTAGCTACTATTGATTGTAGTATTGGGCCAGATTTTGTGTTTTATGAATTGGATCCTCATATTTTGTTAAGTATCCTGGATAGAGATGCTAGAGGTGTTACCACCGCTAGGATGCTGTGTAGTCTTCTTGATTTTCTCACTATTGAACATATCCAAAAATCGCCTATTTGAGTCCCCACCACCCCCAAATGCACAACAAATTAAAAACCATGAATGATATAATATTTTATCACCTCAAACATCACAAATTCAACATTTACGTCCTCATTTTATCATAAAGCATCAACATATTTTATCAATTCAACGTCTATGCTCATGAGCATAACAACTCAAGAATATTAATATAGACTTACACAAAAATCGACAATCAACAGAGTACAAGATTCACATCATATCACAACTCCTTAGAGAGGTTTTCCACAAACCTTCTCAAGCTTCAAAAACCTCATCAATGAAGGAAGAAGAAAAGAAAAGGAAAGATGGTAAGGGATCATCTCTATCCTTTATGGCTAAACACCCATATCATGAATAGTTTCCCTCTCATACCTCAAATTTGCAGAAAAGCTTGAATATACGGTTATTGAGTTCTTTTTCTCCTTCTAAAGCTCTTATAGGGTTGCCTCTTTCTCTTCTTATCCTTTTTCTCCCAAAATTCTACATACTGAAAATTTCTCCCTTCCCTTATCTATTTAAATAAAACCTTATTTTTATTTATATTTTAATTAATCTACATCTTCCCTTAACTTTCACTAATTCCACCTACCTCCCTAATTTAATTAGAAATATATTTTAATGTCCAAAATTCATATTCTCACATTGTCCAATGTAACGCGGTGGGAGAACTGACTTGGTCATTTTGCATTTGATCGCAAATGTTGCGGTTAGCAAGAGTCGCCACCAACTTTTCTTTTATCCAAAAGGGAAAGGCTAAAAAGAATAGGAAAGACCTTTGAGATGTTTTCTTAATTTTGGGGGGTAGATTATGAAAAGGGAAGGTATTAGCACGATTTCCATCCATGGTTTTCCATGGGCTCTTAGTTACTTGCTAGATCACTTGATTTTGTTTGAAAATGTGCTTTGTGTGGTTTTTTGAAAGTATTTTGAAAAGGCGTCATCGTTTAGGCAAACTTTGTAATGATTCTCATTCGTAAGAATATATACAAAGTGTTGATCTTTTGAAAATGTTTTCAAGTTTGAAAGATGTTTTTGAAAGTGTTGGCGTTTGTTTTGAAAATAGCAAGGATGTTTTTGGTTTTGAAATTGAGCAAGCAATTAGGAACAGTCTACCTACTCAAAAGTCTTTCATGTTTATTTCCTCTTTCCTTTGACATTGTTATCTTACCATTGATTTGGTAAGTAACCCTATTTTTGGATGTAAAAGGGACGGGCAAGGGTCATCGTATAGCCATGATTAGCAATGTTGTAAGATATCTTAGCATTTTCTTTAAGGGGCTAAGATCATTTTTGAAAGGCAACCTTGATAGCGTCATCAAGGGACTATGATCTTGTATTTTTTATTGTTTTTACTAAGAAACCTTACATGCATAATATGGCCATTTTTGTTAGGCAACAAAGTGGATTTATCCTAGGGGTGTATGTGTGCAAGTGTATTGGTTTACATGCTTTATTTTTCTTTGAATTAGGATTTTCTAAGCATTGGTTTTATCTTTCCATACAAACCCTAATTACTAGCATTTCTATATAAAGCATTAAATTGCAGAAAATAAAAATACTAAGCTATTACATCATTTAGGGGGAGGGGATATACAAATTACAAATGAGGAATTGCAAGAAAATTAAATCTAATTAACTATTACAACCATATTAAATAATGTACAAGAATTAAAATAAAGTATAAAATGATAAATGGAAAAAGTAATGAATTTGTTTGGATTTTAGTTTAGAAAAGGTTTTTGTTTTAACCTAATTAACTAGAACAAAATTATTTAACTTAAAAGAAAGAAAATAAAACTAAGTTAATTAAAAAAATATTTTTTAGGTTTTTTTTATGAAGTTTTTTTGTGAAAGGATTTTAATTAAATTAAACGAGTATGAAAAAATTAATAAACTAAAAATCCAAGTTTCTAAATTAATTTTAATTAAAAAAAAGAAAATAAACTAAACCTAATTCTAATTATTATTTTATTTAAGAAAATAAATTAAATTTGTATAAGAAAATATTTTGTCTTTTTGGTCTTAAAGGAAATAAAATATAATTATATTATTATCTAAATAATAAATAAAAATGTTTGTGGGACTTTCATTAATAAAAATAACAATAATATTATATTAATAATAATAAAAATAAATAAAATAAAATAAAATATGAAATAAAAATATGAAAATGAAGTCAGGGGTGTAAAACAAATTTTGAGTGTATGTGTGTAAAAAAGTTTATGGTCTAGCACAATGCAATTTTTGTTAGAAACATAAGTAAAGTAAAAGGCCGCATGTATGAAGCAAACGGGGGGTGATGTTAAGAAGAGAAAAAAGTCAGGCCCATGGGATGGAGGCCCAAGCACTACCTGAAACAAAAAAAAAGGAAAAATGATAAAAAAATGTGGAAAAAAATGCAAAAGGCAGCGCTGAGGTTCGAACCCACGACCTCTACCAATAACGCGCGCTGCCTTACCACTGGGGTGGCTGTACATCTGTTCACTTAAATGAAAGAATAAATACATAATGTAAAATTTCTCCATGACATGTACTTCGTCTTCAACCTTCAGCCAGCCAGACCACATGTATCTCATTCATTTCTCAACAAAAATGGAAAATGCAAACATGAAAGTTGTGCCATTTTTCCTTACGAATCTAACCATGTAAACAACTAAAGCTATAGATCAAAGATGAATGAGAATTTCTTTGGCCCTAATTTGAACCCTAATTTTTTCAGAAACTTCAAACTTAAAATTCTCTAAGCTCAAGCCATGTAAATGAAAACTATGGATATGTACAGCTTCAGCGTAATGATGTCTACATTTTTGCTTCAGAATATATGCACAAAAGATGCTTGTATCACGATTTTGAAGTTTGAAAACTTACCTCTTGCAACTGGAGTCGAGTATAGAGTTCCATCAACTTTTAAGTTGTCTTGATGATCTGTTTAGCTTTCCAGGACTTCCTTTAGTGTATTCCAACCCTTGCTTTTCTTTGAAAGTCCTTGAATCCCTCTAACCAAGTCGACCTGCGAGCTCAGTTTTTGAAAATAGTGGATTATGCAAATGGAGTTATAGTCCAGCAACAAAGGCCTGGATCACTCCTATGTGATTTATAGAAGGTGTTTGGATGGTTGAAACTCAATACGCACGAGTGGATTTGGAGATGGTTATGTGAAGTTCAAAACTGTCAAGTTATGGAAAATTCTAAGTTGTAGAGTGCTTAGGAGTGTTTTGGAATGCTTGAGCTCCTCCCATAGGTTGCATAAGAGTGTCTTGATATATAGGAAAAGGTTTGGATACTTGAGGTGGTCAGAATCCGAAGATCACAAGTTATGGGATTTTGACTTGTTTTTGAAGCAAGCTTGACAAGTATGGTTTCCAGGAAAGGTATGAAGCTATCTAGAGTGGTTACCATATTTAAACATGCTTATCTGACTTTGTAGAGGAAGCTTGTGCAGAAGGAACAAGTGCAAAGCTCAATGCAAGTTGAATTTGCATAAAGCTTGCTTTATGTAAATGGGAATGGTGCCTTTGTGCCATTAATGGAAAATTATCTTGGATAAAGCTTGAATCAAATGGATAATAGCTCAAAAGCAAGTGTAATCTTCTGATTAGGGAGATATTTTTAGGTTTAGAGACCTGCAAATAAAGATTGTGCAACATAGGCTTGAGATTTGAATTCTTGTTCATCACAAAAATGACCTATAATTCCAGTTTGAAACCCTAAGTTCCTCTCTTCGATTCTCCTTGCTCAAGAATGATCTCAAGGAGTTCTTGGACATTTTGAAAAGCTTGTAATGTGATCTATAATCCATCTTTGAATTACTTTTTCAAAATCCAAGTGGAACTATGTGAAACTTGGCCAAGAAGTTAGGTCAAAATCCTGACCAAAAAGTGCTCAAAATTTCACTAAGTGTTTTAGTTTCATGACCATGACTTCATTTATTAATAACTTGAGATCCAAGCATTTCTAGGAGAAGTTGTGTAAATCAATATTTTATATCTCATGGATATGTACAACTTTCATGTTGAAAGTTTCTTTTGAATTATCTTGCATCGTGGTGAAAAATTGGCTCAAAGTTGTGAAAAAATATGAAGTTTTCAACACTTAGAAAAATTTCTAAGTTTGGAAATTTTGACTTTTCAAAATGAAATCTTGACTTTTTGATTTCTTGATAAACAAGTTTCATATTTTGACATGTTTTGATGAATTATGATCTTTGACACTTGATTTTGACCAAAAAAGTCAAAGTTTGACTTTTCAATATACAGTTGACTTTTGATTAGTTGACTGAAAAATCCACTATCAATCAAATGACCTTGAGCAATGTTTTGAGTCATGTCATTAGGTAAAAATGATGTAATTGAACTTTTGAGATCATGCCTCAAACTAATTAACCATTTTCTAGGTCAAAAATCAGAAATTGCCCTTTCTCAGGCAAAACCCTAATTTTGACCGTTTTGCCCTTTTGATGATCTGATCAAATTTCTTGAGGAATTATGGTCCAAACTTGATCAAATGATACATATGAGTTTATAATGTTGATATGGATAAAAAATTATGAGGTTTGATTGTAAATTGGCCACAGTTGACTTTTTCCCCAATACAACTGATTTTTAGGTCAATTGATCAATTGACTGAGCAAAAATGTGATCCAAGACTTGAAACTTGACATGAGAAATCTTTGGGGTCCATAAAGATCTATGAAAGTAATATGAGGCATTAAAATTTCAAATATCCTTGTGAAATCTTAAACCCTAATTTCAGTCATCAGTGTTTAAGGAGGTGTCTTGAGATGATCAATCCTTGTACAGTCTTGAACCAAAGGAGATCTTGTGAGAAAATATTTGATAAATGAGAGGGAAAATTTTGGGGTACAACAGCTGCCCCTGTTCAATCTTCTTAGACCTGAAGAGTTAGATTGGCGGATCCGCCATTCGTGACTTGAAGGTGGAAGATGATTGGACACTAGAGTGCCCAGAAATTTGCACTCGAAGATGAATTGTGAATTTTGGAGGAATGATGGAGATTTTCCAGAGATGGGCTTGTAGATGCCATCCAAGGGTTACTATTGACAGAAAATGGACTAATTCTGAACTTGATTTCAACTGGAAAAGAATCAGAATAAATCTCTGGAGTGACTTATCTGAACCAGAAGAAGTCTTGTATGTTGTTTGACTGGGAAGAATCAGAATAAATCTTGGAGCGATTTATCTGAACCAGAAGTGTTCCTTTGGAAAGTATCAGGATAAACCGTTGAGGGGTTTAAATTGAACCAAAATAGATCTTGAATAATCTTTAACTGGAAAGAATCAGAGAATCTTTGAGTGATTTATCTGAACCAGAGAAAGCGTCTGCATGAAAGAATCAGAATAAACCGTTGAGAGATTTATATGAACCCGAAGTGTTCCTTTGGAAAGTATCAGGATAAACCATTGAGGGGTTTAAACTGAACCAAAAGAGATCTTGAATATTCTTTAACTGGAAAGAATCAGAGTAAATCTTTGAGTGATTTATCTGAACCAGAGAAAGGGTCTGCGGGAAAGAATCAGAATAAACCGTTGAGAGATTTATCTGAACCCGAAGTGTTCCTTTGGAAAGTATTAGGATAAACCGTTGAGGGGTTTAAATTGAACCAAAAGAGATCATGAATATTCTTTAACTGGAAAGAATCAGAGTAAATCTTTGAGTGATTTATCTGAACCAGAGAAAGCGTCTGCGGGAAAGAATCAGAATAAACCGTTGAGAGATTTAAGATGAACTGGCAGGGATCTGGAGAAGAATCAGAACAAATCATTGAGAGATTTATTTGAACCAGAGAAAGCGTCTGAGGGAAAGAATCAGAATAAACCGTTGAGAGATTTATCTGAACCAGCAGGGATCTGGAGAAGAATCAGAAGAAATCATTGAGATTTATCTGAACCAGAGAAGACGTCTGCAGGAAAGAATCAGAATAAATCGTTGAGAGATTTAAACTGAACCGGAAGGGGTTTGAAAGAAATATCTATTATGTAGATGGTTGACCAACCCTTTCTTGGAAATTGATTTGTATTTGACTTGCTGAAAATTTTGACGATAATTTTTTGTTGATTGATCTTTCCTGAAAAAGATGAAAGGTTAGTTGTATGCAATGTCATGATGTAAGAAATGCATGGTACAATGATGTAATCAAAATAAACAAGATTGTGTCGCATGTATTTGTGCTGTCAATGCTATAACGTATGGATGTAATGTATGGACACATTAATTGTTATGACACGGTATTGCTGGAGTCAGGGAAAATAAATCCCCGAGTACTGTTGAGAATGAGGAGTGCAAGTCTTCATGTTTTGAAGTTGATGAGTTTTCAAACGTTAGAGAAATAAACTCTGTTGTGTAAGGGAAACATCGTGTATTGCTTGTAGACCTCGTGAAATCCTGTTGGGGAATCCTGAGAAATTGGGCGACTTTCACTGAAAAATCTTAGGAGCGGTAACTGGAAGTTTGTTCCGTCGGGGATGTGAGAGAGCTTGATATAATTAAGCTGCACACTGTGGGGGGTTTTATGGAATAGTCTAAAGATATTATCCTATTTCTTAAAGCCATTAGTGACTGTCTTTCTATTTTCTGTTCCTTTTTTTGTTCATTTGTAAACAGTAGTCACGTTCAAATGCATATGTTCAAAAATAAATCATTGGACGTTTTTGTAAATAAAACACGGAAATAAATAAAAACATATAGTTTTTCACTTTCAAAGGGATATCTTTGTATTAACTTGAATAAGTATTTTTGTACAATGAGACGAACATTCTAGTAAGAGAATATCGTCGTAGAAAATGAAAATTTGATACAAAGAAAAGATAGTTATGTGAAATAATCCCATGGGGTTCCCATTATGATATAGCCTTCGTGTCTCTGAGCCTCTTGTCCACTTGTTGCCTTGTCCGAAGTTGATTGAATTGATCAGAACCGTTGAGTTTGTCAGTCGATGCTAAAGGTTGTCTGTAAGGTGATCCAATGGGACATAGTCATACGCTTTAATTCCCTAATTTTTTCCTGGACCTCCCTTTCGGGTTATCAGTCCACCGGGATACCCTTTTTTGCCCAAGCCTCCCTTTCGGGTTTTCAGCTTGTCGAGTGTACAGATTTTCTTATATTTTATCCCTAATTTTTGCCCGAACCCTTGTGGTTCATCGGGATGCCCTTATTTTTCCTAGGTGTGTCAACCTAGCAGGTCTCTTATGCGTAGTATCTTTTGACTATGACCGTGTTCACAGGGTACGGAAGGTCGTCGTCATCCATAGTGGTTAAGATCATTGCTCCACTAGAGAATATGCTTTTGATCACAAATAGCCCCTCGTATGTAGAAGTCCATTTTCCCCTGGAATCACCTTGTGGTAATATGATACACTTGATTACCAAGTCACCAACCTGATATAACTGACGTGTGACCTTCTTGTTAAAAGCCTTGATCATACGTTTTTGGTACATCTAGCTGTGACAGACAGCCATAAGGCTCTTCTCATCCATTAGGTTCAATTGGTCAAATCGAGTTTGAATCCAATAATCTTCATTCATCCCTGCATCCTTTATGATTCTCAGAGAAGGTATTTGGACTTCAATTGGTAGAACAGCTTCCATGCCGTATACCAAGGAGAAGGGAGTTGTCCTTATTGATGTGTGCGTCGTGGTACGGTAACCGTTGAGAGCAAATGGTAACATCTCATGTCAGTCTTTGTAAGTCACTGTCATTTTTTGTATGATCTTATTGATGTTCTTATTTGTGGCTTCGGCAATGCCATTCATCTTTGGCTGGTAAGGAGAAGAATGATGGTGTTGGATCTTGAATTGTGTGTATAGTGCGGTGATCATAGTATTATTGAGATTCGTACCATTGTCTGTGATGATTCTCTTCGGGATACTGTATCGACATATGAGATTTTGTTTGATGAATCGGGCCACAACATTCTTGGTAACGGAAGCGAAAGAAGCTGCCTCCACCCACTTCATGAAATAGTCAATGGCCATTAAGATGAAGCGGGGTCCATTAGAAGCTATAGGTTTGACTTCTCCAATCATGTCGATGCCCCACATTGCGAATGGCCAAGGAGCAATCAGGATGTTTAGAGGCACTGGAGGTATATGCATTTTGTCAGCGTAGATCTGACACTTGTGACTGGTTCGTGAATGTTGATGGAAATCTGCTTCCATGGTAGACCAGTAATATCCTGCCTATTGTATATTTTTAGCCATCGTATGCCCACTGGAATGGGTGCCAAAAGTGCCTTCATGTAGATCAGCCATGATCTTTTCTGCCTCAACCTTGTCTATGCAACGAAGCAAAATAGAGTCGTGGTTGCGCTTGTAGAGAATGCCATTACTAATGAAGAACTTAGCAGAGAATCTCCTCAAGAACTTCTTATCATTGACTGAAGCTCCCTCCGAATAATCTTGGGCCTCGAGATACCTCTTAACTTCATGGAACCACTGATGGTCCACTACTTCTTCAGTATCGATCTCGTGACAGTAAGTTGGTTTGTCCATCCGCTCAATGGTGATCTGGGAAGCCTTGTTACCCCACTTGATTTTAAACACGAATGACATAATGGCTAGCGCGTCCGCTAGTTGATTTTCCTCTCGTGGAAAATGCTCAAAGATAATTTCCTCGAAATGTGGGATTAATGTCAACACATGTTCTATGTAGGGGATGAGATTAGGGTGCTTCATGTCCCATTCTCCTTTGATCTGACTGATGACTAAGGCTAAATCTCCAAATACACTTAAGGACTTGATTTCCAAATCTATGGCAGCTTTGAGAGCAAAAATACACGCTTCGTATTCTGCCATATTATTAGTACAAGTTGAAACAAAGTCTTGCAGTGAAGGGAGTATGATATCCTTCAGGGGATATGATTACATCACCTATACCATTGCCGAGTGTGTTGGAGGCTCTGTCAAAAACCAAGGTCCATCAGGATCCTTGTTCAGGTTCGTCATATGGTCTGAGTTCTTCACAATTGTTTACCATCATGATGTCTTCATCTGGGAACTCGAATTTCAAGGACTGATAGTCATCCACAACCTGATGAGCAAGGTGATCGGCTAGCACACTTCCCTTTATTGCTTTTTGGGTAGTGTACTGAATGTCGTATTCAGTCAGGATCATCTTCCATCTTGCTATTCTCCCAGAGAGGGCAGGCTTCTCGAATATGTATTTAATTGGATCCATCTTGGATATGAATAAGTTAGTATAGGTCAGCATATACTATCTTACCCAGTGAGAAGCCCATGCCAGAGTGCAACAAGTTTTCTCGAGCAGTGAATATCTTGTTTAAGAGTCGGTAAACTTTTTGCTCAGGTAGTATATAGCATGCTATTTTCGGCCAGACTCGGCATGCTTCCCCAACACACACCCTATTGAATTTTCCAAGACAGTTATATACATGAATAAAGGTCTTCCCTCGACTGGCGGCATCAAAACAGGAGGCTCTTGAAGGTACTCTTTGATCTTGTCGAAGGTAGCTTGGCATTCATCATTCCATTTGACTACTTGATCTTTCTTCAGTAATTTGAAGATTGGTTCACAAGTAGCGGTTAAGTGAGAAATGAATCTGGCGATGTAGTTTAGTCGTCCTAAGAGTCCTCTGACTTCCTTCTCAGTGAGAGGAGCAATAATTTCTTGTATTGCTTTCACCTTGGCAGGATCCACTTCGATACCTTTACCGCTGACAATGAAGCCTAGGAGTTTACCGGACCTCACCCCAAATGTGCATTTATTCGGGTTCAACTTTAGCTTGTATTTCTTTAGTCTTTCAAACAGTTTCTGCAAATGGTCAAGATGTTCCTCTTCAGTTTGAGATCTGGCTATCATGTCGTCCACATAGACCTGTATTTCATGATGTATCATGTCGTGAAATAGAGCTACCATGGCGCGCTGATAAGTTGCCTCAGTGTTCTTCAACCCGAATGGCATAACCTTGTAACAGAAAGTGCCCCACTGTGTGACGAAGGTCATTTTCTCCATGTCCTCAGGTGCCATTTTGATTTGATTGTAGCTTGAGAAACCATCCATAAATGAGAACACTTTATGTTGTGCGGTATTGTCAACCAAAATATCGATATGGGGAAGTGGGAAATCATCCTTAGGGCTTGCCCTATTCAAATCTCGGTAATCCACACACATGCGTAATTTTCCGTCCTTTTTAGGCACTGGAACAACATCTGGTGACCCATTGTGGATAGGAGGTGACGGCTAAGAATCTGGCGTTGAATTGTTTCATGACTTCAGTCTTGATCTTCTCCGACATGTCTGGCCGCATGCGACGAACTTTCTATTTTACCGGAGGGAAGTCTTCTTTTGTCGGTAGATGATGGACCACGATATCAGCATCAAATCCAGGCATGTCTTCGTATGACCAAGCAAAGACCTCAACATATTCATGTAGAAACAGAGATAGACGCTTCTTGACACTAGGTTCTAGATTGGCACCCACATTGACTTCTTTCTTGTCCTCTTAGGTACCTAAGTTAACTGTGTCCACTGGTTCTTCGTGGGGCTGTATGGTCCTTCCTTCCTATTGCATTAACCTGGCTAGTTCCCCTGGCACTTCACAATCTTCCTCACCTTCGTCTTCGGCTTGGTAGATTAGATTTTCAAAGTCATAATAGGCCATAGCAGAATCGTTACCCATGGAATCCTGAGTGGATGTGGATCTGCATTTGATATGTGAGTGTGTGTAAGAGCATAGCTATCATTGAAAAAATAAAAATGTAGAAAAAGAAAGACAAAGAGGACAAAGTTTGCATGCAAAAACGTCCATGATTCATTGATGAGATATGAAAATGAAGTAACAACCCTTACAAATGGACCGTTGTGCCTCGGGTAAGACACAAGGTTTTAAAAGTCTCAATTGTTTAGTTATTACAAGTCCGAAAAAAATTTAAAGATAATTACTGTTGGATAAAAGTAATTGGGACAAAAATTTTAGCTTCCCAGTTGGTGAGTCCTCTGTTGATAGTTGGGAAATCCATTCTTGCAGGTCATAGTTGTCATCACCATCCTCTAATATGTTGACTCCATGGTTACTGATTCGCAAAGGTGGTCCCCCGACACGAGCACGACGAACAGCTTTTTGGGCTCCTGAAGTGAAACCAAAACCAAATTTGTCAAATTTGTAAGGGATATCCGGGAGTTGGCCCCAAATAGTACACCCACCTTCTTCGACTACTGCCCTGGCATCTTTCAGAGAAGACATCTTTAGCGGAGGTCTGGTAATCTTCGGTACTTGGAAAACAGACTTGGTTGCTGCCATTGTTTGTGGGACTTCCTCGAAATGCTGAAACGGAGTTTCGATGAATTCACCCTCCATTTCTACATATCTGAAGGAGTTTAGGTGACTGACCATATATTCCTCTTCTCCATGGACAGTGTTGATTTTCCCTTTGGTTGGGTATTTCAGCATCTGATGTAATGTAAAGGTGACGACACCAGCGTCATGAATCCAAGGTCGGCCTAATAAACAAGAATAGGAAGGGATAATATCCATTACATAGAAAGTTGAATCAAAGTTTTGAGTTCCAACTTTAATGGGGATGTCCACCTCCCCATGCACCATTCTCTTTGAACCGTCGAAGGCCCTTACCACTATGTTGCTGGGTTTTAAGGTCAAACCTTCACAGTCGAGTCTATCAAGAGCCTTCTTAGGTAGCACATTCAAGGATGAACCAATATTAACCAGGTCATAGGCCAAAGTTGTGCCCCTGCATTCGACAGAGACATGCAACGCCTCGTTGTGTTTCCTCCCTCTAGGTGTCAGGTCAGCATCGGAAAAGCCTAAACCATTGTCAGCTGCCAAACTGGCCACACAGTCTTGGAATTGGTAAGCAGAGGTTTCCTGTGGCACATAGGCAGTTTTAAGAAATTTCACCAAGGCCTTCGCATGAGCCTCGGAGCACAACAGTAAAGCTAGCATAGAAATCTTTGATGGAGTTTGCCCTAGCTGTTCGACTACGTTGTAGTCGCTTCTCTTTATAATTTTCAGAATTTCTTCCATCTTCTTTTTGGAGGCCTTTGGGATAGATACTGATTGCGCCTTCATCCGGACAGGCTCAACCAAAATGCCTTTGCCCCGAGTCTCGGTCGACTCGGCAGTAGGGGTGTCAGTAGGGATAACCAAAGGGATTGTAGTAGTAGGAACAAAAGCAGGGATGATTACAGGACCGGTAACAGTTTTCGGAGGAGGAATCTCTGGGGAGAATACTCTTCCACTTTGGGTTATTTTGTTGGTTCCCGCAATGTTGCCGATGTCGGGGCCAGCCTTCTCAAAAATCGAGTCTTCATCAGCCAGCCAATCCTGTTTGACACCGTGATAGTAGACGTCACCCCCATAGTTCCAGGGGACAGTTTTATCTGAGGAGTACGGGATAGGTCCTGGAATAGTAGTTATTAGTGGAGTCATCTTAGGAACAGATGTAATCCTAACGGGTCTTTTGGTGGAGACCCTGGAAGGATTGGCGGAAATGGTTACTATTGAAACATCATTGTAAGAAATGGTTGGAACGGGAGTCTTTTCAAACAAAATCTCTTTGTCATCCATTAGGCGTTGGACACCTGCTTTCAGTAAATGAAATCCAGTTGGTAGGGATAAACAGAGGTGGCAGCCTTCGCCATAGCCCAGAAATAAACCAGCCTTGAACAGGTTCCTCTTGACAGACAGGAGAGGGGTAACAAGTTCATCAACGACAGTAACAAACACATCATCTTAAACAGTGTTAACATCACGACCATGCTTGGGCATAGGAGCGGTGATAACATTTGGGATCTCAGGAGCATCGAATTCAATTTCTTTTGCCTCAAGAAGGTCTTACACCTTATTTTCAATGCCTAACAGTTGTTGGTATCATGGCCTGGACTTTCTGAATGGTAAGCACGGCGAGCATTAGGGTGGTAATGAGGAGAGGCGGTGTTGGGATTCCTCAGGGCTTCCTTCAAAGTTACCAGATTAGATCTTAACAAATGTGGTAAGACTTGAGACAATGTCATATTTATTCGGGTAAATTGTCTTACCGATCTTTCGATTCTAGGTTGGTTATTCCTTTGTTGAGTAGGTGCAGGCTTAGGGATCATGGTGGCCCCTACCGTTGGACGGTGTTCAGTTATGTCCTGATTCCTTTGAGGGTATACAACACCAACTTCTTTCTTCCCAATAAATGGTTTTCTCACGGCATTGGAGGATGCGTCCTTTTGGATCTTCCCACTCTTAATCCCAGCTTCCACTCTCTCCCTAGTCAAGATTAATTCAGTGAAGTCGGCTAAGGAGCTTCCAATTAGATGATTAAAGAAAGGACCTGACAGGGTACTCAGAAACATGTCCACTAGTTCTCTGTCAGACAGGGGAGGCTGGACTCTTTCTGCTAAGTCCATCCATTTCTGAGCGTAGTCCTTTAAACCTTTGCTTGAACTCATAGCCATACTCTAAAGTTGAGTACGGGTGGGAGCAAGGTCTGTGTTGTACTGATATTGTTTATAAAAAGCAGCAGCCATGTCTTCCCAGTTATGGATATTGGCTCTCTCCAGTTGATAGAACTAATCTAGCTGAGTCACGGATAGACTATCCTGAAAGAAGTGGACCCACAAATCTCTGTCAGCAGTGTGAGGTTGTATCTTCCTCACTTAATATCAAAGGTGCATCTTGGGACACAAAACCCCGTCGTACTTAGCAAACACTGGTGCCTTGAACTTTGGTGGAATAACAATCCCAGACACCAAATCCAACTCTTCAAAGTCCAGCCCGGGCACTTTCTGAACCTCCATTGTACTTAGACGTTCTTCCAGATGTTTGTATTTGTCGTCAACCGGAGGATACTGCTCTTCAGAGTAATCACCGTCTTCTTCCTCTTCAGATTCTGGTTAGGAAATCTCTTCCTTGCCTTTCCCTTCTTGATTATCCTTTTCACCAGATGATGTTGCGAAGTCCATGGTCTGTCTGGCTGGCCCAGGGAACCTTCTTCCTAGATTCAAAACACTGGTTGATTTCTTTGTTTTCTTCTTCTTTTCTTCGATCATCAAAGTTTTCAAATCCTCTTGTCCTTTGGCTAGAGTCAAGAACATTTGTTGAAACTGAGCATTCTGCACCTGGAGATCTTTTATTGTCTGCTCAAGATCCATCTTACTGAAATAAATAGTAGAAAGATAAGGAGACATGTGGTAAGAAACTTGTTTATGTGATGATGAATGGAGATACATATGCAATGATTTCAAGGAAATTAGAGATTTAAATTTACTTTAGACAAAAAAGGAACACACGTTATATTAATAAATCAAAGTTTAAGTACATCATGCCTCTTTGGGCTTACAAAGAAATACAAACACTCTAAGATGAAAAAGTTGAACGTATCCTCTTTGGTGCAATGTAGGCGTTCAGACTCCGTTCCTCGTGAAGCTGCTCGGTGAGTTCCAGAACCTTCTTCTCGCTGGCGTAGAATTGGTCCTCAAAAGTGTCTCGCTCCCCCTTAAGCTATATCCAATCCCTTTGCAAGTCTTAGAGAGAGGTGGGCATGTTGGGATGAAGGATAGTGTATGGGGCATCTCCTTCCACAACAGGTTCTTTGATAACCAGGAGAATGACGGGGTAAGGTATTATAAGACTTTGAGAACGGGCTCGTGCCCATTTGAGATAAGGCTCAAGAGGGATGGAATTCTTGTGCCCCAATGTCTTGCTATCTACCTTGTTCAACATCCTCCAAGCTCGGATAAACCTCTGGTGGTGACCATGATCGTCATTCTCGTAGTCAAATATCAAACCTTGAATAAGCATCTCAGGTGGACCATCCCTTTGGGCGTAACCAAATTGTCTTAATGTTAAGCAGGGGTTGTAGGTGATACCTAACCTAATTCCAAGTAAGGGGACATTAGGGAATTCTCCATAACGGTCGACGATAGTAACATTCTCTACAGACATGAAACACCAACGAATATCTGAATGTTTGAGCGTTATTGACCTATATGACCACCTTGAACCTTGCTCGTTCTTCAATGCAGATTGGGGAAGATGCGAAATAAACCATCTTGCCAAGAGAGGAGTACAACACATAAGAATACCTCTTTTTCTCATAGTGCGAGTGTAAAAAGAATGTAGGATGTCTCCTAACAAAGTAGGCACTGGGTTACGAGACATGAAGATCTTGACGGTGTTTACATCTATGAGTTGGTTAGGATTTGGAAACAAAATCATCCCATAGATGAGGAGAGCTACAATTTACTTAAAAGCTTGCAAGTCCAAGGAGTTCCAACAGTTTTGGGCTTTCTCAAACAAGAACTTGGCTAAGAAACCTTTGACACCACTCCTTGTTTCCCAATTAGTTGTGACATCATATGGTTGCAAGCGTATGGCTTGAGCAATCTCTTCTGGATTTAGATCTCTTTTCGTACCGTTGAAAGGTAGTTGATTGAGAATAGGAATCCTCAAGAGTTGGGAAAATTCTTCCAAAGTTGGCACAAGTTGATAATCGGGTAATGTGAAGCAATGGTTTAGAGGATCAAAGAACTGGAAGAGCACCTTCATCACGTCTTCATCAGTGTTGGAGGTAACCAAGTTTAGGAGGTGACCATGTCTTTCGGTAAATGGAGAATTTTCGGGAACTCTTGATGCTAACTCTTTAAGTTTAGGATGGATCCTTACAAGATTGACTTGAATGGTTTTCCTGCGAATAGAATCCATGTCCTACAAAACAGAACAAAGATAAATCCCAAAAATCCTTGAAATGGTTAGTGAGTATGAGTATGATGTTATGATGTTTATGATGTTATGTACAAGTAAATATATACAAATAACAAACAAGTCCTTAGGTTTAGGCTTGCATGGAGTCTCATAGGTAAGTACCCTCTTGATGTTTAGTTGGCTCAAACTTGTCCTAGCAATAGTAACTGGGTTCTAAGGGAGCTCAATATCACTGGTTTTCTTCCTTGGGCATTGTTTTAGCTCAAGCCTCTTTAATGGTAACCAAAATATCCCAAAAAAATAAACCTCAATGAGTGTAGTATCGATTATCTACCAACTTCGGACTGCACCAAAGCCGGTCATCTCACTACGTCCTAATGACCAAGTTGGTCAAGTAAAGGTTTTAGAAGTTAGTTAGTGCTTCATGACATCACTCAGCGACCCCGTATTCTCCTTGACTACTCAAGGGCTACCAGTACCCACAAATATGTCACACTAACGTAGCTATTGCTTAGACCATGTCGGTATACCCCGCACAGTTTCCACAACATATTGCTACTTACCTATAAGGTATCCCAAATTCGGGTAGAAGATTCAAACCCAAACAAATAACCAAAATGTAAAGTATACAAGTCAAACAATAAAAGCAAGTAAATGTGATATAGCCCTAAAAGAAAGAAAATTAAACTAAGTTAATTAAAACAATATTTTTTAGGTTTTTTTTTATGAAGTTTTTTTGTGAAAGGTTTAATTAAATTAAACGAGTATGAAAAAATTAATTAACTAAAAATCCTAAGTTTCTAAATTAATTTTAATTAAAAAAAGAAAATAAACTAAACCTAATTCTAATTATTATTTTATTTAAGAAAATAAATTAAATTTGTATAAGAAAATATTTTGTCTTTTTGGTCTTAAAAGAAATAAAATATAAATATATTATTACATAAATAATAAATAAAAATGTTTGTGGGATTTTCATTAATAAAAATAACAATAATATTAATATTAATAATAATAAAAAAATAAAAAAAATAAAAAATGAAATAAAATGTGAAAATGAAGTCAGGAGTGTAAAACAGATTTTGAGTGTATGTGTGTAAAAAAGTTTATGGTCTGGCCCAATGCAGTTTTTTTTAGAAACATAAATAAAAGAAAAGGCTGCATGTATGAAGCAAACGGGGGCTGATGTTAAGAAAAAAAAGTCAGGCCCAAGCGCTACCTGAAACAAAAAAGGAAAAATGACAAAAAATGTGAAAAAAAATGCAAAAGGCAGCGCTGAGGTTCGAACCCACGACCTCTACCAATAACGCGCGTTGCCTTACCACTGGAGTAGTTGTACATCCGTTAACTTACATGAAAGAATAAATACATAATGTAAAATGTCTCCATGACCTGTACTTCGTCTTCAACCTTCAGCCAGCCAGACCACCTGTATCTCATTCATTTCTCAACAAAAATAGAAAATGCAAACATGAAAGTTGTGCCATTTTTCCTCACGAATCTAACCATGTAAACTACTAAAGCTATAGATCAAAGATGAATGAGAATTTTTCTAGCCCTAATTTGAACCCTAATTTTTTCAGAAACTTCAAACTTAAAATTTTCTAAGCTCAAGCCATGTAAATGAAAACTATGGATATGTACAGCTTCAGGACAATGATTTCTACATTTTTGCTTCAGAATATATGCACAAAAGATGCTTGTATCAAGATTTTGAAGTTTGAAAACTTACCTCTTGCAGCTGGAGTCGAGTATGGAGTTTCAACAACTTTTAAGTTGTCCTGATGATCTGTTTAGCTTGCCAGTACCTCCTTTAGTATATTCCAACCCTTGTTTTGCTTTGAAAGTCCTTGAATCCCTCTAACCAAGTCGACCTGCAAGTTCAGTTTTTGAAAATGGTGGATTATGCAAATGGAGTTACAGTCCAGCAACAAAGGCCTGGATCACTCCTATGTGATGTATAGAAGGTGTTTGGATGGTTGAAACTCAATACGCACGAGTGGATTTGGAGATGGCTATGTGAAGTTCAAAACTGTCAAGTTATGGAAAATTCTGAGTTGTAGAGTGCTTAGGAGTGTTTTGGAATGCTTGAGCTCCTCCCCTAGGTTGCATAAGAGTGTCTTGATATATAGGAAAAGGTTTGGATATTTGAGGTGGTTAGAATCACAAGATCACAAGTTATGAGATTTTGACTTGTTTTTTAAGCAAGCTTGACAAGTATGGTTTCAAGATGAGGTACAAAGCTATCTAGAGTGATTACCAACTTTAAACATGCTTATCTGACTTTGTAGAGGAAGCTTGTGCAAAAGGAATAAGTGTAAAGCTCAATGCAAGTTGAATTTGCATAAAGCTTGCTTTATGTAAATGGCAATGGCGCCTTTGTGCCATTAATGGATAATTAT
Organism: Vicia faba; assembly: GCA_948472305.1. Classification (NCBI taxonomy): domain Eukaryota; kingdom Viridiplantae; phylum Streptophyta; class Magnoliopsida; order Fabales; family Fabaceae; genus Vicia; species Vicia faba. The sequence goes on from OX451737.1 coordinate 568,606,555, forward strand.
CTTGGATAAAGCTTGAATCAAATGGATAATAGCTCAAAATCAAGTGTAATCTTCTGATTGATAGATTTTGAGGTTTAGAGGTCTGCAAAACAAGATTGTGCAACATAGGCTTGAGACTTGAATTCTTGTTCATCACAAAAATGACCTATAATTCCAGTTTGAAACCCTAACTTCCTCTCTTCGATTCTCCTTGCTCAAGAATGATCTCAAGGAGTTATTGGATATTTTGGAAAGCTTGTAATGTTCTCTATAATCCATATTTGAATTACTTTTGCAAAATCCAAGTGGAACTATGTGAAACTTAGCCAAGAAGTTAGGTCAATATCCTGACCAAAAATGCTCAAAATTTCACTAGGTGTTTTAGTTTCATGACCATGACTTCATGGATTAATAACTTTAGATCCAAGCATTTCTAGGAGAAGTTATGTAAAGCAATGTTTTAGATCTCATGGAGATCTACAACTTTCATGTTGAAAGTTTATTTTGAATCATCTTGCATCATGGTGAAAAATTGGCTCAAAGTTGTGAAAAAATATGAAGTTTTCAACACTTAAAAAAATTTCTAAGTTTCGAAATTTTGACTTTTCAAAATGAAATCTTGACTTTTTGATTTCTTGATGAACAAGTTTCATATTTTGACATGTTTTGATTAATTATGATCTTTGACACTTGATTTTGACCAAAAAAGTCAAAGTTTGACTTTTCAGTATATAATTGACTTTTGATTAGTTGACTGAAAAATCCACTATCAATCAAATGACCTTGAGAAATGTTTTGAGTCATGTCATTAAGTCAAAATGATGCAATTGAACTATTGAGATCATTCCTCAAACCAATTAACTATTTGCTAGGTCAAAAATCAGAAATTGCCCTTTCTCAGGCAAAACCCTAATTTTGACTATTTTGCCCTTTTGATGATCTTATCAAATTTCTTGAGGAATTATGGTCCAAACTTGACCAAATTATACATATGAGTTCATAATGTTGATATGGATAAAAAATTATGAAGTTTGACTGTAAATTGGCCACAGTTGACTTTTTCTCCAATACAGCTGATTTTTAGGTCAACTGATCAATTGATTGAGCAAAAATGTGATCCAAGACTTGAAACTTGACATGAGAAATCTTGGGGGTCCATAATTATCTATGAAAGTCATATGAGGCATTAAAAGTTTAAATATCCTTGTACAATCTCAAACCCTAATTTTTAAATACAACATCCAATTATTTAAATTATTAAAAATATAATTAAATTCTAGTTTATACTAAACCACAATATCCATTACTTCCGCACTAAGTTAAATAATTCTACTCACACTCATTTATTAAATGAAATGAAATAAATAAATCAAAAACACTATCAAACTCAATTAAAATAAAATAATAAAAAGTCAGGATGTTACACATTTGGTCAACACTATTATACCACTTTAGTTATACTTTAAATGTAATTTATAACAAAAAAGAAAAATATGGCAGGCCTCGGTCGTCGTGTTTTCAACTAGATCATAAAACTAGCTATAATAATGAAATTTTTCTTGAATTCAGTTAACGCCTTATTAACTATATCGTAAAACTAATTATAATAACATAGAAAGTTAAATGAATTACATATCACGGGAGATCGGTCAACGTTCATTTTATTTAATTTATAGGCGTTCTGATGGGCGCTACCACATGCTTAAGACTAAAATTCCTTCCTTTATCTTCATCAGTACAAATGAATTGTATCTGTAGTGATATATTTAAGAGATTCATACGAGGCTACACGGGGACTAACTCTTATTTAAAGATAGAAAAATATAAAAAATTGGAGATTTAAATTGAGGTTTTTAAAAATTAAAAATAGTATGATACGTTTGGTTATTCTGGTTCTTTTGAACTCAAACTACTTCGGTCTATCCGTCAAGGTGATTTCGTCTCTCTCAATTGAGGTCTTAATCCATTAATCAAAACTTGATTACAATTCACGAAGACAATTGTCAACGTCTTCTTGAGATCCAACATTAACTTGGTTTCTCAAGGAATTACAACTCACAAAGACTATCGTCAATGTCTTCTTGAGACTAAACCACAACTTGGTTTCTCAAGGAATTATAATTTTTCTAACAGAAATAATGTGTTTAACAAATGCTTCTAAAAAGCTATATCACAATTGTGATGTTTACACAAAGATTAAAGCACAATGATAAAATAGAGAATTTGATTGCTCTTGTTTGATATGCGCGTGTGATTCTCTTGAATATTTATATTGTATGCGCTCACACTTTGATCCATCTTCATAGTCTTTGTATATAGAAGAAGTGAATTGAATCGTTGGATACATAAGAAATTATCTTTGGGCGGTTGATAAAATGTTGTTAATGCACTTTCCAAAAATACAGATCTTGTCTTATTCTAGCCGTTACTCTTTGATTTGTAATGAATGAATTGTAACGCATCAGAACTTTGTTTCTTTGAAATATGACCAGAATAAGAATATTAATGTTGAGACTGTAGATCATCAGAGTTTCTTGAGATTCATATGATCAAAACTTGGATGAGACAGACATGTTGAAGCTTCTTTGTACTTTTAGAATATCCACTTATCATAGTATAGCTTTAGCTTAAGTGCTAAGTCTTAGAACTTCATAATAGATGAGTGTGTTGAGACTTCATTTATTCTTTCAGAACTTTACTTATGAGAGTATCATAATTTAGCTTGCAGCTTTGGTGCTTCAGAAGTTATAACATCAGAACTTTTTCTATTGAGCGTGTTACACATAATTGCTTCTAAGTTTGTACATTTCGTCTAATCAGAACTTTAAAATGCAAATACTCGCATCATTTTCTATGCTCTTTTGTCAGAACTTCTCTGTATATTTAAATAATTTATTAGAGAGCATATTTATTATTTATATATCATGTATTTGTTATCATCAAAACTATTACTAAGATGTAGAACTAAACTATGTTTTAACACTTATTAGGCACTCGCCTAAAGGTATATCGCCTAGACATGATTCCTACTCACTAAATGGCTCGCCCTAACGGGGGAAAATGAATGGTGACATGTATGCAGTCCATAACCACATGTAGGAGTAGTTATAACCATTATTCACGGAGAAGTAGGCATTTAACAAGTTTCACGATCAACCCAACCTATTGTTGAAAAAATGGTCATGGGAGGAAACTAGAATTTGCCTCTCTCTTATTCTCTACAATAGTTCCTCATGAACAAGGGTCCTCGTACGCTGAATAACTCTGCTGGAGCAGTATCACGATTATATATGTAAAGGAACGATGTCACAATTCAATAACAAACCAGACCAACACAAGTTTGGCCAAAGACAAAATCGGAACAAGAGCGTCCAACCTTTGAGGGACACAATAAGAAATCCCATAACCGATGGGGTGAGAAGGTCGGGGATCAATCAAATCCTCATGGTACTAAACCCTCCAAGAGGCACAGAGGTAAAGATATTTCCCACTAAGAACATCAATCAAAGAAGTCCAAGCCAACTCAACCTTCTGTTGAGAAAATGGTCTTGGGTGGCAACCCGAATCCTCCTCCTTCTTATTCTCTATAACAGTTCCTCATGAATAAAGGTCCTCGTACGGTAAAGGAGGTTCAACTGTGTTCTCCTAAAGGGGACTAAACTTATATTTGGAATTTGTCTGATTCTATGAGGCATGAAATGATAGAAGAAATAGATTACAACATGCATTAGGGTGTCACTTTGATAATAAATCAGAATCGTTGATTGAGGGGAGCCTTTCCTCCAAGTAGTATGAAGAGGGAGAAGGTGCTCATAAAAATCAATTTGAATCCATCCTCATAGGCTAGAATAATATTCGGGAACAACTAGTCATTTTATAGAAATACGTTAAGGAGCAAGATGCCCCCTCTGATCTTGCGGCTAAGGTGACTCTCTTAGAAGGGTTGTTGGAAGAAAAAGATAAGACTCTTAGGGAGTGGTATTTTTTGAATAAGGCATAGAAGTCTCTTGATGAGTCTACAAAATATTTGGCTGATGCTCGAGTTACCCTTGCTTCTTCCTCGACCAAGATGATGGGGAGGGAAGATGCCATGGAAAGGGAAAATGATGATTATGCCAAAGAGGAAAAATCCTACGAGAAGCACTTGGTGGATTTCACAAGAAACTTGAATAGTTTTTCGAACTCAGCTGCAGCATCATGGAAGCCTTCTTCCAAAATTCCCTGAGTTAGATGGAACTATTATGCTCTAGAGTGGAGATTCCATGAGATCAACTGGATGCAGAGAAAAAAGTTGCAGAAGGGAAGTCGATCGCTTCTGAGGATTAAATATTATAATATTTGAAATAATACTTTCCTATAAATATTTTATAACTTCCTTTTACAATTAATCCTACTTTCTTACTTCGAACGGTCTTTGTTTCGTTGCTTGAATGATTTTTTTATCATATGATCTTGAATGATTTTATTTCATCATATAGTCTTGAATGATTTTATTTTATAATTAATTGGGTGTCATTAGCCTAAACTCGAGCATTCGTCGATCAAATTAAGAGTCGAACTATTCTTTGACGTCTACGGGGGCCATGTATGGCTAAGGGTCGGTCCTCCTTCCATAACTCCAAGTGAAAACCTGGTTTGAAGCCAACATTTCCATGACTCCATTATCTACCATATGGAGTGGCTAGCTACCAAGAGGGGATGTGCCGAATGCAAACATGCATTTCTCTGGGTTGGCTTATATGCCTATTCTGGCACCTAAAATCCTAAGAAATTTCAGGTTCTAACTCTGAAGGTGCATTTCTCTAGTTTAAGCTTCATGTTGTATTGTTGGATGCGTCGAAACACACTAGCCAGGTGATCGTCATGTTGCTCTCCCTTGCTAGATTTGACAAATATGTCTTTCATGTAAACCTCTAGTGTTTCCCATAATTCTTCTTAGAAGATTTTGTTCCTCGTCCTCTAGTACTTGGTTCATGCATTCTTCAAGTAAAAAAGCATGATGTTGTATGGAAAACTAGCTCACTTTTTCATAAAAGGCAATATTGTCCATATCCGTCTCGTACATGGGTATCTGATTATATCTGAAATATGCCTCCAAGAATGATTAGAGTTTGTAATTGAATGGATTTTCTACCAATTTATCGATGTTTGTGAGTGTGTACGTGTTTTTCGGACAAACTCACTTGAGGTCAATGTAGTCAACACACGTTGTCCATTTTCCATATACCTTTTTAACTAGAATGACATTGGATAGTCATTCAGTATATCTTACTTCTAAAATAAAGTTGGTGTCGAGTAGGCTCTAGATTGTGTTCATGGCTGCTTCAACCTTTTCGGGAAATTGTTGTCTTGTTTTCTAGGCCACATACCAGGCAGAGAGTCTATATTCAATAGGTGACAAGCTATTGTAAGGTTTATGATAGGCATCTCATATGGAGAAATTACGAAAAGATCGACATTGGCTCTGAGGCATTCAACGAGTCCTTACTTTACTGAGTCATTTTGTCTATGGTGACGACAAGGTAATATGATGATTTTAAGGCCAGTGAGCATATGGTGACTTCCTCAGATGGATCAAACATCATCATCTTAATTTCGAGCAAGATTGATGTAACCATTTGTGACTCTTTGAATCAAAAGGGTCTGATCAATGAAATTCGTGAGAATCAAAAGTTGGTTCTTATAGACAACGTCACTATTCCATTTAAGAACCATAAATAATTAGTAATGGACTGAAATATGATCCAGATGCGATAGAGTGAGCTTTCAATACGACGAAGTGGGGTGGACATACAAGGTTAACACAACAATCTTAGTGTGAGAATGAGTAGAATATTGGTGTCTTGGCGCGTGGAGAACTTTATATATGAAAGACGGTTAATACTGTCTCATGTCACTTGATGTAAATGTTGATGATCCTTCAATTAAATCTAACAACAAATAATTACTCTAGAACAATAATCGAATATTGGTATTTTGTCAACGGAATCATTCAACTTCAACAATCCACCATTCATGCCTTTAAATTGAGCTTTTTGTAATTTAGTCATTTAGTATTTAAACCAAAAGCCAGTCCAAAACTAAATATATTCACATATAAATCATTTTACTTCCAACTTATATTTAACTAAAATCAATTTTATATAATAATTCACTTAAAATCAAATTTTGTTATCGGAAAACCAAACACGATCTTAAAGTGATAGTATTGGAATTGGTTATACATTTCTCTTATAAATAAATTATCTTATGCTTTGTATTGGAGGGTAGGATGGAAAGAGTCAAAAATGGCAGAAAAAGAAGGGTCCTACTTTGTGACAGAAGCTAGAATTGTGAGGATAGGTATGGGGTTATAGCTAGCTAGGTAGCTTTATAGACTGACACCCCACTAACATGAACAAAAGTTGAAAAGTGACCTCTGCTAAAATTACCTCCATAATTATTCTCTTCTTTTCTTTTTTTCAACTCCTACTACTACTCTCCTGTGTGCTGCTAAATTACTTGTTTTTTTTTTTATTTTTAAACTCAATTCTCTTACTTTCTTCTCATATACTAGTGCACCACATATTAAGCATACTTACCTTTACTTAATTTTTTCATGCAAAACATCAACTTAATTATTATTCATTATTTACTTTATTTTTGTAAGAAAATTTGTTTGATTAGAAACTATTTTAAAAATAACAATAATTGATAAAGTGAAAAAGTACTTAAATTACATTTCACTAGAATTAATACATATTGAATCATCAAAAAGTAAAACCATTATTGCAATGATAAGATTACCCTTTTGTAAAAAGACTTAGCCTTGTCCGAACAAACTCTTTTATTTTCATAAATACTAATTCTTTTTCTTTTGTTTTTTAACTTTTAAAAACATTGAGTTTTTTTTTCTTTTTTCTTTATTTAAAATTGTTGATTTATATATATATAATAAACAAAAAATCGTCTCACTACATTATAAATTTGTATTCCTTTTTAATACTCGAATTGATGATTTTCCACTTTTATTTCATAAGTTTGAAATCTATAATTCAAATTGAAACAACAATTTCATTTCATACACTTAAGACTCAATATCAGTTTTTTTTTTCCTTATCTCTCTCTTAATTTCACTTTCGCAAAAATATATTTATAATAGAGACAGAGTAAGATTAAAAGAGATAAAGATGAAATAGATAAATAAAAAAAATATGACATGAGAAGATTCATGTTCTATTATTTCATAAAGTTATAGACAAATTTAGATAAAAATATGAATTTTTTTAAAATTATTGATTATAAATAACAACAATCTTATAGACAAATTTAGATAAAAATATGATTTTTTTAAAATTATTGATTTATAAATAACAACAATCTATTTCCCTTTTAAAAGAAAATATAAATAATGTCTTAAACTATGGACCAACAAGTTGCACCTTTAACTCAAATAATAATTGTCCATTAAACTATTTCACCAATTCTATGTTGAACTTGTATTTTACACAAACATCACCAATAAGCCATAACATGATAACATAAAATAATATTATATAAAAAAATAATTAATTAAATGCATAATATCAAACTATTTAACATACATAACATATAATATCTAATAAAAAGACATAATATTAAAATACCAAACCTAATACATAATATTAAATAGATCCCAATATAATACATGTAACATCCTAAAAATACAGGTTCTTTAATTAAAATATAAATAATATTATTTCTAAAATGGTATTACACATTCACAACATGCAAACTCTTTTAAGTTAATTAAAAATTTGTAACGAATTTAACATTAACATATATTTTAAATTTATCTCTTCAAAATAAAGTATTTGATTGAATTTAAACAAATCTAAAACAATCAACTCAAAGAACGACAAAATTCGTTTTCAAATGTTACATAACAGAGTAACTGAAAACTAAATAAAAATAATAATAAATAAATAAAAACTTCAATACTATCTTCCAATTCATAAGAGCTATTACTCCTCTTAAATATCTTTACCACGGCATACAAAACACCACAAACAAAACAAAAAAAGAGTGAGAATTGCTCAAATATAATAACGGTGTAAAATATAACAAGAGTAACATCATGCACATCAATCACCAAACACATAAATAATGTCCACAAGAATGCACCAATCACAATGATTACTCGATCACATTTCAGGTATGTTTGCAAATGTATTCACTACTCGACTCTATATGTATCTGGTATCAATTTAGACATCAGAGATATATCACTGATCTCGTCCACTCAACAATGATTCATTTTCAAATCGGGTTCCACTTCGAACCCCACTAGTCACTGATCCATACTTCTGAATCAGCAACTCATCACTGATTCCCACTTCTGAATCAACAACTTATCTCAGGACTGATGTCCACACATCAATCACTGACACATATGATGCATGGCAATTCAACAACAACACAAAAGTGTAATATCCACCATTGGTTCCACCTCGAACCGTACACAATAACAATTAAGGTAATCACAATAGTTCTCACTCTGAACTATACGCCTCAACATCAACAACGTATAATTATATTTATGAGCATATAATTATACCAACAACCCACAACTCATACACATAATTATAATTCACAACATATAATTATGCAAAACATCTCAAAGATTATCAAACTCATCATAGTATTTTATCTCAACACAAAAATCAAGGTCATAAAATTTCTCATCAATAATAATCTCAACATCAACATCAACATCCCTCCTCATGGAGTAATCATTAATTCAATCAATCACAAAAATCAAAACAAAATATTTTCATCGTCATTAACCATTAATTAGTGTTATGCTGAAGCGGCAAGCAAAAGATTGAAAGTATTTTGGGTTTTATTGTATCCACGGAGATCAGTGCTACTGAATTGCTATTCACATTTATGAGTTTGAATTAAAATGAGTTTAAAGTAAATTGCGGGAATTACAGTTATTTAACAAAAAAATAATTCATTCTTCATAGAGTAGAGAACTCTCGGATTTGCATTTTATCTATCATATCAAATACTTAAACTTACTACCCATTTGTACTCAACCTAAATAACTCGTAAATATTATCATGTATCTCTCACACAGAGGTTATCTTTAACGCCAAGTGAGACAACGACCGTATTACTTACGTGGGTGATCTCTCAGTGCAACACAAACAACATAGAAGAATTAAGCTCTGATAATCAAATGAATATTAAGCCTAAAACTATCTCTAGAGTCTAGAACCTAATAGATATTCATCCTAAATTCGAATTCGACCCGTCCGTGTCCGCAACAACTCAAACCCAAATAAAGAAATCAATCATCAATATTGATTTGTAAAATGAGTTTATACAACACCATGAGCAATAAATATACATATAATCAAGGTAAATTTACATACAAACTCATAACAAATGAAAACTACAAAGGAAAGAGAGAAGAGGAATCAAAATCTCTCGTGATGTCAATCACAATCCAAGAATCATCCACCCCCAATCATCGAGTTTCAACCTCCATTGATGCTTTTCTGATCTCTCAATACCAAAAAATATTGGTTGATGAATTAGGAGCAAATACCCTAAAACATAACCTAAAAGAAAATATGTTTTTACCCCTAAATATGAGTTTTTGCCCATACCGTCTCGTCCGACGGCGAAACAGTTTGCCCGACGCTCAAAAAAATATTTTTTTACGCTTCTGGGTCGCCTCTGGCTCGCCCGGAGAACATGAGTCGAGGCTAACAACAAACATAAAAATTCAGCACTTGTTTCTGCCATAACTTGAGAATCGTAACTTCGATTTAGGCACGGTCGGAAGTGTTGAAAATCTTATTCAATGATATATCTAAAAGTAACTAAATATCAATGATTGAATACCTACAAAAATGAGATAAAAACAATGAAACTCAATGATATTTACATGATAGCGCTATATATACACTATAACTTAAATTATACAGAGTATACACTAAAGTTGAGGTTTATTAACGAAAAGCAAATGAGTTAAGCCGATGAGTGCTAATTATTCACACTCAAGTTCACAACAATTTATCACTCAACAAACTCTCTCCAAATTAAAACATTGTTTGTCCTCAGACAAAGTCAAACAACCTAAAGAAATAAAAGACGATAATACAAGAATCACGAATTAACAGGTTTTAAAAACGGAAAACAATTGTATGGTTCAAATAAAAAATACAAGCAAAGTAAACTTACCACTATCGTACAACGAAAACATAAAAATGAAACGAGTACTAAGTATAAAAATCATACTAAACATTCTAAAATAAAACATGTGTAATCATGAATCACACCTAACAAAAATTCATCGAGGGATGAAAAACACACAAAGGTAAAGATTTGACACTCATCCACAATCTTACAAACAATAGACTAAATTATGCATTCATCCAAAAATTCACATTGAACATATAAAAACAAGAATCACAAGGGCTTTTCAAGATTAAAACGCAGGTTGGTTAAAAAACAAGGGGGCAATTCCTAAAGCTAATTGAAACAAAACTTACTTATACCTAAGGGAGTGATCAACTCAAAATGTTCAAACACAAAATTTCCAATCAAACTTCTTATTTCATCCCAAGTGTTACACCAAACACGTACTTATTAGCACAATTATTCTTTTATTTTTGTTTTCTTTTCAAAACTTTTCCATTTTTTTTCTTTCTATTTCTTTTCTTTCTTTTTCTTTTCTTTTCTTTTTCTTTTAATTTTCTTTTCAACCTCATAGCAATAAACACATAAGCGAACAAATATTATTCTCTCTAACTTGAATTCAACCAACATCAAAGTGTGAATACTCCCTACTTTCTAAGGCAAAGCAAAAATTCAAACCATAAATAATGGTTGAGGATTTAAGAAAACAAAGAATCAACATCCATTCAAAAAGGTGAACTAAACACTCATAGACAAGCATCAAGTTCAAAAACAACATGGATATTGACAAAAAGGCTCAAAGAGGTTAGCAAAGGCTCACACACTCACGTAGTGAATTAACTATTTGGTTAAGTAGTTGTGCTCAAAATGAAACAAAATGTCTTGATCCTTTTCATGCTTTCATACAATCAACATAAATAAAAGATTTAACATAATAAAATCCAGTTAAAACAAGAATTGTGGTCTCCAACATATATGAATAATAGAAAGCTTCCTCACATTTGGGGTAAAAATGAACTAAAGTGATTCAATCAAAAAGCAAGTAATGTAACATAATGAATGACATGAAATTTGTACAAATGAAAATTTTCTTAAACATGTTATGCTATAGAAAGTGATAAATTAGCACCTGGCATGTATCAACTTCAAACAATATCATTACCATACATCCGCAAGTTGAAACGGTCAACTTGGAAAATCACCTCAAACTTCCTCAAGCTACTCAAAACAAGCTCTTGGACAAACACAAAAATAACACATTAGAACAACTACTATAAATATACTAAAAGTGAAGATTTAAGAATTTTAAGAACTGGTCCTATTTCAATTTGTTTAACCAATTCACCACACTACCTATACTAATAGAATAAAAATAATAAAGAAACTAAAAATAATAAAAACATGTTGGTTTTACGTCGTAAGCTCGACGCCTATTATTTATATACACTTCTCCCAGTTGCCTCTTTACACGGTTAGTGTTCACCGACGGTGAAACCTAATCAAACACTTAGCAAACGTGAAGAGAAACATACATATACACTAAATTTACAAGTATCAAAAAATGTAAAATTCACAAATATGATAAACATATACAAGTATAAATATAAACAAGTGAAGATAGATAATATATACGATATCAACAAAACTCCAAAACAAAGAAACTATCACAATATGATCCAATAAAAACACCAATCCCCGACAACGACGCCATTTTGCTGAAGCGGTAAAGCAGCAAGCAAAAGATTGAAAGTATTCCGAGTTTTATTGTATCCACAGAGATCGGTGCTACTGAATTGTTGTTCAACAAGTCTCGCGTTTATGAGTTTGGATTAAAATGAGTTTAAAGTAAATTGCGGGAATTAAAGTTATTAACAGAAAAATTATTCATTCTTCGGAGAGTAGAAAACTCTCGGATTTGCATTTCATCTACCCTATCAAATACTTGAACTTACTACCCAGTTGTACTCAACCTAAATCACTCGTCAATATTATCACGTATCTCCCACATAGATGTTATCTCTAAAACAAAGTGAGACAACGACCGTATTACTCGCGTCAGCGATCTCTCAGCGTGACACAAACAAAACAGAAACATTAAGATCTGATATCCAAATGAATATTAAGCCTAAATCTATATCTAGAGTCTAGAATCTAATAGATGTTCATCCTAAATCTGGAGTCGACTTGTCCATGTCTGCATTAACTCAAACCCAAATAAAGAAAACAATCATCAATATTGATTTCAAACTGCACCTCAATTGGAGTCACAAAACTCAAGTTATGATGAAAATAGCATCTGAACAAAATCAGCATGGTCGTGACGGGTGGACCATCACAAAGATGATGACCGTCAGCTCGTTCAACATAATGATGGGCGGACTGTCACAAAGGTGACGCCCTTCACCGCTAAAAAAAGCATAATTTTTCCCTTTTCACCATAAGAGGACTTTCGCGCCTTCGATTTTGATTCCGTAAAAATCAGAATGCTCAAAATTTGACATACATTAATTATATAACAATTATAACATCATACAACACATATATTACAGATCCTAACATCATTTTATCATCAATCTATCTCAAATCTAAGAACATGTTTATCAAACCAAAACCCCTTAAACATAAACATTCAAACTCAGATTTGCACATACACATCATACACGAAATTCATCAATAAAATAGAGCACGATTTTCATAACAATCACAACAATGATCACATATTTCACACAACTTTCTCCAAAACACATAAGCTTCTTTAATGGTGAAAAAGATGAGAAAACCTAGAGGAGGGTGAGAATCTCTCTCTCTATCCTTCATGCATTTGATATCAATATTAGAGTAATCCCCCTCCCTTAACTTTCTAGCAACAAATCTAAGGTCTTAGCTATGGTTTATTTTTCCTAGAGCTCCCTTTAGGTTTCCCCCTCCTTGCCTCCTTTTCACTCTTTTCACGTATCAGACCAAAAACCTTCACCCCCTTCACTTTTTCTATATAAATGACCTAATACTAATTTGTTTAATTAACAACTTTCCCTTAATTATTTGTAACTCTCTCCTTATCCCACCACTTTTACAAAATACTAATTTCCACCCCATAACTCACAATTCTTATTTTCTATCATTTTAATTAAATAAAATTCCACTAATTCTCAATACAACCCAACAAACACCAAATAATTCATATAAATCACATAAAGCATTTTATTACTCAATTAAACAAATAAAGAGCAATTAAAAAATTTGATTAAATAATTAATTAAAAATTTGAGGCGTTACGACATGCACAACCAACCCTATTCTCTTGAACCTCATGGGGCATTTCAAACCTATGTGAATATTTGTTGCACAACATCTTGAGTGTCTTCCTCTAAAGATCCATCATACATTATTCTAGTTGCAATATCTCATATATGAATACACCTAGGAACCAAATTAGTTGTGCCTTCTTTTTACATCATTTCCTTTATAAGTGCTTCCTTATTAATTGACCTCAACCACTCTCCTTCGAGCGTGGGCAACAGGTAAAATTGTGATATTTGAAAAAAGTACTTCATATGTACCTCAATAGTCTCTCAGGTATACAGAATATGGTTGACTTAATCATTTATAATCAGCTTAGTTTTGGTCAACTTTATATTGAATCATCAAAGTTGAGCAGAGATGACTTAATGCTTAAGAATAGTACACACATATAAGAATGGACACAAGACTCACTAAAGAAAGTATCATACTGGGATCCACATTGGATCTACATGGAGTAGAGCATATTTCATCGTATGAGCATGTGACACGGTGGTCAGTAGCTCATGATAATTTGGCTATAGCTCGTGGTGACAAGATCTATTAGTCTAGTAACTCTGATAGCATTATTGAACCATGTTTTAATGAGAGCATTAAAACAAATTATTTTCTGACCTTAATGACATATTTGAGTACTAGAACACAAAGTTGGAAGAAGAAAATAATAAATTAGAAGTAGTGTATAACAAAATAGAATAAATCATATAAAAAATATTAAATAGAGACATACATATAGTACCTCTCTCTCATATACGTCTTTCAACGTGGACACCACATATTGGCAAGATAAACATGTCGTATGATCCTCGTGAGACTGTTGTGACTCCTCATACTCTAGCTCTACCTAATGTACCTCTATTTGCGACTCGTTTTCTCATCTAATGCTCATCTCAAATAGAGTAGTTGTGACCATGTCCCTACTAATGCGTTCAAATTTTTCCATTTATAAAGCATTGAGAAAATATAACGGAATCAATACATGTGAGTATTGAGTCATCACGAAGATGAAGCATTCACATTAGGTCAAAGACTCATCCAAATAAGTTAGAGAGATATCACATATTCATCCAAAATCTTAAAATAATTGATGTGGATCATCTCACTTATAAATTGTTCAACCTCCATTTTTCCAAATAATATGAGACTTACACAACTCATATTTTTTTCTCAACGGTCTTCTCCTCAAGTGTGAGTCCATCCATTATACTCCCCTTCAAACAAAAGCTTTTTCATCCACATACTTCTATCACCTTGACGTACACCATTACCACGTCACTGACACTTCAACGAGACACGCTTTCTGACCACCACCATGTCACAGATATTTTTGATACAAAGAGTTGATCTTTTAGTCAAACCTGACTATGATACCACTATTGGGTCATCTTGGGAGGGGGGCATCCACATTAGGTCAAAGACTCACATAAAGGTCAAAAACTCATCTAAACAAGTTAGAAAGACACCACATATTCACTAAAAATCTTAAGATAATTAACGTATGACTTCTCTCACTTATAAAGTATTTAACCTCTACTTTTTTAAACAACGTGAGACTTACACAACTCACACTTGTTTCTCAGCAATGAGAACAATACATGAAAACATACATTAGACACTTTTAAAACATAAAGAAAACAAATGATGCATGCACTAAACACATTTTAGATTATAGAATTATTTAGTCAAAACCGAAGTAAAATCAGATAAACTAAATTGAAGTGTTAAAAATTGTTTGAACCAAAAAACAATAGCCGTTTTTGTAAAACCGTCCGATTCAAAAGAATGCATCAAATTGATTTATTTTTTTTTAAATTTAATATTTCAATATCAAAACTTAAAACATTCATCAATCATAGAAAATAATTCTTGTTTTTTCTACAACCATACAAACTTTTAAGTTCTATCACTCTATTATAGTTTTTCTTTCAACTACACTCCATCATTACCATGTTGTATCTTTCAAACGTAGTCACGTTGTCCAGCTTAATATTGGCAGTCATTCAAGTCAATATTATTTGTTATTGCCATTTATTACTTGTTTGTCGTCGTTCAACTCGAATTTACTTATTGTTGTTCAATTAAATATGTTATATTATTTATTTTTGATAATTTAATCTTATTTAATTTAAGTATACTTAATTATTTGAGTTTTATTTTAATTATTATGTTCTATTATTTTGATTTTAATTTTAATTAATTTAATTTAATTGATTGTAATTATTTAATTTATTTAAATTATTCTAAAATAAAGATCAAAATTAAATATATAACTATATTATGTTATTTTATGTACGGTTGATATTTGTAGTATTAAGTTTGTACGAGATTTTTATTAAATGAAGATATGATTGTTTTTGTGTATGACATATTTATAAAATTTAATTTTATATTATTAACTTATTTAGTAAATTATTACTCTTTAAACCAAATATTTTATTACTCCCATCTCGATCTTCAATCTAACTTTTAAAACATCGGTAGACATCCTAGAATTCAATTAGAACATACTAATTTTTATAGGTTCCATCCACCTTATGTAATCACCATTTTATTATATCTAGCGCGTGTGGGTTTAGAATAGGTTACCAAGTTTCATAATATATATATATATATATATATATATATATATATATATATATATATATATATATATATATATATATATATATATATATATATATATATATATATATATATATATATATATATATATATATATATATATATATATATATATATATATATATATATATATATATATATATATATATAAAGTTAGGTATGAATTTTTGTTTAAAAAATTGGATAACTCATCTTTATATATTTAAAGGGTCAAGTGTTCTAAAAATATTTTTTTTAAATATTAAATAAAAAATATTTTTTATAAAAATCAATTATTTCAATTTTTAATACATTGATTATCCATATTTTTGAAAAATCTTATTACTTTAAACACTTAAGACGTGTTTCAAAAACATTTTTTAACATTTCTCATATCTAAAATATTTATAGATGATTAAAATAATTATAAAATTCTACGGTATCCAGTTCATATACGTGTTGCAGTCTCTACCCCTTATTTAAATTCTCAAAACTTATATTAAAAATCAAACTAACTAATAGTTTAATTGTGTAGTCCGTAAATTCACAGTAACAAAATTCTATATACTTCACAATTATGAGTTTAATAGACATTAATAAATATGTATGGAGAGTGTAAAATTATTTTAACTATCATCTAATAATAAATTAACAATTTATTATGCAATCTAAATAATTTTAAAATATAAAAATAATTTAATAGAATATACTATAATATTTATTAGTTAATAGTATAAAATTATTTTATATGATTAATATATATTTTTTCTAATAAACTATTATATCATTTACATATTAATAATAAAATATTTTAATTTAGTTAATAAACCGTAATAGTTTAATTAATATGCTGTAACATTATATATATATATATATATATATATATATATATATATATATATATATATATATATATATATATATATATATATATATATATATATATATATATATATATATATATATATATATATATATATATATATTATCAATTACTTATAAATGACCATACTATTAAAAATAGTTAGCTTTAATTATAATGATACTATAAAATGATATACGTAAAATTATGTGTATTTTATTATTAGTATATTTTTTTATTCTCAATTACTTTCAAAAATAAATAAATAATAGAATGTTTTTTCTTTTGTGAGAGATACATTGTGTTCCGGGGCATTCACAAAGTTCATAAAGAAAAAATCAAGATTGAATCTGTAGTATAGAATATGTAGACTCTTGTTATAACCAACAACATGAAATTTTGTCCTCGAACGTATCAATCATCATTTAATTCAATTTGACGGTTATTCGCAAAACACGCCACATCATACATGAACAATTTCAACCACTCTTAGTATATCACGGTAAAATGCGTTATTTTAGGTTTTCAAATTCATTCTTACTTATATTTATCTTTTGATTTCTCTCAATGACTTGGGTGTTGAAGTGTTAACCTTGTGGACAAATCCTCCTCTCCACCGCATCAAATATATATATATATATATATATATATATATATATATATATATATATATATATATATATATATATATATATATATATATATATATATATATATATATATATATATATATTATAACAAGACACAACTCGCTACTTCACATTCCTTTTCTAGTTTATAATCAAACAATGACGCTATCTGTGAGAATCAACTTCTAATTTATGCTAATTTCACAAAAAATCCATGTCTGTCCATCAAAGACTAAATCTCCTTTTCTTGAAGTTTCAACAATCTTTTTCCTTGAAGTTTCAACCTTCTTCTCCAACAGATATATCATCGAATTCATCACGCATGGTGACATCCAAGTTCACTCGATTTGATGAGGTTGCCATAGATTTTCCTCTTCATCCTCCTCTAAAAGAATACGATTCAGTTTTAAAGGCATTTCATTTAGAACCTATACAATAACACTTTGATCCTCCAAGAGTCGACCAAGGAATATTCCAGGCTCTTTTGTTCTTTAGATTCACACAACAGCCTCACAAAGGCGAACCATCGCATCGACCTCCTCACTTACCTGTTATGCCTGGACAAAAATGGCTTCCAAGCCTTCAGGTGTTGCAAGCGAATCTCGGTGTACATGGAGCTACAAACTTGCTAAACATCATCTATAATCTAGTGCACCGGCAAAATTCACAACTTTTTGCTGAAAGGATTCCTAGGATTCAAGAGAATATTCAATATGCTTCACCAAGACACAATATTGTACAAGAGGAGGGATCTTGAGGTGATTAAATAGTCTTGCTAGAGTCAGTTTTCATTGGCACAACTACGTCACTAGTTAAAATCTTAAAGTCGCAAGCTCACAACCGATATCAAGGAAAACGTAGTATAAATAAATGACTCAAGGGTGGTGTCATAAACGCCACTGACGTATGACTAAAGCAATCAAAGCCCTACAATGCCAATGAAAAAATAAATACGACAAACCACAAAATGGAAATTAAGGGCTCATCCCCTCTTGGTAGCTAACCACTCTAGAGGCATATGTGAGTCCTCATTACATCAACTTCGAACTAGGTTCTCACCCGGGGTATGTAATGGGTATCGACCCTTAGTTGGAGATGATCCCCAAAGATGTCCAACAAAAATTCGAGCATCACCTTGAAGAATAAGCTATCTCCTAAATAAACGAACTCGAGACTTAAAGGAATATCGTAAAAACATGTAAAGATAAGGGTAAGTAACATAAATTGAAATGCACATTTCCATTCAGGAACCATGAGGTTTACTTATACATTAAAGTTACTTAGGGAACAAGAAGAGTTGATACAAACAAAGGAAATAGAAGGACTATGTATTTGACTCATCCATAATAGAGACCAACTCATTATTCACTATTTGATGATCAGGTCAAACATTATTTTGTGAGATATGCACTTGAGAATAGAAAAATTCCACCTGGTGCAACACAATTCTCGAAGAATAAAATAATTATGGATAAACCTTCTTCTTCTTCTTCTTCTTCTTCTTTCACATACTCCTTAGACAAAGAGAGATTTTCAAGAAGCATCTCCCTAAGATTATCCCCAGTCTTCTTCCAACCTTTTCGAGCCTCTTTCAGAGAATCCTCTAGATCCTCAACCGTCTTAGGGGAAAAATCCAATTCCTCATTTTCTTTCAAAGGCCAGTGTGGTCGACGTCCAACGAGTATAATATGACAGATATACCAATTCCTTCTTTTTCGTAAAAGTATGTGTAGTTTTCTTAAGAAATATAAGCTCATATTTTCCCGACAGTTCTTAGACCAGAGCTCGCAAGAAGAGGGGGGAGAAGTTCCATTGGAGTTGACATAGTCCCTTATGTAGAGAAATATCCCCCCAAGTCTTGCTAAAGCGTTCAACGTTAGTGGATAAGCATCCTTTCCTCTTAAGGCACCTCAAACTCAGGACTAACAACCAGATTCCCTCCAGCCACAACTGGCAACGAGCACAAAACATTTTTCCACTATGATACAATTTGGAGACTCAAGAACCTCTACCTACAGCGGGGTAGATGAGAAAATAGTAACCATACCAATAGAGGTTGCTGCAATATGAAGTATTGGTGGCACCCACAACATGAGGACAATCTGATACGTCTTTTTCATCTATAGAATTATTTTGTAACATTTCATTTTATTTTAAAACTAATAATAGATTGGTTAGAAAGAAGAATACCAAAGGCTATTCGAGGAAAAAAGGGGGGGGGGGGTCCCCATGCTGCTTACCAAGAATGATCTACCTAGATTCTTTTGAGTTGACACCCACCAACAAATGTATATCTATGTATTGCTTCTATAATATCCCTAATCATACCTAAGTGTGGTTATTGGTATTAAGGGTGATTAGCATGAGTGATGGAAAAGTTAGGTCTTAATTAGACCATAATCCTTTAAGAGTGGTATAATTAGGAATTTCATTTCCTAAGAAAGGGCAAAATGGTATGTTGATATTGAATTTTTTGTGGCACTGATCTTAGCGTATCTTGAGTTTTGTAACTCGAAATAATATGTGGTCGGATGTGTTGGAAAGCTCATTCGAAGAGTTATACCACTTAGTAATAATATAATACTTAAGTGCATATATTTCCAGGTGTCCAAGGAATTGGAACATTATGATAGTTCCTCATGTGATTGGTACACTAACACTAATTTGTGAACAAAATTATCTGGCACGTAACACCGATTGAAGTTAATCCGACCGTGCAGAGCCGTAATTAGCTATTCATTATAAATTCTAATTAGAAGGGTCGTAATTAGCAATGGTATTCCATATGCTAAATCAAACAAATTGGATTCATAATTAGAACAGTGACTAAGTTCCAACCAGAAGGATTATGTTTCCAAAAAGGTATCTCGCTTCTGATTGGAAGTCGTAAAGATACACTGATACTATTAAGAGTATCAAAGAAGGAATGACTCCATTAATATGCCAATTAATTGAGAGTGTGTTATGTGAAAAATGAAATAATGTGAGGAATCATAGAAATTGGAAAAAGACTTGATGTTGAATTACTTTATGTGTAATGGCCGTAAATAATGGTTGATTACACACTTAGCCCATAAATGTAACCATAAACATTCGTTTCTATAAATGGTGTATACATTGGCCGTAATAGGTGGGAATCATTATAGAATTTTCTCATGTACGGGGTTTGTTCCCTAGTACCCATGGATTATTGAAATCCCGTAAGAAATAATTCACTAGAGTTGCAGATAATTATTAGTACACCCTATAGCCAAGAGGACTCCAAAGATAGGAGAACTCCACTAAGATGATTTGTATCACACACCATGTTAATTATTTCAGGTAGTTCAGCTCAGGAAGGAAGTAAAGGCACGACTTCTCAAAGACTCGGAAGACAGAAGATGTTTATGTTTCTGTTGTGTTATTGCCCATGAGTAGTATTTTTCTTGTATTGGATGTATTTATCATGTATGTGTGTTGCCTTGTACTTGTTTATTACATGTATTAGATGTCACTTAGACACTTTCGATTGTACTAAGTGACACTTTAACATTTCAGATAATATGATTCTAGATACATATTATTTGGGGTGTTGCAGCTTCCCTTGTCTCTTATCCTCCGCGTTAGAAGGGACAACACCGCCGACATAGCCCAGAACCTCAAATAAAGATACCAATGGTCTTTTTAGGTAAATTTCCTCTTGAGACAAGTCCTCCATTTTGTAAACATATGATCTAAAACTCATCAAGAAATGTATTTGACGCCAGAACTTGGAGAACTTGACCAAACACTAGCAGGGCGACCCAAGCTCTATTGTACATATGTTGGCATAGGCCACCTTATTGAAGGGAGTGGCTAAGAAGTAATATAGTATTTTAAGTGTTTCATGTTGTTTGAATATGCATCAAACATCTTGTACACTTCCTAAGAGATATCAGACTATAACTCCGAGTTGAATCAATAGAGTTGCGTTGAGTTTTAAAGAGGTGTAAGAAGAGAAACGTAAACGACACACCATTTTTGTACTCACACTAATAGTGGAAAACCTTGATGTAGGCTTAGATCATTGGATGTAATTGTAAAGGGGATATTAATAAAGATTAAACACGCCGACCTCGAAATCATTGAACGGGAGGCGGAAACCTATCAAAGAGAATAAGCATTCATAGAAGGGAACAACACACTCTTTAAATTTACTACAAATCACCTTGTCTTCCTCAAGAAGAATCAAACCCAGTCCTAGGAGGGTCCCACTACTGTGAAGGCATGATCCAAACTGCCTTCAATAGCAAATACATATGTTGTATCTAGTGTCTCTCGATCCATGCACACTGACAAATTATCCCCTATTGTTTTATGAACTTTAGTTTTAAGACCCTCTTTATAAAGGTTCTTCCGACATATAAAAGGGAATAAATAGAAACATATTTCAAGGACATACTTAAAGGTAAATATGGCATCCCTATCAAAGTGCATCTACGACAAAGATTTTCCCAAAATGCAAAATAGACGGACTAGGACCCCTTGACCCTCATCTATAGAAACCCTAATACTGAAAGTAAGGTGGAAAGGAAGTGAAATCTAGGTGTTAACTTAAAAGAGATAAATTTGAGTGCTCGTGTGCTGAAAGAATGTGCATAAACTAGTTAGAGATGAAGAACTATGCAAGGAAGCTGACATAAATGGGGAAAATTGTGAATGAAGAAAAATACTAGTAGTTAATGAACTTCTTATATACATTTCCACTACAGTAAACAATGTGATCTACCACACCTGGAAGTGCGAGCTGCACCACTAATGATCGATATATCATTGTAAAATGTTCAAGAGTATTTGATCATCCTAGGTTATAGGAAACATCATTACTATCAGACATATGGACATATGTCAAAACCTCACTGCAAAAAGTTAATGGTCAAGAGAGGGACATTTAATGCACTTATTCTCAATGGTAACAACGTCCTATCAAGACCATTCACTTACTTATGTTAAATAATCAACCTAAAGATACACCTTGCAAGCCCTCATTCTACAGAATAGAACAAGGTTTGGGGAGAAACTATTCTGGGTCGTTCACAAAGCCCATAGATAAAGGCCCACGATTTAATCCCCAGTGGAAAGACATGCTGAGTAGGTAGAATTTTTTTATAACCAACCGTAGGAAATTCCGCCATACAACACATCAATCATGGTCTGATCCAATATGATGGTTGTCTGCACAACACACCCCATCATTCACGAATAATTTAACCACTCTTATTATATAATGATAAAACACGTCATTTCAGGTATTCAAAATCATTCTCACTCACTTTAGTTCTGTTCTCTCTCGTTGATTTTGACGTTGAAGTGTTAGCCATACATGTCAATCTCCATCTCCACCACATCCAAAATACATATCAACTGTAGCAAGACACAACTTCGGTACCACACATTTCTTTTCTAGCTCGTAACCAAACAGAATGGATCCTCTCCCTCTAAATTTTAGTTCAATGAAATTTCGACCACTTACTTACAAATAAAAAATATAAAAAACATGGAAACAAGAAAATTTAGAAGTGTGGATGTTAATTACTCCACGTCCGATGAAATTTACATAGGGATTCCATTACCGTAACCAAACACATTGAAAGAATAATGTATTATTCTCTCCATTTCAAAATGACTATCGTTTTAACAAAAAAAAATTATTTCAAAATGACTGTCATTCTCACTTTTCAATATATAAATCATTGATATTTTTCCAATTGTGTCATTTAATTTTTACTTTTTACACATCTTCCAACATACTAATAGGGTTAGTTTGGTAAAAGTGGAATACTTTAAAACAACATCATTGCATTCTTAATTAGTGTGCAAAAACCTTAAAAGACAATCATTTTGAAATGGAGGGAGTAATGTTACTTAGTATTCTCCCAGTCTCAAAATAATTGTTTTTCCAGCCTCAAAAAGTTGTCTCAAAATAATGGAGTTGTCTCTTTACTTTTCTAATGCAATTATAATTAACTTTTACCAATTTTACTCATTGTATACACTCTTTCCAAGTATGATAATGTACTACAACCAATAATAATAAATGGTAATTTTGTAAAGATATTGCTTTTATTGACTCAATCATTATTTTTCTTAATTTCCGTGTAACAATCTTAAATGACTACTCCCTCCGTTTCAAAATAATTGTCGTTTAAGATTTTTGCACACAAATTAAGAAATATAATGATGTAATCATAAAATATTACACTTTTATAAAATTAATCCTATTAATGTATTAAAAGTAGTTTAGAGAGTAAAAAGTAAAAAAACATAATTGAAAAAATAATAATCATTACTATATTGAAAAATGAAAATGATAATTATTTTGAAATAAAATTTATTTACTAAAATGACATTAATTTTAAAATAGAAAGACTATTATTTTAAGACAAAGGAAATATTAAATTACTTCTTCCGGCTTTATTTATAAGTAAAAAATTTCTTTGTAGGTTCATTGAATAATGGATGTATATGGTTTACATAAAAGACTAAATACATTCATTATTCAATGAATCTAAAAGGAGAATATTTATTAATAATAACGACAAAAGGAAATTTTTTTACTGTCTTGTCATCTTTTTGCACAATAAATCCCAATATACCATTCTATTCACTCAATAATCTCAATCTACCATCTTTTCAAATAAATTTTATTTTTGTCACAAAACATTCGTCAAGTGAATGGACAGAGCTGTTGTAAATTTTTATCATCTGCAAAAGTATTGGAAGCGTTGAAATTTATTGGATGGACGGAAGAGTTCTAACGTTATATTAAAAAAAACGACATATAAACAGCTCCGTCAGTCCAATAGGTGGAAACTATGTAAATTAAAGACCATCTATCTATCTAACAGAAGGAGCTTCTTATTTTTATTTTTTTTTTGTTTGAAAATATGGTATATTGGAGAATATGAATTGAAATGTATGATAATATGGAAATGTATGTTGATAAAAATTTCGCAAGAGGGAGTATATAAAACGTGTGTGTGATGAAGAGAACATGATGATGCAAGATGTGAAGTGCAATCTGCAAAAGCATGTGGAGAAATCAGTTTTAGTAAAGCTGCGACGATTGATTTCACCAACCACATGCAAGAAAAAAAGAATGTGACTGCCACCACAGAATACAAAAAAAAAGCTATTAAATCACTTTTTTTTCTTTCTCAATTTTCATACTCAATCTCAAACTTTATTTCTTGTCAATATAAGATGAACAAAAGTGAAAAACTTTTGTCACTTTTAAGAGCACTTTATAAATCAATTTCATTTGTTGACATTTGTGAATAGAGGTGTTGAAAATAGGTTAGCCTATGGATAGGTCTTTTTAATCTTCACTTTGCATGTCCATATTATATGTATTTACTAAATAGGCTACTCAATTATAGCTAGAAAAAAAATATAAAACCTAAAAAACAAATATACTTTTTTTTAATATATTTTTAAAACAACTTTAACCTAATTTATTTAATAAAAAAGGTACGATGTGATGTAAGTCTAGAACTAGAATGTATTGTAGATATGATTTGGCCTATTTCTATTTTTTATTTTTGTTAGTGGAGTGTACTCTTCACTCAACTCCTTTTCCCTTTACTTTTTAACTGGCTTTCTAGAAATTTAGAATGAAAAAATGTTTTTTTTTTTATAATAATAAAATACTTATCTATTTCGTATTAACAATTTTAAAGAAAAAAATATTTATTTCATTAAAAATATATATTTTATTAATTTTCTATAATTTATCTCTTTCGTTCAATAAAACTCACATTCTTTAATGATTAAATATTAATAAAATAGTTGAACATAACTCAAATCTATAAAATTAATTTGTAGAAGAAAAATAACTCTTATTTATAAATATATATTTAAACTATATATTATTCGATATCGAATTTTTAATCGATATCGAATTTTTAACACTACTTTTTATACGTAAAAAATATTTAAACTGAAAGAGATCAATTGTGAGTGATGGATAACAATATTTCCTTTATAAATCTATAAACATTCCAGATGAATTTCTTAACACAAAAAGATAAATCCAATTTTTGTAACCAAACAAGTTTCTATAATTAATATCATTATTCTTGAAAATTCAATCCAAACTCTATTACAAAGTAGGTGATTGATCAACAGAGAAGAAACTGAATATTTCCCCATTATTACTAAAGAAATTCTGCTCCTCAATTCTCATAAACTGATTCTGAAACACACTCTCATGAGACCTTCTTGAATCATCATAGTAATGAACATAATTTATCATTGAACAATCAACATTACCTTCTTCTTTAATCACACCACTTGAATTGCTTTCTGAACCTCCCTTTTCTAACTCATTTCTTCCAACTCTCAACATTCTCTCTTTCAACTCTCTTAACTGCAATTCACATGCACCCAAATAACTCAAAAATCAAATCACACATTAACATTATTCATATAAATAAATTATTAAAAAAAAAAAACATCATAGTATGTGTTATACCTTTAGAGTAAGAGTTTGATTCTCTTGTTGAAGATTACTATACTCAACCTTAAGAACATCAAAATTGGACTTAAGAACACTGTAATCTCTTTCCAATTGTTTCGTTTTCGACCGAGCTCGACGATTTTGAAACCAAATCGAAACTTGCCGAGGTTGCAACCCTAATTCTTCAGCTAGCTTCATTCTTCTCTCTGGCTCTAACTTGTTGTCCAACTCAAAACTCTTTTCTAAAGCTTTAACTTGATCATAACCAAGTCTTCTTTTCTTCTCCAACATTAAGTTACCATCTTCATAGCTATCTTCTTGTTCCAATCTATCTAACATTGCTTGAAATTCTTCACTATAGCCTTTTGTTTCATTCCTCTCTTCCACCCCTACATAATGAAGCATAATTGAAAAAGGTTTGATTTTGTTACATGGGTTTTGTTTCACTAGGCTTCAAATGATTGAATTGAAAATTGTTTGAAAAAGGGTATCTAAAGAATTAAAGAAACTTGTATTTATTATTACCTTTGGATTGGTACATGGAAAGCAAGGAAGACATAGATTCTGAGTTATTGAACCTCTTTTGTTACTACTTTAATATTCTCAAAGTTTTTTCTATGTAACAAATCATAAGAAAAGGTGAAATCAAAATGCAAGTTGCATATATAGAGAGAGAGAGGATATGACAAATGTGATAAGCGATAGAATGATTTTGTGTATCAAATGATTAGATAATCAAAGAAACAGATGCTATAGGAGAAACAAAGAGAGGGGTCTATCACACTGCAAGACAGAATCACTGTTTACATATTCATTTTGATGTGTGATGACTCAAGCTACAATGTGGAATGGTAAATTTATAGTGGTCACTTGATAATAGTGGGGTCTTCTAGGGGGTGGATGAATGCACTACCTATTATTGCTACTTGAATGAAAACTGAAAAATTGGTAGTATATGCCCTACCATATTCATTCTCACTTCTCAAAATTATGCCAATTATTTACTCTTAAGTAAAAATATAAATAAATAAAAAGTAGGTTGTAATTTTATTAGTTTTAATTATTATTATTATTATTATTATTATTATTATTATTATTATTATTATAATAATAATAATAATAATAATAATAATAATAATAATAATAATAATAATAATAAAATAATAATAATAATAATAATAATAATAATAATAATAATAATAATAATAATAATAATTATTATTATTATTATTATTATTATTATCGTCGTCGTCGTCATTATCATTATCGTAAATCTTTATAATATTTTAGTAGATACTAATATATTATTATTTTTATAAGTGTTCTTTGAATTTTGAGAGCTGCTTTGATTCTAATAAATTTTCAGACTTTAATTTATCTAAATAATTATTCAAAGACCACACTTCACTCATCAATAATGAACAATCATTTACAATACATTGTAATAATATTTTTTTCGTATTTACTTTGTCTAAATAATATTTATTTATATATTTACTTAATCTAATATACCCCGTAATCAAAATTGGAGGTGAGTAAATATTGAATCTATCTTTAAAATCATTAAAGAGTTGCAATAAAATTCTTTTGTGAAGGTATCAACAATTTGATATCGGTAAAGAAAATGTAATACTTGCACTTGACTACAAGCAATTTTTCATGCACGAGTATATATCCTTTTCAATATGTTTGATGCGTTTACGTTGAACTAAATTGTCGAAAAGGTTCAATACGCTAATATTGTTATAGTAGACTAAAGTAACTTTTGTAATAGGACAATATAGTTTTAAAATTAGATTTTGAATCCAACATGATTTAAGCACAAAATTAGCTACTCCTCAGTATTTAGCTTTTACGCACTACAAAAAAGAATGAAATTTGTCAGGGAATTTAATTAAGGGTTAAACCTTAAAAAAAAAGGTTGTTTGGGGTAAAGCCCCTCGCAACGTGCAGATTATAAAAAAAATACAAAACAAATTGCATAGGGTTATCCCTTGTAAAATTAAAAGAGGGAAAATTTGAATTTTAAAATGTTGCATTGCGAGAAGTACACTCATGGGAAAAGAAAATAGCGTGCAAACTGCTGTAATTTGCGACGAGCCTCCCCAAGCTAAATGTCAACGTGACAATAGCGAGGGGCTACCCCACACCAGCTAGACAGCTTTAGTCTAGTCATGACAGTGTGCAAACTGTGCGTGTAGAGAATATTTTTCAATACATGAAATAGCGACAGGCTACCCCACACGAAGTTTTTGACCGTTTTTTTTCCCAGTTGGGCACCCCCTCGCTAAAAGCAATAGCCCATTGCACCGCTTCAATTATATATTCTTTGTTTTAATTTTGAGCGTTTAATAGTCCTTCTTCTTCTCATCCCTCCATTATTCTAAACAGTTTCAATAATCCTTCTTCTCAACTCTCTATTATTTCCCCCAAATAAAACCTAAAGTTTCAATCAGAATCTTAATACAAATAATTTTCAAGTAAATATGTTAAATTATTTTGTTATGTGTTTAATTTACTTTTAATGTTAGTATGTAATATAATTTTTTATTTTTCATGTACTAATTGATATATCTAAAACAAACTTAAATTTTGAGGAAAGCTTCAAACTAAAACAATAATTTGTTCATCAATTTCAGATACACATTAAGAAATTTTCATTTTTTTGTATATAATATGTTGATAGAGTAGATATATTTTGTGTATATATTTGTTTTGTAATATTTGATTTATAAATTGAAAACATATATTTTTTTTAATTATTTTCGAAAATATTTATATAGAATAACTGACAAAATATCTTATTTTTTGATATTTGTGATATTTGATTTATATATATATATTTTTTAAAATAATCAAAAAAATAGTATATATATTTATATATTTGAAAAACAGTATATATATTTTAAAAAAATAAAATATTGACTTCTTAAAATAATTTTATATTTTTTAAAATAAAAATAATATGGTTTATATATAGGTTGATAGTGAAAATAGTACAGGAACTAAAACAATATGATTTTAGTTTATATATTTGATTTTTCTTAAAAGAACTGAAAAAATAGTATATATATTTATATATTTGAAAAACAATATATATATATATATATATATATATATATATATATATATATATATATATATATATATATATATATATATATATATATATATATATATATATATATATATATATATATATATATATATATATATATATATATATATATATATATATATATATATAGAGTATGTATAATTTTGAAAAAACAGTATTCATAGTAAATATGTATGAATAAAAATAGAATGTATAAAAAGTATTTATAAAAATAATATATGTAAATAAAAAACAATATGTATAATTTTTAATATATATATTATTTTTGGAATATGTATAATTTGTTTGGAATATGTATAATTTTCAAAATAAAATAATTTTTAAAACAATATTTATAGAATATGTATAATTTTATTGAAATATATATACATAATTTCTAAAAATATACATTTTTATTCAAATAGTATATTTTTTTGAAATATATAAATACTTATGTATAAAACAGTAAACATAATTTTTTTGAAATATGTATAATTTCAAAAAATATAGTTTATAAAAATTATATTTTTTTTTATATAAATAATATATTTATTACTTAAATAAATACTTTGTATATTTCTAAATGAAAAGAAGATAATTTATGTTTAAGATTAAAAAATTATGGGAAGTTTATTATCAAATAAATATATAATTTATATGTTCAAGAGTAAGAACAAGTAAATATATTTTAATAATAAGTATGTAGTTTGTTTAGGACCAAAAAAATTAAATTTATTTTGAAAATAAATATGCAGTTTATATATGTTTAGGACTAAGTATGTTTAAGACTATAAAATATATGTTTAGGACTAAGTATGTTTAAGACTATAAAATATATGTTTAGGACTAAGAAATATATATCTATAACAACATCATAGTATTTTTAGAAAATGATGAAGTAAATATATTTTAAATGTATATATATTTATATATATATATATATTTGTAGAATTATATGTTTAGAATAAATTGAATAGTAATATTTAGAATATGATTTATTTAGAATAATTGAATAGTAATATATGGTTTATTTTTAGAGTAAATTGTTTAACTAGAGTAAATATATGTTCAATTTTATATATAACTAGATATATGATATTATCGATAAATTTTTTAAAATTTGTCGATAGACCACTCTTCATTTTATTTAATAAAATTAAACATGAACATGTACAGTATGAAATATTATCAATTCTATCGTAGTTAGATGTATGATAGATCGTTTTCTGGACGACGTGGGTTTAAACCGCATTTTAAGAAAGGAGTTGTCGGGTTTCTCTCGTATGCGTTTGGTCAAGAATGTTGTCGAAGTGAAGGAGGGGTAAGATGTTCGTGTTTAAAGTGTGGTTGCAGAAATATTATTAGTGACCCTAGTGAAGTGAAACGTCACTTGGAGAGAGTGAGTTTTAGGCCAAATTATTGAGTTTGGACTTCTAATGGGGGAAAATGCCAGAGATGAATATGAAGGCTTCTAGCAGTCAAACACGTGTTGGACCAGATATAAATAGAGATGATCCAGGGAGTTCATCACATATGCAATGCCAGGAACAATTTAATCTAGTCGAGGATATGGTCAGTGGCGCATTAGGGGTGAATGTGGCTTATGTTGAACCTCAAGACTTTGACGCAGAAGAGTTCCCAAATGAGAAAGCACAAAAGTTTTATCAGTTGTTGTAAGAAATAAATATACCATTGTTTAAGGGGTCTTCTAACTCTAGGCTATCAATGTGTGTTAGGCTTTTGGCTGCAAAGTCAAATCGAAATGTTCTTGATCAGTGTTTGGAATTCTTTGCGAGAATGATGTTGGACGCGACTCCTGTGAAAGAAAACATGCCTACAAGTTATTATGATTCAAAGAGGATGGTGTAGAAGTTGAGACTAGAAGTAAAAAAGATTTACTGTTGCATTGGAGGTTGCATGTTGTTTTATGACAACGAGTTTGGTACAGATGATGGGGAATTGGAGGAATGTAAGTTTTGCAATAGTTCGAGGTGTTTAGTTCGCAGTAAAGGAGTTGATCGAAAGAAAAAACGAGTTGCAGTGAAGTCCATGTTCTATCTACCAATAATACCTAGGTTGCAAAGAATGTTTGCATCAATGCACAGTGCAAGCCAAATGACATGGCACCATACAAACAAAATTAGTTCTGGCATGATGCGACATCCATCTGATGGCGAGGCATGGAAACACTTTGATAGAGTTCATCTTGAATTTGTAGCAGAATCTAGGAATGTCAAACTTGGATTATGCTCGAATGGTTTCACTTCTTATAATTTGTCAGCTAATGCATATTCTTGTTGGCCAGTTATTGTTACCCCGTACAATCTCCCTCCTGAGATGTGTATGACGAAACCTTACATGTTTTTGACATGCATCATTCCAGGACTGCCGAGTCCAAAGGCATGAATAGATCTTTATCTGCAACCTTTATTTGATGATCTCAAGAGGTTGTGGGTGGGAGAGTTGACTTATGACATGTCTCATAAACAAAACTTTAATATGAAAGCTGCTTTAATATGGACAATTAACGACTTTCTTGCATATGGCATGTTGTTTGGATGGGGTACGCATGGTAAAATGGGTATCCGCATTGCATGGATCACACAAAAGCGTTTACTTTGGATAAGGCTGGGAAAAGTTTATGGTTTGACTTTCACCGTAGGTTCTTACCAACAAACCATGAATTTAGAAGAAATAAGAATGCTTTTATAAAAGGAAAGAAAGTAACAAATCTACCTCCCCCTCGATTGTTATCGACTGAAGTATGGAATAATGTTTGTGACCTGCTAAAATTCACAGACAATGGTGAAGCACGCAAAATTCAAGGATATGGGGATTCTCACAATTGGACCAAAAGAAGTATTTTTTGGAACCTCCCATATTGGAAGGATAATTTTGCGACATAATCTTGATGTTATGCATATCGAGAAGAATTTTTTGATAATGTATTTAACACAGTGGTCGATAATGAGAAGACGAAAGATAATGATAAGGCTAGAAAAGACATGGAA
This sequence comes from Vicia faba, assembly GCA_948472305.1. NCBI lineage: Eukaryota > Viridiplantae > Streptophyta > Magnoliopsida > Fabales > Fabaceae > Vicia > Vicia faba. The sequence goes on from OX451737.1 coordinate 568,638,680, forward strand.
CTTTTGTATAATTGAAAAGAATTGGAGTTGAAACCTCGACCAAATGGAAAATTATCAAAACCCAAGGCTTGTTACACTCTTACTCCCAAAGAAGCAAAAGCAGTCTGTCGGTGGTTAAATGGTTTGAGGATGCCTGATGGTTATTATTCTAACTTGGCAAGATGTTCTGACGCCTCAACAGGGAAGATGCATGGAATAAAAAGTCATGATTATCGTTTTTTCATGGAACGATTGCTTCCAATTGCATTCAGTTCACTTCCCAAGAATGTGCTTAATCTACTAACTGAGATTAGTCAATTTTTTAGATACATTTGTGCGTCAACTTTAAGAGTAGACGAAATCATTAAACTAGACCAAATATTCCTGTCATTCTCTGCAAGTTGGAGCAAATCTTTCCGCCAGGTTTCTTTGATTCTATGGAGCATATCCCTGTGCATCTTGCTTATGAAGCTTTCCTAGGTGGACCTGTTCAATATAAATGGATGTATCCATTTGAATGGTTCATGGGTGATTCAAAGCGATTAATGAAAAATAAGGCAAAAGTTGAGGGATCAATTTGTGCACATTATTTAGATCGTGAAACATCACATTTCTGCTCTCATTATTTCAATCACATGATGTTGACTCCAAGAATCACAAGGAACAAAGTTCACTTCTGTGAAAGAAGTCAATTCACCTTATCAGTTTTCGGTCGTCCAGACCGTCCCTCAGGGAAGATGAGTGAGCATTGGCTTTCTCAAAAAGAAATGCAATATGCCCATGTTCATGTGTTGATTAACTGCGTTGAAGTTAAACCATATCTTGAGTAAGTATATTTAATTAAGTATATAAGTTTTATTGGTTAAGACCTGTAACCTTCTCTAACTTATATTTTTTTTTTGCAAAATATGGAATTTAGTACCTACTATTATCAAAGCACATGCGAACAACCATCGACTAGTTACACACATGCCTATTTTCCAGCATGGTTCAAGAAACAATTATCATGTATTGTTGCACCAAGTTCTAAAATAATACATTTGAGGAGTTTGCTTGAAGGCCCTCGTCAACGTGTGAATGAATGACACACATACTTTGTAAACGGTTACAAATTTCACACTGAGATTTGGAGTGAAAGGAAGAAAACTATAAACAGTGGTGTAGTCGTAAAAGGAGTTACTGACGGTGGTGAGGACGAATTCTTATGGGGTTATCACACATATTTACGAACTGGTCTATAATTATATGGACTCAGAAAATAAAGTTGTCTTGTTTTATTGTGATTGGTATGATCCATCTTCCAGAGGAACAAAAATTGATAAAAAAATATAACACCATTGATATTCGAATAGATAGAAAGTACAAAGAGCATGGCCCTTTCATAATGGCACGCAATGTCAGGCAAGTTTGTTATGTACCTTATCCTTCAATTACCCCACGCAAATGAGGATGGTGTGTTGTAATCAAGTCCAAATCAATGGGTTACATTGATATTGATGAAGTAATGGAAGATGTTGCATACAAGATGATGGGATTTCACCTGTTAATAAGGTAATTGAAACTGAGGAGATTATAAGATTGTGTGATACTGAAGTTAAGGGTCAACAAGTTGACGCAACTATCTTGTTGTCAACGAATCTCGTGGAAGAAGAGCATGAAGAGCTAGGAGAGTCTGAAAACAATAACTTCAAATCTGATGAAGACAATGAAGATTATGATGATGAATAATTTGAATATGTGTTATATAATAACTCTTGTGTAATATTATCTTTCAAAATAATCTTGTGTAATATTATCTTTCAAATATATATATTATCTTGTGTAATATTATCTTGTGTAATATTATTTTGTGTAATATTATCTTTTATGTAACATTCATTGTTTAATGTTTTTCTTTAAAATAGAAAAAATGCCACCCAAGAAAAATGCGTCCCAACAAAAGCCTCGTCGCAGCAGGTAGAGGAGGTGCCTGATTCAGATTTATTTATTCTTATGTCACAATCGAGTCAAGTGGCAAATCATCCTCCATATTATACCCTACCTTCTATGCATCCTACTCCACCTCCTATGCATCATTCTCTACCTCTTATTCATCCTACTCCACCTCCTATACATACTACTCCACCTATGTCTGGATCTTTCACTGGATTACTATCCATACCTCCTGAAAGCACACGATTCTCGCCCATATCCCCGACAACTTTTATTAGTCCTACTGGATACACACCATATTTTCCTACTGGACCCAGTACATATTTTCCTATGCCTTCCATGCAGTTGAGTGGACCCATTCATATGGAGCTAGGTGGATCTAGCATACCCTGACCCATGCCTTATGAGGATGATCATGGAGATACCAGTAGTACTCCTGGAGATACAAGTAGTGCTCCTAGAGAAACCAATGCTCAAGAAGATATAAGTGCTCCTGAGGAGAAAACAAGGAGGGAGCACATCTTGAGGAGAAATGAGCTGCAAAAAGTTAGAAATTATCATGGCAGACTTTTCATTTGACCCGACTCTGGATTGTAAGTGTTTATATATGTTTTATATTATTTTAAATTTGAGTTTTATTTAATCAATTCTAACTCAAAATTTTGGTGTTTAGGGTCTTGCCCCATCAGAAAATATCGATCATAACAGGCATTATTAAAGAGAAGTATACAAAATTTTGGTTGAATTATGAAGCTGTACTTGAAGATGATAAAAAAGATTGGTTTAATGCATTTAACGTATATTTTTTCCTTTATATTTTTCCTTTATATTTTTTGAGATATCTTTCCTTTATATTTTTTGAGATATTAATGATTATTTATTGCTTAATTTTGAATTCATACAACAATGTGGGAGAAGTGTTATTGGGATGTTAGAGATAACGTCCAAATTGAAGAAAATTTTCACTCAAAATGTAGTGCCCGATTTTCTGACACCATGAGGAATGTTAGAATTAAATGGGAAAAAAAGCAACGTCCATGTTGGATAGGAGTAGAAATATTTCAAGATCTTGTTCCCCATTAGAGTTCTGATAAATTTAAGGAAGTATTTGAAAAGGCAAAGAAAAATAGAGCATCTGAAGCTGGTGGCTACAACTATGCAGCGGGTAGTATTAGTGTTGCTAAAGTTGCACGAATGATGGTATGTAAATTTAATTATTTTTTAATTAATTTATCATTTAGATTTTAGATTATATATAACTAATTATGTTTTTACTTATTCAATTAGCGTGAAGAGTTGGGTAGAACTCCATTTCTTAATGAGCTCCATCTAGAGACTCATCTCAAGAGAAATGGAGAGTTTGTTGACAAGCGTGCAAGAAACACTCAAGTAAGTTTTTCTTATATTGAAAACATTTTATTTATTTCTTTTATATGAACCTGACTTATTTGAATTATTATAACATTTAATTTTTTTAAAGAGGAGTTTGATAGACAACTTGCCCTACAATTGTGAGAGCACCCTGAACTCGAACCACCATCGAGATATCTTATTGATCCTATTGTGGATTTTCGGACATGGTATGATGTTTCAGGTGGAAAGAAGAAAAATGGGAGAGTGTATGGTGCTGGAGGGTACGCCAAAACTATCAAGCGGTGTGATAGGAGTTTTAAAATGAGACTTGCTGATGGAGAATGAACATCAACTCCACCTATATTAACTACTGAAATGCTTGAAACTATGAGAAACTTGGCAAATACTGAGGCAACAATCCAAGTAGCAGCAAGAAATGTAGAAATTGAAGAGATGGAGAAAAAATAATTAGAGATGCAACAAGAAATGCAGAGAAGAGAAACAAAGTTGCAGAAAGAAATGAGGAGGCAAACATAGGAGTATCAAGAAGCAATGCGGATTGGAAATAAGTGAGTTCAAAGATTTGATCCATTTTTTGCTTCACAAAATTCCGGTAGTGGATTTGAAGGAACTAGTGGATATGGAGTAATTATTGAAGAAGAAGAGCAAGGAGAAGAAGAAGAATAAAATATTTAAATTTGATGTTTATTTTAATTTGTATGAAATAATTTATGTTAACTATTTTGAACTTAAGAACTTTATTGTAATTTGCATGAAATTTTATTTTAATTTTTATTATGTTTGATTGAATTTTAATTATTATATTTATTATATAATTTTTATTATAATAATATATTTAATAGAATTATAATTATTGATTTTTATTCTATTCATGTTAATTTTTTTATAAATATTTTGACAATTTGCCAAGGGATAAACTTCAAGGAAAATATCACCATTTGCAATTTGCCAGGGGTTTATCCCCTCGCAAATGACAAAGCATTTACATTTTTCCAGGGGCTTAACTCCAAGCAAATTTTTTGACTCACTCAGCTGCCATAGCCTGCACCTACGTCTGCATGCTGCAGACTATAAAAATCAAATTGCATTTTGTGAAGGGGTTAACCCCTGACAAAATACCGATGTGTAAAGCCCCTCGCAAATAAATTTGTGACCCCATATTTTGCTAGGGGACCAGTCCCCTCGCAAATTTCCTATTTGTGAGGGGTTTTTGCCATTTGTGAGGGGTTAAGCCCCTGGAAAATAACATTTTTTTTAGTGACGCTCGACCAAGACAAGGATTGTTGACGTCTTACGGATAAGAATATCACATTATCACCATGATACATACACAATAACTAGATGTAGACCTTCTTGTGCCTGGACATCCATCTTAATCAACGCTTGTGTAAAAGATGACCTTGTCGATGAAGTAGGGATATAGATTGACGCTGACTCGACACTACCATGAATATATCAAATGATTCATTTTAAAGAAGACGTGTATTATGCCTGGACATCCATCTCAATCAACTCTTGTGTAAAAGATGACCTTGTCAATTGAGGAAGGGTATAGATTGAGGCCGACTTAACATTACCATGAATATATCGAATGATTTGTTTTAAGGCAAACATGTATTGTGTTTTTGTATCATACATAAACATGCACACTTGTTGAACTGCATATGATATATCTGATCTTGTAAATGTCAAGTATTGTAATGCATCTACAAGTGTTGTACCCCAAAATTTTCCTTCTCATTTTATCAACATTTCTCATCACAAGACTTTTGGAACTCAAGATCAAGCTAGGGTTTGCTCTGCTCAAGGCACCTCCCTGCACTGTTGACCTAAATTAGGGTTTGAGTTTGCACAGTGATGTTTTGACCTACAATGCCCAAAGTGACTTTCATAATTCATATTAGACTCACAAGTTTGTCCATACCAAGTTTTAAGCCTTGATTCAAATATTTGCCCAGTCAATTGGACAGTTGACCTAGAAATCAATTGTATTGAGGAAAAAGTCAAATGTGGCCAATTGACAGTCAAACCTCATGAAATTTGATTCACATCAACATTATGAACTCATATGAACCATTTGATAAAGTTTGGATCACAATTCCATAAGAAATTTGATCAGATCACCAAAAGGGCAAAATGGTCATTTCTAGGGTTTTGACTGTACAAAGGAAATTTTTGACTGTTTGACCTAACCAATGACAAATCAAGCTCAACCATGGACTCAAGGACTCAATTACATTGTCTTGACCCATTCAACAAGTTCAGAAGATCTCAAGTGCATAGGATTGACAGATTAATTTTTCAGTCAACTGATTAAAATTTGACTGTACACTGAAAAGTCAAACTTTGACTTTTTGGTTAAAATCAAGTGCCAAGGGTCATTTTTCATCAAGACATGCCAAATTATGAAACTTGTTCATCAAGAAACCCAAAAATGCAAATTAGGGTTTAAAATGGAAAAATTTCATAACTTAGAAATTTTCTAAGTTATGAAATTTTCTTATTTTTTCCTAACTTTGTCCCATTTTTTCACCAAGATGCAAATGGATTCAAACAAAACTTGAAACATGAAAGTTGTAGTCAATAACTAAGTCTACAATTTTGATTCACAAAGTTTTCTCAAAAGAGGCTTGTATCTCAAGTTATGATTTTTGGAACAAGGGTACCTAAAACTTTTAACTTAGAGAAATTTTGCCCTAGTTTAGGCAGGATTTTGACCCATCTTCTTGGCCATTTTTCACATAGTTCCACTTAGAGTTTCAAGTTTCATTTCAAGTATGGATTATAGTACATGTTGCAAGCTTTCCAAATTGTCCAAGAACTCCTCAAACATCTTTGTGGTTAGGGAGAATCGAATGCTTGAAGTTGGAAAAAACTCACTTTGATCCATGGCCAATACATGTTCATACAACTTGCATTTTCAAATCAGCATGCTTTGTACTAGCTTGCAGGCCTCTAAACCATTTTACACTCCTTAATTGAATGCAAATCCACTGAGCTAAGGAATTATCTTGGTCATTTGGACATTTCATGCAAAACTAATCCCTATTTGGAAAAAGGTATAATGCCATTTTTGTAAAGTTACACTTTATGTCAAACCAAGATCTTTGAGGCAAGGGGGCCATATCTCTGAGGCAAGATCAAATCCACAAATTGCAAGTATCAAGGGAAAAAGATGCAGCATACAAGATAGGCATTACAGGCCTGCATTGACAAGTGAGACATTCTTGCTTCATAAAGAAGAAATTGTCCAAAATCCTCCCAACTTGAAAACCAGTCATTGTTAGCTAAAACAAAGATCACAAACACATTTCAAACAACCCTTTGAGCCAAAAGCACGAGCCTTTCACCCCTAAAGCACCCTGATACCCAAAATCACCATTTTTCTGCAAAACAGGGCAAGCCCTGCAGAACCACCCCCATCTCCACTTTCCCTCGTGCGTTTTGCCTCAAACTTGTTCCAATACCTTCCACTCAACTCACCTGAACTATCCCAGACCTCCATTGCTAGCTGTAACACCATTAACACACATTGCCATTTTTGTTTCAAAGCTTTGCAGGTTGAGTTCTGTAGCACGATTCAAGCTGTTTCAAAATAAACCAAGCATTGGGAAAGCTTCATTGGACATCAGGCAAGCTCAAAAGAACCTCAACCACCCTTGGAAGTTGCTGCATTGTCCAGCTCGAAGTCAGCTGAAACAGGTATTTCATGAACTTCTATCTCTCTATTTAGGAATAGTTAGACTTAGGTTTTTGAATGAAAGATGTTGTACTCATAGCCCTGAAACCATACATGTGCTTAGTTTTCATTTATATTAATCGTGCTAGGAGAATTTTGTTCATGAACTTTCTGAAAAAACTAGGTTAAGATTTAGGGCCAGAGAAATTCTCTCTGGTCTTTGAGAGTTAGCTTAAGTTTTTTATATGGTTAGATTCGTTGCTTGATGCTCTACAAGTTTCATGTTATGAGTTTTGTCAAAAAGTCAAGGAATCAGGAGATAGCAGTTGATGTACAGAACGCGCGTTTTTTGTGAACTGAGGAAGAAGATGAAGTTACTTGGGCTGGGCCTATTTGCTTTTGCTTCTCACACATACATTTTCAGTTTACACCCCCCTGGCCCATTTATTTGTATATTTGTCATTTTGATATTTTTATTTTTTATTCTGACTTTATTATTTTATGTCCAAATATAAAAAATGCCAAAAAATTATTTTTATATATTTTCATATTTATTTGATATTTATTTTTATTTTACTAGTATAAAAATGATTTAAATACTTTATATCCCTTTTATTAAAACTCAAAAATAATATAAAAAAATATGTTTGTCTTTATTTATTATTTTGTACATACTTGAAAATATTTTCTTGAAATATATACCATGTTGTAAATAATTTATTTTATTTTTATACACACTTAGTATATTTAATATATTTAATACATATACATACATATTTTAATTAAATAATTAAGACAAAAAATACAAAAATAATACATTTTCATTTTTATTAATATTGTATACTAAAAATACCATTTTTTAAATATATTTATATTTTTGTACAAATTAATACATTATTGTATATAAATAATAAATAATACTATTTATTTAAAAAAATTAAGGTTTTTACCCTAAAGAACAAAAATAATTAAAATTGACTTTTTTTATTTATTATTTACACTTCATATTCAAAAATACTTTTTACATACATAAAAAACATTTTTTTTGCATAATACACTTTATTGAATATTTATTTATTGTATTTATTTAAATATTGTGTATTTAATATTATGCCTTACCTATTCAATATGGTTGTAATAATTTAGAATTTAATTTCTTGCAAAATAATCCCCAATTCAAATTTGTACTCCCTCCCCATATCATGTTGTAATAGTGTAGAATTTAAATTCTCGCACCTTTAGATGCTTTCAATTATGCCATGATTAGACCTAGGGTTTGTATGCAAAATAAAATTAACAAATAACTTGACCTAATCCAAAGATAACAATGCATGAAAAACAAACACAATGCACACTTGCACCCCTAGGGTTTCAATCCACTTGTTGCCTTCAAAAATGGACCATGATATGCATGTCAAGTACTTTGGCAAAACAAAAACAAACAAAATATCATAGTCCCTCGATGACGCTATCTGAGTTTCCTAAACAAAATGATCAAGTCCCTCAAGAAAGTTGCCAAAAATACTTGACACCATTGCTATCATGGTCTATACGATAACCCACGCCTGTCCCGTTTAACATCCTAACACAAGGTTGTTCACCAAATACAATGGTGAAGAAACACTGTTAAAAGGGTTAAAAACATAAGAAAGATATTTGAGTAAAATAGGGTAGACAACTCTTAGTTACTTGATTAAAGCTTGCAAAAACATCCTTGCTATCTTCAAAAACACACTCCACAACACAATTTCAAAACCCTACTTTCAAACATTTAAAACTTTTCAAAAGACAAAAACACCTTTGTATACATTCAAACAAGAATCATTACAAAGGTTGCCACAATGATGGCCTCTTTTCAAAACATCTTTCAAAACCACACACAAAGCACCATTTCAAACAATTGAAGAGCACCATTTCAAACAATTGAAAAGCAAAGCAAATGATCTAAGCAAGTAACTAAGAGCCCATGGATAACCAGGGATAGAAAAGGTGCTAATACCTTCCCTTTCTATAATCTACTCCCTGAACTCAAGGAAACATCTCAAAGGTCTTTCCTGTGCTTTTTGACCTTTCCTTAGGATAAAATAAAAAGTCGGTGGCGACTCTTGCTAAACCGAAACATTTGCGAACACAAACGCAAAATCCCAAGTCAGTTCTCCCACCGTATCACAACAAGACTGCAATATTTTGATGGATCATGATAAAATTAACCTAAAAACCCACTAAGTTTCGCCTTGGTGTTCATCAGCATATGTGATTGCTTGCAAGGGGACATGCATGCATGTTCAATATTCTTTTCTGCATATTTATTTTGATAAATAAAAATACATGTTGAATGTCTTGTAATAGATATACCTAAAAAATAACTCAGTATACCCAATTCCTTTATTGCAAATTTAGAACTCATCTTGGACATGGTATACTCACGAAGGGAGTTGGATGAAGAAATAAGGTTAATGTCATCTACATGCAGAAGAATATATGTGATGCCATTACCATAAATAAACAATGAGTGATAAAATATGTTGTGAGAGAATCATGTTGTACCAACATAATAAGTGAATTATTGATACTATGCGTGCAATAATTGTTTAAGTCCATAGAGAGACTTCTTGAGAAAACACGTCTAGTCTTAGAGTTGAGAATGATATGATCCAATGGGTTGATGCATGCACATATTTTCATAAAGATTTATGTGCAAAAAAACATTTTGACAGCTGTGATGCAGTGGGAGAACTGACTTTTCGTTTTGCGTTTGTATTCGCAAATGTTGCGGTTTAGCAAGAGTCGCCACCGACTTTTGTTTTATCCAATAAGGAAAGGTGAAAAAGCACAGGAAAGACCTTTAGAGATGTTTTCTTGAGTTCGGGGGGTAGATAATGAAAAGGGAAGGTATTAGAACCCTTTTCATCCATGGTTTTCCATGGGCGCTTAGTTACTTGCTAGATCACTTGCTTTTGTTTTGAAATGTGCTTTGTGATGTGGGTTTTGAAAGTATTTTGAAAATGTGACTTTTTAATGATTCTCATTTCTATAAGAATGCGTACAAAGTGTTGTTTTGAAAATAGTTCAAAAAGATGTTTGTGAAATGTGTTTTTGAAAGTGATTTTGAAAAGGGTTTTCTTTGTAATGGCTCTCGTTTCTATAAGAACGCGTACAAAGTGTTTTTTCTTTTGAAAATATTTAAAATGAAAGTGTGGGTGTGTTGTACCCCAAAATTTTCCCTCGCATTTTTCCCCAATAAATATCAGCTTCAAACATTTCCTGACTTTTCAAACTGGCTCAAGAATCGGACAAACGGACTTTTCTTAACAGTCAAGCAAAATTAGGGTTTTTACTGATTTTTAGGACTCTGGATTGTTTCATACAGTGGGCTTAGGGTTTGGATGATTTTTGGTTCAATTTTGATCAGGCGAGCGTTATTTGGCATTTAATCAGGAGGTAAGGTTTTATGGGCATATCCTCAGAAGAATTTAAATTCCACAGCACTTTGCAGTTTATTCCAAGATTCGGATTAAAATTCGCGTCATCTTGGTTTAATCAGTAAAAGAGACAGTGGTTTGAATTCAGTACGTTTTGATTGGGCCAGTCAGATACAGTATGCAGTATTGGGTTCACAATGTTTATGGCAAATCAGTGAAGAAGGAATGCGCTTGGTCAGTTCAGTTTGGTTGACTGCTGCTTTGTTTTGGATATTGGATAAGACAGGTTTAATTGACCAATATTGTTATTATTTAAGTTATTTATTATTCTAAAAAATTGAATGATTGAAATTTATTTTTCAATTGTTTTAATTCTAAGAATTTTAAATAAATAAATAAACAATAAAGAAAATAAGAATTAATTGGATAATTTAGATTTTATTGATAATTGAATTATTTGTACAAATTGTTGTTTATAATTTAAATTATAAACAATAATATACATTAATTTAAATATTACATAAAATTAAAACTATCCTATTTTCTAATATTCTTCATTCTTCACTCCGCTCCGGTGCTCCATTTTTTATCTGCAAAAAAGAAACAAGAAAAGTCAGAAGGCATTTAAAAGAGACAGATAAAATATTGCTCATCATTAGGGGCTACTGACTGGGATCAGTTGACCCTCTCTGCAAATCACGGGATTTCTCCCGGTTCACAGAGAGGGAAGATTTTTTGTTCATGAAATGCAAATGTCAAAAGTACAAGTTCCAAAATTCAAGACTGCATAGAATCTCAACTTCCAATTCAAACTAAACTGACAAAATCCAATTTCAACTTTCTATCCAAAGCAAAAAGGAAGTTACTGTCAAAATACTCAAAGATATCACAAAGAAATCAAAGTAGTACAAGTTGCTATCAAAGCATACAAGCTGTCAAAGAAGATTTTGGAAAGGATATCAAAGTGCAAAGTCAGATCAAAGTTGTCAAAAGAGATAAAAATGCAGTCAAGTAGTATGTAGGATGCAAGCAACTTGGATACTTAATCATCATTTCCCAGCATAAGTAGGGCCCCTTCAGAACCATAGTACAGAATAATAACATTATTAAATTCTAAAAACTGTACTTTAGGAGAGAAGAAAGAGAGATAAAAAGCAATAGGCAAGGGTTCAGGCATAGACAGTAGGAGCAAGACAGAGAAAAAAGATATACAAATCCATAAGCCAAGACAGTTCAGCAGCAGGCAGGATAGAGAGGGAGAAATATACAAAACACACCAACTCTGCCTCAATACACAATATACACAAGCCAATACAAAGAAGTGGGGTGAGAATAGAAGAGAGATATACAAACTCAAAAAGTCTAAAGCCACCACTACTCTCAAACCTGATACCAGTACTAAAACCATACCAACTCCTGTCAAGCATAACCTGCAAACTGAGTTATCAAGCCAAGCTAACATAAAAACCAGTAAAAAACCTGATACCAGTACTAAAACCATACCAACGCCTGTCAAGCATAACCTGCAAACTGAGTTATCAAGCCAAGCTAACATAAAAACCAGTAAAAAACCTGCTAGCATCAGAACCTGCCTACATCCCACTGTCAACACCAACCTCTAACCTTGGCAAGTAAGACAACATAACATACTGAAGCAAAACTACTGCACCAGCATTAGCCTCACAAACCCATCAAACTGAAGCAAACAGAGACCAACATAACACATCTCAAAATCATAACCTGAAACACTTTTCAAAACCCATAAGCCAATGCAACACAGTTGAAGATGAAGAGAAAATAGACAAAAAACATACAGCATATGCAAAGAGAATATACTGTCCATCCAACCTCAACCATCCCTAAAGCCAACCAACTCCTAGGCCTCAGGAAAGTGTTCATCATTGGCCATTTCAAATTAAGCAATCCAGAAAGAAGCTAATCAAAACAACACAGTTGTTTCAACCATAGCATCCAGCAACAAATTTTCAAAGGTAACCTAGGCCCTCAGTACAAGCATCACTGGGCATCTCAAAGCATCATAGGCAATAGTGTTCGAGAGAAAAAGAGAAAGTTCATCAAGGTAACAATAAGAAGCGTGTTCAGAGCATCATAGGCCACAACGTAGGCAAATCGTTCAAGAAAGCATTCAACAATTCAAAGGGACGAAAGTGGAAGAGACAAAGATACCAAGGCAGCAATGTTCTAAAGTATTCAAAGCAAATGTTCGAGGCAACATACAAATTCCCAAGGGCAACACATAGTGGAAGAAGAAGATAAAAAAAAAGTGAATTTTAAGAAGGATTCCTCAGCACATATCATCATCAAAACCCTAATATATCAAAAGAACGAAAATACCAGGAAAGCATCAAAAGCAAAGCAAGCTCAAAGCTCCATCACCGAATCTCCGGCCTCCTAAGCGCCACAACGCCTCCACTTCGCCTCTCCTCCATCCCCAAAGTCAGGTAGCCAATATTCTCCCCCTTTCCCCTTCACTATCTCATAAAAATGCGAATTCAGGAATCAAGGACTCACACTAAAACACAAATTCGTAAAGAACAGAGACAAAAGCCTAAACACTAAAACGAACCTTGTATCGAAGGCGCTGAGTTCATGTTATGGAGGGAAGAAAGGCGTTGGAATAACGCTGGTGGCCGGAGGAAGCACTCAGGAAGCTTGAACGGAGAAGACGAACGCGCCGTCGCTGCCTCGCTAACCCCTAAAGCCCTTTGTCTCAACTGAACACACCAAGTCCCCAACCCTAATTTTGCCTTTGGTTTGACATGGGCTTGACCCGTTTCTGCCTTCCCCAAAGCCCACAAAAGAATCATCTCATTTTCTAACCCAAACATTCTCATTAAACACTAACCCTTTCTTTTCTTTTATTTTATATTTACTTCTTTTTCTTAACACTAACCTTTTTTTTTTATTTTTATAAACAATATTTACTTCTTTTACTAACTTTATTTTATAAACAATGTTTTTTATTCTTTGTAAAATACTAACTTAATTAAAATACATTTTTTTTATCATAAGGTTAAAACATTTTTTTAGATAGACATTTGTACATACATTTTAAAACATTAATTTTGTACATATTATACATTTTTATACATAATTAAATTTGAAAACATCTTCTTTTTAATTAACACGCACATTTGTACATAACAATTTAAATACATTTTTTTTCTCTAATATTAAATTCACAAATATTTGGTTAAAATACTTTCTTTTTATACATAATACATCTAATTAAAAATTGAACATTTTAATCAAAACACTTCATTTTTTCTTTTGTACATAATTAAACATACAAATCAAAGATTCGTTAAAATACATTTCTCTAGGTCAACCCTAGTACGTTTCAATGCCACAATTCGCACTTGTACATAATTACACAATTCATATACATATACATGTACACTTACACAAATACATTCACATTGCCTTATATACATTTTTATCTTATATTTGTATATTCGATATTTACGTTTGGTTGCGACTTCGATTTGGTTGTAATTTATTTGGGTACTATAAGTCTCATCCCCTTGTACATTTATACCCCCATTCCCGGACACTATTTTGTAATAGCGTAGATTTTACATTCCGCAATTTACAGTTTTCCAATTATACCATGGTTAGACCTAGGGTTTGTATGTACATAAAATCAAACGCTAGATAACCTAATACAAGACAAATACATGTAATCAATACACAATCACACTTGCACCCCCTAGGGTAATCCCACATGTTGCCTTCCAAAATGGGCCATGTTTGCACGTCAAGCATCTTTGGCAAAACAAAATCAAATGATCATAAGTCTCAAAGTGTTGCCTAAACGGAACGATCATAGTCCCTTCAAAGCAAATTGCCAAAGACACTTGGCATCATTGCATTCATGGTCCATACGATGACCCGCGCCCGTCCCGAATAAACTTCCTAAACGCAAGATTGTCTACCAATTTCAATGGTAGAACAAAATTGTTAAAAAGGGTTAAAACATAACAAAAACCTTTGAGTACAATGGGGTAGACAAAACTCTTAGTTACTTGAGATCAAACTTGCAAAAACACTTGCCTTCTTTTCAAAAAAACCACAATCCACAACACTTTCAAACAAACTCTCAAAAACATTTGAAAACATCTTTTCGAGAAGATTCACACTTTTGTAAAACACTCAAACACGAGTCAAATACATTAGTTGCCTAAGACAAGGCATCTTTTTCCAAAACATTTTCAAAAAGCACCCACACACACACCATTTTCAAAGCAATCGAAAAACAAGGCAAGTGATCTAAAAAACCAAGTAACTAAGAGCCCATGGATAACCATGGATGAAAAGGGTGCTAATACCTTCCCTTTTCATAATCTACCCCCCGAACCCACGAAATATCTCAAAAGGTTTTTGCTGTGCTTTTTTAACCTTTCCTTTAGGATAAAATAAAAAGTCGGTGGCGACTCTTGCTCAACCGCACAAGTGCAAATGCGAACGCAAAACACAAGTCAGTTCTCCCACCGTATCACAGAACTGGCGACTCTGCTGGGGATTTTTTCTAAAAGTGGGGTTACCTTAGGGTTTAGATCACCTTTACTTTCAATTGATTGCTTTGTTTGCTTTTATATTGGTGGGCTTTGCATCGGAGTTCATAGATCCTAACCCGGATCTGGGATATACCCTTTTTTAGGTAGCATAATCTGTGAGGGACCTGTCCGGCGTAGACCGACATGGGTGAAGCAGTGGCTACGTTGGTGTGGCATCTTAGTCTGTACCTATATCCCTTGTGTTGCAACGGGGAGAATATAGGTCTTCTAAGGGGTCATTAAACACCAACCGACCTTAGAACCCTAATTGACCAACTTGGCCATTAGAACTGTAGCAGTATGCTACACTCATTGAGGCTAAACTCTCGAGATGGTTCCGGCCGCGAGAAAAGGTTGCGATGCTGGAGTTATGACCGATTGAGGGTAGCCAATGATATGAGATTCTCTAGAACCCGGTTACTTTTGATAAGACAGGTTTTAACCAACAAACTGAAAGAGGGTAGTACCTGAACCTCATGCAAGCCTAAACCTAAGGCCTTGTTTGCTTTGTGTGAATATTGTTTGCTTGTATATACACTCACTTGCTTGTGCATACATGTACATAACATCATGACATCATACCATAGCATTCTAGCATTTTCAATAACCATTTCAAGGATCTCGAGGGTTCTGTTGATGCAGGGCTACGTTGAACCAGACCTCTATCAAGGGGCAGGGGTTTCTCCTCTAACCAATCCAATCAAAGTTCAAGTGCAACAACTTGAATCAGTGGCTATGACCCACTCGACATGGTGAGCTTGATTCTAGTGGAAAGACATCCGCCGATACAAAGTTCTCCAATCAAAGATCAAGTGCAACAACTTGAATCAGTGGCTATGACCCACTCGACATGGTGAGCTTGATTCTAGTGGAAAGACATCCGCCGGTGCAAAGTTCTCCAATCCAAGAGCAGAGTTCAACCTCTAACATTTTTTCTTGTGTTTACCCCAAGAGATCCTTGAAAGCATGCATCCACATATCATGCATTTCATTTTGACAATCTTTCCTTTTTCAGGTTTCCTTACTCTCCTGCTGTTTATTTCAGCAAGAAATGGCTCTAGAACGGTCTGTCAAAGACATCCAAGACCAGACTGCTCAGCTGCAGGAGATGTTCCTGAACTTGTCTCTGGGGCAAGAAGAGATGAAAGCTCTCCTCACCAAAGGCTTGGGGAATTCCAACAATGCCAGGAGTGATCAGATTGCGGAGCTGCAGTTTGATCTGACAACACTGAGGACTCAAATGATGGGACAGTTGGTGGGCCAGATGGCTCTCATCCAAGACCTATCTCAAAGACAAGAGGAACTCAGAGTTCTGGTCCGCCAACTGCTTCCAAACAACCAACTGGGGCAAACATCTGAGGTCAAAGAGCAAGTCACCGCTCAGCCTCCATCAACTCAAGAAGACAAGGGGAAAGCTCCTTTGCTAGCTTCAGGGTCACAAACCCATCAACAACCTCGCCAGCGTCAACGGGACAATCGGCGTAAACAAGAAAAGTCGGGAAGACAGTTTATGGAGACTGAAATACCATCATTCTTCATACTGAAGCGCCTGTTGGAGGTCAATTTGCTTACTGTAAAGGACCCTCCTCAGAAGCTCAACATCTCCTCTCCTCACTTTAATCCCGACGCATTCTGTGTTTACCACTCCTGCAGCCCGGGACACAGTACCAACGACTGTTGGGCCTTGAAGAACAAGATTCAAGATCTGATTGACATTGGGGTGCTGGAATTCATGCCAGACGGTGAGATGAAGATCTTCCGTTAAAGGGTTCTCCGCTTGAAGTGACGAAGCTCGAAGCTGAAAGACTTTTGCTTCTTTTTGAATTTTCAAAGTTGTAATTTCTTTTGCTATCAAACAATTATCTGTTGATGTTAAACTCTGTTTTCATTAATGCATTGCATATGTTTGTCTTGAATTCATCCATTCGTTTCACTACTCTTATGCTTTTCTTTATGATATTTGACTCTTGATAAAAAGCTGTGAGCCTTTAGAGGGAGGATGACGAAACAATACCGTGATCTTATACAGTATGCTTTTGAACAAACCTTGCTGATGATGTACAGGCATTTCTTTCAATTCCCAAACACTGGAGTTATAAGGAAGTTAATCCCTAGTCAACCCCTTCAAGCCAAAGAAGTAGGAGTTTTCTGTTCTAAACAATCAAAACCCTTGATATAAACCTGGGGCAGGGTAGTATCTCAGTTAATTCAAAAGAAAACGCGCATTGAAGTCGCAAACTCTCAGTTCGTAATACAACGAACGACGAATGACAAGAGAAAGCATTCCTTTGGAATCAAAAGACAAGGGTGGTTCCCCATCACATAGACAGTCAATCTCTCAAAAGAGAAAAGCCCACTAAGCCAAAACCTATGAAGGAGGCTTAAGAAAGCTGGGGCATCCCACTGACAGTAATCCCGAAAACGGTAACAGTCAGGCAAAAGTTAGGGATAACAAATCAAAATCAAAATAGTGAGGTCATTACAAAATCCTCAACAACATGAAAAGTGTTGGAAAATAAAAAGGAGATGATGACTGTCTCCCAAATTCAAACCGGTGAACCATCGCCCAAAAGTCGTTCCAAACTCAAAACAGAGTGCGACACACAAGTTAACTGAGCTTAGGTTGAAGAACATCACGAAGAGCGGGTGGGTACAAATATACTTTGAGCCTTTATCCTTTGTTTCTTAAAACCGCGAACCAGGCCACGTTACAACCCTCCAAAAGTCCTAATTGAAGCATGGGTTAGTTCGAAAGCATACTGTTACAAAAGGTATCCTGACTTCTGTAGGGCTTTGCTCTAAATCTTGTGTTAACTTGTCTTGTGAAAAGTTTTATGCTAAAAACGCATTTTTCAAAACTTCGAGACAAACATAAACTTTGCATTATTCGAATACCACTATCTGCATTTGACCCCTTTTGTTTGACAGCGAATGTTCGGAGGAACGAAAACTCTCTCAGTAAGTCAAAATCACTTCAAGAGGATAACACTTCCATCAAATCCCTTATCAACAAAGGGGGATGACATGTCACAATTCAATTAACCTGGGGCAGTCCAGTCAAGGTCCAACAGATCTTTCAAAGTTCAGTTAACCTGGGGCAGTCCAGTCAAGATTTCAAGAAATCTCTCAAAATGCAGATTAATCTGATTCAAGATTCCTTCACCACCACTTGGGGCATTCGAATGTCAAAAGTGTTCAACAAATCAACTACAACATTTCCAGATTCGATTCCTGTATCCAGCCAGGGCATATCTGTTGACCACATTTCCAGACTCGATTCCTGTATCTAGCCAGGGCACGTCTGAAGAGTTCGAAGATTCGATTCCTGTATCCAGCCAGGGCATATCTGTTGACGACTATTTCCAGATTCGACTCCTGTATCCAGCCAGGGCATATCTGTTGACCACATTTCCAGACTCGATTCCTGTATCTAGCCAGGGCACGTCTGAAGAGTTCGAAGATTCGATTCCTGTATCCAGCCAGGGCATATCTGTTGACGACTATTTCCAGATTCGACTCCTGTATCCAGCCAGGGCATATCTGTTGACTACATTTCCAGACTCGACTCCTGTATCTAGCCAGGGCATGTCTGAAGAGTTTGAAGATTCGACTCCTGTATCCTGCCAGGGCATATCTATCAACTATCACCTTTCCAGATTCGACTCCTGTATCCAGCCAGGGCATGTCTGAAGAATTCCAGATCAACACCTGCAACAACCCAGGAAACATCTGTGAACAACCGATTGTAGACCAACACCTGTAATAAGCCAGGAATTTATCTACATCACCACTTGGGGCATTCGAATGTCAAAAGTGTTCAAAACCCGATGCATTTTTTACACAAGCTCATCATCAGGAAACCCTACACCGGTTCCTCTTCAAGACTTCTGAAACAGGTTTACGGATTCTTCCCAACAACGGAAGTCAATCTACCAACTTGTTCAGACTCTTCTCAAACCTTTGAAATCAGTTTACGGAAGCTTCCCAACAACGGATGCTGCTCTATTACTGATTCAACTTCAAGGTTTCTGAAAATAGTTCACGGGTTCTCCAAGTAAACAGATGTTAACCTATCGTTTGTTCAGATTCTTCTCAAGCTAACCACCACGGAAGATCGCGCTCGCCAAAATTCTCCCTATCCCCAGCGGAGTTCATCAAAATCTCCAGCCAGGGAATCCTCCGGAGTTCAATTCCCCTCAAAGTTTAAGGTTCAGTATCCCCAGCAAAGCCAGACCATTGAACCTCCTCCCCATAGAGTTCTGGAAAGGCAAATCTTGAGTTCCCCAGTGAAGTCTCCAGAGTTATTTCCCATCAAGCCAAAGATTCTCAATCTGGTCTCCCCGGCATGAGTCTACTAGTTTGGAACCCCCCCAGTAGAGGTCATCAGGGATTCTCTTCCCCAGCGACAGCCAAGGATTTATTTTCCCCGGCAGCAGTCGAGACGCTTTTATCTTCAGCCATCTCGGATTCATGTATCCTCGGCAGGATTTGCTCATCAGCTTACAAGCGCATTCATTACATTCATATCATAAACATTAATGTCACGTACATTGCATCATGCATCATAACATTGCATACAACTAACCCTTTTCCTTTTCAGGTAAGATCCGTCGACAGACACAGATCAACTCCCAGGATTCATCCAGAAATAGTCCAGATGTGACCCGGACACGGCGACATTCTGATACTTATTCCAGATTCATTCAGACGCATCAGCAGAAACCCTACACCGGTTCCTCTTCAACTTCAAGACTTCTGAAACAAGTTTACGGATTCTTCCCAACAACGGAGGTCAATCTACCGACTTGTTCAGACTCTTCATAACTTTCGAAAACAATTTACGGATTCTTCCCTACAACAGATGTCAATCTACCAACTGATTCAGACTCTTCTCAATTTTTGAAAATAGTTTACGGACATGTCCCAACAACGGATACTGCTCTATTGCTTATTCAATCTCAGATAGTTTACAGATTCTCCAGACATGGACGTCAATCTGTTGCTTGTTCGGACCCCAATTCAAAGATGTCCCAAAACATGGATGCCCTTCTGATACTTGTCCACTCACCATTGACATACAGTTCAACATCACCAAATGGCATCTATAAGCCCATCCTCCTACCAGCAGTCGCCGAATGGTATCTGTAAGCCCATTCTCAGATGGCATCTCTAAGCCCATCCCCCGACGAAATTCTCTCGCACCAGATGGCATCTTTAAGCCCATCACCAAATGGCATCTTTAAGCCCATTCACCTCCACCATCACAACGCCGAGTGCAAATTTTCTGGGCACATTAGTGTCCAATCTCCTTTTACCTTCAAGTCGCGAAAGGCAAACTTGCCAATCTAACTCTTCAGGTCAAAGAAGATTGAACAGGGGCAACTGTTGTACCCCAAAATTTGCCCTCGCATTTTTCCCCAATAAATATCAGCTTCAAACATTTCCTGACTTTTCAAACTGGCTCAAGAATCGGACAAACGGACTTTTCTTAACAGTCAAGCAAAATTAGGGTTTTTACTGATTTTTAGGACTCTGGATTGTTTCATACAGTGGGCTTAGGGTTTGGATGATTTTTGGTTCAATTTTGATCAGGCGAGCGTTATTTGGCATTTAATCAGGAGGTAAGGTTTTATGGGCATATCCTCAGAAGAATTTAAATTCCACAGCACTTTGCAGTTTATTCCAAGATTCGGATTAAAATTCGCGTCATCTTGGTTTAATCAGTAAAAGAGACAGTGGTTTGAATTCAGTACGTTTTGATTGGGCCAGTCAGATACAGTATGCAGTATTGGGTTCACAATGTTTATGGCAAATCAGTGAAGAAGGAATGCGCTTGGTCAGTTCAGTTTGGTTGACTGCTGCTTTGTTTTGGATATTGGATAAGACAGGTTTAATTGACCAATATTGTTATTATTTAAGTTATTTATTATTCTAAAAAATTGAATGATTGAAATTTATTTTTCAATTGTTTTAATTCTAAGAATTTTAAATAAATAAATAAACAATAAAGAAAATAAGAATTAATTGGATAATTTAGATTTTATTGATAATTGAATTATTTGTACAAATTGTTGTTTATAATTTAAATTATAAACAATAATATACATTAATTTAAATATTACATAAAATTAAAACTATCCTATTTTCTAATATTCTTCATTCTTCACTCCGCTCCGGTGCTCCATTTTTTATCTGCAAAAAAGAAACAAGAAAAGTCAGAAGGCATTTAAAAGAGACAGATAAAATATTGCTCATCATTAGGGGCTACTGACTGGGATCAGTTGACCCTCTCTGCAAATCACGGGATTTCTCCCGGTTCACAGAGAGGGAAGATTTTTTGTTCATGAAATGCAAATGTCAAAAGTACAAGTTCCAAAATTCAAGACTGCATAGAATCTCAACTTCCAATTCAAACTAAACTGACAAAATCCAATTTCAACTTTCTATCCAAAGCAAAAAGGAAGTTACTGTCAAAATACTCAAAGATATCACAAAGAAATCAAAGTAGTACAAGTTGCTATCAAAGCATACAAGCTGTCAAAGAAGATTTTGGAAAGGATATCAAAGTGCAAAGTCAGATCAAAGTTGTCAAAAGAGATAAAAATGCAGTCAAGTAGTATGTAGGATGCAAGCAACTTGGATACTTAATCATCATTTCCCAGCATAAGTAGGGCCCCTTCAGAACCATAGTACAGAATAATAACATTATTAAATTCTAAAAACTGTACTTTAGGAGAGAAGAAAGAGAGATAAAAAGCAATAGGCAAGGGTTCAGGCATAGACAGTAGGAGCAAGACAGAGAAAAAAGATATACAAATCCACAAGCCAAGACAGTTCAGCAGCAGGCAGGATAGAGAGGGAGAAATATACAAAACACACCAACTCTGCCTCAATACACAATATACACAAGCCAATACAAAGAAGTGGGGTGAGAATAGAAGAGAGATATACAAACTCAAAAAGTCTAAAGCCACCACTACTCTCAAACCTGATACCAGTACTAAAACCATACCAACTCCTGTCAAGCATAACCTGCAAACTGAGTTATCAAGCCAAGCTAACATAAAAACCAGTAAAAAACCTGATACCAGTACTAAAACCATACCAACGCCTGTCAAGCATAACCTGCAAACTGAGTTATCAAGCCAAGCTAACATAAAAACCAGTAAAAAACCTGCTAGCATCAGAACCTGCCTACATCCCACTGTCAACACCAACCTCTAACCTTGGCAAGTAAGACAACATAACATACTGAAGCAAAACTACTGCACCAGCATTAGCCTCACAAACCCATCAAACTGAAGCAAACAGAGACCAACATAACACATCTCAAAATCATAACCTGAAACACTTTTCAAAACCCATAAGCCAATGCAACACAGTTGAAGATGAAGAGAAAATAGACAAAAAACATACAACATATGCAAAGAGAATATACTGTCCATCCAACCTCAACCATCCCTAAAGCCAACCAACTCCTAGGCCTCAGGAAAGTGTTCATCATTGGCCATTTCAAATTAAGCAATCTAGAAAGAAGCTAATCAAAACAACACAATTGTTTCAACCATAGCATCCAGCAACAAATTTTCAAAGGTAACCTAGGCCCTCAGTACAAGCATCACTGGGCATCTCAAAGCATCATAGGCAATAGTGTTCGAGAGAAAAAGAGAAAGTTCATCAAGGTAACAATAAGAAGTGTGTTCAGAGCATCATAGGCCACAACGTAGGCAAATCGTTCAAGAAAGCATTCAACAATTCAAAGGGACGAAAGTGGAAGAGACAAAGATACCAAGGCAGCAATGTTCTAAAGTATTCAAAGCAAATGTTCGAGGCAACATACAAATTCCCAAGGGCAACACATAGTGGAAGAAGAAGATAAAAAAAAAGTGAATTTTAAGAAGGATTCCTCAGCACATATCATCATCAAAACCCTAATATATCAAAAGAACGAAAATACCAGGAAAGCATCAAAAGCAAAGCAAGCTCAAAGCTCCATCACCGAATCTCCGGCCTCCTAAGCGCCACAACGCCTCCACTTCGCCTCTCCTCCATCCCCAAAGTCAGGTAGCCAATATTCTCCCCCTTTCCCCTTCACTATCTCATAAAAATGCGAATTCAGGAATCAAGGACTCACACTAAAACACAAATTCGTAAAGAAAAGAGACAAAAGCCTAAACACTAAAACGAACCTTGTATCGAAGGCGCTGAGTTCATGTTATGGAGGGAAGAAAGGCGTTGGAATAACGCTGGTGGCCGGAGGAAGCACTCAGGAAGCTTGAACGGAGAAGACGAACGCGCCGTCGCTGCCTCGCTAACCCCTAAAGCCCTTTGTCTCAACTGAACACACCAATTCCCTAACCCTAATTTTGCCTTTGGTTTGACATGGGCTTGACCCGTTTCTGCCTTCCCCAAAGCCCACAAAAGAATCATCTCATTTTCTAACCCAAACATTCTCATTAAACACTAACCCTTTCTTTTCTTTTATTTTATATTTACTTCTTTTTCTTAACACTAACCTTTTTTTTTATTTTTATAAACAATATTTACTTCTTTTACTAACTTTATTTTATAAACAATGTTTTTTATTCTTTGTAAAATACTAACTTAATTAAAATACATTTTTTTTATCATAAGGTTAAAACATTTTTTTAGATAGACATTTGTACATACATTTTAAAACATTAATTTTGTACATATTATACATTTTTATACATAATTAAATTTGAAAACATCTTCTTTTTAATTAACACGCACATTTGTACATAACAATTTAAATACATTTTTTTTCTCTAATATTAAATTCACAAATATTTGGTTAAAATACTTTCTTTTTATACATAATACATCTAATTAAAAATTGAACATTTTAATCAAAACACTTCATTTTTTCTTTTGTACATAATTAAACATACAAATCAAAGATTCGTTAAAATACATTTCTCTAGGTCAACCCTAGTACATTTCAATGCCACAATTCGCACTTGTACATAATTACACAATTCATATACATATACATGTACACTTACACAAATACATTCACATTGCCTTATATACATTTTTATCTTATATTTGTATATTCAATATTTACGTTTGGTTGCGACTTTGATTTGGTTGTAATTTATTTGGGTACTATAAGTCTCATCCCCTTGTACATTTATACCCCCATTCCCGGACACTATTTTGTAATAGCGTAGATTTTACATTCCGCAATTTACAGTTTTCCAATTATACCATGGTTAGACCTAGGGTTTGTATGTACATAAAATCAAACGCTAGATAACCTAATACAAGACAAATACATGTAATCAATACACAATCACACTTGCACCCCCTAGGGTAATCCCACATGTTGCCTTCCAAAATGGGCCATGTTTGCACGTCGAGCATCTTTGGCAAAACAAAATCAAATGATCATAAGTCTCAAAGTGTTGCCTAAACGGAACGATCATAGTCCCTTCAAAGCAAATTGCCAAAGACACTTGGCATCATTGCATTCATGGTCCATACGATGACCCGCGCCCGTCCCGAATAAACTTCCTAAACGCAAGATTGTCTACCAATTTCAATGGTAGAACAAAATTGTTAAAAAGGGTTAAAACATAACAAAAACCTTTGAGTACAATAGGGTAGACAAAACTCTTAGTTACTTGAGATCAAACTTGCAAAAACACTTGCCTTCTTTTCAAAAAAACCACAATCCACAACACTTTCAAACAAACTCTCAAAAACATTTGAAAACATCTTTTCGAGAAGATTCACACTTTTGTAAAACACTCAAACACGAGTCAAATACATTAGTTGCCTAAGACAAGGCATCTTTTTCCAAAACATTTTCAAAAAGCACCCACACACACACCATTTTCAAAGCAATCGAAAAACAAGGCAAGTGATCTAAAAAACCAAGTAACTAAGAGCCCATGGATAACCATGGATGAAAAGGGTGCTAATACCTTCCCTTTTCATAATCTACCCCCCGAACCCACGAAATATCTCAAAAGGTTTTTGCTGTGCTTTTTTAACCTTTCCTTTAGGATAAAATAAAAAGTCGGTGGCGACTCTTGCTCAACCGCACAAGTGCGAATGCGAACGCAAAACACAAGTCAGTTCTCCCACCGTATCACAGGGTGTATAAAAACATTTTTGTTATGAGCAAGCGAGCAACTATGAGCGAATCTACTTACTCAAAATGTCTTAGATGTTCTTTTCCTCCTCCTTTAGATGTTGCTATCTTACCATTTGATATGATAAGAAGCCCCATTGTTGGATGTGAAGGGACGAGCGTGGGACGTTTGCATAGTCATTTAAGGCAACCCGTTGAACGTTTTAGCAATGTTGTTTTTAGGGACTAGGTCGTTTACCGATGGCAACCTCGAGGGTCATCGAGGGACTACGATCTTTTATCGAGAGTCTTTGCTAAAACGCCCATGCTCGAGGGACATGACTATTTTTCCGATAGGCAACAAGTGAGATTACCCTAAGGGTGCTTGTGTGCAAGTGTGTTTGGTTGCATGAATTTTAGTCTTGATTAGGGTGATCTATTTGTCAATTTCATGTCTTGCCATACACACCCTAATTACTAGCATTTACATTCGAAAGCGATAAATTACAGAAATGTAAAGTTCTACGCTATTACAATATTTTAGGGATGGGGGTACATATTTATGAATGGGGGTTGCAAATAAAATTAAATTCTAAGTTATTATTACAACCATATTGAAATGTATAGTATAAGAAAGAAAAAGGATTTGTTTAGAAAAATGTTTTTGTCTCAATGAAAAAGAAATAAATTAATAAAAGAAAGAAAATATTTTTATCTCTTCTTATGTTAATAAAAGAAGAGTTAATATTAAAAATGATAAAAATAAAAATAAATGAAAGATAGGAATAGCGTGCTGCTGCAAGCAAAACAAAAAGGATAAGAAGTTCTGAAGTCAGGTGCATGGTGACTCAGAAGGAAGCATCAGAATTAGAAGTTCTGGATTGATACACTCTGAGGTCCTGTAAGACACGTTAGAGGGAAAACATAAAAGTTCTGGATTGCTATGTGTTGAACTTCTGAATATTAGAACAGTGAGAAAACCTTAGAAGTTCTGTGCATGTCAAAACAGTAGGAAGAACTCAGAAGTTCTGTACGGTGCTAAGACATTAAACGAACAATCAGCAGTTCAGCGTGTTATCAGCGCATGAAAATTATAAGTTCTAAGTGTTAAAACAGTGAGTGAACAATCATCAGTTCAATGTGTTTAAACAGCAAGGAGAATTCAGAAGTTCCGTGTTATGCTAAAGCTGTGAGTGAACATCAGAAGTTCTATGCCATATTTTAACTCTTAATCAGCACATCAATAATTTATTCAGTTCTTAATAAACAACAAATTAGAAGGATAATAGCACAACAGTTTATAGAAGTTCTAATCCAAAATCTGAGCCTATCCCTAATTAAGAAGTTCTGATCCATATTTTTTCTACTTATACAGTGATATGGACAACATCAATACTATGATATTTGCATGTTTAACAATGTTCTGAATGAGAAGATGTAGAGTCAGGGAGACTTACCTTGAACCTGGAGCGTGTGCTTGGGACTTGAGCTGCTGCCTTCAGATATTCTGGAGTCAGCAAGAGCAACGAAAGAGAAAATACCAAGTTATTTTTTATTTCAAGGGAAGAACAAGGGTTTTGGTTTTCTGTTTAGGAATTCTGAATTTTTTATGAAGATTTCAATAGTTTTTCTTTTCTCTCTTTTGACGATTCCCTCTCTAAAAGCTAGCCCCTTGAAAGTGTGATGGAGCAACTTATTTATAGATGAATTTATTGTGGTTTTTTTTTTTGGGGGGGGGGGGGGGGGGGGAACAAATGGGATTTGAACTTATGGCACACTGTTCCGTTGCTTTTTGATCACAACTTTTTGTATTTGGTGCAAATACAAGATCTGAGAGAATGCAGGCGTGGACTGGATTAACTGCTGGTTAGAGTATTGTAATGTAGCAGTGTAGCAGGTTGTTTAAACGAGGTCTTGGGATTTAGTGATGTTCTGATCGTAAAAGATCAGAAACGTAACCTCTAGATGCTGAAGGGGCATATTCTGACCGGAGAACATTGCTTCCATATGTTCTGATTGAAGCGTCATGTTTTGAACCGTGTTTACAACTTATGACTGCACTTGCATAGAGGCTGGCTCAGAAGTTCTGATGTATCATATTCTCTAGACACTTAGAAAATTTTCTAAATATTTAGAAATTTGATTTTTTTTCAAAGTAACTTCTGACTTCTGATTTTTTTGATGAATCAATTTCATGTCTTGATGAAATATGATTCTTGGAACTTGATTTTTTGATCCAAAAGTCAAAGCTTGACTCTTTGGTGTGCAAATGACCATTTTGCCCTTGTGAATGACTTTCTTAGAAAATTTGTAATTCAAGGCTTGAAATTGGATGGAAGCAAACCTGAGGGTCCAGGTTGATCCTTTAAGAAATGGGAGGGAAAATTTTTGGGTACAACAGTTGCCCTTGTTCAATCTTCTTACACCTGAAGAGTTAGATTGGTAAATCTGCCATTCGTGACTTGAAGGTGAAGGATGATTGAACACTAGAGTGCCCATAAATTTGCACTCGAAGATGTGTTAGTTGATTATGTAGGGAATGGGCTTAAAGATTCCATTTGGAGAGATGATGGATAGCTACTAGAGATGGGCTTGTAGATGCTATCCAGAGGTGATTGTTGAACTATTTTTGAGAGGGAATCTGAATGAGTATCAAAGTGTCATCTGTGTCTGGAGCGTATCTGAAATGTATAAGGTTGCTTGCTGATGAGTCAGTGTAAAATTTCATCTTGGAAATAGGAGGAACCTGTGTAGGGTTACTCCGAGATGAAAGCCGGGATAGTAGGGCTTGGTGAAGGAACCTGGGTAGTTACTTCGAGATGAAAGCCTGGATAGTAGGGCTTGATGAAGGAACTTGGGTAGTAGGGTTATTTCGAGATGAAAGCCTGGATAGTAAGGCTTGATGAAGGAACCTGGGTAGTAGGGTTACTTCGAGGTGAAAGTCTGGATAGTAGGGCTTGATGAAGGAACCTGGGTAGTAGGGTTACTTCGAGATGAAAGCCTAAATAGTAGGGCTTGGTGAAGGAACCTGGGTAGTAGGGTTACTTCGCTTGATCATGTAGATTAGTTGACTCGTTTAGTTTTTGGAACTAATTTTTCATTAGATGTCTGCAGATATGACATGTATAATTGCTGGAATTGTTGGTGATAATTGTCTTTCCTGAAAAGACAACATGGTTAATCATATGCGATGCATGAGATATGTTGTGAGATGATATTCTCAAAATAAATGAGATTATGATGTATGTGATATGTGGGCGCATGTCATGATGTATGAACACAAGATGCTAGTTGTGAAACATCCGAGTCTGGGAAAATAAATCCCTGTCTGCTGTCGGAGAATAAATATTCTGTCGAGACGAGATGCTGGAGGATAACTCTGCGGGGACCAACTTAGAGGAAGAGATACTCCGTTGGTAGACCTGCTGACCTGGAGGAATAAACTCAGCTGGGGATGAAATTTTGTTACTGGAGATGTCGAGCTCTGTTGGAGATTGAGCTTTCGTACCCAGAGAAATAGACCCTGCTTGGGGAGATTAAAATTTTTAACTCGCCTGCGATTACGAACCTCGACTGGGGATAGTTATGCCCTGTTTCGGGAAAGCTGACATCAATGCCTTCGGATACTCTTACTCCGTGGGGAGTGTACGTACCAACAATTATGTCTCCAGGCTGGCTCTATCCCGGTACCTGCTGGGCAGAGTAACCGTAGGGTTTGGCACTTCTTGTTTTTCTCTGTTTCTGGAATTACGAGTATTTATCTTTTGTTTCTTATGTAAATATTTATGAGCAACAATTATTTTCAAATGCATATATAAAAAATAAATCAATGGACATTCTTGCAAAAAAAAAAGAAAAAGACAAACGAACTGAAGTTTCTTGTGAAAATGACTTGTATTGATTTTTGAAGTTGGCCTGTAATAGGCGTTTTGTACAAAGAGGCTGACGTCCTAGTAAGAGAACGCCGCCGAAAGATAGAATTTATACAATTTGTGTAAAAGAAAGAAAAACAGCTATGTGAAACAACTCCATTGGGTTCCAACTCTGCTATTGCCTTTATGTCTTCATGCATCTCATCAGTTTGCTTCTTGGCCGAAGGTTGATCATATTGGTTGGTGCCGTCCGAGCTTGATAGTCGATGCCGAAGTCTATTCGCCAGACGATCCAATGAGACATAGTGGCACGCTTTAATCCCTACCTTTTTCCTGGGTTGCCCTTTCTGGTTTTCAATCCACCGGGATACCCCTTTTTTCCCAAGCCGCCCTTTCGGGTTTTCGACTTGCCGGGTGTACAGATTTTTTTAATTTTCATCCCTTACTTTTGCCCGAACCCTTTTGGTTCGCCAAGAAGCCCTTATTTTTTCCTAGGCCAGTCAACCTAGCGAGTCTTTTAGTTAGGAGTAGTATCTTTTCACTATGTCTTCATTGACAGGGTGAGGCAGGTCGTCACCATCCATGGTGGTTAGAATCATAGCTCCTCCCAAGAAAATATTTTTAACCACGAAAGGCCCTTCGTACATGGGGGTCCATTTGCCCCTGGGATCACCTTGCGGCAGTATGATGCATTTGATTACTAGATCCCCGACTTGATAATCTTGACGCCTGACTTTCTTGTTAAAAGCCTTGATCATTCGCTTTTGATACGTCTGACCATGGCAGATAGTAGTGAGTCTCTTTTCATCGATTAGATTTAACTGATCAAGTCGGGTTCGGATCCAGTCGTCTTCATTCAAACCCGCATCCTTCATAATCCCGAGAGAAGGTATCTGGACTTTGATGTGTAGGACTGCCTCCATGCCATATACTAGAGAGTAGGGTGTTGCCCCTGTCGACGTTTGTGCTGAGGCACAGTATCCATGAAGAGCGAATGGTAACATCTCATGCCAGTCTTTATATGTCACTGTCATCTTCTGTACAATTTTCTTGATGTTCTTTTTAGCTGCTTCAACAATGCCATTCATCTTTTGCCGGTAGGGAGAAGAATTATGATGTTGTATCTCGAATTATTTACAAAGCTCGGTGATCATTATGTTGTTGAGATTCGTACCATTGTTAGTAATAATTCTCTCTCGCACACCATATCGACAGATCAGATTGTGTCATATAAACCGTGCTACGACGCTCTTGGTAACTGTAGCAAAGGAAGCCGCCTCAACCCACTTCGTGAAGTAATAGATGGCTACTAAGATGAAGCGATGTCCATTGGAGGCGGTGGGCCTGATTTCTCCGATCATGTCAATGCCCCACATTGCAAAGGGCCACGGAGCTGTCAAGACATTTAAGGGGACCGGAGGCACGTGCACCTTATTAGCTTAAATTTGGCACTTATGACAAGTTCGAGAGTGCTGATAATAATCGGCTTCCATAGTGGACCAGTAGTATCCTGCCCGTAGGATCTTCTTAGCCATGGTATGTCCACCAGAATGGGTTCCAAAGGTGCCTTCATGTAGATCTGTCATGATCCTCTCTGCTTCCCTCTTGTCCATACATCGTAGTAGTGTGGAGTCATGGTTGCATTTGTAGAGGATTCCATTACTGAGGAGGAATTTCGCGGCGAACCTTCTAAGGAATTTCTTATCATTGACAGATGCCCCTTCAGGATACTCCTGAACTTCGAGATACCTTTTAACTTCGTGAAACCAGGGTTTGTCTGCCACTTATCACCAAAGCAGAATCCCCGAATACATTCAAGAACTTAATCATCAAGTCAATAGCAGCTCGAAGACCCATGATACATGCTTTATACTCTGCCATGTTGTTGGTGCAGTTGAAACATAAACGGGTAGTGAATGGAGTATGACAGCCCTCGAGAGATATGATCACAACGCCAATACCGTTACCTAGTGCATTCGAGGCTCCATCAAAATACATGGACCATCGGGATCCTTCCTCAGGCCTTTCATCTGGTCCATGTCCTTTGTAGTCAGTCACTAGCATAATGTTCTCATTCGAGAACTCAAAATTCATGGACTGGTAGTCATCCACGGCCTGGTAAGCCAAATGATTATCCAATACACTCCCCTTGATTGCTTTCTGGGTTGTATATTGTATATCGTATTCAGTTAAGATCATCTTCCACCTTGCTATCCTTCCGGAGAGTGCGGGCTTCTCGAAGATGTATTTGATCGGATCCATCTTAGATACCAATAAGGTAGTGTGAGTAAGCATATACTGTCTCAGTCGGCGAGCAGCCCATTCCAAAGCGTGACAAGTTTTCTTGAGCAATGAGTATCGTGTCTCACAGTCGGTAAACTTTTTGCTAAGGTAGTATATTGCATGCTCTTTTCGACCAGACTCGTCATGCTGTCCCAGCACACACCCCATTGAATTGTCTAGCACTGTTAAGTATAATATCAAAGGTCTTCCTTCAACTGGAGGCATCAGAATGGGTGGTTCTTGAAGGTATTCCTTGATTCTTTCAAAAGCAGTCTGGAATTCATCATTCCACTTTACCACTTGATTTTTCTTCAGAAGCTTGAAGATTGACTCACAAGTAGCAGTTAGATGTGAAATGAATCGGGCAATGTAATTTAGGCGTCCCAAGAAACCTCTAACTTCCTTCTCTGTACGGGGAGCTGGAATTTCTTGTATAGCCTTTACCTTTGCAGGGTCTACCTGGATGCCTTTGTCGTTGACGATGAAACCCAGGTAGAACCGTCTGTTTGAATGCTGGTATGCGTTTTGCATTTTTTGATTGCAAAATGTCGTGGTAAGAAAGAGTCGCCACCGACTTTTATTTCATCCAATCAGAAAGGAAAAAAGTACAGAAAAAAATCCTTTTTCGAGATATTCTGAGTACGGGGGGTAGATTATAGAAAGGGAAGGTATTAGCACCCTTTCTATCCATGGTTTTCCATGGGCTCTTAGGTACTTACTCAACTTTTTAGAATTTCTTGTGTATGTGCTTTGTTTTTGAAAATAGTTTTAACTTCGTGATAACCCTTGTATCAGTCCTCAAGGGTGTGACGAAGTTGTTTTGAAAATTTGTTTGAAAAGTGTAAGTGTGAAAAGTTTTTTACTGAGCAAGTACCTACTAGCATCTACTTACTCGAAAAAAAGATTGTGTGTATTCTCGTTTCCTTTAGACAGCGTTATCCTACTATTGAGAAATAGGTAGCACCATTGTTGGAGTTTGTAAGGGTCAATTCGAAAGGAACGTACGATCACCAAGGCAATATTAGGACACCTTAGTAATAACCCTAGAGTCTTAAGATCATATTCAGGGAAACCTTTCCGAGGCAACATTTTCAAGGAAACATTTGAACGAGACATTTTGATCTTATAGACAAGAGGGTAACCACTAAGACACCCTATACTTAATGATCGTTTACCAAAGGCAACCGAAGTGTGAGTATACCCTAAGAGTGATATGTGCGAGTGATTAGTTTCAGTTATTTATCTTTGCACATTAGGGTTTTCTAACTGTATTAATCTGTCATGCATTCTTGTCATACAATCCTATTAGCATACATCTAAACAGTTAAATATTTGCGGGAATTAAAATGCGAGAAAGTAAATCTACGCTATTATAAGGCTTCAGGGAGGGGGATTGATTACATAGCCAAAAACCCAGGAAAAAGCGATCAGTAAAAAAGTCCTAGATTAAACTATTACAAACCATGAGCATTTACAGAAATATTGGTAAAAATAAGTAACACGCGTGCGATGAATCGAATACGGACAACTAGGGTTTTGACCCTTGCCTAAACCTAATTGCGATTGATTAAAAAAATGTTTTTGCCATGTTTTGTTATTAAAAAAAATAAAGAAATCATTAAATTAAAAGAAAATCCTAATTCTAATTAATTTTAAATTAAGAAAAATAAATAAATTTATTCTAAAACCTATCTTTTTGTATTTTATTTATTTGAGAAAAAGAGAATATAAAATTAAAAGTTTTAACCTAATTTCTATTTTTGATTTTATTTATGGAAATAAATTATAATTTCACTAAGCTAACACTAAATTAAATTAATTTTGATAATATATATATATATATATATATATATATATATATATATATATATATATATATATATATATATATATATATATATATATATATATATATATATATATATATATATATATATATATATATATATATATATATATATATATATATATATATATATATATATATATATATATATATATATATATATATATATATATATATATATATATACAAACTAATTCTAATTTTTTTGTGAATTTGATTTTATGATTTTTTTAATGAAAAACAATTAATTTGTGAATTAAAATAAATAATGAAAATTAAAAGTATAAAAAATAAAGAAAAGAAATAAAAAAAGAAGTAAATGGGCCTGGTGTTGTTACTGAAAGGGGGGTTGGAATGTGAATTTCTGGGCCCAAGGTTGATGGCCCGTTTGACTTGCTTGATCTAGTGTGCACGTTGACTTGAGGAGCATTGTAGGCTTCCAAGGGGAAGGCTTGGATCTGAGCTAGAGCATGATGGATGGTTGGATCTTGATGGCACACGGTGAACCTCATGATGTGTAACGCGCTGGATTACCTGTTGAAGAAAAATATGAACAAAGGTTGGGACCTGGGGATCGAACCCAGGTCCTTATGCATATTGCCAATTTACGCTTGCCAACTGAGCTGCAATTGTTATTTGTAGATATAATAAAAACAAAATATGATATAATGAAAAAAAATGTTGAAACCCAAACGCGCGAAAATTTGAATGGACGAGTGGTGGGCTGACACACATCTTCTTCTCCAAGGAACTGTCGTCTTAGGTAAACAAACTTTTACCTACATACGTTTCGTTGTAGGTATAGCCCTGTGTATCTCAAAAATTGTCCATGGGCAAGATAAATAAGCATGGCTGGTACCATTCAACTCGTCTCATCCTCACGAGTATCATGGTACCAGAATCAACATTGAATTTGACATGTGCTGCAAAGCCCTAAAACTAAACAAGAAACCCTAGCCATGGCAGTTTTACGTACAGTCAATAAAAATGCAATTGAATATAGTGATTAGCTTGCAAACTTAATAAGGAACAAGAATATGTAATCAAAATGTGAAAATGATGTATAAATCAATGAAAACGAAAACAATTTTTCTTGGCTAACCGTGTGACTGCTACAACGTGTTTCAGGATGTGGGGAGGCTTGCTAATGATTGGAACACGTTCCTGAGATACCCGGTAATCAATTGGTATGGTTGAGATGGATTGAGATGGCCTGCAACTTGGAATTCGATATGCACTTTTCCTTTGAAATTTGGAAGTTTTTTCTGCCTCTTTCACGACTGCTCAACCCCCCTGCTTGCCTTGGACTGCTTCTGTATATGTAATACAACATATTAGGTCAACCAAAACAAATTCATTCTTGCTCATTATGAAGATTTGATTTGGTCTTTTATGGCATATGATATCTTTCCAAATTTGCTTCAATTCAATCTTTTTCCACTCAAATCAGCCTTGCACGAGTTGGTTCTCATTTGACAGCACATAAGATCTTCCTTCAATGCAAACATCATCCCTAAAACACATTATATGATTTATTTGGATTTATTTGATTTTATTTGAATTTTAAATGAATAAAAATCAAAATTAATTAATTAAATAAATAAATAAAGCATGGAGGGTCCCATAGGTCGTGGACTATGCTAGGAATGAGATGCAATCTTGAAAATATAGGCCCATGTGGAAAAAAATGCAATTTTGGCGAATGTTTACTTTTTTCAATTTTGCAAAAAAGGTCAACTTGGCCAATGCATAACTCTCTCAATTTTGACCCTAGAGAGGTGTTCTTGGACTTTTTAGAAAGCTTAGAATGTCCTACAAACAACCCTTTTGGTCTCATATCAATTGAGTCTTCCATGTTCATGTATGAAGCTTTGACCCAAAAGGTTGTTTTGTTGACTTTTCAAAATGACCTATAATGTCAAAATTCATATCTTTTTGTGAGTGCATATTTTGAACTTAGGAGATGAAGATGAATTGTAAGGAATTGCATACTCTTTAAAATGAGCTTTTAATGGGTAATTTA
Organism: Vicia faba; assembly: GCA_948472305.1. Classification (NCBI taxonomy): domain Eukaryota; kingdom Viridiplantae; phylum Streptophyta; class Magnoliopsida; order Fabales; family Fabaceae; genus Vicia; species Vicia faba. The sequence goes on from OX451737.1 coordinate 568,673,766, forward strand.
TGATAAAGTATGAGAAAGTTGTGCTTGGTCAAAGTTGAGTTGACTTTTCCTACAAAACCCTAATTTAGCAACTTTTGGGTTTTGATGAATTGTGAGCAATCCTTGATGAATCATGATCCACCCTTGATCAAATTATGAATGATACTTAAAAATTAGGATGTTGACCAAAAATCTCGAGGTTTGACTATATGCGGGCCACAATTGACTTTTGACCTGACATAGTTAATTTTCAGGCCTTTGAGCAATTAACTGAGCAAACTTCTTCTGCAAGGCTTGAAACTTGACCTTTGGACTCAAGCATTTTGATGAAAAATGAAACCCTAATTTGAGGTAGACTGCCTTAGGAGAAAGTTTGTCTGGTCAACTCTTGAACTTCCCCGAGAAGTTTGGGGACTTCTCATGACATTTGTTGAGAAATATGGGAGGGCAAAATTTGGGGTACAACAGCTGCCTCTGTTCAATCTTCTAAAACCTGAGGATGTAGATTGGCTCGTCTGCCTTTCGTGATCTGAAGGTGGAAGATGATTGAACACTAGAGTGCCTAGAAATTTGCACTCGCATGAAGTGATACTTGACTTGCGATATCGGGAATGGGCTTATAGATGCCATTTGGAAGTCGATGCTGGAAGATGGGCTTAAAGATGCCATCCTAAGAGGTGTCGATCGCATAAGAGATTCTTTTGCGAGATCCTGTATACCTGTTGTTGAGGAGGACTTTGTTGGGGAATGCTGGTCTCTGTCTTGAGAGAAATAGAGTTTTAGGAGCTTCAGTTGTCCATTACTCTACTGGGGAATAATTCCGGTTTGGGAAGCGGAAGTGAACTATGTGTTTGGTCGAGGTATATGTTGCACCGCGACTTTCTGGGGAAATGTGAAATTGGTTGTGTTAGATCGGGTCCCGGTCTTACAATGTTGTGGACTGCTGTCTAGGGATAAGAGAGGAAGAACCCGAATAGTAAGGTTATGAGAAGGAACCTGGATAGTAGGGTTACTTCGACATGAAAGCCTGGATAGTAGGGCTGCAAGAAGGAACCTGGATAGTAGTGTTACTTTGATATGAAAGCCTGGATAGTAGGGTTGTGAAGAGGAACCTGGATAGTAGGGTTACTTCGACATGAAAGCCTGGATAGTAGGGCTGCAAGAAGGAACCTGGATAGTAGGGTTACTTCGATATGAAAGCCTGGATAGTAGGGATGTGAGAAGGAACCTGGATAGTAGGGTTACTTCGATATGAAAGCCTGGATGGTAAGGCTGTGAGAAGGAACCTGGATAGTAGGGTTACTTCGACATGAAAACCTGGATAGTAGGGCTGCAAGAAGGAACCTGTGTAGTAGGGTTACTTCGATATGAAATCCTGGATAGTAGGGCTGTGAGAAGGAACCTGAATAGTAGGGTTACTTCGATATGAAAACCTGGATGGTAGGGCCGTGAGAAGGAACCTGGATAGTAGGGTTACCTCGATATGAAAAGCCTGGATAGTAGGGCTGCAAGAAGGAACCTGGATAATAAGGTTACTTCGATATGAAAAGCCTGGATGGTAGGGCTGCAAGAAGGAACCTGGATAGTAGGGTTACCTCGATATGAAAGCCTGGATAGTAGGGCTGCTGAGAAGGAACCTGGATAGTTGGGTTACCTCAATATGAAAGCCTGAATAGTAGGGCTGTTAGAAGGAACCTAGATAGTAGGGTTACTTCGATGTGAAAGCATGGGTAGTAGGGCTGTTAGAAGGAACCTGGATAGTAAGGTTACTTTGATATGAGTTTGGGTAAAATTGTAGAGGAAACCTGGGTAAGGTTGTTCTTGTCGCGCCGATGATTACTCTGTTTAGCTTCGGGTGTTAAATATGAAATGCTGACGTAATAATCTGAATTTGGGAAAATAAATCCCTGATTGCTATAAAAACCATAGTTCCTCTACTCATGTTGGGGATGGTGAACAAATATGACTGTGCAGGGGATTTTCCCCTTGTTTGGTGAATATTCTGCCGGAAGAGACCTTGTCTGAGGATAACTCTGCGAGGGAATACCTTTGTTGGAGATGAGATACTCTGTTGATAGATCTGCTGTTTCGGAGAAATAACTCAGTCGGGGATGAATTTTCGTTGCTGGTGATAATGAATTCTGTTGGAGATTGGATTTCTGCTTGTGAGAGAAATAAACTCTGCTTGGGGAAACAATTTATTGACTCATTTGCGATTGTGAACCTCAGCTGGGGAGAATTATGCCTTGTTTGGGAAAGCTAACATCACCGTCTTTGGATACTTTTTACTCTGTGGGGAGTGTATGTACCACTACTCATGTTCCCAAGCTGGCTCTATCCTGGTACCTGATGGGCAGAGTAACTGTAAGGTTCGGGCACTTCTTGTTTTCCCTGTTTCTAGAATTATGAGTAATCGTCTTTTGTTTCTTATGTAAATTTTTATGAGCAACAATTATTTTCAAATGCATATATAAAAATGAATCGTTGGACGTTCTTGCAAAACAAAACAGAAAAAGAAAAATGATTTGGAATTTCTTGTGAAAATGAATTGTATTGATTTTGAAGTTGTCCTGTAATAGGCGTTTTGTACAAAGAGGCTGACGTCCTGGTAAGAGAACACCGTCGAAAGACAGCAATTATACAATTTGTGTAAAAGAAAGAAAAATAGCTATGTGAAATGACCCCATTGGGTTCCATCTCTGCTATTGCCTTTATATCTTCAAGTGTCTCATCACTTTACTACTTGTCCGAAGGTGGATAAGATTGATTGGCACCGTCTGAACTTGATAGTCGATACCGAAGTCTGGTTGCAAGATGATCCATAGTGTTACGCTTCAATCCCTAATTTTTGCCTGGACCTCCCTTTCGGGTTTTCAGTCCACCGGGATACCCTTTTTTGCCAAATCCCCCCTTTCAGGTTTTCGACTTGCCGGGTGTATGTTTTTTCATTTTCATCCCTTACTTTTTCCCGAACCCTTTTGGTTAGCCAGAAAGCCCTTATTTTTGCTTAGGCCAGTCAACCTAGCGGGTATTTGATTATGCGTAGTATCTTTTCACTATGTCTGTATTGACGGGGTGAGGAAGGTCGTCACCATCCATAGTGGTTAGAATCATAGATCCTCTTGAGAAAATGTTCTTAACCACAAATGGCCCTTCGTACGTGGGGGTCCGTTTGCCCCTGGGATCACCTTGCAGTAGTATGATGCGCTTGATCACTAGATCCTCGACTTGATATTCTTGACGTCTGACTTTTTTGTTAAAGGCCTTGATGATTCACTTTTGATACATCTGACCATGACAAATAGCAATAAGTCTATTTTCATCGATTAGATTCAGATGATAAAGTCGGGTTTGGATCCAGTCGTCTTCGTTCAAACTCGCATCCTTCATAATCCTGAGAGAGGGTATCTGGACTTTGATGGGTAGGACTGCCTCCATGCCATACACCAAAGAGTAGGGTGTCTCCCCTGTCGACGTCCATGCTGAGGTACGATACCCATGAAGAGCGAATGGTAACATCTCATGCCAGTCTTTGTATGTCACCGTCATCTTCTGCACAATCTTCTTGATGTTCTTGTTAGCTGCTTCAACAACCCCATTCATCTTCGGCCGGTAGGGAGAAGAGTTATGATGCTGAATCTTGAACTGTTTGCAGAGCTCGATGATCATTGTGTTATTGAGATTTGTACCGTTTTCAGTAATAATCCTCTCTGGTACACCATATCCACGGATTAGATTGTGTCGGATAAATCGCGCCACGACGTTCTTGGTTACTGTAGAAAAGGAAGCTACCTCAACCCACTTAGTAAAGTAATCAATCGCTACCAGAATTAAACGATGCCCGTTAGACGCAGTAGGTATGATCTCGCCGATCATGTTGATGCCCCACATTGCAAAGGGCCAAGGAGCTGTCAAAACATTCAGGGGAACCAGAGGCACATGCACCTTATCAGCATAGACTTGGCACTTATGACATGTTCGCAAATGCTGATAACAATTGGCTTCCATAGTGGACCAGTAGTATCCTTCCCGTAGGATTTTCTTCGCCATGGTATGTCCACTAGAATGAGTTCTGAAGGTGCCTTCATGTAGGTCTGCCATGATCCTTTCTGCCTCGCTCTTGTTTACACATCGTAGTAAGGTTGAATCATGGTTACGCTTATAGAGAATTCCATTACTGATGAAGAACTTCGCATCAAACATTCTCATAAACTTCCTATCATTAACAGATGCCCCCTCGGGGTATTCTTGAGCCTCAAGATACCTCTTTACCTCATGAAACCAGGGTTTATTTGATACCTCTTCTGTCTCAATGTTACAGCAATGTGCAGGTTCGTCCAACCTCTCAATGGTAATCTGGGGAGATTCATTGTTCCACCTAACCTTGAACATAGAAGACATGGTAGCTAGCATGTTCGCCAGCTGATTCTCCTCTCTTGGGAAGTGTTCAAAGGTTATCTCCTCAAAGTGTGGGAGCAATGTCAGTACATACTCTTTGTAAGGAATAAGATTTGGGTGCTTCGTATCCCACTCGCCTTTGATCTGACTTATTACCAGAGCATAATCTCCGAATACACTCAAGAACTTAATCCTCAGGTCAATAGCAGCTCGAAGACCCAGGATACACGCTTCATACTCCGCCATATTGTTGGTGCAGTTAAAACATAATCGGGCGGTGAACGGAGTATGATAGCCCTCAGGAGATATAATTACAGCGCCAATGCCATTACCCAACGCGTTTGAGGCTCCATCAAAATACATAGACCATCGGGATCCCTCCTCGGGTCCTTCATCCGATCCAAGTTCTTCACAGTCAGTTACCGACATGATATTCTCATTCGGGAACTCGAAATTCATGGACTGGTAGTCATCCACGGCCTGATGCGCCAAATGATCTGCCAATACACTCCCCTTGATTGCTTTTTGGGTTGTGTATTGGATGTCGTACTCGGTCAATATCATCTGCCATCTTGCTATTCTTCTGGACAAGGCAGGCTTCTCAAAAATATACTTGATTGGATCCATTTTTGATATCAACAAAGTGGTGTGAGTAAGCATATACTGTCTCAGTCGGCGAGCAGCCTATGCCAAAATGCAACAAGTTTTCTCGAGCAATGAGTATCGGGTCTCTCAGTCGGTAAACTTTTTGCTAAGGTAGTAAGTAGCGTGCTCTTTTCGTCCAGACTCGTCATGCTTCCCCAGCACACACCCCATTGAATTGTCTAGCACTGTCAAGTATAAAATCAAGGGTCTTCCTTCAACCAGAGGCATCAAAATTGGTGGTTTTGAAGGTATTCCTTGATTCTTTCGAAGGCGGTCTGGCATTCATCATTCCACTTTACCACTTGATCTTTCTTCAGCAGCTTGAAGATTGGCTCACAAGTAGCAGTCAGATGTGAAATGAATCGGGCGATGTAATTTAGACGTACCAAGAAACCTCTAACTTCCTTTTCTGTGCGAGGAGCCTTCATTTCCTGTATGACTTTTACTTTTGCAGGGTCTACCTGAATACCTTTGTCATTGACAACGAAATCCATAAGCTTACCAGACCTTACCCCGAAGGTACACTTGTTCGGATTTAACCTCAGCTTATACGTCTTTAACCTGTCAAACAGTTTCTGGAGATGACCAAGGCGCTCTTCCTCAGTCTGGGACCTGGCCATCATGTCATCAACGTAAACCTCGATCTCATGGTGAATCATATCATGGAACAAAGCGACCATGGCGCGCTGATACGTTGCCCCAGCATTCTTCAATCCAAAAGGCATTACCTTGTAATATAAGGTTCCCCACTGCATAACGAAGGTTGTCTTCTCCATGTCTTAAGGAGCCATCTTGATATGGCCGTAGCCAGAAAAACCATCCATGAAGGAGAAGATCTTGTGCAACGCGGTGTTATCGATCCGAACATCAATGTGAGGAAGCGGGAAGTTATCCTTGGGGCTTGTCCTGATCAGATCTTTATAGTCCACACACATCCGTACGTTACCATCCTTCTTAGGTACCGGAACAACGTTGGCAACCCACTGCGGATAGGAAGTGACAGCTAAAAATCTTGCGTCGATTTGTTTCATGACCTCTGCCTTGATTTTCTATGACATTTCAGGGTGCGTACGACGGACCTTCTGCTTTACCGGAGGGCAGTCTTCTTTGGTCAGCAGGCGATGTGCCACAATATCAGTGTCCAGACCCGACATGTCTTCATAGGACCATGCGAAGATTTCAACATAGTTGTGTAGCATCTCTATTAACCGTTGCTTGACGCTAGGCTCCAGATTCGCACCTATCTTAACCTCTTTCCTGTCTTCCTCCGTACCCAGATTCACTGATTCAACTGGCTCTTCATGCGACTGTATGGCCCTCTCTTCCTGCTGTAATAGTCTAGCAAGATCTCCAGGCACCTCACAATCATCCTCAGCTTGGTTGATCGGATTTTTGAAGTCATAACTGGAAGTAGTAGAGTCGTTATCAATGGGATCCAAAGTGGATATGGATCTGCAATATGATACGTGAGTGTGTGTAAGAGAAAAGCTGTTTTGATAAAGTGAGAGACAGAAAAGAAAAACAAGGAGCACAGAATTTGTAATGCAAGAAACATCCAATGCTTTATTAATGATATATGAAATGATAAATAATAAGCCCTCACAAGCAAAGCCAAGGTGCCTCGGGCAAGGAACCGGGCCACAAAGTTTCAAACTGTTTATTACAAATCTTAAAACAAAAGTCAATTACTACGGAATAAAAGAAACATGTATGAAGTCCTTAGCCGTCCAATTATTCAGTCCACCGTTGGTTGTTGGGTAGATCCAGCTGTCGATGTCTGAATCCTCTTCACAGTCCTCAATTGCATTAACTCCCCGATTGCTGATGTGTAGAGGAGGTCTTCCAATCCGTGTGCGCCGAATAGCCCTTTGAGCCCCTGTAGTAAAGCCCAAACCAAATTTGTCAGTTTTGTGAGTGAAACCAGGGAGCCGACCCCAATTGGTACACCCACCTTCTTCGATTACAGCCCTGGCATCCTTGAGAGAAGCCATCTTCAGTGGAGGTTTGTTGGTAGTAACTTCGGTTGACGCCAAAGTCTGAGTGACCTCTTCGAAGTTCTGACAAGGCGTTTCTATGAACTCCCCGTCCATCTCCACGTAGCGGAAGGAATTGAGATGACTTACCATATACTCTTCTTCACCTCGCACCATGACAATCTTCCCCTTCACTGGGTACTTTAGCATTTGATGGAGCGTGGAAGTAACTGCCCCAACCCTATGGATCCAAGGGCGACCCAACAAGCAAGAATACGATGGCTTGATATCCATTACATAGAAGGTGGACCCAAAGGTCTGAGAACCCACTTTGACAGGGATGTCCACCTCCCAATGCACCATTATATTTGATCCATCAAAAGCCCTCACCACAATGTTACTCGGCTTTAAAGTCAAACCCTCACAATCCAAACGGTATAACGCTTTCTTCGGTAGGACATTTAACAAAGACCCGATATCTACCAGCACATGGGCCATAGTGGTGCCTCTGCACTCAATCGAGACATGCAGAGCATCATTATGATTCCTTCCTTTTGGTGTCAGATCCACATATGAGAAACCCAACCCATTGTCAGCAGTCAGGCTAGCCACACAATCTTTGAACTGATCCGCTGATGTTTCCTGCGGCACGTGCACAGTCTTGAGAAATGCAATTAAAGCCTTTGCGTGGGCTTTAGAACATAATAGTAGGGACAACATGGAGATCTTTGACGGGGTCTGCCCCAGCTGCTCCACCACATTGTAGTCGCTCTTCTTGATAATCTTCAGGATTTCCTCTATTTCTTGTTTAGAGGCTTCCACGACGATTTTCTTAGGTGCCTCCATCCGGGCAGGCTCACCTATAATTTCTTTGCCCCGAGTCCCAGATGACTCAGCAGCATGGGTGATAACTAGAGTAAGGATAGGACTAGCAGCAGGTGTAACAACTGGGGTAGGAACATGATAAATGTCAGGAGTGCTGGTTGGAGCAGCAGTCAGAATAACATTAGGCTTGATGATCTTCAGAGCAATCTCAGGAGAGAAAAGCCTTCCACTTCGGGTACTTTACTAGTCCCGACAATATTACTGACATTAGTATCAACTTCTTCAATCTTTAGATCTTTCTTAACACCATGGTAATATACATTAGCACCATAATTCCATGGGACAACCTTGTCTGAGGTGTACGAAATGGGACCAGGAACAATGATTATTAGCGGAGCAATTCTTGGAACAGGTGTAACCCTAACAGGTTTTCTTGAGGAAACCTTGGAAGGATTGGCGGAAATGGTTATGATGGCAACATCTTCATTGGGAACAACAGGGGTCGTAGTCTTCTCAAACAAAATTTCTTTATTATCCATCAGGCGCTGAACACCTGACTTCAACAAACAACAACCAGAAGGTAGAGTCGAACACTTGTGGCAACCTTCACCATAACCCGGAAATAAACCGGCCAACAGCAAATTCTTCTTAATAGTCATTAGAGGAGTAAAAATTTCTTCAACAGAGGTCACAAACAAATTTGTGTCAACAGCATTAACTCCACGACCATGTTTGGGCATGGGAGCAGTTATAACATTCGACTTTTATGGAGCGTCAAACTCTATCTCCTTGGCTTAGAGAAAATCTTATACTTTATTTCTCAGGGCCCAGCAATCATTTGTATCGTGGCCTGGACTCTCAGAATGGTAGGTGAACCGCGCGTTGGGATTGTATCTGGGAGAGGTAGTTTTTGGATTCTTGGGAGCCTCTTTCAAGGTTGACAAGTTGGATTTCAGCAGGTGAGGTAACACTTCGGCCAATGTCATGTTGATGCGGGTAAACTGCCGTTGTGTTCTTTCCACCCTTTGTTGATTGTTGCATTGTGGGGAAACGGCGGGTCTTGGTATCATTTCAACATTTACCGTTTGACGGTGTTCAGACCTGTTTTGGCCCCTCGGGATATAGACTGCACTAGCTTCCTTCTTACCGGTGAAAGGCTTCTTTGCTGGATTTGACGAAGCATCCTTCTGAATTTTACCACTTTGAATGCCTGCCTCCACTCTTTCTCCAGTCAAAATCAACTCAATGAAACCAGATGACGAGCTACCGATCAAGTGATTAAAAAATGGACCAGATAGCGTCCCCAGGAACATGTCAACCAACTCCCTATCAGACAAAGGGGGTTGGACTCTTCCAGCCAAGTCTCTCCACTTCTAAGCATTGTCCTTAAAACCTTCACCTGCACCCATGGACATACCCTGGAGCTGAGTACGAGTGGAAGCAAGGTCGGCGTTATACTGACACTGCTTGTAGAAAGCAGCATCAAGAACCTCCCAGTTTCAGACATTAGCTCCCTCCAACTGATAGAACCATTCAAGCTGAGTCCCTGACAGACTATCTTGAAAGAAATGCACCCACAAATATCTATCAGCAGTGTGGGGTTGGATTTTCCTGACATACGAACAAAGATGGAGTTTTGGACAGGATACTCCATCGTAATTGGCAAAAACCGGAGCTTTGAACTTATGAGGGATCACCACTCCCGATACCAGTCCCAATTCTCCAAAATCCAAACTAGGTATTTTCTGAATCTCCATAGCGCTCAGACGGTCTTCTAGATGTTTGTATCTATCCTCAGTAGGAGGATATTTCTCATCGTTGTAATCAATATCGTTGTCAGAAACTGCAGGGCTAGGGTCCTTTGCCCTTTCTTGGTTCTCCCCGTCCTTGGATGAGGAGGTCAAATCAGGTGGTTGCCTCAATCTTTCTCCGAATCTTCTACCCATATTCAGAATACCGACCTTCTTCTTCTTCTTCTTCTTCTTCTTCTTCTTCTTCTTCTTCTTCTTCTCTTTCAGAATAAGGGTCTTCAGATCCTCTTGCCCTTTAGCCAGACTTATGAACATCTGTTGGAATTGGGCGTTCTGTGCCTGAAGATCTTTGATGGCTTGATCGGAAGACATTTCTGTTGAAATAAACAATGAAGAAGATGAGAAACCTGTAAGGGTACCTGTAATGGTGTGCATGATAATGGGATGTGCATGTAATGATTTCAAAGACTTTGGGAGATTTAAATTTGTAAACCAAAAATAAACAAAACTTTATTAGCTTAACTTTGAAAAGTTCAACAATGCCTTTAAGGCGTTACAAAGAAGTAAATAAAATAAAATCTAAAACTAGAAAAAGCAAAATCAAAAGTCCCATGGACGCTTCCTCTTTGTGCTGATGTAGTCATTGATCACTCTTTCTTCCTCGAGCTGCCTGGTGAGCTTTAAAATCTTCCTTTCTTGCTCATGGTACTGTTCCGGTAAGTATCCTATTCATTCTTCAGCTGAATCCAAGACCTCTGCAACTCCCCAGGATCAGTGGGCATGTAAGGATAGAGAACTGTGTAAGGAACGCCTTCTTCATTAGTGGGCTCCATAATCACTGGTAATACAGCCTCATAGGGCATCCCAAGCTTCTGGGCACGAGCTCAGACCTATTGGAGGTAAGGCTGCATATGAAGGGAAGTCTTTGGTCCCAACTCTTAGGGGTCAGATTTATTCACCATGCCCCAAGCTCGTATAAACCTCTGACGATTCCCCTTAACGTCCTCCTTATAGTCGAATACAATGTCCTCAAGAAGTAACTCATGGGGACCATCTCTTCGAGCACGGCCAAATTGTCGCAAAGCTAGACAAGGATTGTAAGTTATACCCCCTCTGATTCCAAGCAATGGGACATTAGGGTATCCCCACAACGGTTAATAACAGCAGTGTCTTCCATAGCCCCGGAACACCAAAGAATATCTGTATGAGCAAGTGACATTATTCTGTAGGACCAACCCAAACCTTCTTCGTTCTTCAGCACAGACTTAGGGAGGTGAGAAATAAATCACCTTGACAGCAACGACATGCAGCACATAAGAGTCCCTCTTCTCCTTATAGTACGAGTATAGAGAGCATGTAAGATATCTCCCAGCAAGGTAGGCACAGGGTTGCGAGAAAGGAAAATCTTGACAGCATTCACATCTACAAAGGAATCCAGATTCAGGAAGAGAACCAAACCATAGATAAGGAGATCCAAGACATCTTCAAAAGCTTGAAAATCCAAATCATCCCAGAATAACTGAGCATGGTCCATCAGAAATTTGGCTAGAAAGCCTTCGACCCCGCTTCGTGTTTCCCAATTGGATACTACATCAGCCCGTTTCAAATGCGGAGCTGAAGCAATGTCTTCTGGTCTAGGAACTTCTTCCATACCTGTGAAGGGTACTTGTTTAAGAATGGATATGCCCAATAGATGAGAGAACTCTTCCAAGGTGGGTACTAGCTGGTAATCTGGAAAGGTGAAGCAATGATGCACGAGATCGAAGAACTGGAAAAGTACACTCATCATCTGTTCATCAAGACTTGAAGTAACCAAGCTAAGAAGTTGACCGTGTCTCTTAATGAACATAGAAGTCTCGAAAACTCTTGAGGCTAGCTCTTTAAGTTGGGCAGGTATTTGCACAAAGTTGACTCGGATGGTATTTCTACGCACGGAAGCCATGATTTGCAAAACAGATCAAAGATAAATTCCCTTGGTCTTTGAAATGGTTAGTGTAATGAAGTATGAATGCCATGTTATGATGCATGATGTCATGATAACCCACAGGTATAACAAACAACAGGTATTGAAAACACAGTCAAATCACATAAAACCCTTAGGTTTAAGGCTTGCCTGAGGTAAAAGGTAATACCCTCTTAAAGTTAAGTTGGTTCAAAACTGTCCTAGAAAAGTAACCGGGTTCTAGAGGATCTCAATATCACTGACCATCCTCCATCGGTCATGGTTTCAGCTCATGGAATCTTTTCTTGCGGCCGGAACTATCTCGAGAGTATGGTCTCAATGAGTGTAGCATCGAGTATCAATCAGTTCTCAGCTTTACACCGAGGCCGGCTATCTCACTACTTTCTAATGGCCAAGTTGGGCGATTAAAAGTTCTAAGGCCAGTTGATGCTTAACGACACCACGCAGCGGCCCCATATTCTCCTCGTTTCTCCATAAGGGATACCAATACCAACCAATGTGCCACATCAACGTAGCTATTGCTTCAACCGTATCGGTCTACGTCGTATATTTCCGTCACAGTCTATTGCTACTTACCTAAAAGGTATCCCCGGATCCGGGTTAGGATCTATAGTAACCCCAAACAAAAACCCTTAAAAGTAAAGCAAATAAAGCAATCAAAAGAAGAAATTATGATGAACTAGATCCTAAGGTATACCCCACTTATTAAATCCCCAGCAGAGTCGCCAGTTCTGTGATACGGTGGCAGAACTGACTGTTTGAATGCTGGTTTGTGTTTTGCATTTTTTATTTGCAAAATGTCGCGGTAAGCAAGAGTCGCACCCACTTTTATTTCATCCAATCGGAAAGGAAAAAAGTACAGAAAAAAAAATCCTTTTTCGAGATATTCTGAGTACGGGGGGTAAATTATAGAAAGGGAAGGTATTATCACCCTTTCTATCCATGGTTTTCCATGGGCTCTTAGGTACTTGCTCATCTTTTTAGAATTTCTTGTGTATGTGCTTTGTTCTTGAAAAGAGTTTTAACTTCGTGATAACCCTTGTATCAATCCTCAAGGGTGTGATGAGTCGTTTTGAAAATTTGTTTGAAAAGTGTAAGTGTGAAAAGTTTTTTACTGAGCAAGTACCTACTAGCATCTACTTACTCGAAAAAAGATCGTTTCTATTCTCGTTTCCTTTAGACAACGCTATCCTACTATTGAGAAATAGGTAGCACTGTTTTTAGAGTTTGTAAGAGTCAATTCAAAAGGGACGTACGATCACCAAGGCAATATTAGGACACCTTAGTAATAACCCTAGAGTCTTAAGATCATATTCGGGGCAAAATTTCCGAGGCAACATTCGAACGGGACATTTTGATCTTTTAGACAAGAGGGTAACCACTAAGACACCCTATACTTAATGATTGTTTACCGAAGGCAACTGAAGTGTGAGTATACCCTAAGAGTGAATGTGCGAGTGATTAGTTTCAGTTATTTATCTTTGCACATTAGGATTTTCTAACTTTATTAATCTGTCATGCATTCTTGTCATAAATCATATTAGCATACATCTAAACAGTTAAATATTTGCGAGGATTAAAATGCGAGAAAGTAAATCTACGTGTGATCGGTGGATCTGGAACTGACTGTTTAAAGCCGGTTTCGCGAAATGCCGCGGAAGCAAGAGTCGCCACCGTCTTTTATTTTCTCCAACATGGAAAGGACAAAAGCACAGAAAAATTCCTTATTGAGATTAGCTCTCGGTTCGGGAGGTAGATTTATAGAAAGGGAAGGTGTTAGCACCCTTTCTATCCGTGGTTATCCACGGGATCTTAGATACTTGCCCATTTGTGTTTTCAAAATGTTTGTTTGCTTTTCAAAGTGTGAGTGGGTTGAAAAAGTTTCTTTGAAAGTTTCAGATCGACTCTTGTATCAGTCCTCAAGAGTGTTTGAAAAGTTGTTTTTGAAAGCTTTTTGCAAAGTGTCGGTGTGAAAAGAAGTTTTTGATTTGTTTTGAATTAGAGCAAGTATCTACGAGTCATCTACCTACCCTAGGGAATTAGTCTGTGTAAATGTCCTTAAGGTAGTGCCATCCCACCATTGAGTGGTAGGTAGCACCACCGTTGGAGGTGTTCGGGTCAATTCGATTATCGGGACAGTGTTGTCACTGAAGCAATGGTAGGACACCTTAGAAGTAACCCTTAATGTCCTAGATCCTTTTATCCGAGGCAACCATTTCGAGGCAACTGGATCTTTAGACAAAGGGTGACCTCTAAGACGTCCTGTACTTGATGACCACGTTTCGAGGCAACGAGTGAAGCGTACCCTAGAACTGGTGTGTGAATTGTGTGTCATTTTCAGTTATTATTTGTCTTGTCATGCATTGGGTGAGCTACGCTTTGATTTTATTTTTTTGCATACATTCTTTCATGTGATTATTAGCAGTTAAAGGTGCAGGAATTTAAAATGCGGAAAATAAAGGTCCTACGCTATTACAAGGCGCGGGTCTACATCGCCAAATTAAACCAAGACCCGATTTGAATAAAAGTGCATAAAGTTAAATATCCTAATTATCTATTACAAGGCTTTGGGATAAATACATTATATTCACAAAAGAAATAAAATAAATGCGCGAAAAGAAATTATAATCGAATGCGAGGGCGTTGGACCCTTTAAAGAAATTAAATTGAAATTGAAAATTGATTTAATTATTAAATGAGAAAAAGAACTTATTTTTTATGTTTTTTGGATTTATGAAATTAAAGAGAATTAATTGGAATTAAAAGTTAAATAAAAAAAACTAATTCTAAATTATTTTTAATTATTAAAGAAAATTGTTTTAAGTTTAACCTATTTTAACCCTAATTAATTAATTATAAGTTATTTGCAAAAATAATTAATAATTAATAGTGGCAAGAACAAAAGATTATTTATTAAGAAAAAAGAATAAAAAAGATAAAAGACCTATTTTTATGTTTTTAATTATTTAAGAAAAAAAAAGCATTAAAGTAAAAAACCTAAAATTAGAACTAAATTGATTATGAAATTTATTTACAAAAATGTTGATGAATTAAATTAAATAAAACATATTTTTATTTTATGATTTTCTGATTTTTTTGGTTTTGTGAAAATTGTTTTTGATGAATTAATTAAAATAAATAAAACAAATAAAAAATGAAAAGAAAGAAAACTATATGCAAACCATGGGGGTGTTGACCCAAATTGAGGAGGTTCATTTGCAGCAATTAAGCCCATTTGAATGAGGCCCTTTCTGACCTTTCAGACTTGTGTGTGGAGCGTTGACCAGTGCGTATGATGGAACTCACGTGATAGCCTTTGGATTGAACTTTCCAGGCGCGTGGCAGGCCAGATGATGTGGTTGTATGATGGTCCCCTGATGAAGCACTGCATAGGAATATATTGCAAGAAAAATTATGGAATAAAGTGGGGGACCTGGGAATCGAACCCAGGTCCCTGCGTTTGCCAAGTTAGTGCTTTGCCAATTGTGCTGTTGGTGCGCTTTTGTTTTGTAATGGAAAAATAAATAATATAAAGCAAAATCAAAATCAATGTTATGAAATAAAAAAAAAGCGCTGGAATTCAAACCCTCCATTCACAGCTCGCCACGCAGTCTTCTTCTTCCTTCGTTCCTGTAACAAAAAGGATAGCGGGGGTTTTAAACCCCCCCAAAATACAGGCTTATGGATAATAGCGAATAGCTCATATGGAAACATAAATTGAGCGCGAAGGTCTCATTGAATCAGGCTCCCTGTGACGAATTCAACCATGCTGATTTTGAGGTTCAATTTTTTTATATGTGAAAAGCCCTATTTCCAAGCTCCTGAAACCCTAGAAAAATTCAATGGCATATCTCTATATAGGCGTTGTTAGTTAAATTAAAGGTTACCATTAGCCTCAGAACCTTCATATTAGTGTAAATCCATATTCAAAATGTATAAAAAATGCATGTACATTGGAACACGATTATGAGAAAAGTTTGAGAAAGTTTGACATCAATATACCAATTCCTTGCGCGTGAAGAGTTGATTTTGATTGGAATAGCTTCCTTGGGATGTCAACAATGCGTTTGGATAGGAATGAGGACTTGAAACAAGCTCTATGTATGTTTTCAGTTTTGAGTTTTTCGGCATAAAATGCAAGTTTGGTTCTGAGGTAGCAGCGCAGCTTAGGTCTTGTTGTTGTGTCTGATCATTTGTATATGCAATATGTAATGTATTTCAATTGGAATTAAGGGCCTTGAAGCCTTGCATTCATACATAAGATTTTGCCATAAACCTCCAATAACAAACTTTTCATGTTTGTACCAATTTTGAATTCTTGCTTGATTAGGCCTTGAAACGAATTTGGGATGTTGTATAATGATGATTCAAAGCTAATCAAGACCAAATATGCCCCTTAATTAACCTTCTTGATTTTTATTTGATTTTAAAGGATTTAAAATGAATTAAATCCAATAAAATCAAATAAAAATGAAACAATTAATTTAAAAATTTGAAATAAAATGTGGGACACGTGGGAAGCATGGCCAAGCTAATTCAAGTGGAAAAAGTGGGCCCCTTTTGTCAAAAATGAAGTTTCAAGGATAAATGATTTTGGCCATTTCACAAAAATTTCCCAACTTCTCCAATGCATATCTTGCTCAATTTTGAAGTTATGAACATGTTCTTGGACATTTTGGAAAGGTCTTGAAGTCGTCTAACCAATGTCTTTGGTCCCATGTCATTTTGATTTACCAATCTCAAGTTATGGTCTTTGACTTAAAGTGCCTTTTTGTTGACTTTTGAAAATGACCTATAATGTTGAAATTGATAACTTTTTGTGAGAGAATTTCTTGGACTTGAAGTGTGAATATGAGTTGTAGGAAATGTCATTCTCTTCAAGATGAGCTTTGGATGGAATTTTTCTGATGAACCATGAAGAAGTTATGCCTTGGTCAAGTTACAGTTGACTTTTCCAACTGTCCAAAAATAGAAACTTTTGACACCTTGATGATTTTTGAGCCATTCTTGTGAAATCATGGTCAAGACTTGACCAAATGATGTTTGTGGCTTCAAAATAAGATGTTGACCAAAATTTTTGACTTTTGACTGCCAAATGACCATTTTGCCCCTACAGTTGACTGTTGAGCAATTAGGGTTTTTGACTGTGCAACTTGACCTTGTGAGCCTTGAAACTTGACATGTAGGTGCTTGACAATGTGTATGAGCATAGGAGACTTGATTGAGCCCTTGAAAACTTCAACTTCCTTGCAAGAACCAAAACCCTAGTTTGACTGGCTTAGGAGGATGGTTGACTGTGTAGCCCTTGAGTGGACTTTGAATCATTTGCTTGTCATAACTTTGAAGATTACTGGAGGGCAAATTTTGGGGTACAACAGTTGCCCATGTTCAATCTTCTTAGACCTGAGGATGTAGATTGGCGTGTATGCCTTTCGTGATCCGAAGGTGGAAGATGATTGAACACTAGAGTGCCTAGAAATTTGCACTCACATACCAGAGTATCAGCAGTGTGATAGCGGGAATGGGCTTACAGATGCCATTTGGAGAGATGGATAATTGTGGAGATGGGCTTATAGATGCCATCGGGAGGTGTCGATCGCGTAAGAGATTCCTTAGCGAGAACTTGCGTACCTGAGAAAAAAAGAAAATTACCTGGTCTGTTACAGGAGTTGACTTTCAAACTCTTTATGTAGACGTGCCCTGGCTGGATACAAGTATCGAATCTTTAAACTCTTCAGACGTGCCCTGGCAGGATACAGGAATCGAGTCTGGTACTGTAGTCGTCAACAGATACACCCTGGCAAGATACAGGAATCAGATCTTCGAACTCTTCAGACGTGCCCTGGCAGGATACAGGAATCGAGTCTGGTACTGTAGTCGTCAACAGATACTCCCTGGCAAGATACAGGAATCGGATCTTCGAACTCTTCAGACGTGCCCTGGCAAGATACAGGAATCGAGTCTGGTACTGTAGTCGTCAACAGATACTCCCTGGCAAGATACAGGAATCGGATCTTCGAACTCTTCAGACGTGCCCTGGCAAGATACAGGAATCGAGTCTGGTACTGTAGTCGTCAACAGATACTCCCTGGCAAGATACAGGAATCGGATCTTCGAACTCTTCAGACGTGCCCTGGCAAGATACAAGAATCGAGTCTGGTACTGTAGTCGTCAACAGATACTCCCTGGCAAGATACAGGAATCGGATCTTCGAACTCTTCAGACGTGCCCTGGCAAGATACAGGAATCGAGTCTGGTACTGTAGTCGTCAACAGATACTCCCTGGCAAGATACAGGAATCGGATCTGGAATCACGACAGTTGATAGCAATTATCTTTGTACTAACTTTTGTCCTGAAAAGACAAAACGTTAGTTGTATGTGATGTCATGATGTATGACATGCGTGATGAGATTATATGTTCATGATGCGTATTTGCATGCTATAATGTATGAAGATGTGTTGTTTATGAAGGTATGTTTTCGTCTTAGGAAAATAAATCCTTGACGGATGCCGGGAAGTCAAATCCTGGGCTGTTGTTGGAGAATAGTGCTTTGTTGTTTCCGCTGGGGATGATGGTTGCAAGAATACCGGTAGGAGAAGATGACTCCGTTGGGGAATAAACTTAGCGAATGGATTACTCTGCGGGGAATAACTACTCTAGCGATCTTGCTGGGGAACAGTACTCTGTGGGGGGAGATGTACTTTGCTGAGATGTTTGATGATAACTCCGCTGGGGGATACCATTGATATGTTATGTTGAAGGAATTGATAGACTCCACTGGGGATGGGAAGACTTCACCGAGGACGATCTTTCCGTGGCTTTTGGCTGAGGATAACCCAGTTATATCCTGGTAGGGAAATAAACTTTGAATAAAGCCGGGGGACACGTTCGTGCTCTGCGAGGGATAAGCTTCCAGAATCTACTGGGGATAAGCTTCGTGCTGGGGAGATGGATTGAACTTTCCTGGGGAAACTTCTGGACTGGACTCTCCTGGGGAAGTTCTTGAGATATGTTGGGGAAGTGGCTCCACTGAATGTCTGATATACCGCCGGGGAACAATCTTTGACCAAGACTGTCGGGGACGCTTGTTAGGAATGTTCGTATATTGTTGGGGGATGTTGAGATCTGCTGGAGGATACCCAACTTCCTTAAGGTTGATAGTATAATTCTGCTTGGGGAGAGTGCATTGACTTGCTGGCTCACTCTCTGGGGAGTTAAGATATCTGGTTATGTTCTTCAGCTGAACCTACCTTGGTACCTTGGTGGATAGAGCAATTAGATCGCTTAGACAAACATTATTGCCCCTGTTTCTAATGTTACCTGTAATTAATCCTTTGTTTTGCATGCAAATATTTATGAGTTAGCAATTAGTGTCAAATGCATATATCACAAATTGAACCTTGGACGTTCTTCGTAAAACAAAACAGAAAAAGGAAAAACAATTGGCAATTGATCTGAAAAGTGAATTTATATTGATTTTTGAATTTGCCTGTAAATAGGCGTTTATGTACAAGAGGCTGACGTCCTAGTAAGGGAATGCCGCCGAATAAAAGAGTTTATACAAATTTGTACAAAGGGAAAATAAAACAGCTATGTGAAAAGAATAATCCCACTGGGTTCCCACTCTGCTATCGCCTTTATATCTTCGAGCGTCTCATCACTTGATGACCTAGATGAAGATGAAGCTGATTGACTGATGCCGCTTGAACTTGATAGTTGATACCGGATTCTGGATGCAGGGTGATCCAATGAGACATAGTATTACGCTTTATCCCTAACTTTTGCCTGGACCGCCCTTTCGGGTTTTCGGTTCACCGGGATACCCATTTTTGCCCAAGCCGCCTTTTCAGGTTTTCGACTTGCCGGGTGTACAGATTTTTTCATTTCATCCCTTCATTTTGCCCGAACCCTTTTGGTTCGCCGGGAAGCCCTAATTTTTGCCTAGGTATGTCAACCTTGCGGGTCTTTATTATGCGTAGTATCTTTTTACTATGTCTGCATTGGCGGGGTGAGGAAGGTCGTCACCATCCATGGTAGTTAGAATCATGGCTCCTCCTGAGAACACATGTTTAACCACAAATGGCCCTTCGTACGTAGGGGTCCATTTGCCCCTTGGATCACTCTGAGGAAGGATGACGCGCTTGATTACCAAATCCCCAACTTAATACTCTTGTGGTCTGACTTTCTTGTTAAATGCCCTGATCATCCGTTTTTGATACGTCTGACCATGACAAATAGCAGTAAGTCTCTTTTCGTCAATTAGATTTAGCTGATCAAGTCGTGTCTGGATCCAATCATCTTCACTCAGGTCTGTATCCTTCATTATCCAGAGAGAGGGTATCTGCACTTCGATCGGTAAGACTGCCTCCATACCGTAGACCAAGGAGAAAGGAGTTGCCCCGGTTGACGTCCTTGCTGAGGTTCGGTACCCATGTAGAGCGAACGGTAACATCTCGTGCCAATCTTTATAAGTCACCGTCATCTTCTGCACAATTTTCTTAATGTTCTTATTTGCGGCTTCTACAGCCCCGTTCATCTTCGGCCGGTAAGGAGAAGAGTTGTGGTGCTGTATCTTAAATTGCTCGCAGAGCTCAGTGATCATCTTGTTATTGAGATTGGTACCGTTGTCTGTAATGATCCTTTCTGGGACGCCGTATCGACATATCAGATTGTGCCGAATGAACCGTGCCACGACGTTCTTGGTTACTGTGGCGTAGGAAGCTGCTTCAACCCACTTTGTAAAGTAATCGATCGCTACCAGGATGAAGCGATGCCCATTGGACGCTGTAGGTTTAATCTCACCGATCATATCTATGCCCCACATTGCAAAAGGCCAAGGTGCAGTCAGGACGTTCAGAGGGACTGGAGGAACATGCACCTTGTCTGCATATATCTGGCATTTATGGCACGTCCGAGAATGTTGGTAACAGTCGGCTTCCATTGTGGACCAGAAATACCCTTCCCGAAGGATCTTCTTTGCCATAGTGTGTCCACTGGAATGCGTTCCGAAGGTACCTTCATGTAGCTCTGCCATGATCCTTTCTGCTTCGGTCTTATCCACACAACACAGTAAGGTCGAATCATGGTTTCGCTTGTACAGGATGCCGTTGCTAAGGAAGAACTTCGCTGCGAACCTTCTCAGAAACTTCTTATCATTGACAGATGCACCTTCAGGGTATTCCTGAGCTTCCAAGTATCTCTTCACCTCATGGTACCAAGGTTTCTCAGTCACCAATTCAGTCTCAAGATCACAACAGTATGCCGGTTCGTCCAGTTTCCATATGATGACCTGGGGAGCCTCATTATCCCATTTGACTTTGAACATGGAAGACATCGTAGCTAACGCATCCGCCAGCTGATTCTCCTCTCTTGGGAAATGTTCAAAAGTTATCTCTGTGAAGTGGGGGATCACGGTCAACACACATTCTCTGTAAGGAATAAGATTCAGATGTTTCGTATCCCACTCGCCTTTGATCTGATTGATCACGGGAGCGGAATCTCCGAAGACACTCAGAAACTTGATCCTTAAGTCGATTGCAGCTTGGAGACCCATGATGCATGCCTCATACTCCGCCATGTTGTTAGTGCAGTTGAAACACAGCCGGGCAGTGAGTGGAGTATGAGTGCCTTAGGGGGATATGATCACAGCGCCGATGCCGTTACCCAAAGCGTTGGATGCTCCATCAAAGTGCATAGACCATCAGGATCCTTCCTCAGGTCCAGGTACTTCACAATCAGTCACTATCATGATACTCTCGTCAGGAAATTCAAAGTTCATTGACTGATAGTCGTCTACTGCCTGATGTGCCAAGTGGTCTGCCAATACACTTCCTTTGATGGCTTTCTGGGTCGTGTACTGGATGTCGTATTCCGTCAAGATCATTTGCCATCTTGCTATTCTCCCAGACAGAGCAGGCTTCTCGAATATGTATTTTATTGGATCCATCTTTGAGATCAACAAGGTAGTGTGAGTCAGCATATACTGTCTCAGCCAGCGAGCAGCCCATACCAAAGCGCATCAAGTTTTCTCGAGCAGTGAGTATCGGGTCTCACAGTCGGTAAACTTTTTACTAAGGTAATAAATGGCGTGCTCTTTTCGGCCAGACTCGTCATGCTGGCCCAACACACACCCCATTGAGTTGTCAAGTACTGTCAGGTATAATATTAGAAGTCTCCCTTCAACCGGTGGCATAAGAATGGGTGGTTCTTGGAGATACTCTTTGATTCTGTCAAAAGCGGCCTGACATTCATCATTCCAACGTACTACCTGATCTTTCTTCAGCAGCTTGAAGATTGGTTCACAGGTGGCAGTTAGATGGGAGATGAATCGAGCAATGTAATTCAGACGTCCTAGAAAGCCTCTGACTTCTTTCTCTGTCTTAGGAACTGGCATCTCTTGAATGGCTTTAACCTTAGCAGGGTCCACTTGAATACCCTTATCACTTACAACGAAGCCTAGCAACTTTCCAGATCTTACCCCGAAGGTGCACTTGTTCGGGTTCAACCTCAGCTTGTATAACTTTCGACGGTCAAACAATTTCTACAGATGATCAAGGTGTTCCTCCTCAGTTTGAGACCCTGCAATCATGTCGTCAACATACACTTCTATCTCATGATGGATCATGTCATGAAATAAAGCAACCATGGCACGTTGGTAGGTTGCCCCAGCATTCTTCAACCCGAATGGCATGACCTTGTAGCAGAAGGTGCCCCACTGAGTAACAAAGGTAGTCTTTTCCATGTCTTCAGGAGCCATCTTGATCTGATTATACCCTGAAAAACCATCCATGAAGGAAAACACCTTATGCTGAGCAATATTGTCAACAAGAACATCAATGTGAGGTAGAGGGAAGTTATCCTTGGGGCTGGCCCTGTTCAGATCCCTGTAATCAACACACATTCTGACCTTACCATCTTTCTTCGGCACCGGCACCACGTTGGCAACCCATTGAGGGTAAGAAGTCACTGCAAGAAACCCAGCATCAAACTGTTTCATAACCTCAGTCTTGATCTTTTCAGACATTTCTGGACGCATACGGCGGACCTTTTGCTTAACCGGAGGGCAGTCTTCCTTGTTAGGCAAATGATGAACTACAATGTCGGTGTCCAACCCAGGCATGTCTTCGTAAGACCAGGCAAAGATTTCCATGTAGTCATGCAACATCTGGATCAACCGTTGCTTCACGCTGAGCTCCAGGTTGGCACCAATTTTGACTTCCTTTTTATCTGTATCAGTACCCAGATTTATTGTTTCCACCGGCTCTTCGTGTGGTTGAATTTCCCTTTCTTCCTGGAGTAACAGTCTTGCAAGCTCGCCAGGCACTTCGCAATCATCTTCACCTTCGTCTTCAGCTAAGTTGATCGGATTTTCGAAGTCATAACTGGCAGTAGCAGAGTCGTTACCAGTGAGATCCAGAGTGGATTGAAACCTGTATGAGTGAGTGTGTGTAAATAC
Source organism: Vicia faba (assembly GCA_948472305.1). Taxonomy (NCBI): domain Eukaryota; kingdom Viridiplantae; phylum Streptophyta; class Magnoliopsida; order Fabales; family Fabaceae; genus Vicia; species Vicia faba. Next base: position 568,696,757 of record OX451737.1, read on the forward strand.
AGGATTTTTGCAATATATATAAAGAAAGAAAGGGAGCGCAAGATTTGAAATGTGAGAAACGTCCAATGCTTTTATTCATGATATATGACAGTGACAAACAAAAGCCCTCATAAATAAAACCACGGTGCCTCGGGTAAGACACCGGGCCGTAAAGTTTCAAACTATTGTTTATTACAAATCCAAAACAAAGAAGTTCATTACTGGGTGACAAAAGTTATGGGTGTAAAGTCTTTTGCGGTCCAGTTGCTAGGTCCACCGTTGGTCGTTGGGTAGATCCAGCTGTCAAACTCAGATTCTTCCACTTCGTCTTCATCCCCAATAGCATTTACTCCATGGTTAGGCATGGGAGCAGTCACCACATTAGGCTTCTCGGGCACCTCAAACTGAACCTCCTTTGCATCAATAAGGTCCTGCACCTTGTTCCTTAGGGCCCAACAATCATCAGTAGAATGTCCCGGGCTATCAGAGTGATATGCGCAACGGGAGTTGGGGTTATACTTGGGGGATGTAGTGTTCACAACCTTCGGGGCCTCTCTAACAGTCACCAAGTTGGTTAATGGTAGTTGCGGCAGGATCTGAGAGAGAGTCATGCTGAGTCGAGTATACTGCCGTTTGGGCCTCTCAGCTCTGGGTTGGTTGTACTGTTGTGGAGCAGTAGCAGGCTTAGAAATAACCACCGCGTTGACAGTTTGGCGGCGTCCAGGTTTGTCTTGCCTTCTTGGACCATACACAACACTGGCCTCCTTCTTGAAGGGCTTCTTTTCAGCATTGGAGGAGGTACCCTTCTGTATCTTTCCTGATTTTATACCAGCCTCGATCCTCTCACCAGTTAGGATCAGATCAGTAAACCCAGCAGAGGAATTACCAATGAGATGATTGAAAAATGGACCAGATAGGGTCCCCAAGAACATATCCACCAGCTCCCAGTCCGTCAATGGTGGCTGCACCCTGCCAGCCAGATCTCTCCATTTCTGTGCGTACTCTTTAAAACCTTCACCCGATCCTAGCGACATACCCTGGAGTTGGGTACGCGTAGGAGCGAGGTCAGAATTATATTGATACTGCTTGTAAAAAGCAGTGGCCATATCCTCCCAGTTACGAATGTTGGTCCCATCCAGCTGATAGAACCATTCGAGGTGAGTCCCTGAAAGACTCTCCTGGAAGAAGTGGATCCATAAGTTCTTGTCCGCTGTGTAAGGCTGGATCTTCCTTACATAAGAACAGAGGTGCATCTTGGGACAGGAAGCCCTGTCATACTTCACAAAGGCAGGCGCCTTGAACTTGTGTGGAATTACCACCCCAGAAGATAACCCCAAGTCTCCGAAATCCAGTCCAGACACACGCTGAATCTCCATAGCATTCAACCTGTCCTCCAGCTGCTTGTACCGGTCCTCAGCAGGAGGGTACTGTTCGTCATTGAAGTCTGTCTCAGTGTCAGAGACCATAGGACTAGGGACCTCTCTCCCTTGGTGACTACCTTCCCCCACAGATGGAGTAGTCCTCTCAGCTTCATTCTGCAAGGTGTTCCCGAGTCTGCGCCCGGTGTTGAATAGCACAGTCCTCTTCTTCTTCTTACTCTTCTTCAGGAGCATAACCTTCAGCTCTTGTTGACCTTGGGCCAGACCCATGATCAGCTCTTGAAATTGTGCGTTCTGCGCCTGAAGGGCCTTGATAGACATCTCAGTGGAGGATTCAGGGTTCATGATGCTGAAATAAACAGCGAAGAACAGTAAGCAACCTGAAAAGAAGAGTACCTGCTATGCATATGATGAATGATATGTGTTTATGCAATGCATTCAAGGGTTCGAAAGTTCAAACTTGTTTTAGACAAAAAAGAACACACGTTATCATTAAGGAAATAATTGTTTGGTACATCAAAGCCTCATGGGCACATATTACAAAAAGACTCAATCCCAAAAGACACTACGCATCCTCTTTGGAGCTATGTAAGTGTTGAGATTCTTCTCCTCGTGCAGCAGGCGGGTGAGTTCCAGGACCTTCTTTTCACTAGCATGTAGACTGGTCTCCAGGGAATTTCGTTCTTCCTTAAGCTGGATCCAGCTCTTCTGCATCTCTTCCCAGGATGTGGGCATGTCAGGATGTTGAATGGTGTAGGACACCTCTCCCTCCAAGACTGGCTCTTTGATCACAGGGAGCACATGAGGATAAGGCATTACTAACTTCTGGGAGCGGGCTCGTACCCACTTGAGATAAGGTTCCAACGGGATGGAGTTCCTGTGCCCCAGTGTCTTGCTGTCTATCTTACTGGGCATCCCCAAGCTCTGACAAATCTCTGACGAAGTCCTTGTGCATCGTTGTCGAAGTCAAAAACTATGTCAGGAATTAACATGTCATGAGGGCCGTCCCTCCGAGCATAACCAAACTGTCTCCAAGCCAGGCACGGGTTGTAAGTAATACCTCCTCTGATTCCAAGTAAAGGAACATTAGGGTACTCCCCGCAACGACCAATGATAGTGACATCCTCTCTAGACCGAGAACACCAATGTATATCTGCATGTGTAAGAGTCATCAATCGTTGTGACCACCTCAAACCCCGTTCGTTCTTCAAAACTGATTGTGGAAGGTGCGAAATAAACCACCTTCCCAGGAGAGGAGTGCAGCACATAAGAACACCTCTTTTTCTCATGGTTCGAGTGTAACATGAGTGAAGGATGTCCCCCAACAACGTAGGTAAAGGATTCATGGACATGAAGATTTGGACAGCACTGATGTCTATAAGCTGATCTGGATTAGGAAACAACACCAAACCATAGACAAGGAGGGCCACAACCTCTTCAAAAGCTTGTAGGTCAAGGGAGTTCCAACATTCTTGGGCCTTTTCAAACAGAAACCTGGCTAAGAACCCTTTGATACCACTTCTAGCTTCCCAATGTCCCTTGAGGTCAGATGATTGTAGGTGTAAGGCCTTAGCAATCTCTTCAAGTTTGGGTTCCTTTTCCGTACCGTTGTAGGGTAGCTGATCAAGGATAGGGATATTCAGAAGCCGGGAGAACTCTTCTAATGTAGGCACCAGTTGATAATCCAGGAAAGTGAAACAGTGATGCAGAGGGTCAAAGAACTGGAACATGACCTTTATCATATCTTCCTCAATGTTGGTGTTGACCAAGCTGATGAGTCTTCCATGTCTCTCACTGAATGAAGAGCTCTCGGGAATCCTGGATATAAGCTCCTTAAGTTGAGGAGGGATCCTTACAAGGCTGATCTGAATTGTATTTCTGCGAACAGTTTCCATGTCCTACAAAACAAGAACAAAGATGAAGATTCGAACCCCTGAAATGGTTAGTCAATGCATATGATGCTGGATGATGTCATGATGCTATGATTACACACACCACAAATACTTACAAAGGCAAACATGATAAGGCACACAAGTCACACCACAACCCTTAGAGTTTAGGCCAGCATGGGGTCTGGGTATTACCCTCTTGAAGTTGGTGGGCTCAACCTATCCTATTAGAAGTAACCGGGTTCTAAGGGTCCCAATATCACTGGATTGCTTTCATTGTTCATCGTTTCGATTTAGCCACTGAACTGGCGACCGAAATATTCCAGGAAAGCAACCCTCAATTGAGTGTAGTATCGAGTATCAACCAACCTCAGACTACACCAAAGTCAGTTATCTCACTACCCTAAAGAGGCCAAGATAGTTCAATTAAGGTTCCTAAGGTCAGTTGATGCTTCACGACACCACATGGAGGCCCCGTACTCTCCTTGACTGAACTCAAGGGTTACCGGTACACACCAAAGTGCCACATCAACGTAGCAGACTGTTTCAACCATGTCGGTATACCCCGCACAGTTCCCTCACAGCCTTATTGCTACTTTCTAAGAAGGTATCCCCAGATCCGGGTTAGGATCTATAGAACTCCCAAGACAGTCCCACAATTTAAAGCAAACAAGTCAAAGCAATTAAAAACACAATGATCTTAGTCCTAAGGTACACCTCACTTTAAAAGTTTCCCCAGCAGAGTCGCCAGTTCTGTGATCTGTGGATCTGGAACTGACTGTTTAAAGCTGGTTTCGCGAAATGTCGCGGAAGCAAGAGTCGCCACCGTCTTTTATTTTCTCCAACATGGAAAGGACAAAAGCACAGAAAAATTCCTTATTGAGATTAGCTCTCGGTTCGGGAGGTAGATTTATAGAAAGGGAAGGTGTTAGCACCCTTTCTATCCGTGGTTATCCACGGGCTCTTAGATACTTGCCCATTTGTGTTTTCAAAATGTTTGTTTGCTTTTCAAAGTGTGAGTGGGTTGAAAAAGTTTCTTTGAAAGTTTCAGATTGACTCTTGTATCAGTCCTCAAGAGTGTTTGAAAAGTTGTTTTTGAAAGCTTTTTGCAAAGTGTCGGTGTGAAAAGAAGTTTTTGATTTGTTTTGAATTAGAGCAAGTATCTACGAGTCATCTACCTACCCTAGGGAATTAGTCTGTGTAAATGTCCTTAAGGTAGTGCCATCCCACCATTGAGAGGTAGGTAGCACCACCGTTGGAGGTGTTCGGGTCAATTCGATTATCGGGACAATGTAGTCACCGAAGCAATGGTAGGACACCTTAGAAGTAACCCTTAATGTCCTAGATCCTTTTATCCGAGGCAACCATTTCGAGGCAACTGGATCTTTAGACAAAGGGTAACCTCTAAGACGTCCTGTACTTGATGACCACGTTTCGAGGCAACTGGATCTTTAGACAAAGGGTGACCTCTAAGACGTCCTGTACTTGATGACCACGTTTCGAGGCAACGAGTGAAGCGTACCCTAGAAGTGGTGTGTGAATTGTGTGTCATTTTCAGTTATTATTTGTCTTGTCATGCATTGGGTGAGCTACGCTTTGATTTTATTTTTTTGCATACATTCTTTCATGTGATTATTAGCAGTTAAAGGTGCGGGAATTTAAAATGCGGAAAATAAAGGTCCTACGCTATTACAAGGCGCGGGTCTACATCGCCAAATTAAACCAAGACCCGATTTGAATAAAAGTGCATAAAGTTAAATATCCTAATTATCTATTACAAGGCTTTGGGATAAATACATTATATTCACAAAAGAAATAAAATAAATGCGCGAAAAGAAATTATAATCGAATGCGAGGGCGTTGGACCCTTTAAAGAAATTAAATTGAAATTGAAAATTGATTTAATTATTAAATGAGAAAAAAAGAACTTATTTTTTATGTTTTTTGGATTTATGAAATTAAAGAGAATTAATTGGAATTAAAAGTTAAATAAAAAAAACTAATTCTAAATTATTTTTAATTATTAAAGAAAATTGTTTTAAGTTTAACCTATTTTAACCCTAATTAATTAATTATAAGGTATTTACAAAAATAATTAATAATTAATAGTGGCAAGAACAAAAGATTATTTATTAAGAAAAAAGAATAAAAAAGATAAAAGACCTATTTTTATGTTTTTAATTATTTAAGAAAAAAAAAGCATTAAAGTAAAAAACCTAAAATTAGAACTAAATTGATTATGAAATTTATTTACAAAAATGTTGATGAATTAAATTAAATAAAACATATTTTTATTTTATGATTTTCTGATTTTTTTGGTTTTGTGAAAATTGTTTTTGATGAATTAATTAAAATAAATAAAACAAATAAAAAATGAAAAGAAAGAAAACTATATGCAAACCATGGGGGTGTTGACCCAAATTGAGGAGGTTCATTTGCAGCAATTAAGCCCATTTGAATGAGGCCCTTTCTGACCTTTCAGACTTGTGTGTGGAGCGTTGACCAGTGCGTATGATGGAACTCACGTGATAGCCTTTGGATTGAACTTTCCAGGCGCGCGGCAGGCCAGATGATGTGGTTGTATGATGGTCCCCTGATGAAGCACTGCATAGGAATATATTGCAAGAAAAATTATGGAATAAAGTGGGGGACCTGGGAATCGAACCCAGGTCCCTGCGTTTGCCAAGTTAGTGCTTTGCCAATTGTGTTGTTGGTGCGCTTTTGTTTTGTAATGGAAAATAAATAATATAAAGCAAAATCAAAATCAATGTTATGAAATAAAAAAAAAGCGCTGGAATTCAAACCCTCCATTCACAGCTCGCCACGCAGTCTTCTTCTTCCTTCGTTCCTGTAACAAAAAGGATAGCGGGGGTTTTAAACCCCCCCAAAATACAGGCTTATGGATAATAGCGAATAGCTCATATGGAAACATAAATTGAGCGCGAAGGTCTCATTGAATCAGGCTCCCTGTGACGAATTCAACCATGCTGATTTTGAGGTTCAATTTTTTTATATGTGAAAAGCCCTATTTCCAAGCTCCTGAAACCCTAGAAAAATTCAATGGCATATCTCTATATAGGCGTTGTTAGTTAAATTAAAGGTTACCATTAGCCTCAGAACCTTCATATTAGTGTAAATCCATATTCAAAATGTATAAAAAATGCATGTACATTGGAACACGATTATGAGAAAAGTTTGAGAAAGTTTGACATCAATATACCAATTCCTTGCGCGTGAAGAGTTGATTTTGATTGGAATAGCTTCCTTGGGATGTCAGCAATGCGTTTGGATAGGAATGAGGACTTGAAACAAGCTCTATGTATGTTTTCAGTTTTGAGTTTTTCGGCATAAAATGCAAGTTTGGTTCTGAGGTAGCAGCGCAGCTTATGGAAATAAATTATAATTTCACTAAGCTAACACTAACTTAAATTAATTTTGTATATATATATATATATATATATATATATATATATATATATATATATATATATATATATATATATATATATATATATATATATATATATATATATATATATATATATATATATATATATAAAGTAATTCTAATTTTTTTGTGAATTTGATTTTATGATTTTGTTTTATGAAAAATAATTAATTTGTGAATTAAAATAAATAATGAAAATTAAAAGAATAAAAAAAAAAGAAAAGAAAAAAAAAAGTAAATGTGCCTGGTGTTGTTACTGAAATGGGGGGTTGGAACGTGAATTTTTGGGCCCAAGGTTGATGGCCCGTTTGACTTGCTTGATCTAGTGTGCACGTTGACTTGAGGAGCATGGTAGAATTCCAAGGGGGAAGCCTTGGATCTGAGCTAGAGACATGATGGATGGTTGGATCTTGATGGCACACGGTGAACCTCATGATGTTTAGCGCGCTGGATTACATGTTGAAGAAAAATATGAACAAAGGTTGGGACCTGGGGATTGAACCCAGGTCCTTATGCATATTGCCAATGTACGCTTTCCAACTGAGCTGTAATTGTTATTTGTACATATTATAAAAAAATGATATAATGAAAACAAAAACGTTGAAACCCAAACGCGCAAAAATTTGAATGGACGAGTGGTGGGCTGACGCACATCTTCTTCTCCAAGGAACCGTCGTCTTAGGTAAACAAACTTTTACCTACAGATGTTTCGTTGTTGGTATAGCCATGTGTATCTTAAAAATTATCCATAGGAAAGATAAATGAGCATGGCTGGTACCATTCAACTCGTCTCATCCTCACGAGTATCATGGTACCAGAATCAACATTGAATTTGACCTGTGCTGTAAAGCCCTAAAACTAAACAAGAAACCCTAGCCATGGCAGCTTTACGTACAGTCAATAAAAATGCAATTGAATATAGTGATTAGCTTGAAAACTCAATAAGGAAGAGGAATATGTAATCAAAATGTGAAAATGATGTATAAATCAATGAAAGTGAAAAAAAAAAATTCTTGGCTAACCGTGTGACTGCTACAACGTGTTTCGGGACATGGGAGGCTTGCTAATGATTGGAACACGTTCCTGAGACACCTGGGAATCGATTGGTATGGTTAAGATGGCTTGAGATGGCCTACAACTTAGAATTTGATCTGCACTTTTCCTTTGAAATTTGGAAGTTTTTTCTGCCTCTTTCACGACTGCTCAACCCCCTGCTTGCCTTGGACTGCTTCTGTATATGTAATACAACATATTAGGTCAACCAAAACGAATTCAATATTGCTGATTATGAAGATTTGATTTGGTCTTTCATGGCATATGATATCTTTCCAAATTTGCTTCAATTCAATCTTTTTCCACTCAAATCAGCCTTGCACGAATTGGTTCTCATTTGACAGCACATAAGATCTTCTTCAATGCAAAAATCATCCCTAAAACACATTATATGATTTATTTGGATTTATTTGATTTTATTTGAATTTTAAATGAATAAAAATCAAAATAAATAAATTAAATAAATAAATAAAGCATGGAGGGTCCCATAGGTCGTGGAATATGCTAGGAATAAGATGAAATCTTGAAAAGATGGGCCCATGTGGGAAAAAAAATGCAATTTTGGCCAATGTTGACTTTTGGCAATTTTGCAAAAAAGGTCAACTTGGCCAATGCATAACTCTCTCAATTTTGACCATAGAGAGGTGTTCTTGAACTTTTTAGAAAGATTAGAATGTCCTCTAAACAAACCTTTTGGTCTCATCTCAATTGAGTATTCCATGTTCATGTATATAGGTTTGACCCAAAAGGTGTTTTTGTTGACTTTTCAAAATGACTTATAATGACAAAATTCACATCTTTTTGTGAGTGCATATTTTTAACTTGGGAGATGAAGATGAATTGTAGGGAATTGCATCCTCTTCAAAATTATCTTTGAATGGGTCATTTATGATAAAGTATGATAAAGTTATGCTTGGTCAAAGTTGAGTTCACTTTTCCTACAAAACCCTAATTTAGCAACTTTTGGGTTTTGATAAATTGTGAACAATCCTTGATGAATCATGATCAACCCTTGATCAAATGACGAATGATACTTCAAAATGAGGATGTTGACCAAAAATCTTGAGGTTTGACTATATGTGGGCCACAATTGACTTTTGACCTCGCACAATTGATTTTCATGCCTTTGAGCAATAGACTGAGCAAACTTCTTCTGCAAGGCTTGAAACTTGACATGGACGATATTGGGAACATATTAGGACAATGGTGAGCATTTTGGATCCTTTGGACTCAAGCATTTTGATGAAAAATGAAACCCTAATTTGAGGTAGACTGCCTTAGGAGAGAGTTTGTCTGGTCAACTCTTAAACTTCCTTGAGCAGTTTGGGGACTTCTCATGACATTTGTTGAGAAATATGGGAGGGAAAATTTTGGGGTACAACACTTACCCCGAAGGTGCACTTGTTCAGATTCAACCTTAGCTTATACATCTTTAACCTGTCGAACAACTTTTGGAGATGATCAATGTGCTCTTCGTCAGTCTGAGACCTGGCTATCATGTCATCAACATAGACTTCAATCTCGTGGTGAATCATATCATGGAACAAAGAGACCATGGCTCACTGATAGGTTTCCCCGGCATTGTTCAACCCAAAAGGCATCACCTTGTAACAGAAGGTGCCCTTCTGTGTGATGAAGGTTGTCTTCTCCCTGTCTTCAAGAGCCATCTTGATCTGGTCGTAGCCAGAGAAACCATCCATGAAGGAGAAGATTTTGTGTTGCACAGTGTTGTCAACCAGAACATCAATTTGGGGAAGCGGGAAATCATCCTTGGGGCTTTCCCTGTTCATATCTCTGTAATCCACACACATCCATACCTATCAGTCCTTCTTAGGTACCGGAACGACATTAGCAACCCACTGCGGATAGGAGGTGACAACTAAGAACCTTGCGTCGAACTGCTTCATGACCTCTGCCTTGATCTTCTCTGACATTTCGGGACGCATACGACGGACCTTCTATTTAATCGGAGGACAATCTTCTTTAGATGGTAGGCGATGTACCACAATATCAGTGTCCAAACCAGGCATGTCTTCATAGGACCAGGCGGAGATCTCAACATAGTCTTCCAGTATCTGTATCAACCTCTGTTTGACGCTAAGCTCCAGCTTTGCACCTATTTTAACCTCTTTTCTGTCTTCCTCAATACCCAAATTCATTGTCTCAACCGGCTCTTCATGAGGCTGTATGGCCCTCTCTTTCTGTTGTAGTAGTCTAGCAAGTTCTCCAGGTACCTCACAATCGTCCTCACCTTTGTCCTCGGCTTGGTTGATCGGTTTTTCAAAGTCATAACTGGAAATAGCAGAGCTACTATCAATGGGATCCAGAGTGGATATGGATCTGCAGTATGATATGTGAGTGTGTGTAAGAGCGTAGCTGTATTGATAAAGTAAAGGCAGAAAAGAAAAACAGAGAGCGCAAAATTTGTATGCAAAGAACGTCCAATGCTTCATTGATGAAATATGAGATGACATATAATAACCCTTATATATAGAACTATCGTGCCTTGGGTAAGACACAATTCCAAAAAGTTTAAATTGTTCATTACAAACTCAGAAAACAAGTAAGACAATTACTGCGGAATAAAAGAAACTAGAACAAAATCTCTAGCCGTCCAGTTATTCGGTCCACCATTGGTAGTCGGGTAGATCCAGCTGTTGATGTCAGGGTCTTCCTCACTGTCTTTAATAGCGTTGACCTTACGATTATTGATGCGTAGGGGAGGTCCTCTAACTCGAGCGCGTCAAACAGCCATTTGAGCCCCTGAAGTAAAGCCCAAGCCAAATTTGTCAGTTTTGTGAGTGAAATCGGGGAGCTGACCCCAATTGGCACACCCACCTTCATCAACCACGGCTCTGGCGTCCTTGAGAGAAGCCATCTTCAGAGGAGGTTTGTTGCTAGTAGTAGTTTCAGTTGATTCCAAGATTTGCGGGACCTCTTCGAAGTTCTGACAAGGAGTTTCTATAAATTCCCCGTCCATCTCTATGTAGCGGAAGGAATTGAGATGGCTCACCATATACTCCTCTTCACCCTGTACAGTGACAATCTTCCCTTTTACCGGATACTTCAGCATTTGGTGGAGTGTGGAAGTAAATTCCCCAGCCTCATGGATCCAAGGAAGACCCAGCAAACAAGAATACGACGGCCTGATGTCCATCACATAGAAGGTGGACTTGAAAGTTTGAGAGCCTATCTTGACAGGGATATCCACTTCCCCATGCACCATTCTTTTCGACCCGTCAAAAGCCCTTACCACGATGTTACTAGGCTTTAAAGTCAAACCCTCGCAATCCAAACGGTCCAACGCCTTCTTGGGAAGAACATTTAGCGAAGACCCAATATCCACCAGCACATGAGCCATGGTAGTGCCCCTGCATTCAATCAAGACATGCAGAGCATCATTGTGTTTTCTCCCTTTCGGTGTCAAGTCTGCATATGAAAAACCTAGCCCATTGTCAGCAGTCAGGCTAGCCACGCAATCTTGAAATTGATCAGCTGAAGTCTCTTGCGCCACATGTGCAGTTTTGAGGAATGCAATCAAAGCCTTCACATCGGCCTCGGAGCACAACAACAAGGATAACATGGATATCTTCGAGGGGGTCTGCCCCAGCTGTTCGACCACATTGTAGTCACTCTTTTTAATTATTTTCAAAATTTCCTCTATCTCTTGCTTAGAGGTTTCCACAAAAATTTTCTAGGTGCCTCTGTCCGAGCAGGCTCACCTACAACTTCATTGCCTCGAATCCCAGATGACTTATCGGCAGGGGTAACAGCTGGAGTAGTAACTGAAGTACTAGAGGGAGCAGAAGATAAAATAACAATAGGCTTAGTGATAGTCTTCGGGGAGATCTCAGGAGAGAAAATCCTTTCATTTCTAGTAATCTTGCTAGTCCTGACAATGTTACTGACATCAGGATTAGCTTCTTCGGTCTTCAAGTCTTGTTTAACGCCATGATAATAAACATCGGCGCCATAATGCCAAGGGACAACTTTATCTGAGGTGTACGGAACAGGACTAGTACATGTGATTATCAACGGAGCGATTCTCGTAGTGGGTGTAATCCTAACAGGTTTTCTCGAGGAAACCTTAGAAGGACTGGCGGAAATGGTTATAATAGCAATATCTTCACACGGAATAGCTGGAATCAAAGTCTTTTCGAATAAAATTTCTCGGTTGTCCATCAGGCGTTGGACACCTGCTTTCAGCAAATAGCAACCAGAAGGCAAGGATGAACATATGTGGCAACCTTCACCACAACCCGAAAATAAACCGGCCAACAACAAATTCTTCTTAACAGTCATGAGGGGAGTGGAAACTTCATCAACTGAGGTCACAAACAGATCGGAATCAACGATGTTAACTATACAGTTGTGTCTAGGCATGGGAGCAATTATGACATTGGGCTTCTCTGGAGCGTCGAACTCAATCTCCTTGGCTTCAATTAGATCTTGTACTCTATTTTTTAGAGCCCAATAGTCATTTGTATCGTGACCAGGACTCTGAGAATGGTAGGCACACCGAGCGTTCGGATTGTAACAAGGAGATGAGGTATTAGGATTCTTAGGAGCCTCTCTTAAAGTTGCCAAGTTAGATCTCAACAGATGGGGTAGAACCTCTGTCAATGTCATGTTAATCAGAGTGAACTTCCTTTGTGGTCTTTCTATCCTTTGTTGATTGTTGCGTTGTGGGGCTACCGTAGGCCTTGGTATTATTACAACATTTACCGTTGGATGGTATCCCGCTCTGCTCTGATCTCTCGGGCTATAAATGGCACTTGCCTCCTTCTTACCAATGAAAGGTTTCTTTGCTGAACTTGAAGAGGTATCTTTCTATATTTTACCGCTCCGAATCCCAGCTTCTACCCTTTCTCCGGTTAATATCAGCTCAGTAAAACCAGCCGATGAGCTATCGATCAAATGGTTGAAGAATGGACCAAACAGCGTCCCAAGAAACATGTCAACCAGCTCACTGTTAGATAATGGGGGTTGAACTCTCCCAGCCAAGTCTCTTCACTTCTGCCCGTAGTCCTTAAAACCTTCTCTTGCATCCATGGACATACTCTAGAGTTGAGTACGAGTAGGGGCCAGGTTGGCATTGTATTGATACTGCTTGTAAAAAGCGGCAGCCAAATCCTCCCAATTTTAGACATTGATTCCCTCCAATTGGTAGAACCATTCAAGCTGAGTCCCTGACAGACTGTCTTGAAAGAAATTAACCCACAAGTTTCTATCAGCAGTGTGGGGATGGATCTTCCTTAAATAGGAACGGAGATCAAGCTTCGGACAAGACACCCCATCATACTTTGCGAAGACTGGAGCCTTAAATTTTCGTGGGATGACTACCCCAGACACCAACCCTAGTTCATCAAAATCCAGCCCTGGTATTCTCTGGATCTCCATAGCACTTAACCGATCCTCTAACTGCTTGTACATATCCTCAACGGGAGGATACTGCTCATCATTGTAGTCGGTATCATTGTCAGAGACTTCAGGACTGGGGTCCTCTTCTTTTGTCTTCCCCTCTTGATTTTCCCACTCTTTAGATGAGGAAGTTACATCAACTGATTGCTTTAGTGGCCCCCTGAATCTTCTGCCCATATTGAGGGCACCGACACACTTCTTATTCTTCTTCTTCTCTTTCTCTTTCAGGATAGGGGCTTTCAGATTCTCCTGCCCTTTTGCCAGAGTTGCGAACATCTGTTGAAATTGGGTATTTTGTGCCTGAAGAGCTTTGATGCTTTGTTCAGAAGTCATATCTGCTTGAAATAAATAGCGGAGGAGATGAGAAACTTGTAATAGAACCTGCTTATGAAATGTCATGGATGGTATGTGTATGCAATGATTTCAAGGAATTTATAGATTCAAATTTGTTCAGACCAAAAGAGGAACACACGTCATATTAATAAATCCAAGCTTGAGTACATTATGCCATTTTGGGCTTACAATGAGAGAAACAAAAATACAGCAAAACTCTTAAGATAAAAAGGTTGAACGCATCCTCTTTGGCGCAATGTAGGCGTTCAAATTCCATTCTTCATGAAGCTGCTTGGTGAGTTCCAGAACCTTCTTCTCACTGGCGTAAAATTGGGCTTCAAAGGTGTCCCGCTCTTCCTTCAACTGAACCCAAGCTTTCTGCAAGTCTTCGAGGGAGGTAGGCATGTCAGGATAAAGGATAGTGTATGGTGTAACACCCCAATTCTACCCCAAGCAAATTATGCGAGATAAATCAGAGTTATAAAATTCAATCATACAAATGAATCGGGACGTCACAAATTATTCTAAAAAATTCATTGCATTCATCATGGATATATAAAACTTTTTCAAAACATCGGATGAACCATCATCATAACATCTTTCATTAAATAATTCAACAACTACGCAGCGGAATTCTTCAATAACATTTTTAAATAAAACAGCAACTTCGAAACATCTCATATTTAGTAAATAAACAATTTAAAGTTCAACAACTAAAAATCAGCAATAAAAAATCAGCAAGCGTTCATCCCCCCGAGTGTTACATATTAGAGAAATGATGACTCGAACTATTGAAGGTATACAACCTTCACTCGCGATTACTTGCACATTACCAACATAGGGCAACACTCAAACAGAAGGGGTGAGATATCTAACAATATAATAAAGCGCATGATAATTAATATATTAGATCAGATCAATAATGTCACCACTTCTCATCTCATAATCAACAATAATTACAACATATATACTCATTCATCAACATCAAATACACTTCATTACTCAATCATATAATGCGACTCAAAACTATGCAAATGCATGTGGTACCATTGGAGCAGAACTCCCATCTCAAAAATCTTCCAATTAATAGAGGCATCAACAAGGCATAGCCTTCATCTCAAAATTTGCCAATCCAGGCCATCTCAACGAGCATAAGCTCCATATAAAAAAATGCAATGTATGCGACTCATTATGAATGTAATGTCAACACTCAATCAACCACATCTCAATTATCTCAAAACAACAACATCTCATAAACATCTCAGAACAACATCTCATGGACGTCTCAGAATAACAACATCTCATAAACATCTCAAAACAACACATCTAAATCATCTCAAAACAACAGCTTCTCAATCATCTCAAAACATCTCAATTACAACATCTCATAAACATCTCGAAATAATTATTTAAACGTCATTTATTTATCAAACGACATTGGTTCATCATAATTATCAAACACAACTTTAATGACCACATCTTACTAATAACTCAGTTGTATATTAGTACTACAGTAATAAATACTGTTATTCTGCAGTTCTACTTCGTTTCTGTCACTAATCCTACTGTCATAATTCCTAACAGCAACCTCTAAACATCTCATATTCATCGTTCTGTCCAAAAATCAGCACAACAGTCATCTACGGGAATTAATTCTAAATCCTAAACTAGGTACTAGGATTACACCTCTTCATCATCATTTGAATCATCTAGAATAAAGTTCACCGTGTTAGCTAATCAACGCTTCAAACGACATATCAAACAACATCCTAAAACTCAAGTTACAGCAACTAAAAGTCAATTCTGTAAAAAAATCAGACCTTATGTATCGACACAAAACACTATGGATCGACTCATCCTGCTTCATCTGTATACTATGAGTCGACACATCCTCCTTATGGATCGACTCATTCTTGCTTTCAATACAGCATGTATCGACACATGCACTTCACCAGTCGACTCATCCTGAGTCTCACACACTCATGTATCGACACATCCTCTCTTCGTGTCGACTCATCCTGAGTCTTGTACTCATCATGCATCGACACATCCTCTCTTCGCGTCGACTCATACTGAGTCTTATACTTAACATGCATCGACACAAGCCCTCCATGAATCGACTCATCCTGAGTCGAACATCTCCCATGTATCGACGCAAGCTCTGCATGCATCGACTCATCCTGAGTCGAACATCCTTCATGTATCGACACATCCAGCTCGGGGTCGACACATCCTTCGACAGTCTGCATAATTTTCTGCGCTTTCTACTGTAATTCACTACGGGAATCTAATTAAAGTCCTACAAACATCATTATAAACATGATAATTCATCTCCTAACATTATACTCTTTTACTAAATCGATCAAACAACATAATAACATCATCATTCATCAAGAATTCATCAAATCTTCATCATACATCATTCAATTCAATAACAAAAACAACAATCCTCTAACCCCACATATCAAACATCATGAACCCAATTATAAAGTCAGAACCCCACCCTTACCTTGGATCGAAGGTCGCTCTACAATTTCCGGGTTGAATCTTTGTTCTTGTCGTTTTCCACTTTTTCCAACAACTTCACGTTCTCCTCAAATCCTTATTTTCTTCTTACTGCTTCTTCCTTCTATTCTTCTCACAAATAATAAAATAACCTAATATTATTATATTATTCCTTAGTGGGCTCCAAACTTACACCCCCTTATTACTTCCACTCACACCATATAGGCCCATATTAAATAATATTAACTTCTAATATTATTTCAACACCCAATAATATATAATACCTCAAATATATTATTATTTCTCCACTTAATAAAATAAATCCAATTTAATAACACTTCTTTACAAATATTCCAAAAATAATTTAATTAAATAATTAATTAAATTACGGGCGTTACATATGGGACGTCTCCTTCAACAACAATCTCTATGATAACAGGGAGGATAGAAGGGTAAGGCATTAAGAGACTTTGAGCACGAGCCCATACCCACCTAAGGTAAGGCTTGAGTGGGATAGAGTTTTTGTGCCCCAAAGTCCTACTGTCCACCCTGTTCACCATTCTCCAAGCTCGTGTAAACCTCTGGCGATAACCTTGGTCTTTGTTGTCGTAGTCGAATACCAGACCTTGAATGAGCATCTCATGAGGGCCGTCTCTTCGGGCATACCTAAACTATTTAAGAGCTAAGAAAGAATTGTAGGTGATACCTCCCCTAATACCAAGCAAAGGGACGTTAGGGAATTCCCCACAGCGGTCAATGATAGAGACATCTTCCAAGGATCTTGAACACTAATGGATGTCAGAATGGGTGAGAGACATCATTCTTTGAGACCATGTTAGTCTTTGCTCATTCTTCAATATTGATTGAGGTAGGTGTGAAGTGAACCACTTAGCGAGTAGGGGAATACAACATAAAATAGTACCTCTTTTCTCCATGGTGCGGGTATGAAGGCAATGCAAGATGTCTCCCAGTAAGGTAGGTACAAGATTGCGAGAGAGAAAGACTTTGATGGCATTAACATCTATGAATTGGTCCGAATTGGGGAACAAAACCAAACCATAAATGAGAAGATCCAGGATGTCTTCAAAAGCTTGGAAATCCATGTCGTCCCAGAATGAACAAACCTTCTCTAATAGAAACTTGGCTAGGAAACCTTTGACCCCGCTTCTTGTTTCCTAATTGGTTATGACTTCAGCTCTTTTCAGGTGCAAAGCTTCGGCGATGATTTAAGGTCTTGGAATCCTTTCTAGGCCAGTGAATGGTATCTGATCAAGCACGAACACCCCTAAGAGTATAGGAACTCTTCCAGTGTAGGTACCAACTGATAGTTCGGGAAAGTGAAACAATGATGTATGAGATCAAAGAATTGGAACAACACACACATCATCTCCTCTTGGAAGTTGGATGTAGCCAAACTGAGGAGTCGACCATATTTTTTGGTAAAAGGAGAATCCCCGGGCACTCTTGAAGCTAACTCTTGAAGCTGAGGGTGTGCTTTTACAAAGCTGATTCGGATGGTGTTTCTTCGGCCGGAATTCATGATCTACAAAACAAAAACAAAGATAAATTTCTAAATCCTTGAAATGGTTAGTGAGCATGCACATGATGCTTATGATGTTTATGATGTTATGTACAGGTAAGTATATACACACAAAGCAAACAAGTCCCTATGTTTTAGGCTTGCACGAGGTTTTATAGGTAAGTACCCTCTTGAAGTTTAGTTGGCTTAACCTGTCCTAGTAATAGTGATCGGGTTCTAAAGAATCTCAATATCACCGACCTTTCTTTTAGGCATTGTCTCAGCATAATCAATCTTTTCTTGCGGCCGAGATATCCCAAAAGTCAAGCCTCAATGAGTGTAGTATCGAGTATCAACCAATTTTTAGCTTTACATTGAAACTGATTATCTCACTACGTCCTAATGGCCAAGTTTGTTCAATTAGGGTTCTAAAGTCAATTAGTGCTTCACGACACCACTCAGTGGCCCCTTATTCTCCTTGATTCACCATGAGGGATACCGGTACCCACAAATGCGTCACACTAACGTAGACATTGTTTCAACCGTATCGGTCTACGCCGTACAATTTCCACAATCTATTGCTACTTACCTAAAAAGGTGCCCCAAGATCCGGGTAGAGGATCAAAACAAACCCAAACAAAGAACCAATAATGTAAAGTAAGCAATTTAAACAAATGAAGGCAAGTAAATGTGATCTAACCCTAAGGTAACCCCACTTTTAGAGTTTATCCCCAACAAAGTCGCCAGTTCTGTGATGCGGTGGGAGAACTGACTTTTTGTTTTGCGTTTGTATTCGTAAATGTTGCGGTTTAGCAAGAGTCGCCACCGACTTTTCTTTTATCCAATAAGGAAAGGTGAAAAAGCACAGGAAAGACCTTTAGAGATGTTTTCTTGAGTTTGGAGGGTAGATTATGAAAAGGGAAGGTATTAGCACCCTTTTCATCCATGGTTTTCCATGGGCTCTTAGTTACTTGCTAGATCACTTGCTTTTGTTTTGAAATGTGCTTTGTGATGTGAGTTTTGAAAGTATTTTGAAAATGTGACTTTATAATGATTCTCGTTTCTATAAGAATGCGTACAAAGTGTTGTTTTGAAAATAGTTCAAAAAGATGTTTGTGAAATGTGTTTTTTGAAAGTGATTTTGAAAAGGGTTTTCTTTGTAATGGCTCTCGTTTCTATAAGAACGCGTACAAAGTGTTTTTTCTTTTGAAAATATTTCAAATGAAAGTGTGGGTGTATAAAAACGTTTTTGTTGTGAGAAAGCGAGCAAATATGAGCAAATCTACTTACTTAAAAGGTCTTAAATGTTCTTTTCCTCCTCCTTTAGATGTTGCTATCTTACCATTTGATTTGATAAGAAGCCCCATTGTTGGATGTGAAGGGACGAGCGTGGGACGTTTGCATAGTCATAGAAGGCAACCCATGGAACGTTTTAGCAATGTCATTTTTAAGGACTAGATCGTTTACTGAAGGCAATATCGAGGGTCATTGAGGGACTACGATCTTTTATCGAGAGTCTTTGCTAAAACGCCCATGTTCGGGGGACATGACTATTTTTCCGATAGGCAACAAGTGAGATTAACCTAACGGTGCTTGTGTGCAAGTGTGTTTGGTTGCATGCATTTTAGTCTTGATTAGGGTGATCTATTTGTCAATTTCATGTCTTGCCATACACACCCTAATTACTAGCATTTAAATTCGAAAGCGATAAATTGCAGAAATGTAAAGTCCTACGTTATTACAATATTTTAGGGATGGGGGTACATATTTATGAATGGGGGTTGCAAATAAAATTAAATCCTAAGTTACTATTACAACCATATTGAAGTGTACAGTATAAGAAAGAAAAAGGATTTGTTTAGAAAAATGTTTTTGTCTCAATGAAAAAGAAATAAATTAATAAAAGAAAGAAAATATTTTTATGTATTTTTATGTTAATAAAAGAAGAGTTAATATTAAAAATGATAAAAAATAAAAATAAATGAAAGATAGGAACAACGTGCTGCTGCAAGCAAAACAACAAGGATCAGAAGTTCTAAAGTCAGGCGTGTGGTGACTCAAAAGGAAGCGTCAGAATCAGAAGTTCTAGATTGGTACACTCTGAGGTCCTGTAAGACACGTTAGAGGGAAAACACAAAAGTTCTGGATTGCTATGTGCTGAACTTCTGAATGTTAGAACAGTGAGAAAACCTTAGAAGTTTTGTGCGTGTCAAAACAGTAGGAAGAACTCAGAAGTTCTGTATGGTGCTAAGACAGTGAACGAATAATCCGCAGTTCAACGTAGTATCAGCGCATGAAAATCAGAAGTTCTAAGTGTTAAAACAGTGAATGAATAATCAACAGTTCAGTGTGTTTAAATAGTGAGGAGAACTCAGAAGTTCCGTGTTGTGCTAAAGCTGTGAGTGAACATCATAAGTTCTATGCCAAATTCTAACTCTTAATCAGCACATCAACAATTTATTCAGTTCTTAATAAACAGCAAATCATAAGGATAATAGCACAACATTTTATAGAAGTTCTAATCCCAAATATGAGCCTAACCCTAATCAAGAAGTTCTGATCCACAGTTTTTCTACTTATGAAATGATATGGACAACATCAATACTATGATATTTGCATGTTTAACAATGTTCTGAATGAGAAGATGCAGAGTCAGGGAGACTTACCTTGAACCTGTAGCGTCTGCTTGGGACTTGAACTGCTGCCTTCAGATATTCTGGAGTCAGCAAGAGCAACGAAAGAGAAAATACTAAGTTCTTTTTTATTTCAAGGGAAGAACAAGGTTTTGGTTTTCTGTTTAGGAATTCTGGATTTTTTATGAAGATTTCAACAGTTTTTCTTTTCTCTCTTTTTACGATTCTCTCTCCAAAAGCCATCCCCTTGAAAGTGTGATGGAGCAACTTATTTATAGATGAATTTGTTGTGGTTTTTGGGGGGAAAAACAAATGAGATTTGAACTGTTGGCACACTGTTCCATTGATTTTTGATCATAACTTTTTGTATTTGGTGCAAATACAGGATCTGGGAGAATGCAGGCGTGGACTGGATTAACTGCTGGTTAGAGTACTGTACTGTAGCAGTGCAACAGGTTATTTAAACGAGGTCTTTGGAATTGGTGATGTTCTGATCGTAAAAGATCAGAAACGTAACCTCCAGATGCTGAAGGGCATATTTTGACCGGAGAATATTGCTTCCATATGTTCTGATTGAAGCGTCATGTTCTGAACCGTGTTTGCAACTTCTGACTGCACTTGCGTAGAGGCTGGCTCAGAAGTATCATATTCTCTAGACACTTAGAAAATTTTCTAAATGTTTAGAAATTTGATTTTTTTTCAAAGTAACTTCTGACTTCTGATTTTTTTGATGAACCAATTTCATGCCTTGATGAAATATGATTCTTGGAGCTTGATTTTTTTATCCAAAAGTCAAAGCTTGACTTTTTGGTATGCAAATGACCATTTTGCCCTTGTGAATGACTTTCTTAGAAAATTTGTAATTCAAGGCTTGAAATTGGATGGAAGCAAACCTGAGGGTCCAGGTTGATCCTTTAAGAAATGGGAGGGAAAATTTTGGGTACAACAACAGCTAATTGATAAATACACCATAATTTTGACAAGGAAACACTAGGAGTTATGTGAATAGTAGAAGTTTAACTACAAGGCTGAAGGTTTCACCCCTAATCGACACCGATTTGTTGATATGGACCATTACCTACAAGGATAACTTTGTACCACTCAAAAGATCCAAAATTCTTTTTATGCTTGAAAATCCTCAAACTATGGATACCATTAGCATTATGCACCATAGAACTAAGTTATACTTCTTATTTTCAATAAGAGCATCATATTTATCTTTCATAGATATTTTCCAATTTGGATCACTTAATGTATCAATAGGGTTTGTAGGTAAGGGGGTATAAAATTATGAGATTATCTGTGAAGGTTAAAGTGCTTGTGGGGTTCAATAATTCCATGTTGTGCTCGGGTAGTAATTTGAGAATAATATGGTAGGATTGTTTGTGGAGGTTTAGGTGTGGTAGATGAGGTAGTTTCTAGGGTTTAGTTTTAGGATTGTTTTAGGGGAGAAGAAGAGATTGTGTGGATTCCGTGTTGAGGTTCGGTTGTGAGAGGGCGCAAAGAATGTGTTGGCTGAGAATATGTAAATTGAGGTTAGAGTTTATGAGGTGTTAGGTTGGATATTGTTAAGGGTTGGATTATTTGGTGGAGGGTGACATAGAAATAGTAATGAAGAAAAGGTGTGAAGTCACTATCTAAAAAGTTATAGTCAACCATTGTAGGAGAACTTAAGTTAGAAAAAAGAAACATATTTTATTTAAAAAAAACATTTTGAGAAATGAATATTTTAGGATTTGACAACTCGTAACACTTTTTATCCCATATGATTGGGTGGATCACCTAAGAATACACATGATTTTGACCGGACTTGTAACTAAATTATAGAGGTGGAGGAAACTAGAGGATAACAAAGACACTAAAATACTAAAAAATTGGAATAGGAAAGACCTCTTTTATAGAGTATTTCAGTGGGTGAATGGAGGAAAAATTTCATTTGTAAGAATGTTATGTAAATAAGTGACCATTTGTATGACATGGTGCCAAAATTATAGTGGGAAAGATGCATGAGCAAGAAAAGTGCACGAGGAAAAAATTTTCATTTGTAAGAATGTTATGTAAATAAGTGACCATTTGTATGACATGGTGCCAAACGTATCGTGGAAATGATGCATGAGAAAGAAAGTTGCACATGATGTTTTATTGATAATACAAAATTTTCTTTCGGATTTTCTATTAACACGGGAAGTGAAAGGACATGAAAATATGAAGGACTTTCCCTTAATTTCCAAAATTTTTTAAAAAATGTGTTATCATATTATTTTTTTGTTATCACGCCGAGAACATTTAATTTCACGTTTAAATTGTATTTTAATGTGAGTTCAAAGTTGAAAAAAATAACATGAACTTGAGATTTATTTTGTATTGAAAAAGTCCATATAATATTTGTGAAATCATCAAGAAATATCATGCAATAACGGTGTCCTTGTGAACTAAGGAGAAGTAATATCCACACATCGCTATGAACAATTTCAAAGGCATTAAAGTATAAAAAAAAGAACTAGAAAAGAAAGTTTTATTTGTTTCCCAAGTGGACATGAATGACAAAATATATTCTTCTGAAATTTATCACATATAAGAAAATTGTTTTGGTGTAGTGAGCTTAAGATAGGTGCTCCAGGGTGACATAAACGGCTGTGCCATGATTCATTAGATAATGTGGCATAAGTATATGATGAAAGGGATTTCATATAAAGTCTTGTGGAAATTAGGTATAGGTCACAAAAACTATTCCATTTCATAAAAGCATCCCTATTTGAAAATACTTCACAAAAGAACCAAAGAGATCAAATTAAAAAATAGAGATATCATTATCAATGGTAATTTTTCTGACACAAATATGATTTGTTTAGTTTAGGGGCATGTAACACATTGTTTAAATTTAAAGAGTAATGTGAGTTAGGTAATTATGCATGTACACAACCAATAACGAGAATATTATGACCACTTATAATAGTAATGTTGTTGCTTATATTTAAATAAGACATGAGATTACCTTCATTTTCCATCATTTGAGATGTAACCTTGCTGCCCACGTACCATAGATCATAAAAAAGATAGATATAAAATGTATGCATATCAACTTAAATGTCTGTTAGAGCATATGAATATTGCCAAATTTGACCAACCTAATATGGTACAGTTCTTTGACATGAGCAGGATGAGTCAACTTCAGACTAAGAATTCCAGGTTGTTTGTTTGATTGACCCATTGTTAGATACATACATGTAAGAGTGGACCAATGGTTCCATTGTGGGAAAACATAATGCTAATTATGATACGGTGGGAGAACTGACTTGGGTGTTTTACATTTTATTGCAAATGTTGTAGATAACAAGAGTCGCCACCGACTTTTCTTTTATCCAATACAGGAAAGCGTGAAAAGAGCAGGAAAGACCTTTTGAGAATTTTCGTGAGTTCGGGGGGTAGGTTATGAAAAGGGAAGGTGTTAGCACCCTTTTCATCTGTAGTTATCTACGGGCTCTTAATTGCTAGCTCACTTTTGAAATACTTTTGTGAATATGTTTGTTTGAAAATATTTTGAAAAATGTCGTCATCGGGCAAACTTTGTAATGATTCTCGTCTCTATATGAATGCATACAAAGTGTTGACTTTAAAAATATTTGTTTGAAAATGAGTGTTTTGAAAGATGTTTTGAAATTTCCAATGCAAGGAAAATTTGTAATGACTCTCGTATCGTTGAGAATGTATACAAAATGTTTATTTCGAAGAACATTTTGAAAGTGTGAGGTGTGTGGAAAGTTGTTGGTTTTGAAATGTTTTCTGAGCAAGCAATTATGAGAAATCTACCTACTCAAAAAGTCTTTGTTCTTTTCTTCCTCCTTTAGATAGTGTTATTCTACCATTAGTTAGTAGAAAGACTTATCATTGGATGTGAGGGACGGGCATGAGTCATTGTTCAGTGATAGAAGGAAACATGTAGGACACTTTAGCAATTGTCATAATGGACTAAGATCATTTACGGAAGGCAAAATCAAAAGGTCATCGAGGGACTACGATCTTGTAATCGAGGATCTTTGCTAAAACATCCCACGCTCGAGGGACATGACTCTTTTTATTCGAGGAAACAAGTGTGTTACCCTAGAGGTGCATGTATAAAAAGTGTGTTTGATTCAAATATTTTATCTTGAATTAGGGTTGTCTAATGTTTGTTTTAAAACTTGCCATACAAACCTTAATTACTAACAATAATAAAGAAAGCGATAAATGACGAAATTTAAATGTCCTACGCTATTACAACGCTTTGGGAATGGGGGGTACAAATTTGTGAAGGAGGGGGGGGGGGGGGGGGAGAAATAAAAGTCCTAATTACTATTACAAACTATTGAATATTTGCATCCTATACAATTGATCTAGGAATATAAATAAACAATAAAGGTAAGGAACAATTGAAATGTTTTTGTATTTTTGATGGAAATTTTTTTTATGGTTAACCTAATTAAACTAATTAATATAAATAATAATAATATGTACAAAATGTAAAGAGGAAGAAATAATTTGTTTTTTTTAGGTTTTTTTTTATAGAAAACAAAGTTTGATCATTAACCTAAGAAAACTAATTAATTTTAATTAAAAGAAAAGTTAACTAATTATTTTAAACAAAAACCTAAAAAAACTAAGTTAATTGAATTTAAGGAAGTTAAAATAAACCTAAATCTAATGGTTTTTAATTGTTTTAGAAAATAATTTGGATGTGAATGCAAAATGTCCGATGTACCCTTAATGATCCAAAATTATAGCAAAAGTCTCAAAAAATCAGGATTTCTAATGCCTAGGCTGACACGGGCCGTGTCACCGGACACAGGCACCCGTGTCAGAATCTTTTCCTAGCCTTGCGCATTTTCCTTGTCCCAATTGAGTTGACGCGGGCCGTGTTGTGTGACACGGGCACCCGTGTCAGCCCCTGTCCTGCCTTTTTGCCAAGTTTTCAATTCCGATTAAGTTGACAAGGGCCGTGTCGCGTGACTCGCGTACCCGTGTCAGCATCTGCCCTGCCCTTTTTTTCATATTATCTTCCTGACACGGTCTGTGTCAGGGCTCCTGAAGCATTTTATTCGAATTTTGGATATTGGCACTCTTATGCCTTGATTTGTCTTGTTTTATTCTTTTGAAAACAAAAACAAATGATGTATGGATAAAGACATCAAAGTTTGAGGAAAACTTACCTCTCTTGGATAAAAGTCCGAAGTCTCTTCTAGTTGTTCTAGGTGAACTATTATGATTGATTAAGCTCCCTTAGACCTTCTTGAAGTTATGCCAATCCTCTCTTTATGCTGAAAGTTGCTGAATCACTCAACCAAGTCAAGTTGCAAGGTACTATTTTTGAGTTTGGAATTTGGTGATAATGATGTTACAGAAGTTATTCTTGTGTTTGAACAACTTTTATATGATGTATGTGAAGCATTTCGATGATTTGTTTGGGAAAAACTTGTAAGGTTTGAGAGATTCAAAGATTTGGACTTCAAAGCTCAAAAATGGAGGTTTTGTAGACAATTCTGTTTTTTTGAGAGTAAAGGGGTTTTGAGGGCTTGTTCATCTCTTTCTATCTTTCAATTAATCTCTTTATTTATATGCATGAGGTTTGGGAGGTTAAAGTAATCAACTTTGCAAGATAGTCTGTTATGGTTTGGTTGAAAGTGAAAAACCAAGTTGGAAGAATTTTCATAGTTTCAATGTTTCAAGTACAAGCATGTTCTGAATTTGTTGGATGTAGAGGGTTTTATCCATGCATTTGATCTTGATTATAATCAAATATAACCATTACAAAGCTGAATGCATTGACATTTTGCAAAAGCATGCTTTTCAAAAATTGAAGTGTTAACTTTGTGCCATTAATGGAATTATGCTTTGGACAATGCTGAAATCAAATGGACCATAGCTCAAAAGTTTGTGTAAACATTAAATTATTGTGAGATTCACAAGATAGAAGGTCTGTAAAGCAAGATTATGCAGCATAGTATGCATATTAGATTTTGTGTTCTTCACCAAAATCACTTGTAATTCAAGAATGGATGCCCAACTTCATTCCTTTGAATCTCATAGCTCAAGTATGATAAGTTCATGCTCTTGGATGCTTTGGAAATCTTGAAACATTGTCTACAACTTTCATGTTAACCACTTTGGCTAAATCAAATGGGAACTTGATGAAAATTGGCTAAGAAGTTGGGACAAAAATCTGACCAAACTTGTTTAAAATTTCTCTAAGTGTTTATACAAAAATGTCATGACTTCACGAGCCTATATCTTCAAATCTAAGCATATTTTGGACATCAACCCTCTAATACGAAGTTTTAGAATTCATCAAGATCTACAACTTTCATGTTGAAAGTTTTATTTGAATCATCTTGCATCTTGGTGAAAAAATGTCATGAAGTAATGAAATTATCAAGTGTAAAAATACTTAGAAAATTTATAAGAATTGAAAACTTTGAATTTTTGTGGAATTTCTTGACTTTCTTGATTCTTGATGATCAAGGTTTATATTTTTGAATGTCTTGATGAATCTTGATATTTGAAATGTAATGTTGACCAAAAAGTCAAAGTTTGACTTTTTGTATATCAGTTGACTTTTCATCAATTAATCAAAAATTCAACTTTCGATCTTTTAATCTTGATAAATGATTTGAGTCATAAAATTAGGTCAACATGTTTGGTTTGAGTCCTTGAGATTATGTTTCAAACCATTAGATTATGTATTAGGTCAAAAGTCAATGATCAGTCAACTTCAGTCAAAACCTTAATTTGTGGTCTCAGTGCTTAGGAGGTGGGCTTATCTGATCAAACCCTTGAGAACCCTTTGAGAAATGTCTTAAGAAAAGAGAGGGAAAACTTTGGGGTACAAAAACTGCCCCTATTCAATCTTCTTAAACCTGAAGAGTTAGATTGGCTTGTCTTCCATTCATGAATTGAAGGTAGAAGGGGATTGAACACTTAAGTGCCCAGAAATTTGCACTCGCTTGTGCATGAAATAAATCTGTTTGTTGATTATGTCGGGAATAGGCTTAAATATTCCATTTGGAGAGATGAAAGAGAGTCGTGGGAGATGGGCTTAAAGATGCCATCCAGGATAACTGTTGATAGAAATTAGACCAAGTCTTAGCTTGACTTCAACTTGAAAAGAATCAGAATAAATCTTTAGTTAATTTAAACTGAACCAGAAAAGTGTGTACTGGAAAAGAATCAAAATAAATTTTTGGTTGATTTAAACTGAACGAGAAGATGTATCGTTTTTGTCTTTGACTGGACAAGAATCAGAATAAATCTGAACCTGAAAAGGTGTCTACAAGAAAAGAATAAGAATAAATCTTTGGGCGATTTAAACTGAACCATCAATTGCCTGTCTTTGTCTTTGTCTGGATAAGAATTAGAATAAATCTGAACCAGAAAAGTTGTCTACTGGAAAAGAATCAGAAAAAATCTTTGGGCGATTTAAACTTAACAAGTAGATGTCTGTCTTTGACTTTGACTGGATAAGAATCAGAATAAATCAGAACCAGAAAACGTGTCTACTAGAAAAGAATGAGAATAAATCTTTGGGCGAATTAAACTGAACCAGTAGATGCCTGTCTTTGTCTTTGACTGGATAATAATCAGAATAGATCTGAACTAGAAAAGGTGTCTACTGGAAAAGAATTAGAATAAATCTTTGGGCGATTTAAACTGAACCAGCAAATGTCTGTCTTTGTCTTTGACTAGATAAGAATCAAAATAAATCTGAACTAGAAAAGGTGTCTACCAGAAAAGAATCAGAATAAATCTTTGAGCGATTTAAACTGAACCAACAGATACCTGTCTTTGACTGGATAAGAATCAGAATAAATCTGAACCAGAAAAGGTGTCTACCGAAAAAGAACCAGAATAAGTCTTTGGGCGATTTAAACCGAACCAGTAGATGCCTGTCTTTGACTTTGACTGGATAAGAATCAGAATAAATATGAACCATAAAAGGTGTCTACCAGAAAAGAATCAGAATAAATCTTTGGGCGATTTAAATTGAACCAACAGATGCCTAAAGGAAGTGTTCATCATGTAGATAGTCACCCGTCCTATTTCGGGGGTTAATCTAGAATTGTTTGAAGATTGATGATATTCGTCTGTATTGATGATAAAGATAGTCACCCCATTCTGTTTCGGGAATTGACCTTTATTTGATCATAGAGAAAGGAAGATAGTCTCCTTGTTCTGTTTTTGGAATTAATCTTTAATCTGTTCATGTAGATAGTCGCCCCGTCCTATTTCAAGAGTTGATCTATAATCAGTTTGTAGATTGATGATATTCGTCTGTATTGATGATAAAGATAGTCACCCCATCCTGTTTATGGAATTTATCTTTATCTAACCATAGATAAAGGAAGATAGTTTCCCCGTCCTGTTTGGGGAGTTAATCTTCAATTTGTTCATGTAGATAGTCGTTCCATCTTGTTTCGGGAGTTGATCTACAATAAGTTTGTAGAATGATTATATTCGTCTATTGATTATTCTTTCCTGAAAATGTAAAGAGTTAGTTGTTTGCAATGTCATGATGTATGAAATGCATTTCATAATGATGTTCTCAAAAATGAGATTGTGTTATATGTGTTTCGTATGCATATGTTATGATGAATGAATGTGCAGTGTTGTTTGAAGTGTATCTTCGTCTGGGAAAATAAATCCCTGACTATTGTTGGGGATGAAGAGTATGTGTATATTCAATCTTGGCTAGAATGCTTCTGTTGGGGATTCCTATTTACTTGTTTGAGGAAAATATGTAGGGGATGGATTGATTTCTGTTCGGGGAGTAGAGTTTAGGAACATTGGTCGTCTGCTACTCTATTGGGGAATTTATTTCTTATAAATCCTTACTGGGGACAAAAGAGATGGTTAAACTTCAGACTAGTCTAGGGAGGATAATTATTATATACCCTGACTGGGGATAAAGAGACGGATAATTTTCCGACTTATTGGAGAAGTAAGCCCAGTTGGGGAAATAAACCTGTTCTACCCCAAAATTTGCCTTCCCATTTTACTCAAGACATGCTCATTGAGGTCCTCAATTGCTTAAGGTTGACCAAGAATTGGCCAGACAAATTCTCCTTCTAAGCAATGGATTTCCATGGTTCCTAATATGTCCTCAAGAATGTCCATGTCAAGTTTCATGCCTTGCACTACAAGCTTGCTCAGTCAATTGCTCAAATGTTTGAAAATTAACTATACTAGGTCAAAAGTCAATTGTGGCTAATATACAGTCAAACTTCAATATTTTTGGCCAAAAATCAACATTTTGAAGTGATATACATCATTTTATCAAGGGTTTATCATGATTGCCCAAGGAATTCTCTCAAATCATCAAGAATCCAAAAATGCAAAATTAGGGTTTCCTAGGAAAAGTCAACTGAACTTTTACCAGGCATAACTTTCACATGCTTCATCCATTTTAGCCCAACCAAATCTTATTATGAATAAAATTCAATTCCCTACAACTTTTCTTTTGTCCTCAAGTCCAAGAAATTCATCATTTGGAAGATATAAGCTCATACAGTACAAGTCACTTTCAGAAAGTCAACAAAAGACACTTTTTGTCAAGACCATTTACATCAAGAAAAAGTCTTCAAATGCAATTTTAAAAAAAAAAGAGATTGATAAAGACATCTCGGGATTTCCAAAAAGTCAAAGATCATCTTTAAAAGATGAAAATTGAGCAAGTTATGGTTTGCACAAGTTGGGAAATATTGGTCAAAATTCATGAAATGCAAAGCATGCACATTTGAAATTTTAGGTCAATGGCCTTACTTTTTGAGCTTCAAACATCTTCCCGACCTTATGAAGGACCTCTAAACCCATTTTGGCATGGCCATATTTTTCTTTTATTTTATCCTGATTTTATTTGGTTAAAATTAAATAAGTTAAGTAAAAATATGCTAGAAAATATGGGCCATGACATTTACGCCCAACTTGGCCAATCAAGAGGACCCAAATTTCGTGCAAGGTACAACAAATAAGTCCAGGTTCATGCAAGGATAAGAATGAAAAGAGAATAACTCAAAATGGTATGTTTTTCAATTTTTTGATTTTGCTTTCAAAGCCATGTTTAAAGGCTGATCATTGCCATGTTTACACCCTCTCTCTTTCCTCTATAAATACAAAGCCAAAGTGAAAGCAAAATGCGTGCACACATTGCCTATCAAAGCTCCACGAAATTTCCAAAAAAATCACCAAATTTGTAAAAACTCAAAAGACTACTCCCATCCCATATTCATCAAAACCAAGTGTCACAATGTGTTCCTGAGACATACATGAGTACATACCAACCATTCTCAACGCCTGAAGCTTCCTAGAATGCGCGAACCAATTTGCTCCGGTTAGGTAATTTCCTCACATCTAGAATCTCCAATTCATGTAATTTAAATAGGTTTCAGGCATATAGTCATATTTATATCATTGTTTGGAATTGTTTTAACGTGTTACATGCAAGTTTAAGTGCAGGGATGAGATCGTGCCATTGTTAGGGAAAGATATGTGTTTGCTTTTGAAACACATGATTCAGACCGATTCAGGCCAACAGGAGTCCAGATTTGAAATCAAGGGACGATTTTAAGTGGGATAGGGTTTTTAGTTTTTCTTTAATCTAACGTTTTTGCAGGTTTCAGATTTTGGTAGGTCCGAGAAGACGACCGGAGTTTGACTCCAACGTCTCTGACTCTGTTGACTCTGGTAAAGGGTATGTGTGGCCTCAAGCCACTTCCTGATTGGTTCGTTCAAAAAATGGGGGGACCCAGTACAACACGCGCGTGTACACCTCAGCATTTTTTTGATGTTTCACATATATTATTATTTTGTTGTTTGTATAAACGAATGGTTAGTTAGCCTGGTGATGAGTAGCGCGTGTGTATGTCTAAAGGGCCTGAGTTCGACCCCAGGTTCTGCGTTTTGCTTTTCAACATTTTTCTTTTTTGCAGGTTTTTAGAGCATTGGGTCTTCATGTTAATGGGCTTAGGAACTGCAGTTTACACCCCTCTATTCCCTGATTGCCATGCCTGGGTCCATTAACTTGGGCTTAATAATTTCAAATTTCACCCCCCATTTATTTTAGATATCAGGCCTAGCATTTTTGTTTCTTATTTTTTTTTAGTTTTTTTAATTTGTTTTTATATTTACTTATTTGCAAAAAATATTCAATCATAAAATCAGAAAAAATATAAAAACTTAGATTTAGGTTTTATTTTATTTATAATTTTTGTAAATTAATTTAGTGAATTATTTTGACTTCATTTCATAAATTAAAACCGATTTAGAATTAAGTTAATTTTTAAATATTTTTTAAACAAAAATGCCAAAAATATTAGATTTATTTTAGAATTAATTTTAATTAATAATTTTCTTTTCTTTCTTATTTTAATTAATTAGATTTAATTTAATTTAATATTTACCCCAAATAAACAAACAACAAAAAGGATTTTCTTTTACTTAGATTATTTTAGGGTTTTAGACGCCCTCTCCAATTCGCGCGCATTTAGCATTCCCGCATAATCATTTTCTTATTAATGTATCTGCTTATGGGTTGTTATAGAATAACTAGGACATTTACCGCTTTTTACTTTCCCCTTTTTTTTGGAGTTGTAATTTCCCCCCTCCCCGAAGCCATGTAATAGTTAGGTTTTAATTTCCGCACTTTAAATTTATGTACATATATTAACTGTTTAGATGTATGGTAATAAGATTGCATGGCAAGAAATTAAAACAAAACGTTAGCAAACCTAACATCAAGATAAATAATTGAAACACAACGCACTTGCATATGCGCATCTCTAGGGTACCCCCACTTCGGTTGCCTTCGAAATAAAACAGTCACAACTCTCGAAACGTGAGACATTTTAGTGGCTACCCTCCGGTTTAAAGATCACAAAAATGACCCTCTCGATGTTGCCTCGGTATGATCTTAAAACCCTGTGGTGGTTACTAAAGTATCTTGCCCAGTTGCCTTTGTGACTGTAATGATAACCCTTTGTTTGTCCCTCAAACATCCAAAGATGGGGCTACCTACTCACTAATAATAGGATAACATTGTCTAGAGGAAAAGAGGAAAAGAACAAACCCTTTCGAGCAAAGTAGATAGTTCTTAGATGCTTGCTCAAAAACAATTTCTCACATACACAAAACTCTTTCCAAAAACATTTTCATAACACTTTGTATATGTTCTCAACAATACGAGAAACATTACGAAGTTCTCCGTACTAAGGCGTCTTTTCGAATACTTTTTCTAACACACAAGCACAAGGTATTTTCAAATTAACTAGCATCTAAGAGGCCATAGATAACTACGAATGGAAAGGGTGCTAACACCTTCCCTTCCCATAATCCGCCCCCTTACTCAAATAATCTCGAAAGGTCTTTTTCTGTTCTTTTCACCCTTTCCTTTGTTGGATAAAAGAAAAGTTGGTGGCGACTCTTGCTTATCGCAACATTTGCAAATACAAACGCAAAACCAGTATAACAGTCAGTTTTGCCACCGTATTACAGAACTGGAGACTCTGCTGGGGATATATAAAAAGTGGGGTTACCTTAGTGTTAGATCATTTTAAATTTGTTTTCTTTGTATGTTTTGCATGCTTTATTTTTAAAGGGTTTGCTGGGGTTACTGTTAAGGATCCTATACCCGGATCTGGGGCACTTTTTGGTAAGTAGCAATAGATCGTGGATACTGTACGACATAAACTGATATGGTTGAAGCGATGACTGCATTAGTGTGACACATTTGTTGGTACATGTATCCCTTGTGTTAAATAGAGGAGAATATGTGGCTGTTGTGTGGTGTCATAAAGCACTAACGGGCCTTATAACCTTTAGTTGAACAAACTTGGCCATTAGAAAAGTAGTGAGATAGCCGGCCTTGGTATAAAGTTGAGGATTGGTTGATACTCGATACTACTCTCATTGAGATCGAACTTTCGGGATATTTCGTCCGCGAGAAAAGATCGCTTGAGCTGAAAATATGCCTGATAAAGAAAGATCAGTGATATTGAGACTCCTTAGAACCCAATTTACTTTTCTAGGATAGGTTGAACCAACTAAACTTCAAGAGGGTATTTACCTATAAACCCCATTATGATACGGTGGGAGAACTGACTCGGGTGTTTTGGATTTTATCACAAGTTTTGCGGTTAGCAAGAGTTTCCACCGACTTTTCTTTTATCCAAAAGGAAAGGCTGAAAAGAACAAGAAAGACCTTTGAGATTATTTCTTGAGTTTGGGGGGTAGGTTATGAAAAGGGAATGTGTTAGCACCCTTTTCATCCATACTTATCTATGGGCTCTTAGTTGCTTGCTAGATCACTTGCTTTGTTTGTAAATGTGCTTTGTATGGTTTTTGAAAGTATTTTGAAAAGGCGCCACCATTTAGGCAAACTTTGTAATAGTTCATGTTCATAAGAACGTATACAAAGTGTTGATATTTTGAAAATGTTTCAAGTTTGAAAGGTGTTTTGAAAGTGTTGGTGTTTGTTTTTGGAAATAGCAAGGATGTTTTGATTTGAAAATGAGCAAGCAACTAGGAACATTCTACCTAGTCAAAAGTCTTTCTTGTTTATTTCCTCTTTCCTTTGACATTGTTATTTTACCATGGATTGGTAAGTAACCTTATCTTTGGATGTAAAAGGGACGGGCAAGGGTCATCGTATAGTCATGAATAGCAATGTTGTAATATATCTTAACATTTTCTTTGAGGGACTAAGATCATTTGTAAGGCAACTTCGGAGCGTCATCGAGGGACCTCTTGTATATTTGTTTGTTTTTGCTAAGACATCCTAAATGCGTATTATGACCATTTATTTCTCAAGGCAACAAGTGGAGTTAACCCTAGAGGTGCAAAGTGTGCAAGTGTATCTTTTTCATGCTTGATTTGTCTTGTATTAGGGTTTTCTAAGCATTGATTTTATCTTTCCATACAAACCCTAATTACTAGCAATTATATAAAGCGATAAGTTGCGGAAAATAAAAATACTAAACTATTACATCATTAGGGGAGGGGGGTGTACAAATTTACAAATGGAGATTCGCAAGAAAATTAACCTAATTATCTATTACAACCATATTGAATATTGTACAAAATTGAAAAGAAAATAATGCAAGAATGTAAATGAAAAAAAAGAAACGATTTTGTTTTGGTTTTTAAGGGTTTTAACCTAATGTCTAAGAAGGAAAAATATTTAATTAAAGATAATAATAATAAACCTAAATTAGTTAAGAAAAGAAAATTAGGTTAAAAAAGGTATTTTTTAGGGTTTTTTATATGAAAGGTTTTAAGTTAATAAAAATCAAAATGAAAATTAATTAATTAAAAGAAACCTAAGTTCTAAATTGATTTTAATTTAAAATAATATAATATAATAAATAAACCTAAGTCTAAATATTTATTAAAAAAATAAACTTATTTGTTTAAGAAAATGTTTTTTTTGGTCTTTTTGCATTTATAGAAAAAATGAAATAAATAAGTGTAAATGATAAATGAAAATATTTTTATATTTTTTTTCATTAAATAAAAATAATAAAAATAAATAATAATAATAATAATAAAAATATAATAAAGAAAAATCAAATATAATAGGAAAAAAGAAATAATAAAAGAAAATGAGCCAGAGGTGCAAAAATAGTCAGGGGGTTAGAAAAAAGCAAAAAAAATGGAAAGCCCAATGTGGAGGCTCAGGCGCTGCTTGCTGAAACAAAAAAAAAGAGTGAAAATATGAAAAATGAACAAAAGGCAGCGCGCTGGATGTTGAACCCATACCCTATTGGTTACCAGCGCACTGCCTTACCACTGGGGTGGCTATACATCTGTTTATTAAAATGAAATAATAAATACATAACACATAATGCTTCCAAAGCCTGGACTTCGTCTTCAACCTCACGCCATCTAGACCACTTGCATCTTGTTCATTTCTCATCCATTTGCAAAAGTGTAAACATGAATCTTGTGGCAAACTTCCTCACAATTTCAAAAATGTAAAGCATTAAAACTATAGATCAAAGACAAACATGAATTTTATTGGCCCTAATCTGAAACCTAAAAGTTTCAGAAACTTCAACTCCAAAATTCTCTAAGCTCAAGCCATATAAATACAAACTATGGATATGTACAACTTCGTGGTAATGAGGTCTACATTTTATCTTTGAAAATGAAAGCTTAACAATGCCTATATGAATAGTTAAAAAGTTAGAAAACTCACCTTGCAAGAGGGTATCGTGTTTTTAGTTTGAGCAGCTTTTGATGAGTTCTGGTGATTGGATTAGCTTCCTCAAGTTCCCAGGAAGCTAATGTGATGCTTGACTTATGCTGAAAGTGGCTGAGGAGTTCTGGAGAAGTCAAGTTGCAGACCCCTGTTTTTGAAAATGGAACTTGATGATGGAGCTGTTACAGTTGGGAAAAAGGACTTTGGATGGTTTGTATTTGATGTTTAGAAGCTTTAGGAACCAAAAGGCTTGGAAACGCACGAGTGAGATGTAAGTTTCAAGTTTTTGGTCAGATTGTGCAACAATGGAGTTTTTATGTGTGATTATGAGCTTTAAGGGTTTCCAGGGCTTGAGTATGCGTGTGTTAGCTTGAAACTGACCTGTATATTTATAGGCAAGAGGTCTTGTATGTTACAACAAGCCAGAATTAGAAATCTCAAGTTGTAGCATCTTTCTTGTTTTTGAAGCAATGTTGAAACATCTTGTTTCAAGGCATGGTACATGACTGAATAGAGTGGTTAGTACTTTAGACATGCTTGCCTTTGGTTTATAGGGTTTGTGTGTGCAGAAATAACAAGTTCAATGCTCAAGGAGAGTGGACTTTGTGATTAAAGCCACTTTTCAAGAATAACAATGGTGCCTTTCTTCCAAAAATGGAAATGCAACTTGGATAATGGTTCAAATGCTTGGACAATGGCTCAATATGTTGTGTAAACATTTAATTAAGGAGTTAATTGTAATTTAGAAGCCTTCAAAGTGAGATTATGCAGCATGGCTATGTGATTTGGTCCATTGTGCATCACAAATTCTGCCTTGTAAAACAACTTGAAACCCTAACTTATGGCCTTTGATTCTCCTTGCTCAAAAATGATATCAAGGAGTTCTTGGATATTTTAGAAAGCTTTTAATGTGCTCTACAATCCATCTTTGAATCACTTTTTCAAAATCCAAATGGAACTATGTGAAACTTGGCTAAGAAGTTAGGTCAAAATCCTGACCAAAATGCTCAAAATTCCACTAAGTGTTTTAGTTTTATGAACATGATTTCATGGATTAATAACTTGAAATCCAATCATTTCTATGAGGAGTTGTGTTCAGAAATGTTTTATATCTTATTTATATCTACAACTTTCATGTTGAAAGTTTCCTTTGAATCATCTTGCATCATGGTCAAAAATTGACTCAAAGTTGTGAAAAAATATGAAGTTTTCAACACTTAGAAAAATTTCTAAGTTTGGAAACTTTGACTTTTCAAAATGAAATCTCGAATTTTTGATTTCTTGATGAAAAAGTTTCATATTTTGACATGTTTTGATGAATTATGATCTTTGACACTTGATTTTGACCAAAAAGTTAAAGTTTGACTTTTCAGTGTGCAGTTGACTTTTGATTAGTTGATTGAAAATCAACTATCAATCAGTTGATCTTGAGGGAAGTTTTGAGTCATACCATTTGGTTAAAATGATGCATTTGAAACCTTGATATCATGTCTCAAACCAATTAACCATTTGCTAGGTCAAAAATCAGAAATTGCCCTTTCTCAGTCAAAACCCTAATTTTGACCATTTTTCCCTTTTGATGATCTGATCAAATTTCTTGAGGAATTATGGTCCAAACTTGGTCAAATGACATATATGAGTTCACAATGTTGATATGGATAAAAAATTATGAAGTTTGACTTTAAATTGACTACAATTGACTTTTTTCCCCAATACAGTTGATTTTTAGGTCGACTGATCAATTGAGTGAGCAAAAATGTGATCCAAGACTTGAAACTTGACATGAGAAATATTGAGGGTGCATAATGATCCATGAAAGTAATATGAGGCAATAAAAGTTCAATTATCCTTGTGCAATCTCAAACCCTAATTTTCAGTCATTAGAGCTTAAGGAGGTGTCTTGAGCTAATCAACCTTAGTACAGTCTTGAACCAAAGGAGACCTTGTGAGAAATTACTTGATAAATGAGAGGGAAAATTTTGGGGTAGAACAACTGCCTCTGTTCAATCTTCTTAAACCCGAAGAGTTAAATTGGCGGATCCGCCATTCGTGACTTGAAGGTGGAAGATGATTGAACACTAGAGTGCCCAAAAATTTGCACTCGAAGATGAATTGTGAATGGGCTTATAGATGCCATTTGGAGGAATGGGGGAGATTTGCCGAAGATGGGCTTGCAGATGACATCCAAAGGTGACTTTTGACAGAAAATGGACTAAGTCTGAGTTTGATTTCAACTGGAAAAGAATCAGAATAAATCTTTGGAGCGATTTATCTGAAACTAGTAGAAGTCTTATATATTGTTTAACTGAGAAGAATCAGAATAAATCTTGGAGAGATTTATCTGAACCATAAATGTTCATTTGGAAAGTATCAGGATAAACTGTTGAGAGGTTTAAACTGAACCAAAAGAGGTCTTGAATATTCTTTAACTGGAGAGAATCAGATTAGATCTTTGAGCAATTTATCTGAACTAGAGAAAGTTCCTACTAGGAAGAATCAAAATAAATCATTGAGAGATTTATCTGAACCAGCAGAGATTTGGAGAAGAATCAGAATAAATAGTTGATATATTTATCTGAACCAAAGAAGACGTCTGCGGGAAAGCGTCAGAATATACCGTTGAGAGATCTAAACTAAACCGACATGGATCTGGAGAAGAATCAGAATAAATTGTTGAAAGATTTATCTTAACCAGAGAAAGTGTCTGCGGGAAAGAATCAAAATAAACTGTTGAGAGATTTAAATTGAACCGGCAAGGATATGGATAAGAATCAGAATAAATCATTGAGAGATTTATCTGAACTAGAGAAGACGTCTGCGGGAAAGCATCAGAATAAACCGTTGAGAGATCTAAACTGAACCGGAAGGGATCTGGAGAAGAATCAAAACAAATTATTGAGAGATTTATCTGAACCAGAGAATACGTTTGCGAGAAAGAATCAGAATAAACCATTGAGAGATTTATACTGAACCGACAGGGATCTAGAGAAGAATCAGAACAAATCATTGAGATATTTATCTGAATTAGAGAAAACGTATGAACCAAGAAAGCATCTGTGGGAAAGAATCAGAATAAATTGTTGAGAGATTTAAACTGAACCAGCAGGGATCTGAAGGAAATATCTATTATGTAGATGGTTGACCAATCCTTTCTTGGGAATTGATCAATAATTGACTTCTTGAAAATTTGACGATAACTTTCTGTTGAATGATCTTTCCTAAAAAGGTGAAAGGTTAGTTGTATGCAATGCCATGATGTATGAAATGCACGGTATAATGTTGTTTCTCAAAATAAATGAGATTGCGGTATGCATCATGTTTGTCAATGTTATGACGTATGGATGTAACGTATGGACACATCAATTGTTATGTTGTAGTGTAGCTGGAGTTGGGGAAACTAAATCCATGAGTACTGCTGGGAACGTGAGTCTTCAATATTTTGAAGTTGAAGTGTTAATGAGTTTCCATTTGTTAAAGAAATAAAATCTGCTGTGGAAGGGAAACACTGTGCATTGCTTGTGGACCTTGTGAAAACCTGCTGGGGAATCCTGAGAAACTGGGCGACTTTCATTGGGGAATCTTTAGAGCGGTAACCGGAAGTTTTGTTCCATCCGAGATATGAGAGCACTTGATACCATTAGGCTGCATACTGGAGATACCTTAACGATCCTGTAGTGGGATGTCCCAGCTTCCGCTCTTGCTGGAAAAGTACTTGCGAGGGATTTTATGGAATAGTCTAAAGATATTATCCTATTTCTTAAAGCCATTAGTGATTGTCTTTTTATTTTTTGTTCCCCTTTTTTCTTATTTGTAAACAGTGATCACGTTCAAATGCATATGTTCAAAAATAATCATTGGACGTTTTTGCAAAAAAAACACAGAAATAAAAGAAAAATAAATAGTTTTGCACTTTCAAAGGAATATCTTTGTATTAACTTGAATAAGTATTTTTTGTACAACGAGACGAACATTCTAGTAAGAGAATGTCGTCGTAGAACACGAAAACTGATACAAAGAAAAGATAGCTATGTGAAATAATCCCATGGGGTTCCCATTCTACTATAGCCTTTATGTCTCTGAGCGTCTCGTCCACTTGCTGCTTTGTCCGAAGCTGATAGGATTGATTAGAATCGTTTGAGTTTGTCAGTCGATGCTAAACATTGTCTGTAAGGTGATCCAATGGGACATAGTCATACACTTTAATTCCCTAACTTTGTCCTGGACCACCCTTTCGGGTTTTCAGTCCACCGGGATACCCTTTTTTGCCCAAGCCTCCCTTTCTAGTTTTCAGCTTGTCGGGTGTACATATTTTTTTTGTTTTATCCCTAATTTTTGCCGGATCTTTTTTTTTGGTTTGCCGGGATGCCCTAGTTTTTGCCTAGGCCAGTCGACCTAGCATGTCTTTATTTATGCATAATATCTTTTGACTATGTACGCGTTCACAGGGTGCGGAAGGTCGTCGCCATCCATAGTGGTTAAGATCATTGCTCCACCAGAGAATATGCTTTTGATCACAAATGGTCCTTCGTATGTAGGAGTCCATTTTCCCCTGGGATCACCTTGTGGCAATATGATACGCTTGATTACCAAGTCACCAACCCGATATACATGACGTCTGACCTTCTTGTTAAAAGCTTTGATCATACGGTTTTGGTACATCTGACCATGATAGACAGCCGTAAGCCTCTT
This sequence comes from Vicia faba, assembly GCA_948472305.1. NCBI lineage: Eukaryota > Viridiplantae > Streptophyta > Magnoliopsida > Fabales > Fabaceae > Vicia > Vicia faba. The sequence goes on from OX451737.1 coordinate 568,736,825, forward strand.
CTCATCAATCAAATTCAACTGGTCAAGTCGAGTTTGAATCCATTCATCTTCATTCAGCCCTGCATCCTTTATGATTCTCAGAGAAGGTATTTGGACTTCAATTGGTAGGACGACTTCCATACTGTATACCAAAGATAAAGGAGTTGCCCTTATTGACGTGCGCGCCGTGGTACGGTAACCATGGAGAGAAAATGGTAACATATCATGCCAGTCCATGTAGGTCACTGTCATTTTTTGTATGATCTTCTTGATGTTTTTATTAGCGGCTTCTACAGCGCCATTCATCTTTGGCCAGTAAGGAGAATAATTATGATGCTGGATCTTGAATTGCGCGCATAGTGCGATAATCAGAGTATTGTTGAGATTTGTACCATTATCCGTAATGATTCTCTCCAGGATACCGTACTGACAGATGAGATTCTGTTTGATGAATCGGGCCACAACGTTCTTGGTAACAGAAGCGAAAGAAGCTGCCTCAACCCACTTCGTGAAGTAGTCAATGGCAACCAAGATGAAGCGGTGTCCATTATAAGCTGTAGGTTTGACTTCTCCAATCATGTCGATGCCCCACATCGTGAATGGCCAGGGAGCAATTAGGACGTTTAGAGGAACTGGAGGCATATGTACTTTGTTAGCATAGATCTGACAGTTGTGACAGGTTCGTGAATGCTAATGGAAATCTGCTTCCATGGTAGACCAGTACTACCCCGCCCGTAGGATCTTTTTAGCCGTTGTGTGCCCACTAGAATGGGTGCCAAAAGTGCCTTCATGTAGATTAGCCATGATCTTGTCTGCCTCACTCTTCTCTATGCAACGAAGCAAAGTAGAGTTGTGATTGCGCTTGTAGAGAATGCCATCACTGAGGGAGAAATTAGCAAAGAATCTTCTCAAGAACTTCTTATCATTGACTGAAGCTCCCTCCGGATACTCTTGGGCCTCGAGATACCTCTTAACTTCATGGAACCAAGGCTTGTCCAATACTTCTTCAGTATCAATCTCGTGACAGTAAGATGGTTCATCCATCCGCTCAGTGGTGATCCGGGGAACCTCGTTATACCACTTGATTTTAAACATGGATGACATAGTGGCTAGCCCGTCTGCTAGTTGATTTTCCTCTCATGGAAAATGCTCAAAGGTAATTTCCTCAAAATGTGGGATTAATGTCAACACATGTTCTTTGTAGGGGATGCGATTAAGGTGCTTCATGTCCCCTTCTTCTTTGATCTGACTGATGACTAAGGCTGAATATCTAAATACCCTTAAGGACTTGATTCCCAAATCTATGGCGGCTTTGAGACCCACAATACACGCTTCATATTCCGCCATATTATTGGTACAGTTGAAACAAAGTCTTGCATTGAAAGGAGTATGACATCCTTCAGGGGATATGATCACAACACCTATGCCATTGCCGAGTGCGTTGGAAGCTCCTTCAAAAACCAAGGTCCATCGGGATCCTTGTTCAGGTCCGTCATATGGTCTGAGTTCTTCAAAATTTTTTACCAACATAATGTCTTCATCTGGGAACTCGAATTTCATGGACTGGTAGTCATCCACAGCCTGATGAGCAAGGTGATCGACTAACACACTTCCCTTTGTCGTATTCAGTCATGATCATCTGCCATCTTGCTATTCTTCAAGTGAGGGAGGGCTTCTCGAATATGTATTTAATTGGATCCATCTTGGATATCAATAAGGTAGTATGGGTCAACATATACTATCTTAGCCGGCGAGCAGCCCATGCCAGAGCGCAGCAAGTTTTCTTGAGCAGTGAATATCTGGTTTCACAGTCGGTAAACTTTTTGTTCAGGTAGTATATTACATGCTCTTTTCGGCCAGGCTCGTCATGCTGCCCCATCACACACCCCATTGAACTTTCGAAGATAGTTATATACATGATCAAAGGTCTTCCCTCGACTGGCGGCATCAAAATAGGAGGCTCTTGAATGTACTATTCGATCCTGTCGAAGACAGCCTGGAAGTCGTTGTTCCAATCCAACACTTGATGTTTCTTCAGTAATTTGATGATTGGTTCACAAGTAGCGGTTAAGTGAGAAATGAATCTGGCGATGTAGTTTAGCCGTCCTAAGAATCCTCTGACTTCCTTCTCGGTGCGAGGAGCAGGAATTTCTTGTATTGCTTTTACCTTTGCAGGGTCCACTTCGATACCTTTACCGCTGACGATGAAGCCTAGGAGTTTACCAGACCTCACTCCAAATGTGCATTTACTCGGGTTCAACCTTAGATTGTATTTATTCAGTCTTTCAAACAGTTTCTGCAGATGGTCCAGATGCTCATCTTCAGTTTGAGATCTGGCTATCATGTCATCCATATAGACCTCTATTTCGTGATGGATCATGTCGTGAAATAGAGCTACCATGGCACGCTAATAAGTTGCCCCATCGTTTTTCAACCCGAATGGCATAACTTTGTAACAAAACATGCCCCACTGTGTGACAAAGGTCGTTTTCTCCATGTCCTCAGGTGCCATTTTGATTTGATTATATCCTGAGAAACCATCATAAATGAGAACACTTTATGTTGTGCGGTATTTTCAACCAGAATATCGACATGGGGAAGTGATAAATCATACTTAGGGCTTGCCCTATTCAAATCTCTGTAATCCACACACATGCGTACTTTATCGTCCTTTTTAGGCACTGGAACAACATTGGCGACCCATTGTGGATAATAGGTGATGGATAAGAATCCGATGATGAATTGTTTCATGACTTCAGTCTTGATCTTCTCTGACATTTCTGGCCGCATGCGACAAAGTTTCTATTTTACCGGAGGGCAGTCTTCATTTTTCGATAGATGATTGGCCACGATATCAGCGTCAAGTCCTGGCATGTCTTCATATGACCAGGCAAAGACCTCAACATAGTCATGTAGTAACTGAGTGAAGCGCTTCTTGACAATGGGTTCCATATTGTTACATACCTTGACTTCTTTCTTGTCCTCTTTGGTACCTAAGTTAACTGTGTCAACTGGTTCTTCATGGGGCTGTATGGTCTTTTCTTCCTGTTGTAGTAACCTGGCTAGTTCCCCTGGCACCTCACAATCTTCCTCACCTTCGTCTTCGACTTGGTAGATTGGATTTTCAAAGTCACAATAGGCCATAGCAGAATCGTTACCCATGGGATCCTGAGTGGATGTGGATCTGCATTTTGATATGTGAGTGTGTGTAAGAGCATAGCTATCTTTGAAAAAAATAAAAATGTAGAAAAAAGAAGAACAAAGAGCGTAAAATTTGTGTGATCGGTGGATTTAGAACTGACTGTTTAACGCTGGTTCATGAAATGTCGCGGAAGCAAGAGTCGCCACCGTCTTTTATTTTCTCCAACATGGACAGGACAAAAGCACAGCAAAATTCCTTATTGAGAATGTCTCTCGGTTCGGGAGGTAGATTTATAGAAAGGGAAGGTGTTAGCACCCTTTCTATCCGTGGTTATCCACGGGCTCTTAGATACTTGCTCTTATGTTTTCAAAATGTTTGCTTTTCAAAGTGTGAGTGGGTTTGAAAAAGTTTCGTTTAAATATTTCTGAATAACTCTTGTATCTGTCCTCAAGAGTGTTTGAAAAATTCGTTTTGAAAGCTTTTTTGAAAGTGTCAGTGTGAGAAGGTTTTTGTTTTGTTTTTTAGAGAGCAAGTATCCATGAGTCATCTACCTACCCTAAGGAATTAAGCTGTGTAAATGTCCTTAAGGTAGTCCATCCCACCATTGAGAGGTAGGTAGCACCACCGTTGGAGGTGTTCGGGTCAATTCGATTGTAGGGACAATGTGGTCACCGAAGCAATAGTAGGACACCTTAGAAGCTACCCTTATGTCCTTGATCCTTTTTTAATCCGAGGCAACCGTTTCGAGGAAACTGTTTCGAGGCAACTGGATCATGGACATAAGGACCGCTAAAATGTCCTATACTTGACGACCACGTTTCGAAGGCAACGAGTGAGGCGTACCCTAGAAGTGGTGTGTGTATTTGTGTGTTATTTTCAGTTTAACAGTTATCTTTGAACATGGCATTGTGAGCTACGCTTGTTTTTAATTACCATACATTCTTTCATGCAATTTAGAATTTAGGAGTGCGGAAAATTAAAGGACGGAAAGATAAAAGCTACGCTATTACAAGGCGCGGGGCTATACATCGCCAAAATACAAAGACCCGTTTTTGATAAAAAGATGCGGAAAGTAAATAAAATACCTAATTACTATTACATCCGAAAAGCAGTTACATAATATTCAATAAGAAAATAAATGCACGAAAAGAATTAAAACTGAAAATCCGAGGGTTTTGACCCTTTGCTTGAAATTAAATGCTAATTAATTACTTAATTAAAGAAAAGAAAGGATTTTTATGTTTTTTGTATTTAATGAAAAATAAGAAAATTAAAATCAAGAGAAACCCTAATTCTAAGTTATTTTTTATTTATTAAAGAAAATATTAAAGTTAACCTAATTTAAGCTAGTCAATTAATTTACATGTTTATTTACAAAAATAAATAGTAATTAATAATAATAAATAAAGGAGAAAAATAATTAATTAAGAAAAAGATGAAAATGTAAAAAAAAAACCTAATTCTAGATATTTTTTATTTATTAAGAATAAGATTAAAGTTTAAAACCTAAATTAAACTAGATTAATTGTTAGTCATTTATTTACAAAAAATATGGTTAGTGGTGAAATTAATAATAATTAAAATATTTTACATTTTGATTTTTCTGTTTTTATGATGGAAAATTATTTTATGGTGAAAAAACAATTAAAACAATTAAGAAGAATTAGAAAAGAAAAGAAAATAAAATAAAATAAAAAAAGATGCAAACCAAGGGGGGTTTCAGGCCCAAATGGAGGTGTTTGTGAGAAATTCAGGCCCACTAGCACAAGGCTCATTTGACTTTCCATGCTTGTATGCACGTTGGTTGACTGCGCCATACCCTGGATCTCATTCAGTGGCCTTCAGATTGATCATCAAAGCCACTTGGCAAGCTATGCGTGAGGCTGTATGGTGAGACGTTGGAGAATACGCTGCATGTGAACGTTTTATGAAAAAATAGAACAAATTATATGGGGGACCTGGGAATCGAACCAAGGTCCAAGCACTCACCAAGCCACGTCCCTTGCCAATTGAGCTATTGCGCGCGTTTGTATATACAATGGAAAACAAATATTATATAATAAAACAAAGATTAATGGTATAAAACAAAAAAACGCGCCAGATATTTGAATGCTCCTATCACACCCTGCCACACATGCTTCTTCTTCATCTGTTCTGAAACAAAAAGGAATGAATAACGGGGGTTTTAAACCCCCACAAACTGGAAATATGAAAATAGCGATTAGGCATACACTCAATATAAAAAGGGCGCGATTGTCTTAATAGTTTCGTCTTGATGCAACGAATTCATCCATACAGGTTTGGTGGTCCAATTTTACAGTATATGCAAAGCCCTAATTTTCAAGCTTTGAAAACCCTAGATGTCGTCCATGGTAAATCTTGATTCAGGCAACATTAATTCAATTGAACTGTACCAATCGCTTCAGAAGGTCACCATTAGTGTAAATCAAACAAGAAAAAGGATTAAATGCACGTGAATCATGTTATGCAATTTTTAAAAACAAGACAAACCGAATGGCCTACGTTCTTGGATTCTTCACGTGTTAGGATTAATTCTCGATGCCAATAGACTCCTGGAAGGTCCAGCAATGTGTTAGAATCCTTTTTATGCTTTGAAACATGCTGCAAGTATGATTTCAGTTTCACCAATTTCTTGAGTTTTTTGCAACTTGGTTATGAGTTTTCAGCAGCTTTTTCGTGTCCCTTTGAATAGGGTTCACTCTTGCATAAGTATGTGAAGCAAATTAGGTCAAAAGAAAGCCCATGAATCCATGAATTGATGACTTGAATCTTTGATTGCTAATCATATCTTTTTTCAATCTTTTTCCATGGAAACTTTGCCAATTATGGAAGATCTTGTCTTGTTGATTGATGCACGAAATCCTTAGCAAGTGTGGAGTATATTTGCTGCATAAAAAGATTTGAAAAAGCATATCTTTGAATTTTCCCATAATTAAATCTAATTAAATGAATTAATATAAATATAAATTCAATTAATTAATAAAAAATAAGAAAATAAATTATTTTGAGCTCAATGGGTCGTGCATAGGCTTTGGGTAATGATTCAAGGAAGAATTTGAGGCCCATTAGCAAATTTGAAGTGTTTTAGGCAAAGTTGACTTTTGAAAATTCCCAAATATTTCCCAATTTCTCCAATGCATATCTTACTCAATTCTGAAGCTATGATCATGTTCTTGGACATTTTGGAAAGGTATTGAAGTCCTCTAACCAATGCCTTTGGTCCCATGTCATTTTGATTTACCAATCTCAAGTTATGGTCTTTGACTTAAAGTGCCTTTTTGTTGACTTTTGAAAATGACCTATAATGTTGAAATTGATAACTTTTTGTGAGAGCATTTCTTGGACTTGGAGTGTGAAGATGAGTTGTAGGAAATGTCATCCCCTTCAAAATGAGCTTTGGATGAGATTTTTCTGATAAACCATGAAGAAGTTATGCCTTGGTCAATTTGCAGTTGACTTTTCAACTGTCCAAAAATAGAAACTTTTGCATCTTGAGACTTTTTGAGCCATGTTTATGAAATCATGATCAAGAATTGATCAAATGATGATTGTGGCTTCAAAATGAGATGTTGACCAAAATTTTTGACTTTTGACTGTCAAATGACCATTTTGCCCCTGCAGTTGGCTGTGGAACATTTAGGGTTTTTGACTGTGCAGCTTGATGCTGTGAGTCTTGAAACTTGACATATAGATGCTTGACAATGTTTATAGGCATATGGGACTTGATTGGACCCTTAAAACCTCAATTTCTTTGCCAGAACCAAAACCCTAGTTTTGACTGTGTTAGGAGGCAATTGGACTGTGCAACCCTTGAGGGATTTTGAATCATCTCGAGATTGATCTTGCCAAATCTTGAAGAATATGGGAGGGCAAATTTTGGGGTACAACAATTTGCATGCAAAGACGTCCATGATTCATTGATGACATATGAAAATGAAGTAACAACCCTTAAAAATGGACCGTTGTGCCTCGGGTAAGACAGAAGGTTTTAAAAGTCTAAATTGTTTAATTATCACAAGTCCGACAAAAATTTAAAGATAATTACTGTTGGATAAAGTAATAGGGATAAATTATTTGGCTTCCCAGTTGTTGAGTCATCCGCTGATAGTTGGAAAAATCCATTCTTCCAGGTCACAAATGTCATCACTATCCTCCACTATGTTGACTCCATGGTTGCTGATCCGCAAAGGTGGTTCCCTGGAATGAGCACGGCGAACATCTTTTTGGGCTCCTGAAGTAAAACACAAACAAACTTGTCAGATTTGTAGGTAATATCTGGGAGTTTTCCCCAAATGGTACACCCACCTTCTTCGACTAATTCCTTGGCATCTTTCAGAGAAGCCATCTTCAGTAGAGGTCTGGTAATCTTCGGAACTTTGGAAACAGTCTTGGTTTTTTCAACTATTTGTGGAACTTCCTCTAAATGATGACACGGAGTTTCGATGAATTCACCATCCATATCCACATATCTGAAGGAGTTCAGGTGATTGACCATATATTCCTCCTTTCCATGGACAGTGATGATTTTTCCCTTGATTAGGTAGTTCAACATCATATAATGTAGAGGTGACGGCACCAACGTCATGAATCCAAGGTCGGCCCAATAAACAAGAATAGGAAGGGCGAATATCCATCACATAGAAAGTTGAATCAAAGATCTGAGTTCCAATTTTAATGGGAATGTCCACCTCCCCGTGCACCATTCTCTTTGAACTGTCGAAGGCCCTTACCACTATGTTGCTGAGTTTTAAGGTCAAACCTTCATAGTCTAGTCTATCCAGAGCCTTCCTAGGCAGTACATTCAATGATGAACCAGTATCTACCAGGACATGGGCCAAAGTAGTGCCCCTGCATTCAACAGAGACATGCAACGCCTCATAGTGTTTCCTCCCTCTAGGTGTCAGATCAACATCGGAAAAGCCCAAACCATTATCAGCTGTTAAACTGACCACACAATCTTCGAATTGGTCAGCAGAGGTTTCTTGTGGCACATGGGCAATTTTAAGAAATTTCACCAAGGCCTTCGCATGAGCTTCAAAGCACAACAGTAAAGCTAACATAGAAATCTTTGAAGGGGTCTGCCCTAGCTGTTCGACTACATTGTAGTCACTTCTCTTTATAATTTTCAAAATTTCTTCCATTTCCTTCTTGAAGCCTCTGGGATAGATACTGATTGCGCCTTCATCCAGACAGGTTCAACCAAAATTCCTTTGCTCCAAGTCTCTGTCGACTCGGCGATAGAGGTGTCAGCAGGGGTAACCACAAGAACTGTAGTAGTAGTATCAGCAGGAACAAAAACAGGAATGATTACAGGACCGATAACAGTTTTTCGAGGAGAAATCTCAGGGGAGAACACTCTTCCACTTCTAGTTATTTTGCTGGTTCCCACAATGTTGCCGATGTCAAGGTCAGCCCTCTCAAAAACCGGGTCTTCAACAGCCAGCCATTCTTGCTTGACGCCGTGGTAGTAGACGTCACCCCCATAGTTCCAGGGAACAGTTTTGTCTAAGGAGTACAGGATCGGCCCTGGCATAGTAATTATCAGTGGAGTCACCTTCGGAACAGATGTAATCCTAACGGGTCTTTTGGTGGAGACCCTTGGAGGATTGGTGGAAATGGTTACTATTGAAACATCCTTGTAAGCAATGGTTGGAATGGGAGTCTTTTCAAATAAAATCTCTTTGTCATCCATCAGGCGCTGGACACCTGCCTTCAATAAATGACAACCGGTCAGTAGAGATAAACAGAGGTGACAGCCTTCACCACAGCCTGAAAATAAACCGGCCTTCAACATTTTCCTTTTGACGGTTAGGAGAGGAGTAACAAGTTCACCACCAACAACAACAAACACATCATATTCAACAAAGTTAACACCACGGCCGTGCTTGGGCATAGGAGCGGTGATAACATTTGGGATCTCAGGAGTGTTAAATTAAATTTCCTATGCCTCGAGAAGGTCTTGCACATTGTTTTTCAAAGCCCATAAGTCGTTTGTATCATGACCTGGACTTTCTGAATTGTAAGCACAACAGGAATTTGGGTTATAACAGGGAGAGGCAGTGTTGGGATTCTTTGGAGCTTCCCGCAAGGTCACCAGATTAGATTTCAACAAATGCGGCAAGACTTGAGACAACGTCATATTTATCCGGGTAAATTGTCTTACCGGCCTTTCTATTCTAGGCTGGTTGTTCCTTTATTGAATAGGTGCAGACTTAGAGATCATGACAGCCCCTACCGCTGGACGGTGTTCAGTTCTGTCCTGATTTCTATGGTTATATGCAACACTGACCTCCTTCTTTTTGATAAAGGGTTTTTTTATCACGCTCGAGGATGCATCTCTTTTAATTTTGAAACTTTTTATACATGCTTCTACCCGTTCATCGGTCATGATTAATTTGGTAAATCCATCCGAGGAGCTTCCGATCAGGTGTTTGAAGAATGGACCAGATAGCGTGCCTAAGAACATATCCACCAATTCTCTGTCAGATAGAGGGGGTTGGAACCTTCCCGCGAGATCCCGCCATTTTTGAGCATAGGTATTGAAACCTTCACCTGCACCCATAGACATGCCTTGCAACTGTGTCCGTGTTGGAGCTAAGTCAGCATTATACTGGTATTGCTTGTAAAAAGCGGCTGCCAAATCTTCCCAATTGCGGATGTTGGTCCCTTCCAAGTAATAGAACCAATCCAACTGCGTTCCTGACAAGCTTTCTTGGAAGAAATGCACCCATAGATTCCTATCCGCAGTATGAGGTTGAATTTTCCTGACGTATGATCTCAAATGCAGCAGGGACACCGTCTTATTTAGTGAAAGTGGGGACCTTGAATTTATGCGTTATGACAACCCCTGAGACAAGTCCTAGCTCCTCAAAATCCAACCCGGGTACTTTCTGGATCTCCATATCATTTAAGCAATCTTCCAACTGTTTGTATTTGTCGTCAGCTGGAGGATACTGCTCTTTAGAGTAATCAACATCTTCTTCCTCTTCAGATTCTGGATGGTCAATGACTTCCTTGTTTTTCCCTTCTTGATTGTCCCCTTCACTTGATGATGTTGCGAAGTCTAGAGTCCGTCTGGATGGTCCTTTGAACCTTCTTCCCAGATTCAAAACACCAATTGATTTCTTCGCTTTCTTCTTCTTTTCTTTGATCAACAGGGTTTTCAACTCATCTTGTCCTTTTGCCATAGTCAAGAACATTTGTTGAAACTGGGCGTTCTGCGGCTGGAGATCCTTTACTGTCTGTTTAATATCCATCTCACTAAAATAAACAGTAGAAAGATAAGGAGACCTGTTGTAAGAAACCTGTTTGTGTTATGATGAATGAAGATGCATATGCAAATGATTTCAAGGAAATTAACGATTTAAATTTGCTTTAGACAAAAAGGAACACATGTTATATTAATAAATCAAAGTTTGTGTACATCATGCCTCTTTGGGCTTACAAAGAAATAAAAATACAAAACTCTAAGAGAAAAAATTTGAACGCATCCTCTTTGGTGCGATGTAGGCGTTCAGACTCCGCTCTTCATGAAGCTGCTTGGTGAGTTCCAGAACTTTCTTCTCGCTGGCATAGAATTTGGCCTCGAAAGTGTCTCGCTCCCCTCTAAGGTTTATCCAATCCCTTTGCAAGTCTTCGAGAGAGGTGGGCATGTTAGGATGAAGGATATTGTATGGGACATCTTCTTCCACAACAGGTTCTATGATAACTGGGAGAATGGAAGGATAAGGCATCACAAGTTTCTAGGCACGAGCTCGCACCCACTTAAGGTAAGGCTCAAGGGGGATGGAATTCTTGTGCCCCAACGTCTTGCTATCTACCTTGTTCAATATCCTCCAAGATCGAATAAACCTTTGGCGGTAACCTTGATCATCATTCTCGTAGTTAAATACCAACCCTTGAATAAGCATCTCATGATGACCATCCCTTCGGGCATAACCAAACTGTCGTAAGGCTAAGCAGGGGTTGTAAGTGACACCTCCTCTAATGCCAAGTAAGGGGACATTAGAGAATTCTCCATAATGGTCGATGATAGTAACATTCTCCAAAGATCGGGAACACCAATGAATATCTGAATGTATGAGCATCATTAACCTACGGGACCACCTTGAACCTTGCTCGTTCTTCAATACAGATTGGGGAAGATGCGAAATAAACCATCCTGCCAAGAAATGAGTACAACACATGAGGATACCTCTTTTACTCATAGTGCGAGAGTGAAAAGAATGTAGGATGTCTCCTAACAAAGTAGGCACCGGGTTACGAGACTTGAAGATTTTAACAGCGTTTACATCTATGAGTTGGTCAGAATTTGGAAACAAAACCATCCCATAGATGAGAAGGGCCACAATTTCCTCAAAAGCTTGCAAGTCCAAGGAGTTCCAACAATCTTGAGATTTCTCAAACAAGAACTTGGCTAAGAAACCTTTGCCACCACTCCTTGTTTCCCAATTAGTTGTGATATCAGATTGTTGCAAGTGTAGTGCTTGATCAACCTCTTCTGGTTTTGGATCTCTTTTTGTACCATTGAAGGGTAGGTGATTGAGAATGGGAATCCTCAAGAGTTGGGAGAATTCTTCTAAAGTTGGCATAAGTTGATAATTGGGAAATGTGAAGCAATGGTGTAGAGGATCAAAGAATTGGGAGAGCACCTTCATCATATCTTCATTAGTGTTTAAGGTAACCAAGTTTAGGAGGCAACCATGTCTTTCGGTAAATGGAGAATTCTCAGGAACCCTTGATGCTAACTCTTTAAGTTGAGGAGGGATCCTTACGATATTGACTTGAATGGTTTTCCTGTGAGTAGAATCCATGTCCTACAAAACAAAACAAAGACAAATCCCGAAAATCCTTGAAATGGTTAGTGAGTATGAGTATGATGTTATGATGTTTATGATGTTATGTACAAGTAAATATATACAAACAAAACAAACAAGTCTTTAGGTTTAGGCTTGCATGGAGTTTCATAGGTAAGTACCCTCTTGAAGTTTAGTTGGCTCAAACATGTCCTAGCAATAGTAACTGGGTTCTAAGGGAGCTCAATATCACTGGTTTGTCTTCTCGGGAATTGTTTCAGCGTAAGCCTCTTTAATGGCGACCGAAATATCCCAAAAAACCAAACCTCAATGAGTGCAGTATAAAGTATCTACCAACTTCGAACTACACCAAAGCCGGTCATCTCACTACGTCCTAATGGCCAAGTTGGTCAAGTAAAGGTTCTAAAAGTTAGTTAGTGCTTCATGACATCACTCAGTGGCCCCGTATTCTCCTTGACTACTCAAGGGCTACCGGTACCCATAAATATGTCACACTAATGTAGCTATTACTTAGACCATGTCGGTATACCCCGCACAGTTTCCACAATGTATTTCTACTTACCTATAAGGTATCCCAAATCTGGGTAGAGGATTTAAACCCAAACAAAGAACCAAAATGTAAAGCAAACAAATCACACAATGAAAGCAAGTAAACATGATCTATCCCTAAGGTAACCCCACTTTTAAAACTTTCCCCAGCAGAGTCTCCAGTTCTGTGATACGGTGGGAGAACTAACTTGGGTGTTTTGCATTTTATCGCAAATGTTGCGGTTAGCAAGAGACGCCACCGACTTTTCTTTTATCGAAAAGGAAAGGCTGAAAAGAACAGGAAAGACCTTTGAGATTATTTCTTGAGTTCGGGGGGTAGGTTATGAAAAGGGAAAGTGTTAGCACCCTTTTCATCCATAATTATTGTGATACGATGGAAAAACCGACTGTTATACTAGTTTGCATTTTTTGTTCGCAAATGTCGCGGTAAGCAAGAGTCGCCATCGACTTTTATTTCATCCAACAAAAGAAAAGGAAAAAGAATAGAAAAAACCTTTTTCGAGAATGTTTATGAGTACGGGGGGTAGATTATAGAAAAGGAAGGTATTAGCACTCTTTCTATCCGTGGTTTTCCACGGGCTTTTAGGTACTTGCTCATTTTTAAAATTGCTTGTGTGTGCTTGTTTTGAAAAAGTTTTGTTTACTTCGTGATAACCCTTGTATCGTTCCTCAAGAGTGTGACAAAGTAGTTTTGAAAACTGTTTTGAAAAGTGTTTGTGTGAAAAGTTTTTATTTAGGAGCAAGTACTTGAGATTTCTACCTACTCGAAAAAGGTCTGTTCGTTTTTGTTTCCTTTAGACAGTTCTATCATACTATTAAGGAGTAGGTAGCCCTATCATTGGATTTGTAAAGGGACGTTCGAAGGGACGAAATGGTCTATGAAGGCAACAAGTAAAGATACCTTAGCGTTTCTAAGGGACTATCATCATAAGATCAATTCGTAGGCAACTCGAGGGACAAGTAGGGACTATGATCTTTGTGATGATTTTGAATCGCGGGTCATTGCTAATGTATCCCTACATTCGAGGGACACGACCATTATTTCTGAGGCAACCAAGTTGGGCAAACCCTAGGAGTGAACATGTGCGAGTGTGTTTTTCAGTTAATTATCTTTGCACAATTAGGGTTTTCTACTGTATTAATCATTTATCTTTCACATGCAAGCCTATTGTCCATACATCTAGCAGTTAAATAGTTACGGAAATTAAAAGCAAGAAATTAAAACCCTAACTATTACAAGGCTTTGGGGGAGGGAATTACATGATCAAAAACCCGGGTTAAAATGACAAGCGGAAAACTAAACCTAATTAACTATTACAACTCGGGAACAATTAAAATATTTAATAAGAATAAATAAAATAAGGACGCGCACGACGAAATAAATACGAGAATGAAGTCTAAGTCTAATCAATTAAAAGAAAATATTTGTTTGTATTTTATTATTGAGAAAAATATTTTAAATCTTAACCTAGATCTAGTTAATTAAAAAAAACATTTTTTTGGTATGTTATTGAGAAAATTAAATATTTATGAATTAAACCTAATTTGTCTAATTAATTTTAATTATGAAAACAATCATATCAAAATTAATTAATAGAACTAATTTTAATAAAACCTAATTCTACATTTTTTTATGATTTTCTGATTTTATGATTAAATAAAAAAGTGATTTTTGTAAAACAAACAAACAAACAATAAATAATATTAAAGAAAAGAAATAAAAAAAGTGAGAATGGGCCTGATATGATGAGTAATGGGGGGGGGGGGGGGGGTGTGACGCGAAATTTCTTGTTAGGGCCAAAGCTGGAGGCCCAAAGCCTGCGCTTGGTCCCATGCATCTCTCTTTTGATGGTTCATGGTGGTCCTTCAAGGCTGGGGCGTGAGATCTAAATGATGATGGATCTTAGGAATGAGATCTGGGGCGCACGGTGGACGCTAGGCATTGAGATACACTGGATCTACAAGGAATTGCTCAGAAAATAAGAAAATGTTTAGACCTGGGATCGAACCCAGGTCCCTTGCTTCACATGCTCACACTCCTTGCCATATGCGATGTATTGCTTAACTGGTAGTATAATAAACAAACAATATTATAATAACAACGCATGCCTTATGCCTAAAAACGCGCATAAATTCAAATTGGTCAGTGGTTGGGTTTAGATACCAACCCTTTTACCTACAGACGCCCACCGTAGCTACAACCCTGCAAACCTAAAAAATCAAAACCAGGCATAATTAATAAATTCTAATCATACAGATCAACTTGTTTTGATCTCACGAGTATCATGGTAACCTTCTTTTGGTCCAATTTTCCCTGCATCTCAAAGCCCTAAAATGGAGGTTAAAATCCTAATAATGGCAGGTCATCATATATCCATCAAAACTTGCAATTAGTGATTCAAAAACGTTCTAAACATTCATATAAAAAAGAATGCATGATCAAAATAGATTTATAAAGCATGTATGGCCGTAATCATTTTTGAAAATAAAATGCAAACCGTGATCATGTTGGACGTGATTCTGGGAGTTTTGACGCTTGAAAACAATGCAGTTAGTTTCAGTGTGTCTCCAGGAATACGTTGCAACCCTCAGAACCTCTTGAATGTGCTTGAAATTCCAAATTCGATGGTCACTTTTCCTTGAATTTCAAGCTTGTGTACAGAGTTTTTTTGCAGCAGCTGCGCATCTGTATCTGTTCCCTAGGATTCAACAAGCCTCAGTATATGTATTGAATCCAATTAGGTTAATAATTTTGGATCCAATCTTGGGAATTGATGGATAAAATCTTTGATCTTTAAGTCATATTCTTTGATTCCAAAATTGGCCAAATCGTGCCTTTTTCAAATCAATCAAGACTCGCGCGCTTGGCTTACTAACATACAACATGTACCTTCATTCTTTAATGCTAAATCAACCAAAAATATTTTTATATCATTTATTTGATTTAATTTGGATTTAAAATAATAAAAAATCAAAAATAAATGAAATAAATAATGAAATGATGTATTGAATGGTTTATGGGTCGTGGACCAGGCTAGGAGCAAGATGCAAGCATAAAAAGTTAGGCTCATTTGCCAAAAAATGCAATTTTGGGCATTGTTGACTTTTGACAATTTTCCAAAAATGGACAACTTTGTCAATGAATATCTCTCTCAATTTTGACCCTGAGAGGGTGTTCTTTGATTTTTTAGAAATCTTATGATGTCCCCTAAACAACCTCTTTGGTTTCATCTCAATTGGATCTTCCATGTTCATGTAAGGAGCTTTGACCCCAAAGGTGTTTTTGTTGAATTTTTGGAATGACCTATAATGTTTGAATCCATATCTTTTGATGAGTGCATTTATTGAACATGAGGGATGAAGATCAGTTGTAGGGAATTGTATTCTCTTCAAAATGATCCTTGGATGAGAAATTTATGATAAAGTATGAGAAAGTTATGCTTGGTCAAAGTTTGGTTGACTTTTCCTGAGAAACCCTAATTTAGCAACTTTTGAGTTTTGATGAATTAGGAGCATTCATTGGGGAATCATGGTCAACCCTTGATCAAATTATGGATATCACTTCAAAATATTGATGTTGACCAAAAATCTTGAAGTTTGACTGTATGTGGGCCACAGTTGAGTTTTGACCTAATATAGTTGATTTTCAAGCATCTGAGCAGTTGACTGAGCAAACTTCTTGTGCAAGGCTTGAAATTTGACATGGAGGGTCTTGAGAACATATTAGGACTATGGAGAGCATATGAGGCCTTTGGAGCTCCCCCATCTTGATGAAAATGGAAACCCTTGCTAGAGGTTCATTGCTTTAGGAGAGAGTTTGTCTGGTAAACTCTTGGGCATTCTTGAGCAAGTTAAGGATCTCAATGAACATATGTTGAGTAAAATGACAGGGAAAATTTTGGGGTACAACATCTTCCCCTATTCAATCTTCTTAAACCTTAGGATGTAGATTGGCTGTTCTGCCTTTCGTGATCTGAAGGTAGAAGATGATTGAACACTAGAGTGCCCAGAAATTTGCACTCGCATGAAGTAATACTGATTGGTGACATTGGGAATGGGCTTACAGATGCCATTTGGAAGTCGAAAGCGAATCGTTGGAGATGGGCTTAAATATGCCATCCTGAAAAGATATCAGTTGCATAAGAGATTCATTTGCGAAAATTCCTGTACCTGCCGTTGAGGAGGACTTCGCCGGGGAATGTTGATTTACGTCCTGGGAAATAGAATATAGGAGCTTTAGCAGTCCATTACTCTACTGGGGAATTAACTCCTGATTGAGGAAGTGGAAGTAAACTACATATCTAGTCAGGGTCCAGGCTACACAGCGACTTATTGGGGAATGTGAAATTGACTGTATCTGGTCAGGTCCAGGTCTTACAATGTTGTAAACTATTGTCCAGAGATAAAAGAGAAGGAACCTGAATAGTAGGGTTACTTCGAAATAAAGCCTGAATAGTAGGGCTGTGGGAAGGAACTTGGGTCATAGGGTTACTTCGAAATGAAAGCATGGATAGTAGGGTTGTGAGAAGGAACCTGGGTCGTAGGGTTACTTTGAAATGAGAGCCTGAATGGTAGGGATATAAGAAGGAACCTGGGTAGTAGGGTTACTTTGAAATGAAAGCCTGGATGGTAGGGCTATGAGAAGGAACCTGGATAGTAGGGTTACTTCAAAGTGAAAGCCTGGATAGTAGGGCTATGAGAAGGAACCTGGATAGTAGGGTTACTTTGAAATGAAAGCCTGGATAGTAGGGTTATGGGAAGGAACCTCGGTCGTAGGGTTACTTCGAAATGAGAGCCTGGATGGTAGGGATATAAGAAGGAACCTGGGTAGTAGGATTACTTCGAGATGAAACCCTGGATGGTAGGGCTATGAGAAGGAACCTGGATAGTAGGGTTACTTCGAAGTGAAAGCCTGGATAGTAGGGCTATGAGAATGAACCTGGATAGTAGGGTTACTTCGAAATGAAAGCTTGGATAGTAGGGCTATGGGAAGGAACTTGGGTCGTAGGGTTACTTAGAAATGAAAGCCTGGATAGTAGGGCTATGAGAAGGAACCTGGATAGTAGAGTTACTTCGAAATGAAAGCCTGGATAGTAGGCCTATGGGAAGGAACCTGGTTAGTAGGGTTACTTCGAAATCAAAGCCTGGATAGTAGGGCTATGGGAAGGAAACTGGGTCGTAGGGTTACATCGAAATGAAAGCCTGGATAGTAGGGCTATAAGAAGGAACCTGGATAGTAGGGTTACTTCAAAATGAAAGCCTGGATAGTAGGTCTATAAGAAGGAACCTGGATAGTAGGGTTACTTTGAAGTGATAATGTAGATTAGTTGACCCGTTTGGTTTCAGGAACTGAGTTTCCATTAGTCGTCTACAGACGTGACATGTATAACTGTTGGATTTTTTGAAGATAATTGTCTTTCCTGAAAAGATACTAGGGTTAATCATATGCAATGCATGAAATGCCTTGTGAGATGATGTTCTCAAAATAAATGAGATCATGTTGTATATGATATGTATGCGCATGTCATGATGTATGTACATGAAATGCTATTGGGGTATGTCCGAGTATGGGAAAATAAATCCCTGACTGCTGCTGGAGAATATAACATTCCTGACTGTTATAGAGAATTGTGGTTCTTTTACTTCCGTTGGGGATGGTGAATGGAAATGACTATGTTGGAGATTTACTCTTTGTTATTTATGAATATTTTGTCAGGGAGGGATTCTGTTTGAGAATAACTCTGCGGAGAACAACTTGGAAAGTGAATTTCCGTAGCTGAAGTAATGAGCTCTGTCGGGGATTGAGCTTCTGCATCCAGAGAAATAAACTCTACTTGAGGACATAAAAATTATGATGACCCGCTCGCTATTATGACATTCGGCTGGGGGATATAGCTGTCAAGTTTCTGAAAGACCCTGGATGGGGAGATTACTCCCTGTTGTGGGAAAACTGATATCAATGCTTTGATTACCTTTACTCTGTGGGGAGTGTATGTACTGATGACTGTGCTCCAAAGCTTTCTCTGTCCTGGTACCTGCTGGGCAGAGTAACTGTCGGGTTTGACTTTTCTTTTTTTATCCCCTGTTTCTTAACTTACGAGCAATTGTCTTTTCGTTTCTTATGTAAATATTTATGAGCATCAATCATATTCAAATGCATATGTAAAGAATAAATCATTGGACGTTCTTGCAAAACAAAACAAAAAGAGAAACAAATAGCTTTGTAAAAATGATTTGTATTATTTTCGAAGTTATCCTGTAATATGCATTTTTTTACAATGAAGCTGACGCTCTAGTAAGAGAGCGCCACCGTAAAAATAGAAGCTATACAATTTTGTGTAAAAAGAAAAGAAAACAGCTATGTGCAACAATCCCATTGAGTTCTAACTCTGCTATTGCCCCTATGCCTTCGAGCGTCTCATCACTTTGCTACTTGGCCGAAAGTTGATTAGATTGATTGGTGTCGTCTGAGCTTGATAGTTGATACCGAAGTCTGGTCTCAAGATGATCTAATGGGACATAGTGATACGCTTTAAATCCCTAACTTTTGCCTGGACTACCCTTTCGGGTTTTCAGACCACCGGGATACCCTTTTTATCCCAATCCGCCCTTTCAGGTTTTCGGCTTGCCGGGTGTACATATTTTTTCATTTTCATCCCTTATTTTTGCCCGAACCCTTTTGGTGCACCAGGAAGCCCTTATTTTTGCCTAGGCCAGTCAAACTAGTGGGTCTTTTAATCAGGCGTAGTATCTTTTCACTATGTTTGTATTAACAGGGTGAGGAAGGTCGTCACCGTCCATAATGGTTAGAATCATAGCTCCACCCGAGAAAATGTTTTTAACCACAAATGACCATTCGTAGGTGGGAGTCCATTTGCCCTTGGGATCAACTTGCGGTAGTATGATACGCTTGATTACCAGATCCCCGACTTGATATTCTTGACATCTGTATTTCTTGTTAAAAGCCTTTATCATTCTCTTTTGATACGCCTGACCATGAAAAATAACATTAAGTCTTTTCTCGTCAATCAGATTCAGCTGATCAAGTCAAGTCTGGATCTAGTCGTCTTCGTTCAAACCCGCATCCTTTATAATCCGGAGAGAAGGTATCTGGACCTCGATGGGTAGGACTACCTCCATGCCATATACCAGAGAGTAGGGTATTTCCCCTGTCGACGTCCGTGCTGAGGCACGATATCCATAAAGATAAAATGGTAACATCTCATGCCAGTTGTTGTATGTCACCGTCATATTCTATACAATCTTCTTGATGTTCTTGTTAGCCGCTTCAACATCGCCATTCATCTTCGACCGGTAGGGAGAAGAGTTATGATGTTGTATCTTGAATTGCTTGCAGAGCTCGATGATCATCATGTTATTGACATTTGTACCATTATCAGTGATAATTCTCTCGGGCACACCATACAGACAGATCAGGTTATGTCGGATAAACCGTGCTACAACGTTCTTGGTCACAGTAGTAAAAGAGGCCATCTTAACCTACTTCGTGAGTTAATTAATGACCACTAGGATGAAGCGACGTCCATTGGAAGCAGTGGGCCTGATTTCTCCGATCATGTCAATGCCCCACATTGCAAAGGGCGACGGAGCAGTCAAGACGTTCAAGGGAGCCAGAGGCACATGCCCCTTATCAGCGTAGATTTGGCACTTATGAAAAGTTCGGAAGTGCTGATAACAATCTGCTTCCATAGTGGACCCGTAATATCCTACCCGTAGGATCTTCTTAGCCATGGTATGCCCACTGGAATGGGTTCCAAAGGTGCCTTCATGTAGATCTGTCATAATCCTCTCTGCTTCGATCTTGTCTACACACTGTAGTAAGGTAGAGTCATGATTGCGCTTGTAGAGGATTCCATTACTGAGGAAGAATTTTGCAGCGAACCTTCTCAGAAACTTCTTATCATAGACAGATGCCCCTTCGGGATACTCGTGAGTCTCGAGATACCTTTTGACTTCGTGAAACCAGGGTTTGTCTGCCACCTCTTCGATATCAATCTCAGAACAGTGCGCTGGTTCATCCAACCTCTCAATGGTGATTCGAGGAGCTTCATTGTCCCACCTGACTTTGAACATAGAAGACATGGTAGCTAGCGCGTCCGCTAACTGATTCTCCTCTAGCGGGAAATGTTCAAAAGTTACCTCCTCAAAGTGTGGGAGTAATGTCAGCATATGCTCTTTGTATGGGATGAGATTCGGATGCTTCGTATCCCATTCGCCTTTGATCTGACTTATTACCAAGGCTGAATCCCCAAAAATGTTCAAGAACTTGATCCTGAGGTCGATAGCGGCTTTGAGACCCTTGATGCAGGCTTCATAATCCGCCATGTTGTTAGTGCAGTTGAAACATAGCCGAGCAATGAAAGGAGTATGATAGCCTTCAGGAGATATGATTACTCCGCCCATGCCGTTACCGAGTGCATTCAAAGCTCCATCAAAAACCATACTCCATCATAATCCCTCCTCGGGTCCTTCATTCGATCCAGGTTCTTCGTAGTCAGCCACCAGCATATTATTCTCATCCGAGAACTCAAAATTCATGGACTGGTAGTCATCCACGGCCTGCTGAGCCAAATGATCAGCCAATACACCCCCCCATTGATTTCTTTCTGGGTTGTATATTGTATATCGTATTCATTTAAGGTCATCTGGCATCTTGCTATTCTTCCGGAGAGAACGAGTTTCTCGAAGATGTATTTGATTGGATCCATCTTAGATATCAATAGAGTAGTGTGGGTCAACATGTACTGTCTTAGTCGACGAGCAGCCCATTCCAAAGTGCAATAAGTTTTATGGAGAAGTGAGTATTATGTCTTGTAGTCGGTAAACTTTTTGCTAAGGTAATATATTGCATGCTCTTATTGACCAGACTCGTCATGCTGCCCCAGCACACACCCCATTGAATTGTCTAGCACTGTTAAGTACAATATCAAAGGTCTTCCTTCAACTAGAGGCATCATAATTGGTGGCACTTGAAGGTATTCCTTGATTCTTTCAAAATTTGTCTGGCATTCGTCATTCCACTTTACCACTTGATCTTTCTTCAGAAGCTTGAAGATAGGCTCACAAGTAGCAGTTAGATGTGAAATGAACCTGGCGATATAATTCAAGCGTCCCAAGAAACCTCTAACTTACTTCTTTGTACGGGGAGCTGTAATCTCTTGTATGGCCTTTACCTTCGCATGGTCTACTTGAATACCTTTGTCACTGACGATGAAACCCAGAAGCTTACCAGACCTTACCCCTAAGGTGCACTTGTTCGGATTCAACATCAACTTGTATGTCTTTAACCTGTCGAACAACTTTTGTAGATGATCAAGGTGCTCTTCCTCAGTTTGAGACCTGGCTATCATGTCATCAACATAAACTTCGATCTTGTGGTGAATCATATCGTGGAACAAAGCGACAATGGCAAGCTGATAAGTTACCCCAACAATCTTCAACCCAAAAGTAATCACCTTGTAATAGAAGGTGCCCCACTGTGTGATGAAGGTTGTCTTCTCGATGTCTTTAGGAGCCATCTTGATCTGGTTGTAGCCAGAGAAACCATCCATGAAGGAGAAGATTTTGTGTTGAGCGGTGTTATCAACCAGAACATCGATGTGGGGAAGCGGGAAGTCATCCTTGGGGCTTTCCCTGTTCAGATCTCTGTAGTCCACACACATCTGTACCTTACTGTCTTTCTTTGGCACCGGGACAACATTAGCAAACCACTGCGGATAAGAGGTGACAACTAAGAACCCTGCATCGAACTTCTTCATGACCTCTACCTTGAGATTCTCTGACATTTTAGGGCGCATACGCGAACCTTCTGTTTAATTGGAGGACAGTCTTCCTTGGTCGGTAGACGATGTACCACAATATCAGTGTCTAAACCAGGCATGTCTTCATATGACCAGGCGAAGATCTCAACATAGTCGTGCATCATCTGTATCAACCGCTGTTTGGTCTTAGCCCCTAGGTTTGCACCGATCTTGACTTATTTTCTGTCCTCTTCCGTGCCCAAGTTTATCATCTCAACTGGCTCTTCATGGGGTTGTATAGTCCTTTCTTCCTGCTGTAACAGTCTAGCAAGTTCTCCAGGTACCTCACAATCGTCCTCACCTTCGTCCTCGGCTTGGTTGATCGGATTTTTGAAGTCATAACCGACAGTAGCAGAACTATTATCAATGGGATCCAGAGTGGATTCAGATCTACAGTATGAGACGTAAGTGTATGTAAGAGTATAGCTGTTTTGATAAAGTGAGAGTAGAAAAGAAAAATAGGGAGCGTAAAATTTGTATGCAAGGAACGTCCAATGCTTTATTGATGATATATGAAATGACATATAATAGCCCCCACAAACAAAGCAAATGTGCCTCGGGCCAGACACAAGGCTGTAGAGTTTAAATTTTTTATTACAATCTTAAAAAACAAGTAAGACAATTACCGCAGAATAAAATAAACTGGTATAAAATCCCTATTCGTCCAGTTACTCAGTCCACTGTTGGTATTTGGATAGATCCAACTGTAAAAGTCAGAGTCTTCCTCACTGTCTTCAATGACATTAATTCCCCGATTACTGATGCGTAGGGGAGGTCCTCCAGCACGAGTGCATCAAACAACCCTTTGAGCTCCTGAAGTAAAGCCCAACCCAAACTTGTCAATTTTGTGAGTAAAATCAGGGAGCTGTCCCCAGTTGGTATTCCCACCTTCTTCAACCACTACTCTGGCGTCTTTGAGAGAAGCCATCTTCAGAGGAGGTCCATTGCTGGTAGTAGTTTCAGTCGATGCCAAGATCTGGGGAACCTCTTCAAAATTCTAGCAAGGAGTCTCTATGAGATCCCCGTCCATCTCTACGTATCTGAAGGAGTTGAGGTGGCTCACCATATACTCCTCCTCTCCACGTACAGTGACAATCTTCCCCCTCACCGGATACTTCAACATTTGGTGCAGTATAAAAGTAACATCCCCAGCTTCATGGATCCAAGGACGACCCAACAAACAAGAGTATGATGGCCTGATGTCCATCACATAGAAGGTGGACTCAAAGGTTTGAGAGCCTACCTTGACAGGGATGTCCACCTCCCCATGCACCATTCTCTTTGACCCATCAAAAGCCCTTACCACAATGTTACTAGGTGATGTGCGATCGACCTAATGTGTCTAACGGTATCTTAACTGCAAGTGCACAGCCTATCGCGGTAGTAATAAAAAGATGTCGAACCCACAAGGACTTTGTAATCACTCTAGTGATATAAAGGTTTGCTAGTTTAGCTAAGGCGGATGTTGTCACGTTTGGTTGTTTAGAGGTTAAGGTAAGGGAAAAATAAATCGAATTAAGGGAATAATAATAATAAAACGGTCGGTATGTAATGTAGTGAACCTAAGTGGATCTAATCGAACCTAAGCATATAAATATGTTTAACTTAGATGGTTCTGTAGAAATTATCAGTTTAAAAACCCTCAACTCAGACTCTCGTGGTCTTATCTCAGATTATACCCCTAAAGCCCTATGCCTTCTCTCGCTAGCCAGTAAGTGTTTAGAAAATACTTTTTGAAAACTTAATAAAATCTAATTCGTTTTAAAGCGCTCTCGCTGTACTTAAATCAAATGCCTAAATTTAGCTATCCGGTTAAAACCTCACACTCTCGTGGTCTCGATCCTAACCTATTCTACTTTTCTTACTCTCGTAACAAAAAGATTGATTTTAATTATAAAAAGTCACAGCCAGAAATTAAGTTAATTTAGATTTTAGCTTAGGCACAATTTAATCCATTTGGTTACTATTATCACATCCCGACTCTAGAAAATTAGCTAGTCATAGTACTCGAAATAGACATACAGAAAATATAATCAGGAAAGAAAAAGCATTCATGGTAAATAAATAAATAAATAAACGTAAACAAATTATATTAAAATTAAATGCGATTAAAAACCTGAATAACAATATTATTCCTCAAGCTCCCTCTTCCACAAGTCGGCAAGATTGGAACTTCAAAATCGGAACTTGAAACAAATTCTGAGGGTAAAAATAAATTCTGACTACAATAACAATTTCCTAATGTTGGAAATAGTTATTAATTGGTAAAAGGGAAAATAAAGCAAGAACAAAAAAATTGCAGTAATTAAATTTGGCAGGGCTTCCGCAAGAAAATTATGTAGCAAAAACTCTCTCTCGTTCCATTAAAATGTCTCCTATTTATAGAAGAGGATATTTGCAGTTAAGAAAATTTAGGAACGTGGACTTGTACTGCTTGAGTGGAGGAAGACTCAGACTATTCGTTGTTGAAGTTGAGAAATTGTAGGAGAAGAAAACATCCATTACGCTGCCCACCTCTTCTGTTTTGCATGACACTGAATTACGCGTGTGACGGTCGTCATGAGGAGGTGACGATCGTAATGTTCTTAAATAGCGCGTTACGTTCGTCAATTATGTGTGACAAGCGTTCTTCAGGATGTGAGCGTGTTACGCTCGTAACGGAGGTGTGACGATCGTCATGACATCAAACTTTGCAGATTTTGCAGATTAGTTCTTTTTCTTCTGATTTTTTTGTTAGCTTTCTTCATGTGATCCTTTTTCACTAATTTGATTTGAAACATGTTGTACCTATGAAAAGACATAAAAACTCGAAACAATCGGGAGTTAAATGGGTTAATGCAGTATGAGAATCGATTAAAAATGTAGCAATTATATGATACGATTTCTCGTTATCAAATTCCCCCATACTTAAACCTTTGCTTGTCCTCAAGCAAATAATCATTTAGAAGGATTAGACAAGTTTTATCAGGCGCACATGCATGACATACCTTTGGTTTTTAAAGAAATTACGAGAAATCCTCGTCAGTTTGACCGATACTTAAGTGAAACACTAACGATACGCTAATGACACAAGCAATAAGCTAAGTCATGGGCTTCCATTTCAAACAAACTGTCCAATAGTTCCGTTATAATTCTGCCCAGAGTTTCTAGTATCTATTTCACCCTATTTTATTCTAGCGCAATCACATTAAGCCCTTTGTCTTAGAATGCACGTAGTGGAGTAACCGGTTAGTGACTTTGATCCTTTTAGCACGGGGTCTGGTACACGAATGTGGCAACCCTATACATATTATCCAAATTGGAGGTTGTGGGGGATCGAGCCGTAGCACGCCCTACCAAGTTCAGAACCAGATACCTCTGAACCAACCAACAATGGACTCCTTCATTAATTGCTCATCTCTTATATGCGACCTTGTATTTTGGTGCAAATTTTTTTTCTTTATAGCAGCGAGATAAGAAGGATATTTCATTGATCAGGCATCAAACACTTATATTCATCGGCTCCCCACGTGGTTTGTGTCAAGACGGTGCTGACTGCTAGTATAAACTACTAAGGGTTACTTTAGAACTAAAACTCAAGATATAGGTATAATGGTTATTGAAACGGATCGCGTAAGTAGGAAGTATAAGGTGTCATAACCGTATCGATCTTGTTGAATCATTCTCGGCTTCCTTAACTAAGATTTCGTTAGGATAGGTATGTCAGGCTAATGCGAAGATAAAGCAAAAAAATTTTGGTATGGCTAAATAAAGCGGGGAAGAATTTAAACTGAGAAATATCATAAAAAATTACTTGTTTATGGTAGATGGAAAGGTACCTCTCCCACACTAAATCCGACATTATCCTCAATGTTGCGGAATAAAGGCGGGGAAATACAAGTACAAAAACAAACAGAAAGGAAAAGAAACAGTAAAAGTAAACTACTTAGAAAAATAAAAACTACTGATGGCCACGTCCTCTACTCCTGGTGCGTGATCGCCTGGTAGGCGTGGCTTCGGTATCAGTGTCCTGGTAGCCAAGGGTGCTGACGTCCAACCTTAAGGCGTTAAGTTCAAACAAGGCCTCGTCCAACCTCTCGTTCATGCTCCGCTGACCAGTCAGAATCTGAGTGTTTTATGCACATAAATAGTCATATTGTTCCTGTTGTCTTCTTTCGAGTGCGACACTCATTTGATTTTGCTGATGGATGGTGCGGAGAACTTCTTCAAGAGTAATAGGAGGTGGTGCAGATGAAGGTCCTGAAATGTCGTGGACGGGGGCAGCACTGTCCATCTCTTCTTGCATCTCGTCTGCGGGGGCATTAGGCTGGTCTTCATGAGTAGGAACACGACCCTCGGGAGCTGCAGGATCGAATAACCAGTTGGCTCTGTTTTTTGGGTCGATTCGGTCCCTATAAGGCAAAGTAATGTTATGATAAACAATGTTTCTGATCACAGGATGGAATCTGCCATCCTCCCGCTCATAGATGAGGTGTGCGGCCTTGCAGTGGTCCAGAGTCAGCCATGCCGGTGCCATAGAAGGCATATCTGTGAGAGCGGCACCATAATTCAGGGCTATGGCAAGAGAAGTGCCAATCCCTCCGAAATAGAAGGGTTTTCCGCCTCTAGCACAAATGGAGTGAATATGGGCCAATAAAAATAGGGCGGCGTTGATCTTCTGGTCGGTGAATGCGCAATGCATGAAGAAGAGCTCCTTGGAGTTGAGCTTGTGATTGTTGTCTTGGGCGAAGATGGTGTTGCAGAGGATGCGGTGAAAGTATCGGATGGCCGGATTATGAATATGTGTGGCGTTGAGGTGGTCGTAAGATCCGGCACGAATGTTCGTCATACTGTGCCATAAATTAAAAGCTTCCTCGCCGAAATTATCCGGCACCCGGAGGTGGACACCTTCGTCAGAACTGAATCCGAGTAGTCGTGCGATATCGGTTTGGGACAATTGATGCTCAGTACCAAGCATACGGAATTTGGCCACGCCTGAGAGTTGGTTTGTGGCTCCAGTGGGGGTAATGTATGCAAAGGAACTCAGAAACTCCAAGGTGAGAGTTTCATAGATGGGTTGCGGTTGGCGGCACATGTTCCATAAGTTCACATTCGGCAAAAGTTGTCGGACGCTGTCTAGCAGTCCCAAATTCCTCAAACAATCAAGGTCAACATACCGAGTAGGTTAGAGACCACGACATTGGAACTTCTGGAATTTGAGTCGTTGGGTTTCACGTTTCTCGCCGGCTCTGAAAGTGAGATTGGGGATTTTCTGGTTGTTGGCCATATTGCATGCAAGAGATTGAATCGTGAAAGGGTTTGGAATGTGGATTGAGTAGTGGGGTAATGGAGTTTAAGTGTTGGAGTGATGGAATTTAAGAGAAAATTTGAATGGGTGTTGTTACGGTTTTGGGAAAAAGGGAAGAATGAATGGGAAGTGGAACAACTTCTTTAATGGCAGAATCTTCTATTGAGCGCGCGTGACGACCGTCACAGTGGGCTGACGGGCGTAACACGGTGAAACGCGTGTTACGCTCATCATGGGGATGTTACGATCGTTACAGATTCAAAGAATTATATTTATGAAATGAACGAAACAGTTTAATTCCAAAACCTTATAACACATTAATTCAACACAATAAACATGCTGAGTATTTCCAACACACATTGTATAACAAAATTTTGTAAGATGATAATACGAACAGTAAATTTATTTGATGTAACACACAGTAAATTTAATGAAAATGAAAATAAACTGAAATTGAAATAAAATGAAAATAAACTGAAATTGAAATAAATATATGTTTCTAACAGAACTTTAAAAACTGTAAAGAGTAAACTTGTTTAAACTAAAATCATAAACTGCCTAGAAACATAAAACACAAGGTAAAAATAAATGCTGATTCTGCTGCTTCATCCCAGTCGCGTTTTAAAATCTTCGAAAGCTGCATTTATGTGATAAAACTGCTCCACAGTAATATCAGTTAAGCCTATCACGTCCATACGCATACTCTTCAAATCAATCTTGATTCCATTAATGTCCGTCTGATAAACATCCAGTGTAGAAAAGATTTTATTTAAATTTTCAGCATATTCTCCTTTTGTTATTACAGGGGCATTGTGATCGGTGGATCTGGAACTGACTGTTTAACGCTGGTTCGCGAAATATCGCGGAAGCAAGAGTCGCCACCGTCTTTTATTTTCTCCAAATGGAAAGGACAAAAGCACAGAAAAATTCCTTAAAGAGATTGCTCTCGGTTCGGGAGGTAGATTATAGAAAGGGAAGGTGTTAGCACCCTTTCTATCCATGGTTATCCATGGGCTCTTAGATACTTGCTCACTTGTGTTTTCAAAATGGTTTGTTTGCTTTTCAACTGTGGGTTTTAAAAAGTTTCTTTGAAAATTTCAGTTCGACCCTTGTATCGGTCCTCAAGAGTGTTTGAAAAGTTGCTTTCGAAAGCTTTTTGAAAAGGTGTCGGTGTGAAAAGTATTTTTGAATTTGTTTTGAAATTAGAGCAAGTATCTAGAGTCGTCTACCTACCTTAAGGAATTCGTGTGTGTAAATGTCCTTAAAGTAGTGCCATCCCACCATTGAGAGGTAGGTAGCACCACCGTTGGAGGTGTTCGGGTCAATTCGAAGGTTCGAGACATGGTGATCACCGGAGCAATGGGAAGACACCTTAGAAGCTACCCTCATGCCAGGTTCCTGGATCATGAGGACTTACTAAAACATCCTCTACTCGACGATCACCTTTCGAGGGGCAAGGCAACAGTGAGGCGTACCCTAGGGGTGGTGTGTGATTTGTGTGTCGTTTTCAGATATTTTGTCTTGTCATGTATTGGTGATCTACGCGTTGCTTTTATTTTGACATTCATTCTTTCATGCGATAGTTAACAGTTAAAAGTTGCGGGAACATAAAAATCCTACGCTATTACAAAGGCGCGGGTCCACATCGCCAAATTTAATCCAGGACCCGATTTGAAATAAAATAAAGGTGCAAAAAATAAATGTCTTAATTATTCTATTACACGGCTTTGGGAGAATTACATGAAAATTATAAGAAAGGAAATAAGTGCGCGAAACGAACTGATAATTGAAAGCGAGGGCGTTGGACCCTTTTTAGGAAATTAAATTAAATTATGAAATTAATTAAATTAAATGAGAAAGGAAACTATTTTTTTTGGAGTTTTTTGTATTTATGGATTTTAATGAGAATTAATGGAATTAAAACATAATTCTAACTATTTTTAATTTAAAAGAAAATATTAAAATTGAACCTAAAGTTAACCCTAATTATTTACATGGAAATTTTTATTTACAAAATAATTAATATTTAATATGGTGAAAAAAGAAAAAAAGAAGGATAAAAGTACAAAACCCTAATTCTACATTTTTTAATTTATTAAGAAAAACATTAAAATTTAAACCTAAAATTAAGACTAAATTAATTAATAAAATTTATTTACAAAAAAAATATTAAATCAGATTTATTTTATTTTTTGTCTTTTCTGATTTTTATTATTTTTATATTAAAGGAAAAATATTAATTTAAAGATTTAAGAGGAAATAATTAAATTAAACAAATAATAAAAAGGATAGAAAAAGAAAAGAAACACAAACCCTAGGGGGTGTTGACCCCAATTTGGAGGTATCTCCAGCATTTTTGGCCCAATGTTTAAGGCCTTCAGTTGACTTTTCAGGGCCACGTACGTATGCATTGACTGGTGCCCATGGTACTCTTCAGATCAGGGCCCTTGGATGGAGATCAGTAGGCGCGTGGCAAGCTTGGATGGGGGATGTATGATGAATCCCTGGGGTTGAAGCTGCATGGAATTACATTGAAACAAAATATATTAAGAATATGGGGGGACCTGGGAATCGAACCCAGGTCCCAATGTTCAGAGGACAACGCACTAACCAACCGTGCCATTTGCTTTCTTTGTAACATTAGTGGACAATAAATAATATATATAACAAAACATGCTAATAATATTAACTCAAAAAACGCGCTAAAGTTTGAATGAACCTATCATATGGAGACAAGTCATCATCATCTCCGTTTGTGCGTTTTTCCTGAAAAATATAAAACAAGATTGCGGGGGTTTTAAACCCCCACTAAATGATGAACAGAAAAATAGAGAATAGGCCATCGTGGTTCATAAATTAGGCGCGAGGTATGGAATCAATTGGTCATGATCTTCTGGTTCTAATGGCGTGGGTCTCATGTCTCAATTTTTCCATAACAAAGAAACCCCAAATTTGCAGTCATGAAACCCTAGCAAGCTTCAATGGTGATTTCTCATACAATGCACAAAAACTCAATTAAAATACATGGTTAGCTTCAGCATGATTAGATTAGTGTAAAACAACAATTAAATGGTATGAAGAATGCCCAGAAATTGAAATACGATTATGCATATTTTCATGAAAAGTGAGACATGTTTCTACCAATTCTTTGCATTAAAACCAATGGCTTTGATCCAGAAATGTTCCCTGATGCCTCAGGAATGTAATGGAGTCAATGTTTTGCCTTGAAACTCCTTGGAATCGTGTTTTCAGTTTTGGAAATTTGAAAAAAATACAAACTTTTGTTCTTGAGATGAGGCGCATCATTCAGGTCTCTAGCTTTAGGGTTTGCTTCTGACTTATATGAGGGATGGATTAGGGTTGAAAAATATGTCTAAAACCTTTTGCATTGATGGAAGAAATATTTGATTTTCATGGCATATTTTCCAAATCTTTTCATGTGTTTTTAGTGCCAATCATGATCAAATCACCTTGATTCTTTCCATATTAGATAGGGCACGAAATCTTGAAGGTATTCCATGCACAAAAAGATTTAAAAAGCATGGATGAGTATTTTTTCCATATTTTATTTAATTAAATGAATTAATGGTAATTAAAAATTCAAATAAATAAATAAAAATGATGAATAAATCCCCTTTGGGCCAAATGGTCGTGCATATGCTTTGGATGATGAATCTTGGAAGAAAATGTGGCCCATTAGCCATTTTGAGGCATTTGAAGTAAAGTTGACTTTTCAAAATTCCCAAAAATTTCCCAACTTCCACAAGGCATATCTTGCTCAATTTTTAAGCTTTAATCATGTTCTTGGACATTTTGGAAAGGTCTTGAAGTCCTATAACCAATGCCTTTGATCCCATGTCATTTTGATTCACCAATCTCAAGTTATGGTCTTTGACGTAAAGTCCCCTTTTTGTTGACTTTTGAAAATGACCTATAATGTTGAAATTGATAACTTTTTGTGAGAGCATTTCTTGGACTTGAAGTGTGAAGAGGAGTTGTAGGAAATGTATTTCTCTTTAAAATGAGATTTGGATGGAATTTTTATGATAAACCATGTGGAAGTTATGCCTTGGTCAAGTTACAGTTGACTTTTTCAACTGTCCAAATATGGAAACTTTTGCATCTTGAGACTTTTTGAGCCATGCCTTGAAAATCATGATCAAGAATTGATCAAATGATATTTATGGCTTAAAAATTAGATGTTGACCAAAAATTTGAACTGTTGACTGTCAAATGACCATTTTGCCCCTGCAGTTGACTGTAGGGCAATTAGGGTTTTTGACTGTGCAATTTTGTGCTGTAAGTCTTGAAACTTGGCATGAAGATGATTGACCATGTTTGTAGGCATGTGGGACTTGATTGGACCCTTGAAAACTTCAATTTCTTTGCCAGAACCAAAACCCTAATTTTTGACTGTTAGGAGGCCCTTGAACTGTGCAACCCTTGGGGAGATTTTGAAGCATGCTCTTTGCAATTCTTGAAGAATATGGGAGGGCAAATTTTGGGGTACAACAGTTGCCCCTGTTCAATCTTCTTAGACCTGAGGATGCAGATTGGCTGACGTGCCTTTCGTAATCCGAAGGTGGAAGATGATTGAACACTAGAGTGCCCAGAAATTTGCACTCACATAGTAGCAGTGTGATGGTGGAATGGGCTTATAGATGCCATTTGGAGATTAATGGATATGATGATGGGCTTATAGATGCCATGCTGAGAGATGATGGATGGTGGATGGGATTATAGATGCCATCTGGAGATTGATCGCGTAAGAGTTTCCTTAGCAAGAGCTTGCGTACCTGAAAAAGAAAAATGATTACCTGACCTGTTACAGGAGCTGGTCTTCAAATTCTTTGTGTAGATGTGTCCTGTCTGGTTACAGGAGCTGGATCTGGAGCTTCAAAAAGTGATGAATGAACCAGGGATGGTTACTACCTCAACAGGGACGGTGAGAGAACCTTGGATGATTACTACCTCAACAGGAACGTTGAGAAAACCTTGGACGATTACTAATTCAACAGGAACGCTGAGAGAACCTTGGGCGACTTCAATCTCAACAGTAACGCTGAGAGAATCTTGGGCGACTTCAACCTCAACAGTAACGCTGAGAGAATCTTTGGCGACTTCAACCTCAACAGTGACGCTGAGAGAATCTTGGGCGACTTCAACCTCAATAGTAACGCTGAGAGAATCTTGGGCGACTTCAACCTCAACAGTAACGCTGAGAGAATCTTGGATGTCTTCTACTGAGTCTTTATCAGGAAAATCTGCTAGGGATCGATTTAACTGGACTAGAGAGGCCTTTGACTGGATAAGAAACAGAAAAATCTTAGGGTCGATTTACCTGAACCGGTCAAGGTCTTGGAATCTTCAACTGGATAAGAATCAGGGAGATCTTAGGGTCGATCTGACTGAACCAGAGAAGGCCTTTGACTGGATAAGAAACAGGAAAATCTTAGGGTCGATTTAGCTGAACCGGTCAAGGTCTTGGAATCTTCAACTGGATAAGAAACAGGGAGATCTTAGGGTCGATCTGACTGAACCAGAGAAGGCCTTTGACTGGATAAGAAACAGGAAAATCTTAGGGTCGATTTAACTGAACCGGACAAGGTCTTGAAATCTTCAACTGGATAAGAAACAGGGAGATCTTAGGGTCGATCTGACTGAACCAGAGAAGGCCTTTGACTGGATAAGAAATAGGAAAATCTTAGGGTCGATTTAACTGAACCGGACAAGGTCTTGAAATCTTCAACTGGATAAGAAACAGGGAGATCTTAGGGTCGATCTGACTGAACCAGAGAAGGCCTTTGACTGGATAAGAAACAGGAAAATCTTAGGGTCGATTTAGCTGAACCGGTCAAGGTCTTGGAATCTTCAACTGGATAAGAAACAGGGAGATCTTAGGGTCGATCTGACTGAACCAGAGAAGGCCTTTGACTGGATAAGAAACAGGAAAATCTTAGGGTCGATTTAACTGAACCGGACAAGGTCTTGAAATCTTCAACTGGATAAGAAACAGGGAGATCTTAGGGTCGATCTGAGTGAACCAGAGAAGGCCTTTGACTGGATAAGAAATAGGAAAATCTTAGGTTCGATTTAACTGAACCGGACAAGGTCTTGAAATCTTCAACTGGATAAGAAACAGGGAGATCTTAGGGTCGATCTGACTGAACCAGAGAAGGCCTTTGACTGGATAAGAAACAGGAAAATCTTAGGGTCGATTTAACTGAACCGGTCAAGGTCTTGAAATATAGCTGAGAACTTAACTGGATCTTTCCTGAAAGGTAAAGGTCAGTCATATGCAAGGCATGATATGAATCAAGCGATGATGTTCTCAACATAAATGAGATTTGTAAGGTATGATGCGTATATGCATGCTATAATGTATGGAAATGTGATGTTTATGAATGTATCTTTTCGTGTTAGGAAAATAAATCCTTGACGGGTGTCGGGAAGTCACTCCTGGGCTGATGTTGAAGAATATATCTTTGCTTCCACTGGGGATGATAGTTGCAAGAATACCAGTAGGAGAAGATAACTCCGTTGGGGAATAAACCTGGCGAATGGATTACTCTGCGGGGAGAAAAGTACTCTAACGATCTTGCTGGGGAACAATACTCTGTGGGGAGAGAGATACTTTGCTGAAATGTTGATGGTAACTTCGCTGGGGATACCATTGTTGTGTTGGAAGTGTTAATAGACTTTGTTGGGGATAAGAAGACTTCGCCGAGAACGATCTTTCCGTGGCTTTTGGCTGAGGATAACCCAGTTATATCCTGGTAAGGAAATAACTCTTTGAATAAATCCGGGGGAGAGCGTTCGTACTCTACAGGTGATAAGCTTCCAGAATCTACTGGGGGATAAGCTTGCTGCTTGGGGAGGTGGATTCCAACTTTTCCTGGGGAAACTAGATTGGACTCTCCTGGGGAAGTTTTGATATGCTGGGGAAGTAGCTCCATTGAATGTTTGATATACCGCCGGGGAACAATCTTTAGGTCAAGGCTGCCGGGGATGCTTGTTAAGAATGCATATATTGCTGGAGAATGTTGAGATCTGCTGGAGGATACCCAACTTCCTTAAGGTTTGATAATATAGCTTGGGGAGAGTGCACTGACTTGCTGGCCCACTCTCTGGGGAATTAAGATATCTGGTTATGTTCTTCAGCTGAAATCACCTTGGTACCTTGGTGGACGGAACAATTAGATCACTTTTAGACAACTCTTTATTGCCCCTGTTTCTAATGTTATCTGTAATTAATCCTTTGCTTCGTATGCAAATATTCACGAGTTAGGAAATTATTGTCAATGCATATATCACAAATTGAACCTTGGACGTTCTTCGCAAAACAAAACAAAAAAGAAAAACGATTTGGCAATTTTAACTGAAAAGTATATTTGTATTGATTTTTGAATTTGTATGTAAATAGGCGTTTATGTACAAGAGGCTGGCGTCTTAGTAAGAGAACGCCGCCGAACAAAAGAGTTTATACAAATTTGTACAAGAGAAAATAAAACAGCTGTGTGAAATGAATGATCCACTGGGTTTCAACTCTGCTATTGCCTTTATATCTCCGAGCGTCTCATCACTTGATGACCTTAGTTGAAGATGAAGCGGACTGATCGATGCCGTCTGAACTTGATGTAGATATCGGATTCTGGATGCAAAGTGATCCAATGAGACATAGTATTACGCTTTATCCCTAACTTTTGCCTGGACCGCCCTTTCGGGTTTTCAGTCCACCGGGATACCCATTTTTGCCCAAGCCGCCTTTTCAGGTTTTCGACTTGCCGGGTATACAGATTTTTTTTATTTCATCCCTTCATTTTGCCCGAACCCTTTTGGTTCGCCGGGAAGCCCTAATTTTTGCCTAGGCATGTCAGCCTAACGGGTCTTTTTTCATGCGTAGTATCTTTTTACTATGTGTGCATTGGCGGGGTGAGGAAGGTCGTCACCATCCATGTTGGTTAGAATCATGGCTCCTCCTGAGAACACATGCTTAACCACAAATGGCCCTTCGTACGTAGGGGTCCATTTGCCCCTTGGATCACTCTGAGGAAGGATGATTCGCTTGATTACCAGATCCCCAACTTGATATTCTTGCGGTCTGACCTTTTTGTTAAATGCCCTGATCATCCGTTTTTGGTATGTCTGACCCTGGAAAATAGCAGCAAGTCTCTTTTCGTCAATAAGGTTTAATTGATCAAGTCGTGTCTGGATCCAATCATCTTCATTCAGATCTGCATCCTTCATTATCTGGAGAGAGGGTATCTGCACTTCGATCGGTAAGACTGCCTCCATACCGTAGACCAAAGAGAAGGGAGTTGCCCCGGGTGACGTCCTGGCTGAGGTACGGTACCCATGTAGAGCGAACGGTAACATCTCATGCCAATCTTTATAAGTCACTGTCATCTTCTGCACGATTTTCTTAATGTTTTTATTTGCTGCCTCTACAGCCCCATTCATCTTCGGTCTGTAAGGAGAAGAGTTATGGTGTTGTATCTTAAACTGCTCGCATAGCTCATTGATCATCTTGTTATTGAGATTGGTACCGTTGTATGTAATAATTCTTTCTGGGACGCCGTACCGACAGATCAGATTATGCCGAATGAACCGTGCCACAACAGTCTTGGTTACCGTAGCGTAGGAAGCTGCTTCAACCCACTTCGTGAAGTAGTCAATCGCTACCAGGATGAAGCGATGCCCGTTGGATGCCGTAGGTTTAATCTCACCGATCATATCTATGCCCCACATTGCAAACGGCCAAGGCGCAGTCAGGACATTCAGAGGAACTGGAGGAACATGCACCTTGTCTGCATAAATCTGGCATTTATGGCATGTCCGAGAGTGTTGGTAGCAGTCAGCTTCCATGGTGGACCAGAAATACCCTGCCCGAAGGATCTTCTTTGCCATAGTGTGTCCACTGGAATGTGTTCCGAAGGTCCCTTCATGTAACTCTTCCATGATCCTTTCTGCTTCAGTCTTATCCACACAACGCAGTAAGGTCGAATCATGGTTTCGCTTGTACAAGATGCCGTTGCTAAGGAAGAACTTCGCTGCGAACCTTCTCAGGAACTTCTTATCGTTGACAGACGCACCTTCAGGGTATTCCTGAGCTTCCAAATATCTCTTCACCTCATGGTACCAAGGCTTCTCCGTTACCAATTCAGTCTCGAGATCACAACAATATGCCGGTTCATCCAGTTTCCAGATGATGATCCGGGGAGCCTCATTGTCCCATTTGACCTTGAACATAGAAGACATCGTAGCTAACGCGTCCGCCAGCTGATTCTCGTCTCTCGGGAAGTGTTTAAAGGTTATCTCTGTGAAGTGGGGAATCAAGGTCAACACACATTCTCTGTAAGGAATAAGATTCGAATGTTTCGTATCCCACTCTCCTTTGATCTGATTGATCATGAGAGCGGAATCTCCGAAGACACTCAGATACTTGATCCTTAGGTCGATCGCAGCTTGAAGACCCATGATGCATGCCTCATACTCCGCCACGTTGTTGGTGCAGTTGAAACATAGCCGGGCAGTGAGTGGAGTATGAGTGCCTTGAGGGGATATGATTACAGTGCCGATGCCGTTACCCAAAGCGTTGGAGGCTCCGTCAAAGTGCATAGACCATCGGGATCCTTCCTCAGGTCCTTCATCCGGTCCAGGTACCTCACAATCAGTTACTATCATGATGCTCTCGTCTGGAAACTCGAAGTTCATTGACTGATAGTCGTCTACTGCCTGATGTGCCAAGTGGTCTGCCAATACACTTCCTTTGATGGCTTTCTGGGTTGTGTACTGGATGTCGTATTCCGTTAAGATCATTTGCCATCTTGCTATTCTCCCAGACAGAGCAGGCTTTTCAAATATGTACTTTATAGGATCCATCTTTGAAATCAACAAGGTAGTGTGAGTCAGCATATACTGTCTCAGCCGGCGAGCAGCCCATACCAAAGCGCAGCAAGTTTTCTCAAGCAGTGAGTATCGGGTCTCACAGTCGGTAAACTTTTTGCTAAGGTAATAAATGGCGTGCTCTTTTCGGCCAGACTCGTCATGCTGCCCCAACACACACCCCATTGAGTTGTCAAGTACTGTCAGGTATAATATCAGAGGTCTCCCTTCAACCGGTGGCATAAGGATGGGTGGTTCTTGGAGATACTCTTTGATTCTGTCAAAAGCAGCCTGACATTCATCATTCCAACGTACTACCTGATCTTTCTTCAGCAGCTTGAAGATTGGCTCACAGGTAGCAGTCAGGTGGGAGATGAATCAGGCAATGTAATTCAGGCGTCCTAAAAAGCCTCTGACCTCTTTCTCTGTCTTAGGAACTGGCATCTCTTGAATAGCTTTAACCTTGGCAGGGTCCACTTGAATACCCTCGTCACTTATGACGAAGCCTAGCAACTTCCCAGATCTAACCCCGAAGGTGCACTTGTTCGGGTTCAACCTTAGCTTGTACAGTTTCAGACGGTCAAACAATTTCTGCAGATGATCAAGGTGTTCTTCCTCAGTTTGGGACCTTGCGATCATGTCGTCAACATACACTTCTATCTCATGATGGATCATGTCATGAAATAAAGTAACCATGGCACGTTGGTAGGTTGCCCCAACATTTTTCAGTCCAAAAGGCATGACCTTATAGCAGAAGGTGCCCCACTGAGTAACAAAGGTAGTCTTTTCCATGTCTTCAGGTGCCATCTTGATCTGATTATAGCCTGAAAAACCATCCATGAAAGAAAACACCTTATGCTGAGCAGTATTGTCCACAAGGACATCAATGTGAGGTAGAGGGAAGTCGTCTTTGGGGCTGGCCCTATTCAGATCCCTGTAATCGACACACATTCTGACCTTTCCATCTTTCTTTGGTACCGGCACCACATTAGCAACCCACTGAGGGTAAGAAGTCACTGCAAGGAAACCGACATCAAACTGTTTCATAACCTCGGCTTTGATCTTCTCAGACATCTCTGGACGCATACGGCAGACCTTTTGCTTAACCGGAGGGCAGTCTTCCTTGGTAGGAAAATGATGGACCACAATATCGGTATCCAGCCCGGGCATGTCTTCGTAGGACCAGGCAAAGATCTCCATATAATCATGTAACATTTGAGTCAACCGTTGCTTCACGCTGAGCTCTAGGTTGGCACCAATCTTTACCTCCTTCCTGTCCGTCTCAGCACCGAGATTTATTGTTTCCACTGGCTCTTCATGTGGTTGAATTGCCCTCTCTTCCTGGAGCAACAGTCTTGCAAGCTCGCCAGGCACTTCGCAATCATCTTCACCTTCGTCTTCGGCTAAGTTGATCGGATTTTCGATGTCATAACTGGCAGTAGCAGAGTCGTTACCAGTGAGATCCAGAGTGGATTGAAACCTGTATGAGTGAGTGTGTGTAAATACAGTTGTTTTGCAATATATAAAGAAAGGAAAAAAAGAAAAGGAGCATAAGATTTGAAATGCGAGAAAACGTCCAAGATTTTTATTCATGATATATGAAATGACAATTTATATGCCCTCACAAATGAAGCCAACGTTGCCTCGGGTAAGACACCGGGCCATAGAGTTTTAATTGTTTATTACAAATAACAAAACAAAGAAGTTTATTACTGCGTAACAAAAGTAACAGGAGTATGATCTTTAGCAGTCCAATTGGTCAATCCACCATCAGTCGTCGGGTAGATCCAGCTATTGAACTCCGACTCTTCCACTTCATCCTCATTTCCAACAACATTCACTCCTGGATTGGTAATGAGTACAGGAGGTCTTCTGGTTTTTGCCTTGCGCGCAGCCTTCTGACCCTCTGCAGTAAAACCCAATCCAAACTTGTCAGTTTTCTGTGTAAAATCAGGGAGCCTGCCCCAGTTAGCACATTCACCTTTCTTGACCACAACCCGAGCATCCTTCAAGGAAGCCATCTTCAAAGGAACATCCTCTTCGACCACTGTTTCTGCTGCTGCCAAAGTTGGAGGTACCTCTTCGAAATGCTGAAAGGGGGTTTTAATAAACTCCCCGTCCATCTCAATATACCTGAAGGAATTCAAATGGCTCACCATATACTCCTCCTCTCCCTGCACAGTGACGATCTTCCCTCTGACGGGGTACTTGAGCTTCTGGTGCAGGGTAGAGGTCACTGCCCCAGCTTTGTGGATCCAAGGTCGACCCAGTAGACAAGAATACGATGGACGGATATCCATCACATAGAAAGTGGAGTCAAATACTTGAGAACCCACCCGAATAGGAATGTCCACCTCTCCATGAACCATCCTCTTAGAACCGTCAAAGGCTCTGACGATGATATTGCTAGGTTTCAGCTCCAGGCCTTCACAATCCAAACGATCTAAGGCCTTCTTGGGTAGCACGTTCAGGGAAGAACCAGTGTCCACCAACACATGTGCAAGAGTAGTGCCCCTGCATTCAATAGAGACATGCAGGGCGTCATTGTGGTCCTTTCCCTTAGCCGTAAGGTCAGCATCCGAGAAACCCAAACCGTTGTCCGCTGTCAGATTTGCTACGCAATCAGTGAACTGGACGGCAGATGTCTCCTGTGGCACATGGGCCGTCTTGAGAAATGAAATCAAGGCCTTAGCATGGGCCTCTGAGCACAGTAGCAAGGAGAGCATGGAGATCTTGGAGGGAGTGTGCCCCAGCTGCTCAACAACATTAAAGTCACTCTTCTTGATTATTTTCAGAATTTCCTCCATCTCCTGTTGGGAGGCTTCAGCATTTACAGATTTTGGTGCCTCCATCCGGGCAGGCTCATGTTCAATCCCTTTGCCCCAAGTATTAGATGACTCGGCAGCGGGGGACACAACTTGATCAGAACTGGGAACAAGTACATTTGTAGGTGTTATAGTGAGGGGTCTTCGAATAGCTGGTGGTGCAATGTTAGGCGAGAAGAGCCTGCCACTGCGGGTTACTTTGGCTGGACCAGTGATGTTGCTGATGCTGGTGCCAGTATTGAACTCTTGCTAGATTCCATGCACATACACGTATGCCCCATAGTGCCAGGGGACAGCCTTATCAGATTCGTAGGGGAGAGGCCCCGGAACAGTAATAACAACGGGTGCGACAGTCATGATTTGAACCGGCTTCCTTGGGAGAGCCTTGATTGGATTATTAAAGATCGTAACAATAGAAACTTCTTCCACCGGAAAAAACTGAACAGCAGTCTTCTTGAACAGAATCTCTTTGCTGTCCATTAGGCTTTGGATGCCCAACTTCAGCAAAGGACAACCAGAAAGGGAGACAGCACAGAAAAGGAAACCTTCACTACAACCCGGAAATAAACCGGCCAACAGTAGGTTCCTCTTAACAGTCATCAAGGGAGTAGCTACATCATTCACAGAAACGGCGTATACATCTTCATTAATGGCATTCACTCCATGCTGAGGCATATGAGCAATCACCACATTCGGCCTCTCAGGCTCTTCAAACTGTATCTCTTTTGCGTCAACAAGGTCTTGCACCTTATTCCTTAAGGCCCAACAGTCATCAGTGGAATGCCCCGGGCTGTCGGAGTGATAAGCACAGCGGGCATTTGGATTGTATTTTGGAGAGGCAGTATTCACAACTTTCGGGGCCTCTCTAACAGTCACCAAATTGGTGGATAGCAACTGCGGCAAGATTTGTGATAGAGTCATACTTAGACGGGTAAACTCTCTTCGGGGTCTTTCAGCCCTTGGTGGATTGGTTTGCCGAGGAGCGGCAGCAGGCTTAGCAATCATCACCGTGTTGACAGATTGGCGGCGCTCAGGTTTCTCTTGTCTTCTAGACCCATATACCGCACTGGCCTCCTTTTTAAAGGGCTTCTTCTCAGAACTTGCAGATGCACCCTTCTGAATTTTACCAGACTTCATCCCAGCCTCTATTCTCTCTCCAGTCAGAATAAGATCAGTGAACCCTGCAGACGAGTTCCCGATAAGATGATTGAAAAATGGCCCAGATAGGGTCCCCAAGAACATGTCTACTAACTCCCGTCAGCTAACAGAGGCTGCACCCTGCCAGCCAGATCCCTCCACTTCTGTGCATACTCTTTAAAACCTTCGCTTGACCCTAGCGACATACCCTGGAGTTGGGTACGCGTAGGAGCAAGGTCGGCATTATATTGATACTGCTTGTAAAAAGCAGTAGCCAACTCCTCCCAGTTACGAACCTTGGTCCCATCCAGCTGATAGAACCATTCGAGATGAGTCCCTGAAAGACTCTCTTGGAAGAAGTGGATCCACAAATTCTTGTCCACTGAGTACGGTTGAATCTTCCGCACGTAAGATCTGAGGTGCAGCTTGGGACAAGACGCCCCGTCATACTTGGTAAAAGATGGTGCTTTGAACTTATGAGGAATGATCACACCAGTGGACAAAACCAAGTCTCCGAAATCCAGCCTAGGCACTTGTTGGATCTCCATTGCATTCAGTCTGTCCTCCAACTGCTTGTATCTGTCTTCAGCCGGAGGATACTGTTCCTCATCAAAATCAGTCTCGTTGTCAGAGACTACCGGACTAGGACCTTTTCCCCCTTGGGGACTACTCTTGCCTATAGAAGAACCAGCCTCTTCATTTTGCAGAGTGTTGCCAAACCTTCGGCCCGAGTTAAAAAGAACAGTTCTCTTCTTCTTCTTCTTCTCCTTCTTCAGGAGCAAAGCCTTCAGCTCTTCTTGGCCTAGAGCCAAACCCATAATTAGTTCCTGAAATTGCGTGTTCTGCGCCTGAAGAGCCTTGATAGACATCTCAGTTGATGATGAGTCAGGATTCATGATGCTGAAATAAACAGCGAAGAACAGTAAGCAACCTGAAAAGAAGAAAACCTGCTATGCATATGATGAATGATATGTGTTTATGCAATGCGTTCAAGGGTTCGAAAGTTCAAATTTGTTGTAGACAAAAAGGAACACACGTTATCATTAAGGAAATAATGGTTTAGTACATCAAAGCCTCATGGGCACAAATTACAAAGCAAATCAATCCCAAAAGACACTACGCATCCTCTTTGGAGCTATGTAGGTGTTGAGATTCCTCTCCTCGTGCAATAGGCGGGTGAGCTCCAAGACCTTCTTTTCACTAGCATGTAGACTGGTCTCAAGAGAATTTCGTTCTTCCTTAAGCTGGATCCATCTCTTCTGCATCTCTTCCCAGGACGTGGGCATGTCAGGATGTTGAATGGTGTAGGACACCTCTCCTTCTAAGACTGGCTCTTTGATCACAGGGAGCACATGAGGATAAGGCATTACTAAATTCTGGGAGCGGGCCCGTACCCACTTGAGATAAGGTTCCAACGGGATGGAGTTCCTGTGCCCCAGTGTCTTGCTGTCTATCCTACTTGGCATCCTCCAAGCTCTGATAAATCTCTGGCGAAGTCCTTGTGCATCGTTGTCGAAGTCAAAAACTATGTCAGGAATTAACATGTCATGAGGACCATCCCTCCGAGCATAACCAAACTGTCTCCAAGCCAGGCATGGGTTGTAAGTAATACCTCCTTTGATTCCAAGTAAAGGAACATTAGGGTACTCCCCGTAACGATCAATGATAGTGACATCCTCTCTGGATCGAGGGCACCAA
The DNA here is from genome assembly GCA_948472305.1 of Vicia faba. Classification (NCBI taxonomy): domain Eukaryota; kingdom Viridiplantae; phylum Streptophyta; class Magnoliopsida; order Fabales; family Fabaceae; genus Vicia; species Vicia faba. The sequence continues at coordinate 568,779,985 of OX451737.1, forward strand.
TGTATATCTGCATGTGTAAGAGTCATCAACCGTTGTGACCACCTCAAACCCCGCTCGTTCTTCAAAACTGATTGTGGAAGGTGCGAAATAAACCACCTTCCCAGGAGAGGAGTGCAGCACATAAGGACACCTCTCTTTCTCATGGTTCGAGTGTAACATGAGTGAAGGATGTCCCCCAGCAACGTAGGTATAGGATTCCTAGACATGAAGATCTGGACAGCACTGATATCTATAAGCTGATCTGGGTTAGGGAACAACACCAAACCATAGACAAGGAGGGCCACAACTTCTTCAAAAGCCTGTAAGTCAAGGGAGTTCCAACATTCATGGGCCTTCTCAAACAAAAACCTGGCTAAGAACCCTTTGATACTGCTTCTAACTTCCCAATGTCCCTTGAGGTCAGATGATTGTAGGTGTAAGGCTTTAGCAATCTCTTCAAGCCTGGGTTCCTTTTCTGTACCGTTGTAGGGTAGTTGATCAAGGATAGGGATCTTCAGGAGCTGGGAGAACTCCTCCAATGTAGGTACCAGCTGATAATCCAAGAAAGTGAAACAGTGATGCAGAGGGTCAAAGAACTGGAACAGGACCTTTATCATATCTTCCTCAATGTTGGTATTGACCAAGCTGATGAGTCTTCCATGTCTTTCACTGAATGAAGAGCTCTCGGGAATCCTGGATATAAGCTCCTTAAGCTGAGGAGGGATCCTTACAAGGCTGATTTGAATTGTCTTTCTGCGAACAGTTTCCATGTCCTACAAAACAAGAACAAAGATGAAAATTCGAACCCCTAAAATGGTTAGTCAATGCATATGATGCTGGATGATGTCATGATGCTATGATTAAACACACCACAGATATTTACAAAGGCAAACATGTAAGGCACACAAGTCACACAAGACAAGCCCCTAGAGTTTAGGCCGGCATGGGGTCTGGGTATTACCCTCTTGAAGTTGGTGGGCTCAACCTGTCCTATCAGAAGTAACCGGGTTCTAAGGGTCCCAATATCACTGGATTGCTTTCATTGTTCATCGTTTCGATTTAGCCACTGAACTGGCGACCGAAATATTCCAGGAAAGCAACCCTCAATTGAGTGTAGTATCGAGTATCAACCAACCTCGGACTACACCAAAGTCAGTTATCTCACTACCCTAAAGAGGCCAAGATAGTTCAATTAAGGTTCCTAAGGTCTGTTGATGCTTCACGACACCACGCGGAGGCCCCGTACTCTCCTTGACTGAACTCAAGGGTTACCGGTACACACCAAAGTGCCACATCAACGTAGCAGACTGTTTTAACCATGTCGGTATACCCCGCACAGTTCCCTCACAGCCTTGTTGCTACTTTCTAAGAAGGTATCCCAAGATCCGGGTTAAGATCTATAGAACTCCCAAGACAGTCCCACAATTTAAAGCAAGCAAATTAATACAATTGAAAACACAGTTATGAACTAATCCTAAGGTACACCTCACTTTATTATTCTCCCCAGCAGAGTCGCCAGTTCTGTGATCGGTGGATCTGGAACTGACTGTTTAACGCTGGTTCGCGAAATATCGCGGAAGCAAGAGTCGCCACCGTCTTTTATTTTCTCCAAATGGAAAGGACAAAAGCACAGAAAAATTCCTTATAGAGATTGCTCTTGGTTCGGGAGGTAGATTATAGAAAGGGAAGGTGTTAGCACCCTTTCTATCCATGGTTATCCATGGGCTCTTAGATACTTGCTCACTTGTGTTTTCAAAATGGTTTGTTTGCTTTTCAACTGTGGGTTTTAAAAAGTTTCTTTGAAAATTTCAGTTCGACCCTTGTATCGGTCCTCAAGAGTGTTTGAAAAGTTTCTTTCGAAATCTTTTTGAAAAGGTGTCGGTGTGAAAAGTATTTTTGAATTTGTTTTGAAATTAGAGAAAGTATCTAGAGTCGTCTACCTACCCTAAGGAATTCGTCTGTGTAAATGTCCTTAAAGTAGTGCCATCCCACCATTGAGAGGTAGGTAGCACCACCGTTGGAGGTGTTCGGGTCAATTCGAAGGTTCGGGACATGGTGATCACCGGAGCAATGGGAAGACACCTTAGAAGCTACCCTTATGCCAGGTTCCTGGATCATGAGGACTTACTAAAACATCCTCTACTCGACGATCACCTTTCGAGGGGCAAGGCAACAGTGAGGCGTACCCTAGGGATGGTGTGTGATTTGTGTGTCGTTTTCAGATATTTTGTCTTGTCATGTATTGGTGATCTACGCGTTGCTTTTATTTTGACATTCATTCTTTCATGCGATAGTTAACAGTTAAAAGTTGCGAGAACATAAAAATCCTACGCTATTACAAAGGCGCGGGTCCACATCGCCAAATTTAATCCAGGACCCGATTTGAAATAAAATAAAGGTGCGAAAAATAAATGTCTTAATTATTCTATTACACGGCTTTGGGAGAATTACATGAAAATTATAAGAAAGGAAATAAGTGCGCGAAACGAACTGATAATTCAAAGCGAGGGCGTTGGACCCTTTTTAGGAAATTAAATTAAATTATGAAATTAATTAAATTAAATGAGAAAGGAAACTATTTTTTTTGGAGTTTTTTGTATTTATGGATTTTAATGAGAATTAATGGAATTAAAACCTAATTCTAACAATTTTTAATTTAAAAGAAAATATTAAAATTGAACCTAAAATTAACCCTAATTATTTACATGGCAATTTTTATTTACAAAATAATTAATATTTAATATGGTGAAAAAAGAAAAAAGAAGGATAAAAGTACAAAACCCTAATTCTACATTTTTTAATTTATTAAGAAAAACATTAAAATTTAAACCTAAAATTAAGACTAAATTAATTAATAAAATTTATTTACAAAAAAAATATTAAATCAAATATATTTTATTTTTTGTCTTTTCTGATTTTTATTATTTTTATATTAAAGGAAAAATAATAATTTAAAGATTTAAGAGGAAATAATTAAATTAAACAAATAATAAAAAGGATAGAAAAAGAAAAGAAACACAAACCCTAGGGGGTGTTGACCCCAATTTGGAGGTATCTCCAGCATTTTTGGCCCAATGTTTAAGGCCTTCAGTTGACTTTTCAGGGCCACGTACGTAGGCGTTGACTGGTGCCCATGGTACTCTTCGGATCAGGGCCCTTGGATGGAGATCAGTAGGCGCATGGCAAGCTTGGATGGGGGATGTATGATGAATCCCTGGGGTTGAAGCTGCATGGAATTACATTGAAACAAAATATATTAAGAATATGGGGGGACCTGGGAATCGAACCCAGGTCCCAATGTTCAGAGGACAACGCACTAACCAACCGTGCCATTTGCTTTCTTTGTAACATTAGTGGATAATAAATAATATATATAACAAAACTTGCTAATAATATTAACTCAAAAAACGCGCTAAAGTTTGAATGAACCTATCATATGGAGACAAGTCATCATCTTCTCCGTTTGTGCGTTTTGCCTGAAAAATATAAAACAAGATTGCGGGGGTTTTAAACCCCCACTAAATGATGAACAGAAAAATAGCGAATAGGCCATCGTGGTTCATAAATTAGGCGCGAGGTATGGAATCAATTGGTCATGATCTTCTGGTTCTAATGGCGTGGGTCTCATGTCTCAATTTTTCCATAACAAAGAAACCCCAAATTTGCAGTCACGAAACCCTAGCAAGCTTCAATGGTGATTTCTCATACAATGCACAAAAACTCAATTAAAATACATGGTTAGCTTCAGCATGATTAGATTAGTGTAAAACAACAATTAAATGGTATGAAGAATGCCCAGAAATTGAAATACGATTATGCATATTTTCATGAAAAGTGAGACATGTTTCTACCAATTCTTTGCGTTAGAACCAATGGCTTTGATCCAGAAATGTTCCCTGATGCCTCAGGAATGTAATGGAGTCAATGTTTTGCCTTGAAACTCCTTGGAATCGTGTTTTCAGTTTTGAAAATTTGAAAAAAATACAAACTTTTGTTCTTGAGATGAGGCACAGCATTCAGGTCTCTAGCTTTAGGGTTTGCTTCTGACTTATATGAGGGATGGATTAGGGTTGAAAAATATGTCCAAATCCTTTTGCATTGATGGAAGAAATATTTGATTTTCATGGCATATTTTCCAAATCTTTTCATGTGCTTTTAGTGCCAATCATGATCAAATCACCTTGATTCTTTCCATATTAGATAGGGCACGAAATCTTGAAGGTATTCCATGCACAAAAAGATTTAAAAAGCATGGATGAGTATTTTTTCCATATTTTATTTAATTAAATGAATTAATGGTAATTAAAAATTCAAATAAATAAATAAAAATGATGAATAAATCCCCTTTGGGCCAAATGGTCGTGCATATGCTTTGGATGATGAATCTTGGAAGAAAATGTGGCCCATTAGCCATTTTAAGGCATTTGAAGTAAAGTTGACTTTTCAAAATTCCCAAAAATTTCCCAACTTCCACAAGGCATATCTTGCTCAATTTTTAAGCTTTGATCATGTTCTTGGACATTTTGGAAAGGTCTTGAAGTCCTCTAACCAATGCCTTTGGTCCCATGTCATTTTGATTTACCAATATCAAGTTATGGTCTTTGACTTAAAGTCCCCTTTTTGTTGACTTTTGAAAATGACCTATAATGTTGAAATTGATAACTTTTTGTGAGAGCATTTCTTGGACTTGAAGTGTGAAGAGGAGTTGTAGGAAATGTCTTTATCTTCAAAAGGAGCTTTGGATGGAATTTTTCTGATAAACCATGTGGAAGTTATGCCTTGGTCAAGTTACAGTTGACTTTTTCAACTGTCCAAATATGGAAACTTTTGCATCTTGAGACTTTTTGAGCCATGCCTTGAAAATTATGATCAAGAATTGATCAAATGATATTTATGGCTTCAAAATGAGATGTTGACCAAAAATTTGAACTTTTGACTGTCAAATGACCATTTTGCCCCTACAGTTGACTGTAGGGCAATTAGGGTTTTTGACTGTGCAATTTTGTGCTGTAAGTCTTGAAACTTGGCATGAAGATGCTTGACCATGTTTGTAGGCATGTGGGACTTGATTGGACCCTTGAAAACATCAATTTTTTTGCCAAAACCAAAACCCTAATTTTTGACTGTTAGGAGGCCCTTGAACTGTGCAACCCTTGGGGAGATTTTGAAGCATGCTCTTTGCAATTCTTGAAGAATATGGGAGGGAAAATTTTGGGGTACAACAGGCATCAATATCCTCTACAATGTTGTTACCATCATGGTAACCAGGAGGGGTCTCGGGGTCACTCTCATCAAACATTATGGTATCATAAACTTGGTAGGATTGTGGTGTCTCAGGTGTCGAAGGGTGGTCGGGAGGGTTAAGCTCATATAGCCAATTGTTGCGATTGTGGGCACTTGTTTTGGCATGCTTAGGAAGTGTAAATACCGTGACTACTAAATCCCTTATCAAGTATTCGAAGGGTGCAGGACCTAGATTACCTATTATTCGTAGGTGGAAACAAAAATCAATGTTCATAGGGCGGATTGAACCAAATTGTGTACACCAATTTAGTTGGTATCTAAGTCCGAGGGTGTTAGCAATCATGGTGACTAGGCCTCCTATGATTATTGGTTCGTTAGGGTTCTGAGCAATGCGGGAAAAGGTCTGCATCAAGAATGGCACTGCATTAACAGGTTGGCCCTGGGTCATACACTGTAGCAAAAATATCTCATCTTTAGATACTGCAGTGCGGTTCTGTTCTTTTCCGAAAATGGTATGTGCTAGAATCTTATGGAAATAGCGGATAGTGGGGTTGTGTATTTCATTATTGTCCATGCTATCCGACTCAGGGTGGTAGTTTTCGGTTAAAGTCCCCCAAAAATAGTCTAGCTCAAAATCCATTAACTCTGCCTGGGTGGTAGAAAAAGCAAAAGGTCCGCTAGGGAATCCTAGAAGGTCGGCTAATTCTTTATGGGTATAAGCAAATTCAATACCAAATAACCTGAAGGCTATAAATCCCTTTCTAGTTATGAAATCGTGCTCAGGTATATGAACTAAGGAGCTCAGAAATTCAAGGGTAAGCTAGTGGTATGTAACAAACCTAGATTTAATGTGGGCTTTTTTCCATCCCAACTGGCTAAACAGATAATGGACATTATCCTTAATGCCTAAGGTGTCCATTGTTGGTTCATCATAATATAAGGTCATACCAATATTTCTGTGTGATAATTCCTCAAACCTCCTCATTTGGTTCCTACCTCTAAAAGTGGTTTCCATAGTAAATAGTAAATGGGGGAAGCAAATCAGGGGAGAAGGTAGGATAGAAAAAGACTTTTTCAGAAAACCTGTAAAGTTGTTTGAAAATCAGCAGCAGTTGTATAAAATTTTTTTGAAAAAATGAAAAAGAAAATAATGAAAATAAGGCTTTAAAAGAAATAAATGTAGAAACAGAAAAGAAAATCAAAAATAAAAAATAAAAACAAAAGCTCATGGGTTGCCTTCCACGCAGCGCTTTGTTTAACGTTGATAGCTCGACGGCTCAGGAGTGCAAGCACTCGTGGTGGTTCTCTCGAGAATGACTCCTCGGTTGAACTTTTAGTAATCGTCGTTTTCCATGGCCACTTATCAAGCCATATCACATATCCCTCACCTTTTCTTTTCTTTCTTCTGTGGGGTGGTTCATTCTTTTGAACTTGTGGTGGTGGTTCTGGATCTATCCTAAGTATCAACTTTTCAAGTTTGGGCTTAGTGAATTCATCCACCACCTCAAAGGTTAACCTTACCCTCTTAACTCTAATAATATCTCTAGTTTCATGGTCCTCTAATTTTCTCTTTTTATGCAAGACTTCAAACAAGGGTGCACTGGTGTTGATATTTTCCAATACCTCCATATACGTTTTAGATTGGGAGTCTATCTGAGCTTCCATAAAACTTTTCGAGAAATGAATCAGTGGGGTATAGGGATGAGGAACAACAATATGTGCTTCCTTCTCTACCTCTTCTACAACCTCCCTTTTAGATGGTGTTGGAGTATTTTTCTCAATCTTTACTCTTTTCTCGTCTGAACTCTCCTCAACCACATCATCACTCTCCTCAACCTCATTATCACTCTCCTTAGGATTTTCAATTTGTTTTTCACTACTGGTTGTTACAACATCCAATTTCTCTTCAGGGAAGGGTCCTAGAGGGTTTTGTTCAAGCATGGAGACTAGAGTCTCTAAGGACATGTTGTGAGTCGCGAGCGACTCAACCACAGTGGTCAGTTGCCTAAGGTTTTCACTGTTTTAAAGAATTTGTTTTCTAAACTCTTCGTTCTGGACAATTTGTGTCTCTACAAAGTGCTCCATCATAGATTCTAACCTAGAGTGAATTAGTGTCGCATCAGAATCCTCCATTGATGTTTCGAAGTTGAAATCATACGATTCCTCTGATTCTTCAAAGTGAGTTAGAGTCGCATTTTGTGTTTCCACAAAGTGCTTTGTCATCATTGATATTTCATTAAAATTTTCCATTAATATTTCGAGGTCGGATTTATAGGATACTTGCGTCTCCTCGAAATACTGGGTGTAGTGATTGTAGGGGAAATTTGGTTGAGGATAAGTTTGGTTGGAATTATAATATTCTTGCGATTCCTCAAAATTTTGGGATTGATAGTTGGAAAGGTAATTCGGGTGATAATGAGTTTGTGACGCATTGAAATTATCCAATAGTACTTCGAGGTCGGATTTATAGGATTCTTGTGATTCCTCAAAATTTTAGGATTGATAGTTGGAAAGGTAATTCGGGTGAGAATGAGTTTGTGACGCATTGAAATTCTCCAATAGTATTTCGAGGTCGGATTTATAGGATTCTTATGATTCCTCGAAATACTCGGAGTGGGAGTTGTAGAAAAAATTTGGGTGATACATAGTAATTGGGACAAGAATGCCTTAGTCTATACGGTGCAACAACATAATAACAATATTGACTGTTGGTCCCCGACAACGGCGCCAAAAACTTGATGTGCGATCGACCTAATGTGTCTAACGGTATCTTAACTGCAAGTGAACAGCCTATCGCGGTAGTAATAAAAAGATGTCGAACCCACATGGACTTTGTAATCACTCTAGTGCTACAAAGGTTTGCTAGTTTAGCTAAGGAGGATGTTGTCATGTTTGGTTGTTTAGAGGTTAAGGTAAGGGAAAAATAAATCGAATTAAGGGAATAATAATAATAAAACGGTCGGTATGTAATGTAGTGAACCTAAGTGGATCTAATCGAACCTAAGCATATAAAGATGTTTAACTTAGATGGTTCTGTAGAAATTATCAGTTTAAAAACCCTCAACTCACACTCTCGTGGTCTTATCTCGGAAAATAACCCTGAAGCCCTATGCCTGCTCTCGCTAGCCCATAAGTGTTTAGAAAATACTTTTTGAAAACTTAATAAAATCTAATTTGTTTTAAAGCGCTCTCGCTGTATTTAAATAAAATGCCTAACTTTAGCTATCCGGTTAAAACCTCACACTCTCGTGGTCTCGATCCTAACCTATTCTACTTTTCTTACTCTCGTAACAAAAAGATTGATTTTAATTATAAAAAGTCACAGCCAGAAAGTAAGTTAATTTAGATTTTAGCTTAGGCACAATTTAATCCATTTGGTTACTAATATCACATCCCGACTCTAGAAAATTAGCTAGTCATAGTACTCGAAATAGACATACAGAAAATATAATCAGGAAAGAATAAAGCATTCTAGGTAAATAAATAAATAAATAAACGTAAACAAATTATATTAAAATTAAATGCGATTAAAAACCTGAATAACAATATTATTCCTCAAGCTCCCTCTTCCACAAGTCTGCAAGATTAGAACTTCGAAATCGGAACTTGAAACAAACTCTGAGGCTAAAAATAAATTCTGACTACAATAACAATTTCCTAATGTTGGAAATAGTTATTAATTGGTAAAAGGGAAAATAAAGCAAGAACAAAAAAATTGCAGTAATTAAATTTGGCATGGCTTCCGCAAGAAAATTATGTAGCAAAAACTCTCTCTCGTTCCATTAAAATGTATCCTATTTATAGAAGAGGATTTTTGCAGTTAAGAAAATTTAGGAACTTAGACTTGCACTGCTTGAGTGGAGGAAGACTCGGACTGTTCGTTGTTGAAGTTGAGAAATTGTAGGAGAAGAAAACATCCATTACGTTGCCCATGTCTTCTGTTTTGCATGACACTGAATTACGCGTGTGACGGTCGTCATGAGGAGGTGACGGTCGTAATGCGCTTAAATAGCGCGTTACATTCGTCAATGATGTGTGACAAGCGTTCTTCAGGATGTGAGCGCGTTACGCTCGTAACGGAGGTCTGACGGTCGTCATGACATCAAACTTTGCAGATTTTGCAGATTAGTTCTTTTTCTTCTGATTTTTTTGTTAGCTTTCTTCATGTGATCCTTTTTCACTAATTTGATTTGAAACATGTTGTACCTGTGAAAAGACATAAAAACTCGGAACAATCGGGAGTTAAATGGGTTAATGCAGTATGAAAATCGATTAAAAATGTAGCAATTATATGATACGATTTCTCGTTATCACTAGTATGATCGGTGGAAATAGAACTGACTGTTTTAAAGCTGGTTCGCGAAATGTCGCGGTAAGCAAGAGTCGCCACCGTCTTTTATTTTCTCCAACAAGGAAAGGACAAAAGCACAGCAAAATTCCTTTTCGAGATGTCTCTCGGTTCGGGAGGTAGATTTATAGAAAGGGAAGGTGTTAGCACCCTTTCTATCCGTGGTTATCCATGGGCTCTTAGGTACTTGCTCTTATGTTTTCAAAATTTGTTTGCTTTTCAAGTGTGTGTGGTTTTTGAAAAAAGTTTCGTTTGAAAAATTTCTAAGTAACTCTTGTATCTGTCTTCAAGAGTGTATGAAAAATTTGTTTGAAAACTTTTGAAAGTGTCAGTGTGAAAAGTTGTTTTGTTTGTTTGAAAGAGCAAGTACCCACGAGAATCTACCTACTCTAAGGAATTAGGTTGTGTAAGAATCCTTTAGATAGTGCTATCCCACCATTGAGAGGTAGGTAGCACCATCATTGGAGGTATTCGGGTCAATTCGATGATTAGGGACAGTGTGGTCACCGAAGCAATAGTAGGACACCTTATAAGTAACCCTAATGTCCTAGATCCTTTTTATCAGAGGCAACCGTTTCGAGGCAACTAGATCTTAGACAGGAGGGCGACCTCTAAAACACCCTATGCTTGACGACCACGTTCGAGGCAACCAGTGAGACGTACCCTAGGAGTGGCATGTGCACGTGTGTTCAATTCAGTTTATGTTTATCTTTGAACATGTTATTTGTGAGCTACGGATTGATTTTATTTGTCATTCAGTCTTTCATGCATATTAACAGTTAAGAGTGCGGAAAATAAAGTGCGGAAATATGAATCTACGCTATTACAAGGCACGGGTCTATACATCGCCAAAAACATAACCCGTTTTGTAAAATAAATGCGGAAAGTAAAGAAAGCGGTAAATCCTAATTAACTATTACATCCTCGGAAACAGTTACATAAATTATCAAAATAAGAATAATGTGCGAAAAGAAATAGAATCGGGACGTCCTTAGGGTTTTGACACTTTTTGAGAAAAATATGAGTTTTGGTCCTTTTTTGAAATTAAATCAAAATTAAACCTAAACCTAATTAATTAATTAATTAAAGAAAAATGTTTTTTTGTGTTTTTTATGTTTTAATGAAAATAGAAAGGAAAGAAATTAAAAGTCAAGAAAAAAACCCTAATTCTAACCTATTTTATTTATTGTGAAAAAAGATTAAAATTAACTAATTAAACTAATTAATTTGTTGATGTTTTATTTACAAAATAAATTAATACATAATAATAAATATTATAAATATTTTAAGTTTCTGAATTAATTATTAAAATAGCTATTTGTTAGTTAAATAAAAAGAAAGCAAAAAGAAATAGAAAGAAAACCAGGGGGGTTGATGGACCCAATGGAGGTTTGAAGAAGCAATTTGGCCCATTAAGAATCAAGCCTGCTTTGACTTTCTGGATAGTCTACGCTGGCTTTGACTGGGGAACATGATGGTCAACACTTCATAGCCCTTGGATTACTGATTATGAACACCTGGCGCTTGGATGGTTGACGTGTATGGTGGAACCATTAGAAAGCGCTGCATGGGAATTTGTTAGAAAAAATGTTAACAAGCATTTGGGGGACCTGGGAATTGAACCCAGGTCCCAATGATCATTTGCCAGCACGTCCTTCCACCGAGCCAGTTGATCGTTTTTGTTATTATAGTGGCAATTAAATATATTATATAAAACAACAACATATGCTAGAAACATAAAAAGGCGTGCGTCATATTTGAATTGTCCAATCACGTGTAGACAACGCAGTCATCTTCTTCCTTTTGCCTGTAAAAACAAAACAAATAGCGGGGGTTTTTAACCCCCACAAAGTAAAACTGCCAATAATAGCGAATAGAAATCCAACCTATATAAATATGGCGCGAGGTGTCCATTGTATTCGTCACGTTTAGACGGTTTCAACCATATGCGTTAGGGGTCCTGATTTTACTGTATGTGGAAAGCCCTAATCTGAGAGCTCTGAAACCCTAGATTTTATTAATGGTGTTTTGCAATTTTGGGCATTATAATGCAATTATTTTGTACCAAAAGCTTCGTCCAATCCCTATGAATACAAAACAATCAACAAAACACGTTAATGATGCATGAATCAGGATATGCGATTATGAAAAAATTTCCAAACCGTGAGACTGTTATCTTTGGATTCTTTGAGTGTTAGCGCTTGATTTTGATTGCAACGTGTTCCTGGGGACTTATGCAAGGTATTAGAATCCTAAAATTGGTTTTAAAGGGCCTGGAATGTGGAAAACTGTTTTCAAATTTTCTTGATTTTTTTTGGAATTGGCTATGGCTTCTGCAGCAGCTTTTGCACGTATGAGGCATTAGGGTTAGCTTCAGTATTTATGTTGGAAGGGAATTAGGGTACAAACTAGGTCAAAGATCCATGGAATAATGTTTTGCATCTTTGATTTCCAATCAAATATGTTTGCATCTTTTTGATTGAGAAAACTTGCCAATTTTGGATATTCTTGTCTCTTTGATTGGAAAACGAAATCTCCAGCATGTGTTGAGTTTATTTGCTCCACAAAAGATTTGAAAAACATATCTTTTGAATTTTCCTACAATTAAATGAATTAATATTAATAAAAATTCAATTAATTAATTAAAAATAAGAAAATAAATCAATTTAAGCTCAATGGGTCGTGCATAGGCCTTGGACAAAGTTTCAAGAAATAATTTGAGGCCCATTAGCAAAAATGAAGTGTTTTGGGCAAAGTTGACTTTTGCAAATTCCCAAAAATTTCCCAACTTCTCCAATGCATATCTTGCTCAATTTTGATCCTATGAACATGTTCTTGGACATTTTGGAAAGGTCTTGAAGTCCTATAACCAATGCCTTTGGTCCCATGTCATTTGGTTTTACCAATCTCAAGTTATGGTCTTTGACTTAAAGTGCCTTTTTGTTGACTTTTGGAATTGACCTATAATGTAGAAATTGATAACTTTTTGTGAGAGAATTTCTTGGACTTGGAATGTGAAGATGAGTTGTACGAAATGTCATCCCCTTCAAAATGAGCATTGGATGGGATTTTTCTGTTGAACCATGAAAAAGTTATGCCTTGGTCAAGTTATAGTTGACTTTTCAATTGTCCCAAAATAGAAACTTTTTGCATCTTAATGATTTTTGAGCCATCCTTGTGGAATCATGATCAAGAATTGATAAAATGATTATTGTGGCTTCAAAATAAGATGTTGACCAAAAATTCTGACTTTTGACTGTCAAACGACCATTTTGCCCCTACAGTTGACTGTGAACCAAATATGACTTTTGACTGTGCAATTTGATGTTGTGAGCCTAAGGACTTGATATGTAGATGCTTGGCAATGTTTATAGGCATATGTGACTTAATTGTACCACTGAAAACCTCAAATTCCTTGACAGAACCAAAACCCTAATTTCAGCTGGCTTAGGAGGCTGTTTGACTGGGCAATCCCTTGATCCATTTGAAGATTGATCTTGACAAATCTTGAAGAATACGGGAGGGAAAATTTTGGGGTACAACAACTAGGCTTTAGGGTCAAGCCTTCACAATCTAGTCGGTCGAGAGCCTTCTTCGGAAGGAAATTTAGTGAAGACCCAATATCTACCAGCACATGAGCCATAGTTGTGCCCCTGCATTCGGTCGAGACATGCAGAGCATCATTATGCTTCCTCCCTTTCGGTGTCAAATCTGCATATTAAAAACCCAACCCATTGTCAGCAGTCAGGCTGGCCACACAGTCTTTGAATTGATCAGCCGAGGTCTCCTACAGCACGTGCGCAGTCTTGGGGAATGCAATCAAAGCCTTCATATGGGCCTCGGAGCACAACAACCGAGACAACATGGATATCTTTAAGGGGGTATGCCCCAGCTGCTCGACCACATTATAGTCTCTCTTTTTGATTATTTTCAATATTTCCTCTATCTCTTGCTTAGAGGCTTCTACGACAATTTTCCTAGGTGCCTCTGTCTGGGCAGGCTCACCTATAACTTCTTTTCCTCGGGTACCAGATGACTCGTCAGCATGGGTAACAATTGGAGTAAGAACATGAGTAGTAGTTGAAGCATCAGTAGGAATAACAGGTGAAATAACAACAGGTATATTGACAGTCCTTGGGGAAATCTTGGGGGAGAAAACCTTCCACTTCTGGTAATTTTACTGGTCCCGACAATGTTACTGACATCGGGATCATCCTGTTCATTCTTCAGGTCTTGTTTAACGCCATGATAATAGTCATCTTAACCATAATGCCAGGGGACAACTTTGTCTGAGGCGTATGGGACAGGACCAAGAAGGGTGATTATTAGCGGAGCGACTCTCGGAGCAGATGTAATCCTAACAGGTTTTCTCGAGGAGACCTTGGAAGAATTGGCGGAAATGGTTATAATTGCAATATTTTCACATGGAATAGTTAGAATAAAAGTTTTCTCGAACAAAATATCTCTGCTGTCCATCAGGCGGTGGACACCTGTTTTCAGCAAATGGCAACCGGAAGGCATAAATGAACACACGTGGCAACCTTCACCACAACCCGAAAATAAACCGGCCACCAAAAAATTCTTCTTAATAGTCATCAAAGGAGTAGAAACTTCATCAACTGAGGTCACAAATAGATCGATATCAACAACATTAACTCCACGATTGTACTTAGGCATGGGAGCAATTATGACATTGGGCTTTTCTAGAGCATCAGACTCAATTTTCTTGGCCTCGATCAGATCCTATACCTTATTTCTCAAAGCCCAACAATCATTTGTATCGTGGCCAGGACTCTCAGAATGATAGGCACACCGAGAATTTGGATTATATCGGGGAGATGTGGTATTCAGATTCTTGGGAGCCTCTTTCAAAGTTGCTAAGTTGGATCTTAGCAGATGGGGTAGAACTTCAGCCAACGTCCTATTAATCTAACTAAATTTCCATTGTGGTCTTTCCACCCTTTGTTGATTGTTGCGTTGTGGAGCAGCCGCAGGTCTATGTATCATTACAACACTTACTGTCTGACAGTGTTCAACTCTGCTTTGGCCTCTCGTGCTATAGATGGAACTGGCTTCCTTCTTACCAGTAAAAGGCTTCTTTACTGAACTCTAAGAGGCATATTTCTGTATATTACCGCTTTGAATCCCAGCTTCTACCCTTTCTCCTATTAATATCAGCTCGGTGAAACCAACTGATGAGCTGCCAATCAAATGTTTAAAGAAAGGACCAGACAGTGTCCCAAGAAACATATCAATCAACTCCCTATCAGATAAAGGGGGTTGGACTTTCCCAACCAAGTCTCCCCACTTCTGCGCATAGTCCTTAAAGCCTTCACCTGCACCCATGGTCATACTCTTGAGTTAAGTACGAGTGGGGGCAAGGTCGGCGTTGTATTGATACTGCTTATAAAAAGCAGCGGTCAAATCCTCCCAGTTTCGGACATTGGTTCTTTCCAGTTGGTAGAACCATTCAAGCTGAATCTCTGACAGATTGTCTTGAAAGAAGTGAACCCACAAGTTTCTATCAACAGCGTGGGGCTGGATCTTCCTTATATAGGAACAAATATGGAGTTTTGGGCAAGACACCCCATCGTACTTTGCAAAAATTGGAGCCTTGAACTTCTGCGGGATGACCACTCCCGACACCAATCCCAATTCTTCGAAATCCAACCCAGGTATCCTCTGGATTTCCATAGAACTCAGACGATCCTCCAACTGCTTGTATCTATCCTCAGTAGGAGGATACTGCTCATCATTATAGTCTGTATCATTGTCAGAAACTTCAGGACTGGGGTCCTTTTCCCTTGTCTCTCTTTCTTGATTCTCCCTTTCCTTGGATGAACAGGTCGGATCAAATGGTTGCTTTAACGGCCCCCTGAACCTTCTGCCCATATTCAGAATACCAGATGCCTTCTTCTTTTTCTTTTTCTCCTTCAGGATGAGGGCTTTTAGATCCTCCTTCCCTTTCGCCAGATTTATGAACATCTCTTGGAATTGGGAATTTTGTGCTTGAAGATCTTTGATGCTTTGTTCAGAAGACATTTCTGCTGAAATAAACAATGAAGAAGATGAGAAGCTTGTAATGGTATTTGTATATGCAGTGTTTATGGATGGGATGCGTATGTAATGATTTCAAAGACTTTGGGAAATTTAAATTTGCGAACCACAACGAAACAAATATTTTATTAGTAGAATTCAAAGTTCAATTGCCTTTTAGGCGTTACAATTAAAACAATTCTAAAAAACTAGAAAAAAAATAAAATTTCCCATGGATGCTTCCTCTTTGTGCCGAGATAAACATTAAGGCTTATTTCCTCATGAAGCTGCCTTGTAAGCTCTAAAACCTTCCTCTCCTGGGCATAGAACTGATACCTGTAAGTATCCCGCTCTTTCTTCAACTAAATCCAAGACCTCTGTAGTTTTCCAAGATCAGTGGGCATATCAGGATGGAGAACCGTGTAAGGAATACCCCCTTCAGTAGTGGGTTCCAAAATCACTGGTAAAACGGCCATGTAGGGCATCATAAGTTTCTGGGCGCGAGCTTGTACCCATTGGAGATAAGGTTCCATAGGAATGGAATCCTTCGGCCCCAAAGCCTTAGCGCCAGATCTGTTTACCATGCTCCAAGCTCGTATGAACCTCTGGCGATACCCTTGAACATCATCCTCATAGTTAAATACAATTCCCTCGGTAAGTAACTCATGGGGACCATCCCTTCGGGCGTAACCAAATTGTCGCAGAGCTAAACAAGGATTGTAAGTTATGCCTCCTCTAATGCCAAGTAATGGGACATTAGGGTACTCCCCACAGCGGTCAATAATAGCAGTATCTCCCATAGTTCGGGAATGCAAGAGAATATCTGCGTGAGCGAGTGACATTATCCTTTGTGACCAACCCAAACCTTCTTTATTCTTCAATACAAACTTAGGGAGGTGAGAAATAAAATACCTCGACAATAATGGCATGCAACACATAAGAACCCCTCTTCTCTTCATGGTACGAGTATGGAGAGCGTGCAAGATATCTCCGAGCAAGGCAGGCACAGGGTTGTGAGAGAGGAAGATTTGATAGAATTCACATCTATGAATAAGTCTGGATTAGGGAATAGTACTAACCCATAGATTAGAAGGGCCAAGACCTCCTCAAAAGCCTGAAAGTCCATATCATCCCAAAACAGTTGGGCCTTGTCTATTAGGAACTTGGCTAGAAAACCCTTGACTCCGCTTCTTATTTCCCAATTGGATGCCACCTCGGCCCGTTTTAGATGCAAGGCTGAGGCAATGACTTCTGGCTTAGGAACTTCTTCCAAACCTATGAAAGGCAACTATTCAAGAATGGGTATATCCAATAGCTGAGAGAATTCATCCATGGTAGGTACCAACTGATAGTCTTGGAAGGTGAAGCAGTGGTGCTTGGGATCAAAGAACTGAAAGAGTACACTCATCATCTTCTCATCAAAGTTTGAAGTGACCAGGTTGAGAAGTCGATCATGTCTCCTAGTGAACGCAGAAGTTTCAGGAACCCTTGATACTAGCTCCTTGAGCTGGGGAGGTATTCTCACAAAGCTGATTCGAATAGTGTTTCTACGAGCGAAAGCCATGATCTACAAAACAGAACAAAGATAAATTCCCTTGGTCCTTGAAATGGTTAGTGTAATAAGAATGGATGTTATGTTATGATGCATGATGTTATGTTCAGACAGAATAAATCACACACAAGCAAAACACACAATAGACCTTAGGTTCAAAGGCTTGCATGAGGTTAAAGGTAAGTACCCTCTTGAAGTTTAGTCGGTTTCAAACCTGTCTTAGAAAAGTAACCGGGTTCTAAAGATTCTCAATATCACTGATCATCCTTTATCTGGCATTGTTTCAGCTCAGGAAATCTTTTCTTGCAGCCAAAATATCCCGGAAGTCTGATCTCAATGAGTATAGCATTGAGTATCAACCAATCCTCAGCTTTATACCGAGGCCGGCTATCTCACTACTTTCTAATGGCCAAGTTTGTTCAACTAAGGTTCTAAGGTCTGTTAGTGCTTCACGACACCATGCGGCGGCCCCGTATTCTCCTTGTTTCCACATGAAGGATACCGGTACCAACCAAAGTGTCAGCCATCACTTAAACCATGTCGGTCTATGTTGTACAGTCTCCACGATCTGTTGCTGTTTACCTAAAAAGTGTCCCCAGATCAGGGTGTAGGATCTTCAATAATACCCAAAAAAACCCTTGAATATAAAACAGGCAAATTAAAACAAGAAAGCAATTAAAATGACCTAGATCCTAAAGTGTACCCCTCTTTTTAATATTCCCTAGCAGAGTCTCCAGTTCTGTGATACGGTGGCAGAACCGACTATTATACTGGTTTGCGTTTTTTGTTCGTAAATGTCGCGGTAAGCAAGAGTCACCACCGACTTTTATTTCATCCAACAAAGGAAAAGGAAAAAGAACAGAAAAAACCTTTTTCGAGAATGTATCTGAGTACGGGGGGTAGATTATAGAAAATGAAGGTGATAGCACCCTTTCTATCCATGGTTTTCCACGGGCTCTTAGGTACTTGCTCATTTTTAAAATTGCTTGTGTGTGCTTGTTTTGAAAAAGTTTTGTTTACTTCGTGATAACCCTTGTATCGGTCCTCAAGAGTGTGACAAAGTTGTTTTGAAAACTGTTTTGAAAAGTAGTTGTGTGAAAAGTTTTTATTTTGAGCAAGTACTTAAGATTTCTACCTACTCGAAAAAGGTCTGTTCGTTTCCGTTTCCTTTAGACAGTGCTATCCTACTATTAAGGAGTAGGTAGCCCTATTATTGGATTTGTAAAGGGACGTTCGAAGGGACGAAATGGTCTATGAAGGCAACAAGTAAAGATACCTTAGCGTTTCTAAGGGACTATCATCATAAGATCAATTCGTAGGCAACTCGAGGGACAAGTAGGGACTATGATCTTTGTTATGATTTTGAATCGCGGGTCATTGCTAATGTATCCCTACATTCGAGGGACACGACCATTACTTCCGAGGCAACCAAGTAGGGCAAACCCTAGGAGTGAACATGTGCGAGTGTGTTTTTTCAGTTAATTATCTTTGCACAATTAGGGTTTTCTACTGTATTAATCATTTATCTTTCACATGTAAGCCTATTATCCATACATCTAGCAGTTAAATAGTTGCGGAAATTAAAAGCAAGAAATTAAAACCCTAACTATCACAAGGCTTTGGGGGAGGGAATTACATGATCAAAAACCCGGGAAAAATGACAAGCGGAAAAGTAAACCTAATTAACTAGTACAATTTGGGAACAGTTACAATATTTAATAAGAATAAAGAAAATAAGGATGCGCACGACGAAATAAATAAGAGAATGAAGTCTAAGTCTAATCAATTAAAAGGAAAATATTTTTTTGTTTTTTATTAATGAGAAAAATATTTTAAATCTTAACCTAGATCTAATTAATTAAAAAAAACATTTTTTTGGCATGTTATTGAGAAAATTAAATATTTATGAATTAAACATAATTTGTCTAATTAATTTTAATTATGAAAACAATCAAATCAAAATTAATTAATAGAACTAATTTTAATAAAACTTAATTCTACATTTTTTATGATTTTATGATTAAATAAAAAGTGATTTTTGTAAAACAAACAAACAAACAAACAATAATATTAAAGAATAGAAATAAAAAAGTGAGATTGGGCCTGATATGATGAGGAACTTGGGGGGGGGGGGTGACGCCAAATTTCTTGTTAGGCCCAAAGTTAGAGGCCCAGAGCCTACGCTTGGTCCCATGCATCTCTCTTCTGATGGTTCATGGTGGTCCTTCAAGGCTGGAGCATGAGATCTGCATGATGATGGATATTAGGAATGAGATCTGGGGCGCACGGTGGACGCTAGGCATTGAGATACGCTGGATCTGCAAGGAATTATTTAGAAAATAAGAAAATGTTTGGACCTGGGATCGAACCCAGGTCCCTTGCTTCACATGCCCACACTCCTTGCCGTCTGTGCTGTATTGCTTAACTGGTAGTATAATAAACAAACATTATTATAATAACAACGCATGCCTTATGCGTAAAAACGCATGTAAATTCAAATTGGCCAGTGGTTGGCTGCCACGCCACCGTCTCCTTCCCTAGAATGTGGCTTTAGATACTAACCCTTTTACCTACGGACGCCCACTGTAGCTACAACACTGCAAACCTCAAAAATCAAAACCAGGCATGATAATCAATTCTAAGCATACAAATCAACTCGTTTTGATCTCACGAGTATCATGGTAACCTTCTTTTGGTCCAATTTCCCTGCATCTCAAAGCCCTAAAATGGAGGTTAAAACCCTAATAATGGCAGGTCATCATACATCCATCAAAATTTGCAATTAGTGATTCAAACATGTACTAAACATTCATACAAACAAGAACGTATGATTAAAATATATTTATAACGCATGTATGATCGTAATCATTTTTGAAAATAAAATGCAAACTGTGATCGTGTTGGACGTGATTCTGGGAGTTTTGACGCTTGAAAATAATATAGTTAGTTTCAGTGTGTCTCCAGGAATACGTTGAAACCCTCAGAACCTCTTGAATCTGCTTCAAATTCCAAATTCGATGGTCACTTTTCCTTGAATTTCAAGCTTGTGTACATAGTGTTTTTTGCAGCAGTTGCACATCTGTATCTGTTCCCTAGGGTTCAACAAGCCTCAATATATGTATTAAATCTAATTAGGTTAATAATTTTGGATCCAATCTTGGGAATTGATGGATAAAATCTTTGATCTTTAAGTCATATTCTTTGATTCCAAAAATGGCCAAATCGTTCCTTTTTCAAATCAATCAAGACTTGCGCGCTTGGCTTGCTAACATACAGCCTGTACCTTCATTCTTTAATGCTAAATAAACCAAAAATATTTTTATATCATTTATTTGATTTAATTTGGATTTAAAATAATAAAAAATAAAAAATAAATCAAATAAATAAGAAAATGATGTATGGAAAGGTTTATGGGTCGTGGACAATGCATATCTCTCTCAATTTTGACCCTAAGAGGGTGTTCTTTGAATTTTTAGAAATATTAGGATGTCCCCTAAACAACCTCTTTGGTTTCATCTCAATTGGATCTTCCATGTTCATGTAAGGAGCTTTGACCCAAAAGGTGTTTTTGTTGACTTTTTGGAATAACCTATAATGTCTGAATCCATATCTTTTGATGAGTGCATTTATTGAACTTGAGGGATGAAGATGAGTTGTAGGTAATTGGATTCTCTTCAAAATTAGCCTTGGATGGGAAATTTCTGATAAAGTATGAGAAAGTTATGCTTGGTCAAAGTTTGGTTGACTTTTCCTGAGAAATCTTAATTTAGCAACTTTTGAGTTTTGATGAATTAGGAGCATTCCTTGGGGAATAATGGTCAACCCTTGATCAAATGATGGATATCACTTCAAAATATTGATGTTGACCAAAAATCTTGAAGTTTGACTGTATGTGGGCCACAATTGACTTTTAACATAATATAGTTGATTTTCAAGCATCTGAGCAGTTGACTGAGCAAACTTCTTGTGCAAGGCTTGAAATTTGACATGGAGGGTTTTGAGAACATATTAGGACTATGGAGAGCATATGAGGCCTTTGGAGCTCTCCCATATTGATGAAAATGGAAACCCTAGCTAGAGGTTCATTGCTTTAGGAGAGAGTTTGTCTGGTCAACTCTTGGGCATTCTTGAGCAAGTTGAGGATCTCAATGAACATATGTTGAGTAAAATAAGAGGGAAAATTTCGGGGTACAACAATTATCTATGGTCTCTTAGTTACTTGCTAGATCACTTGCTTTGTTTGAAAATATGCTTTGTGTGGTTTTTAAAAGTATTTTGAAAAGGCGCCATCGTTTAGGCAAACTTTGTAATAGTTCATGTTCGTAAGAATGTATACAAAGTGTTGATCTTTTGAAAATGTTTCAAGTTTGAAAGGTGTTTTGGAAGTGTTGGTGTTTGTTTTTGGAAATAGCAAGGATGTTTTGATTTGAAAATGAGCAAGCAACTAGGAACATATTACCTACTCAAAAGTCTTTCTTGTTTATTTCCTCTTTCCTTTGACATTGTTACCATGGATTGGTAAGTAACCTTATCTTTGGATGTAAAAGGGACGGGCAAGGGTCATCGTATAGTCATGAATAACAATGTTGTAAGATATCTTAGCATTTTCTTTGTGGGACTAAGATCATTTGTAAGGCAACTTCGGAGCGTCTTCGAGGGACTATGATCTTGTATATTTGTTTGTTTTTGCTAAGACATCTTACATGTGTATTATGACCATTTATTTCTCAAGGCAACAAGTGGAGTTAACCCTAGAGGTGCAAAGTGTACAAGTGTATCTTTTTCATGCTTGATTTGTCTTGTATTAGGGTTTCTAAGCATTGATTTTATCTTTCTATACAAACCCTAATTACTAGCATTTATATAAAGTGATAAGTTGCGGAAAATAAAAATACTAAACTATTACATTATTAGGGGAGGGGTGTACAAATTTACAAATGGGGATTTGCAAGAAAATTAAACCTAATTATCTATTACAAGCATATTGAATATTGTACAAAATTGAAAAGAAAATAATGCAAGAATGTAAATGAAAAAAAATGAAATGATTTTGTTTTGGTTTTTAAGGGTTTTTACCTAATGTCTAAGAAGGAAAACTATTTAATTAAAGATAATAATAATAAACCTAAATTAGTTAAGAAAAGAAAATTAGGTTAAAAAAGGTATTTTTTAGGGTTTTTATATGAAAGGTTTTAAGTTAATAAAAATGAAAATGAAAATTAATTAATTAAAAGAAATGTAAGTTCTAAATTGATTTAAATTTAAAAGAAAATAATATAATAAATAAACCTAAGTCTAAATATTTATTAAAAAAAAGAAATTTATTTGTTTAAGAAAATGTTTTTTTTGGTCTTTTTGCATTTATAGAAAAAATGAAATAAATAAGTGTAAATGATAAATGAAAATATTTTTATATTTTTTTCATTAAATAAAAATAATAAAAATAAATAATAATAATAAAAATATAATAAATAAAAAAATATAATATAATAAGAAAAAAGAAATAATAAAAGAAAATGGGCTAGAGGTGCAAAAGTAGTCAGGGGGTTAGAAAAAAGCAAAAAAAATGGAAAGCCCAATGTGGAGGCCCAGGCGCTACTTGCTGAAACAAAAAAAGAGTGAAAATATGAAAAATGAACAAATGGCAGCGCGCTGGGTATTGAACTCACGCCCTCTTGGTTACCAGTGTGATGTCTTACCACTGGGGTGGCTATACATCTGTTTATTAAGATGAAATATTAAATACATTACACATAATGCTTCCAAAGCATGACTTTGTCTTCAACCTCACACCAGCTAGACCACCTGCATCTTGTTCATTTCTCATCCATTTGCAAAAGTGTAAACATGAATCTAGTGGCAAATTTCCTCACGTTTTCAGAAATGTAAAGCATTACAACTATAGATCAAAGACAAACATGAATTTTATTGGCCCTAATCTGAAACCTAAAAATTTCAGAAACTTCAACTCCAAAATTCTCTATGCTCAAGCCATATAAATGCAAATTATGGATATGTACAACTTCGTGGAAATGAGGTCTACATTTTATCTTTGAAAATGAAAGCTTAACAATGCCTATATGAATAGTTCAAAATTCAGAAAACTCACCTTGCAAGAGGATACCGTGTTTTAAGTTTGAGAAGCTTTTGATGAGTTCTGGTGATTGGGTTAGCTTCCTCAAGTTCCCAGGAAGCTAATGTGATGCTTGGCTTGTGCTGAAAGTGACTAAGGAGTTCTGGAGAAGTCAAGTTGCAGACCCCAGTTTTTGAAAATGGAACTTGATGATGGAGGTGTTACAGTTGGGCAAAAGGACTTTGGATGGTTTGTATTTGATGTTTAGAAGCTTTAGGAACCAAAAGGCTTGGAAACGCACTAGGGAGATGTAAGTTTCAAGTCTTTGGTCAGATTGTGCAACAATGGAGTTTTTGTGTGTGATTCCGAGCTTTAAGGGTTTTCAGGGCTTGAGCATGCGTGTGTTAGCTTGCAACTGACTTATATATTTATAGGCAAGAGGTCTTGTATGTTACAACAAGCCAGAATTTGAAATCTCAAGTTGTAGCATCTTTCTTATTTTTGAAGCAATGTTGAAACATCTTGTTCCAAGGCATGGTACAGGGCTGCATAGAATGGTTAGTACTTTATACACGCTTGCTTTTGATTTATAGGGTTTGTGTATGCAGAAAGAACAAGTTCAATGCTCAAGGAGAGTTGACTTTTTGATTAAAGCCACTTTTCAAGAATATCAATGATGCCTTTCTTCCAAAAATGGAAATTTAACTTGGTTAATGGTTCAAATGCTTGGACAATGGCTCAATATGTTGTGTAAACATTTAATTAAGGAGTGAATTGTAAGTTAGAAGCCTACAAATTGAGATTATGCAGCATGGCTATGTGATTTGGTCCATTGTACATCACAAATTCTGCCTTGTAAAATAACTTGAAACCCTAACTTCTGGCCTTCGATTCTCCATGCTAAAAAATGATCTCAAGTAGTTCTTGGACATTTTAGAAATCTTGTAATGTGCTCTACAGTCCCTCTTTGAAAGACTTTTGAAAATTTCAAATGGAACTATGTGAAACTTGGCCCAAAAGTTAGGTAAAAATCCTGACCAAAATGCTCAAAATTTCACTAAGTGTTTTGGTTTTATGAACATGATTTCATGGATTAATAACTTAAAATAAAAGAATTTCTAGGAGGAGTTATGTTAAAAAATGTTTTAGATCTCATTGAGATCTACAACTTTCATTTTGAAAGTTTCCTTTGAATCATCTTGCATCATGGTAATTGGCTCAAAATTGTGAAAAAATATGAAGTTTTCAACACTTAGAAAAATCTCTAAGTTTGGAAACGTTGACTTTTCAAAATGAAATCTTGACTTTTTTATTTCTTGATGAACAAGTTTCGTATTTTTACATGTTTTGATGAAATGTGATCTTTGACACTTGATTTTGACCAAAAAGTCAAAGTTTGACTTTTCAGTGTGCAGTTGACTTTTGATCAGTTGATTGAAAATCAACTATCAATCAATTGATCTTGCGGGAAGTCATATCATTAGGTAAAAATTATGCATTTGAAACCTTGAGATCATGTCTCAAACCAATTAACCATTTGCTAGGTCAAAAATCTGAAATTGCCTTTCTCAGTCAAAACCCTAATTTTGACCATTTTGCCCATTTGATGATCTGATCATATTTCTTGAGGAATTATGGTCCAAACTTGATCAAATGACATATATGAGTTCACAATGTTGATATGGATAAAAAATTATGAAGTTTGACTGTAAATTGACTACAGTTGACTTTTTTCCCAATACAATTGATTTTTAGGTCGAATGATCAATTGACTGAGCAAAAATGTGATCCAAGACTTGAAACTTGACATGAGCAATCTTGAGGGTCCATAATGATCCATGAAAGTCAAATTAGGCAATAAAAGTTCAATTATCCTTGTGCAATCTCAAACCGTAATTTTCAGTCATCAGAGCTTGAGGAGGTGTCTTGAGCTAATCAACCCTAGTGCAGTCTTGAACCAAAGGAGATCTTGTAAGAAATTACTTGATAAATGAGAGGGAAAATTTTGGGGTACCACACCCATGCAAGCCTAAACCTAAGGTCATGTGTGTTTTTCTTGTGTGTGATTAAATTGTTCAAACATAACATCATGCATCATAACATCCATTTTCATTTCACTAACCATTTCAAGGACCAAGGGAATTTATCTTTGTTCTGTTTTGCAGATCATGGCTTCTGTTCATAGAAACACCATCTGAATCAGCTTTGTGAGAATACCTCTCCAACTCAAAGAGCTAGTATCAAGGGTTCATGATACTTCCTCTTTCACCAAGAAATATGGTCGACTTCTCAACCTGGTTACCTCAAGCTTTGATGAGAAGATGATGGGTGTACTTTTTCAGTTCTTTGACCCTAAACACCATTGCTTCACATTTCCTAAGTATCAGTTGGTACCCACCATGAAAGAGTTCTCTCAATTATTAAGTGTACATATTCTTGATCAGAGGCTTTTCACCAGTTTGGAGGAAGCTCCAAAGCCAGAGGTCATTGCAACAACCTTGCATCTGAAAAGGTCTGACGTTATATCCAACAGGGAAACAATAAGCAGAGTCAAGGGTTTCCTAGTCAAGTTCCTATTAGAAAAGGCTCAATTGTTTTGGGATGATTTTGATTTCCAAGCTTTCGAAGAAGTACTGGCTCTTCTAATCTATGGGTTAATACTATTGCCTAATCCAGACTTACTCATAAATGTGAATGCTGTCAAGATTTTCCTCTCTCGTAACCCTGTGCCTACTTTGCTCGGAGATATCTTGCATTCCCTTCACACTTGTACCATCAAGAGAAGAGGGGTTCTTATGTGTTGTATACCGTTGCTGTCTAGGTGGTTTATTTTGCACCTTCCTCAATCAGTATTGAAGAACGAACAAGGTTTGGGTTGGTCGCAAAGGATAATGTCACTTTTTCACTTGGATATTCTTTGGTACTCCCGGTTTAGTGGAGATGTCTCTATCATCGAGCACTGTGGGGAATTCCCTAATGTCCCACTCATTGGCATTAGGGGAGGAATCACTTATAATCCTTCTCTGGCTCTACGACTGTTCGGTTATGCTTGAAGGGATGGTCCCCATGATATGCTTATCCAAGGCATTATGTTCAACTACGAGGATGATGTTCAAGGGTATCGTCAAAGGTTCATATGAGCTTAGGACATGGTAAACAAGGTTTATATCAGGACTTTGGGGCATAAGAATTCCATTCCTATGGATCCTTATCTCAAATGGGTACGAACTCAACGCCCAAAACCTTATGATGCCATATACAACCATCTTGCCAGTGATTGTGGAGCCTATCACCGAAGAAGATGTTTCTTATACAGTTTTCCATCCTGACATGCCCACTGATCTTAAAGAGTTGCATAGGTCTTGGATTCAGATGAAAGAAGAACGAGATACTTTTAGAGCTCAATTCTACACCAGTGAGAAGAAAGCGTTGGAGCTCACGAAGCAACTTCACAAAGAAAAAAGTCTTAATGTCTATCTCGGCACGAAGAGGAAGCGCCCATGGGAGACTTGATTCTTAGGTTTTAAGAGTTTTTAATTTTCAATTGTAAGCCTAAAAGGCAGTTGTAATTTGAATTATACTAATAAAATCTTTGTTTCATTTTGGTTCTCAAATTTAATTTTCCCGAAGTCCTTGAAAACAACTCATAAACATGTCATGCACATTGTTGTACCCCAAAATTTTCCCTCCCATAATCTTCAAGGTTTTGCCAAGCATCACCTCAAATGGCTCAAAGTTTACTCAAGGGCTACACAGTCAACCATCCTCCTAAGCCAGTCAAATTAGGGTTTTGGTTCCTGCAAGGAAGTTGAGGTTTTCAAGGGCTCAATCAAGTCCCATATGCTCATACACATTGTCAAGCACCTACATGTCAAGTTTCAAGGCTCACAAGGTCAAGTTGCACAGTCAAAAACCCTAATTGCTCCATAGTCAACTACAGGGGCAAAATGGTCATTTGGCAGTCAAAAGTCAAAATTTTTGGTCAACATCTTATTTTGAAGCCACAATCATCATTTGATCAAGTCTTGATCATGATTTCACAAGAATGGCTCAAAAATCATCAAGGTGTCAAAAGTTTCTATTTTTGGACAGCTGAAAAGTCAACTGTAACTTGACCAAGGCATAACTTCCACATGGTTTATCAGAAAAATTCCATCCAATGCTCATTTTGAAGGGGATGCCATTTCCTACAATCCATATTCACACTTCAAGTCCAAGAAATGCTCTCACAAAAAGTTATCAATTTCAACATTCTAGGTCATTTTCAAAAGTCAACAAAAAGGGACTTTAAGTCAAAGACCATAACTTGAGATTGGTAAATCAAAATGACATGGGACCAAATACATTGGTTAGAGGACTTCGAGAACTTTCCAAAATGTCCAAGAACATGTTCATAACTTCAAAATTGAGCAAGATATGCATTGGAGAAGTTGGGAAATTTTTGTGAAATGGCCAAAATCATTTACCCTTGAAATTTCATTTTTGACAAAAGGGGCCCACTTTTTCCACTTGATTCAGCTTGGCCATGCTTCCCACGTGTCCCACAAATTATTTCAAAATTTAAAGTTAATTTTTCCATTTTTATTTAATTTTATTGGATTTAATTCATTTTAAATCCTTTAAAATCAAATAAAAATCAAAAAGGTTAATTAAGGGACATATTTGGTTTTGAATTGCTTTGAATCACCATCAAACACATTCCAAATTCGTGCAAAGGGCTAAATGAAGCAAGAATTCAAATTTTGGCTCAAAAATGGAAGGTGTTTTAATGGAGTTCATAGCAAAATCTTAAGCATGAATGCAAGGCTTCAAGGCCCTTAATTCTAATTGAAACACATTACATAAGAGATAGGCAAGCCAACACAAGTGGATTCACGACCTAGAAAGCTAAAAAACGGCCAGGACCAAAACAAAAATTTGTCAAAAAAAGTGAGGGATTGAAAGCTAGGTTACAGGCACTTTGAGATCAAAAGAAGCACATAGCCTTCTTCATTGCCACGCCCTGAAGCTGAAGAGACCAAAAACACAGCCTGAGATCACCTATACGACACTGTAAGTTGTCTCAAACTTGCCCCTGTGCACGAAATCCATACTCTCTATTCTTGCATCTTTTCTCAAATTTTTTGGTATAATCATGTTGTTTGTTTGATTCTGGATCTAATAGCATTATTCAATTCCATTTTTATGCCTTGTATGACCAAATCCGTACCTATGGTTTGTGTATTTTGTTTTTAGGCATTTGGTTTTCAGGAGAAATCAAGACGAACCATGAGTAGGGATGTGATCAGGGGACCAAGACGAATGTATCCATGGCTTTAGGTGGCGTTTTCATGGCCTGAGGACTATTTTTGAAGCAGCCTGCGAAACTTCCTGCGGATAGAAATCCGCAGGTAAAAAAACCAGTCCAAGGAAGAAGACGCTGACGCGTCCCCTCCTCATTTGTCCGTTTGAAATAAGCGCGTTTTTCTTTTTTTTCCAGGGGATTATTTGATTTGCTAATATAATGTTTATGTATTGTTATTGTTTCAACTAGCGCGCACAGCTCAGATGGCAATGCATTAGTGGATTTCTCCAAAGGGCACGAGTTCAAGCCCTGGTTCTGGCATTTCTTTCACCTTTTCCATAATTAACATAATTCCTTTGTTTTCTTTTCTTTTTATGTTTTATCCTAATTTAATTTATATTCAAATAATTTTCTCATGCATTTAAAAATTCACAAAAAATATTTTCTTTTTGCATTTTAATCAGAAAAATGTTTATTTAATTTTTGACATTAAAAATAATATTTTTGCATGCATATTTTAATTAATTGTTAAATAATCATTAATTTGACTTTTATTTTGCTTTTAATTATCAAAATTGACCCAAAAAACCAAAAAAAATATAATTAACACTTTTATTATTATTTTTATTTTGTAAATAAATCATAATTGAACTAGTTTTTAATTAGGCCAGTTAAACATTTTAATAATTAAAATAGATTTAGATTTAGGTTAATCTTTAACTTTGTTTCTTTTTATTTCTATTTTATTTCATAAAAAATATTAAAAAAAAACAAAAAAAATATTTTCTTGTAATTAAAATAATTAATTAGTTTTCAATTTCATTTAATTACCAAAAAAAGACAAAAAAAATAATTCCCTTTTCTTTATTCGCGCGTATTTAATTTGTTCGATTATTATGTAATTGCTCCGGATATGTAATAGTGAATATGACCTTTTACTGTTTTTTTATTTTTCGCACTTATTTACTTAAAACGGGTCTTTGTAAAGATTTGGCGATGTATAGACCCGCGCCTTGTAATAGCGTAGGATTTACGTTTCCGCAATTTATTTTCCGCGCCCCTTTTAACTGTTAACTTGTATGAAAGAATGCGTGCTCAAATAAAATCAAAGCGTAGATCATTATAATGCATGACAAGATAAAACATAACTGAAAATAACACACAAATTCACACACCACTCTTAGGGTACGCCTCACTGTTGCCTTGCCCTCGAAACATGGTCGCCGAATATAGGACGTTTTAGTAAGTCCATATGTCCATGACCCATGGCATAAGGGTAGCTTCTAAGGTGTCCTACTGTTGCTCTGGTGGCCACACTATCCCTACAAGCTCGAATCGTGGTCGCCGAGTATAGGACGTTTTAGTAAGTCCTTATGTCCATGACCCATGGCATAAGGGTAGCTTCTAAGGTGTCCTACTGTTGCTCTGGTAGCCACACTGTCCCTACAAGCTCGAATTGTGGTCGTCGAGTACAGGACGTTTTAGTAAGTCCTTATGTCCATGATATGATCCAGTTGCCTCAGAAAGGTTGCCTCAGAATTAAAAAAGGATCAATGGCATAAGGGTAGCTTCTAAGGTGTCCTACTGTTGCTCTGGTGACCACACTGTCCCTGCAAACAAATTGACCCGAACACCTCCAACGGTGGTGCTACCTATCTCTCAATGGTGGGATGGCACTACCTTAAGGACATTTACACAGCCTAATTCCTTAGGGTAGGTAGATGACTCATAGATACTTGCTCTAATTCAAAACAAATCAAAACTCTTTTCACACCGACACTTTCAAAAAGCTTTCAAAACAATTTTTCAAACACTCTTGAGGACTGATACAAGAGTCATTCTGAAATCTTTAAACGAAACTTTTTCAAACCCACTCACACTTTGAAAAGAAAACACTTTTGAAAACACAATGAGCAAGTATCTAAGAGCCCATGGATAACCATGGATAGAAAGGGTGCTAACACCTTCCCTTTCTATAAATCTACCTCCCGAACCGAGAAACTATCTCATAAGGAATTTTGCTGTGATTTTTTCCTTTCCATGTTGGAGAACATAAAAGACGGTGGCGACTCTTGCTTACCGCGACATTTCGTGAACCAGCGTTAAACAGTCGGTTCCAGATCCACCGATCACAGAACTGGCGACTCTGCTGGGGAGCTCTTATAAAGTGAGGTGTACCTTAGGACTAAGATCACTTGTGTTTTCAATTGCTTTGACTTGTTTGCTTTATTATTGTGGGCTGCATCGGAGTTACATAGATCCTAACTCGGATCTGGGGATACCCTGTTAGGTAGCATAAGCTGTGAGGGACCTGTCCGGCGTAGACCGACATGGGTGAAGCAGTGGCTACATTGGTGTGGCACCTTGGTCTATACCGATATCCCTTGTGTTGCAACGAGGAGAATATGGGTCTTCCGAGGAGTCATTAAGCACCAACCGACCTTAGAACCTTAAAATGACCCAACTTGGCCAATAGAACAGTAGCAGTATGCTACGCCCATTGAAGCTAAACTCTCGTGATGGTTCTGGCTGCAAGAAAGGGTTGCGATGCTGGAGTTATGACCGATTGAGGGTAGTCAGTGATATTGGGATCCTCTAGAACCCGGTTACTTCTGATAGGACAGGTCTTAACCAACAAACTGAAAGAGGGTAATACCTAGACCCCATGCTAGCCTAAACTCTAAGGGCTTGTCTTGTGTGACTTGTGTGCCTTATCATGTTTGCCTTTGTGAATATTTGTGGTATGCTTTATCATAACATCATACCATCATAAACATTGCATGCATCCTGCATAAGGACAAACCATTTCAAAGACAAGAGGGTTTCACCTTTGCTCTGTTTTGTAGGACATCATGATGCCTATGCGAAGGAATACTATCCGGTTCAACTTTGTTCACCCACTTGAGTTGCTTGAAGAGTTGGTTAGCAGAATTCCAAATACTACTTCCTTCATCCAGAGGCATGGTTCTCTTCTCAGTTTAGTCACGGCAAAGTGGGACCAACAACTGATAGGTGTCCTGACCCAGTTTTATGACCCTCTGTACCAGTGCTTCACCTTTCAAGACTTCCAGTTGGTCCCTACCCTGGAAGAGTTCTCTGATTTGCTTGGCATCCCTATCTTGGACCAGACTCCCTTCACTAGTTGGGAAAAGGCTCTTAGACTTGAGGAGATTGCAGCAGCCCTTCCTTTGACCAACAAGGAAGTGATGGACAACTGGGTGACTAGAAGCGGAGTTAAGGGCTTCTTAGCTAAGTTTCTGATTGGCAAAGCTAACAGTTTCTAGAATGACTTAGACTTCAGGATGCATGAGGACATTCTGGCTCTCTTAATCTATGGTCTAGTCTTGTTTCCTAATCCTGATAACATCATTAACGTCACTGCCATAAGGATCTTCATGTATCGGAACCCTATACCCACTCTCTTGGGTGATATCCTGCAACAACTCTATGCTCGTACTGCCCGAAGACGAGGAACTCTGTGGTGTTGTACTCCTTTGTTGGTGAGGTGGTTTATTTCGCACCTCCCTAAATTCGTGCTAAAGAACCAAGAAGGAAGAGGCTGGGCTCATAGGTTAATGTCTCTCACTGATAGTGACATCATTTGGACTCTCAGAGGTTTGGATGAGGTAGCTGTTATTGATCGTTGCGGAGAGTATCCTAATGTTCCATTGATTGGAACTCAGGGCGGAATCTCTTATAATCCATGTTTAGCTCTCCGTCAGTTTGGAAGAGCCAGAAGAGCGGGGCCTCATGAGATGCTGGTGCCTCACATCAGTTTTTAATTTGAGAAAGATAGTGACGAACTGCGCCGTAGATTCATCAAAGCTTGGGATAGAATTCACAAAGCTGACCCACAAGAGCTGGGACCGAAGACTTCTCTACCTATGGAAGCCTACTACAAATGGGTCCGCATCCGTGCTCAGAAGTTAGGTATGCCATATGAAGCTGTCAGGCCTATCATTCTTGAAAGTCCTGGTGAAGATGGGATTCCTCCAACTGTTCTCCCTCCTCAGATACCCACTGATGTTGATACACTAAAGAGGTCTTGGGCGCAACTACAAGAAGAGCGGGATTATTATCGGGAAAAGTTCAACGAACAGGAACAGAAGATCCAAAAGCTGACCAAGCAACTGGAGAATGAGCAAACCCTGAATGACTATATCCGTACTGAGAAGAGGAGGCCATGGGAGCACTGATGGGCTTTGGATGTTTCTTTTACAGCTTTATTTCCTTTTCAGTATTTTCATTCTTGTAACGCCTAAGGGCAGATTGTTGAACAAGTTAAAGTTTGAATCTAATAAAGTGTGTTCCTTTTGTTTACAAAGTTGATTCTCGATTGTCTTTGAAAACATAATTCATACGCATTTCATTCATCATATGCATCACATGTACCCTTTTTCTACAGGTTGCTTAATCTTCTTCGCTGTTTATTTCAGCACTCAAGCATCATGAATCCTGAACTCACTACCGAGCAAGCTATCAAGGCCCTCCGGGCCCAGAATGCCCAATTTCAGGAGATGGTCATGAATTTGGCCCAGGGACAACAAGAGCTGAAGGCTATGCTCCTGAAGAAGAATAAGAAGAAGAAGAGGACTGTGCTATTCAACACTGGGCGCAAACTCGGGAACACCTTGCAGAATGAAGCTGAGAGGACTACTCCATCTGTGGGGGAAGGTAGTCACCAAGGGAGAGAGGTCCCTAGTCCTGTGGACTCTGACACTGAGACAGACTTCAATGACGAACAGTACCCTCCTGCTGAGGACCGGTACAAGCATCTGGAGGACAGATTAAATGCTATGGAGATTCAACGTGTGCCTGGGTTGGATTTCGGAGACTTGGGGTTATCTTCTGGGGTGGTGATCCCACACAAGTTCAAGGCACCTGCCTTTGTGAAGTATGACGGGGCTTCCTGTCCCAAGATGCACCTCCGTTCTTATGTAAGGAAGATCCAGCCTTATACAGCAGACAAGAACTTATGGATCCACTTCTTCCAGGAGAGTCTTTCAGGGACTCACCTCAAATGGTTCTATCAGCTGGATGGAACCAACATTCGTAACTGGGAGGATCTGGCCACTGCTTTTTACAAGCAGTATCAATATAATTCCGACCTCGCTCCTACGCGTACCCAACTCCAGGGTATGTCGCTAGGATCGGGTGAAGGTTTTAAGGAGTACGCACAGAAATGGAGAGATCTGGCTGGCAGGGTGCAGCCACCATTGACGGACCGGGAGCTGGTGGATATGTTCTTGGGGACCCTATCTGGTCCATTTTTCAATCATCTCATTGGTAATTCCTCTGCTGGGTTTACTGATCTGATCCTGACTGGTGAGAGGATCGAGGCTGGTATAAAATCGGGGAAGATACAGAAGGTTGCCTCCTCAAGTACTGAAAAGAAGCCCTTCAAGAAAGAGGCAAGTGCTGTGTATGGTCCAAGAAGGCAGGACAAACCTGAACACCGCCAAGCTGTCAACGTGGTGGTTATTTCTAAGCCTGCTGCTGCTCCACAACAGTACAACCAACCCAGAGCTGAGAGGCCCAAACGGCAGTATACTCGACTCAGCATGACTCTCTCTCAGATCCTACCGCAACTACTGTCAACTAGCCTGGTAACAGTCAAGGAAGCTCCGAAGATGGTAAACACAGCATCTCCGAAGTACAACTCCAACGCCCGTTGCGCTTATCACTCTGATAGCCCGGGACATTCTACTGATGATTGCTGGGCCCTGAGGAATAAGGTTCAGGACCTTATTGATGCCAAGGAGATACAGTTCGAGGCGCCCGAGAGGCCAAATGTTGTGACCGCTCCCATGCCCCAGCATGGAGTGAATGCTGTTGAGGAGGATTTGTATGTAGCTTCTGTGGATGATGTTGCTACTCCGCTGCTGACCGTCAAGAGGAACCTGTTGCTAGCCGGTTTATTTCCGGGATGTAGTAAAGGTTGTCACCTGTGTGCTGATTCCCCTGCTGGTTGTTCTTTGCTGAAATCAGGCGTCCAAAACCTGATGGATAGTAAAGAGATATTGTTCAAGAAGACTGCCGTTCCTGCTGTCCCTGTTGAAGAAGTTTCAATTGTTACCATATTTAATAACCCTTCCAAGGCTCCTTCAAAGAAGCCTGTCCAAATTGTGCCTGTTCACAAGATTGCTCCCATCACCATTACTGTTCCGGGGCCTATCCCCTACAAGTCTGATAAAGCTGTCCCGTGGCACTATGGGGCAGATGTTTATGTTCTGGGAGTTAAGCAAGAGTTAAATACTGACACCGGTGTCGCCAAAATCACTGGGCCTGCTAAGGTCACTCGTAGTGGAAGACTGTTCTCACCAGACATTGCTCCTCCAGTAATTCAGAGGCCTCTGGTCATCACACCTGCCAGTGTGCCTGTTTCCCCCCTAATCAAGTTTCCACCCCTGCTGCAGAGTCATCTGACGCTCGGGGCAAGGGGATTGCTGCTGATATGCCTGCCCGGACGGAGGCACCAAAGACCATTGTTGAGGCTTCCAAGCAAGAGATGGAAGAGATCCTCAAGATTATAAAGAAAAGTGATTTCAACGTCGTTGAACAGTTGGGGCACACCCCCTACAAAATCTCCATGCTATCACTGCTGCTGTGTTCAGAGGCCCATGCCAAGGCCCTGATTGCTTTCTTAAAGACGGCTCACGTACCCCAAGAAACGTCTGCTGATCAATTCGCCGACTGTATGGCCAACTTAACTGCTGATAATGGTCTGGGTTTCTCTAATGCTGATCTGACGGCCAAGGG
Source organism: Vicia faba (assembly GCA_948472305.1). Classification (NCBI taxonomy): domain Eukaryota; kingdom Viridiplantae; phylum Streptophyta; class Magnoliopsida; order Fabales; family Fabaceae; genus Vicia; species Vicia faba. Next base: position 568,815,260 of record OX451737.1, read on the forward strand.
GAAGAACCATAATGATGCCCTGCATGTCTCCATTGAATGCAGGGGCACTACTCTTGCTCATGTTCTGGTTGACACTGGATCTTCACTAAACGTGCTACCCAAGAAAGCTCTAGACAGGCTGGACTGTGAGGGTTTAGAGCTCAAACCAAGTAACATTGTTGTCCGGGCCTTTGACGGGTCCAAAAGAATGGTACATGGTGAGGTTGACATCCCAATCAGGGTTGGGTCACAGGTCTTCGATTCAAAATTCTATGTGATGGACATCCGTCCATCCTATTCTTGTTTGTTGGGTCGCCCGTGGATCCACAAGGCTGGAGCTGTGACCTCCACGTTGCATCAGAAGCTCAAGTACCCGGTCAGAGGGAAGATTGTAACAGTGCAAGGGGAAGAGGAATACATGGTCAGCCACCTCAACTCCTTCAGGTACGTGGAAATGGATGGGGAGTTCATTGAGACCCCCTTTCAACATTTTGAAGAGGTGCCACAAACATTGGCAACAGCAGAAGCAATGATTGAAGAGGGTTCTCCCTTGAAGATGGCCTCCTTGAAGGACGCCCGGGCTGTGATTGAAAGAGGTGAATGTGCAAACTGGGGCAGGCTCCCTGATTTACTCCTAAGACTAACAAGTTTGGGTTGGGTTTCACTGCAGAGGCTCAGAAGGCTGTGCGCAAGGCAAGGATTGGAAGACCTCATGTGCTCATCACCAATCCAGGAGTAAATGCTGTTGGGGATGAAGACGAAGTGGAAGAATCCGAGTTTGACAGCTGGATCTACCCAACGACTAACGGTGGACCTAGAAACTGGACCGCAAAAGACTTTACACCCATTACTTTTGTCACCCAGTAATGAACTTATTTGTTTTAGATTTGTAATAAACAATAGTTTGAAACTTTATGGCCCGGTGTCTTACCCGGGACACCGTGGTTTTATTTGTGAGGCCTTTTGTTTGTCACTGTCATATATCATGAATAAAAGCATTGGACGTTTTTCACATTTCAAATCTTGCGCTCCCTTTCTTTCTTTCTTTATATATTGCAAAGCGGCTGTATTTACACACACTCACTCATACAAGTTTCAATCCACTCTGGATCTCACTGGTAACGATCCTGCTAATGCCAGTTATGACTTCGAAAATCCGATCAACTTAGCCGAAGATGAAGGTGAAGATGATTGCGAAGTGCCTGGCGAACTTGCAAGACTGTTACTCTAGGAAGAGAGGGCCATTCAACCACATGAAGAGCCAGTGGAAACGGTAAATCTGGGTACTGAGACAGACAGAAAGGAAGTCAAGATTGGTGCTAATCTAGAGCTCAGTGTGAAACAACGGCTGATCTAGATGCTGCATGACTACATGGAAATCTTTGCCTGGTCTTACGAACACATGCCTGGGTTGGACACCGACATTGTGGTCCATCATTTTCCTACCAAGGAAGACTGCCCTCCGGTTAAACAAAAGGTCCGCCGTATGCGTCCAGAGATGTCCGAGAAGATCAAAGTTGAGGTTATGAAACAATTTGATGCCGGTTTTCTTGCAGTAACTTCTTACCCTCAGTGGGTTGCCAACGTGGTCCCGGTACCGAAGAAAGATGGTAAGGTAAGAATGTGTGTCGATTACAGGGATCTGAACAGGGCAAGCCCCAAGGATGACTTCCCCCTACCTCACATTGACGTTCTGGTTGATAATGCTGCTCAGCACAAGGTGTTCTCCTTCATGGATGGCTTCTCAGGTTATAATCAGATCAAAATGGCTCCTGAAAACATGGGGAAGACTACCTTTGTTACTCAGTGGGGCACCTTTTGCTATAAGGTCATGTCGTTCGGGTTGAAAAATGCTGGGGCAACCTACCAACGTGCCATGGTTGCTTTATTTCATGACATGATCCATCATGAGATAGAAGTGTATGTCGATGACATGATCGCAAGGTCCCAAACTGAGGAGGAACACCTTGATCATTTACAGAAGTTGTTTGACCGTTTGAAACTATACAAGCTGAGGTTGAACCCGAACAAGTGCACCTTCGGGGTAAGATCTGGAAAGTTGCTAGGCTTCGTTGTAAGTGATAAGGGTATTCAAGTGGAACCTTCCAAAGTTAAAGCCATACAAGAGATGCCAGTTCCCAAGACAGAGAAAGAAGTCTGAGGCTTTTTAGGACGCCTGAATTACATTGCCCGATTCATCTCACACCTAATTGCTACCTGTGAACCAATCTTCAAGCTGCTGAAGAAAGATCAGGTAGTACGTTGGAACGATGAATGTCAGACCGCTTTTGACAGAATCAAAGAGTATCTCCAAGAACCACCCATCCTTATGCCACCGGTTGAAGGGAGACCTCTGATACTATACCTGACAGTACTTGACAGCTCAATGGGGTGTGTGCTGGGGCAGCATGACGAGTCTGGCCGAAAAGAGCATGCCATTTATTACCTTAGCAAAAAGTTTACCGACTGTGAGACCCGATACTCACTGCTCGAGAAAACTTGTTGCGCTTTGGTATGGGCTGCTCGCCGGCTGAGACAGTATATGCTAACTCACACTACCTTGTTGATCTCAAAGATGGATCCGATAAAGTACATATTTGAAAAGCCTGCTCTGTCTGGGAGAATAGCAAGATGGCAAATGATCTTGACAGAATACGACATCCAGTACACAACTTAGAAAGCTATCAAAGGAAGTGTATTGGCAGATCACTTGGCACACCAGGTAGTAGACGACTATCAGTCAATGAACTTCGAGTTTCCGGACGAGAGCATCATGATAGTGACTGATTGTGAAGTACCTGGACCGGATGAAGGACCTGAGGAAGGATCCCAATGGTCTATGCACTTTGACGGAGCCTCCAACGCTTTGGGTAACGGTATCGGTGCTGTGATCATATCCCTTCAAGGCACTCATACTCCACTCACTGCCCGGCTATGTTTCAACTGCACCAACAACATGGCGGAGTATGAGGCGTGCATCATGGGTCTTCAGGCTGCAATTGACTTAAGGATCAAGTTTCTGAGTGTCTTCGGAGATTCCACTCTCGTGATCAATCAGATCAAAGGCGAGTGGGATACGAAACATCCGAATCTTATTCCTTACAAAGAATGTGTGTTGACATTGATCCCCCATTTCACAGAGATAACTTTTGAACATTTCCCAAGAGAGGAGAATCAACTGGCGGACGCGTTAGCTACGATGTCTTCCATGTTCAAAGTCAAATGGGACAATGAGGCTCCCCGGGTCATTATCTGGAAACTGGACGAACCGGCATACTGTTGTGATCTTGAAGCTGAGGTAGTGACTGAAAAACCCTGGTACCACGAGGTGAAGAGATACTTGGAAGCTCAGGAATACCCTGAAGGTGCGTCTGTCAACGACAAGAAGTTTCTGAGAAGGTTCGCAGCAAAGTTCTTCCTTAGCAACGACATTCTGTACAAGAGAAACCATGATTCAACTTTACTGCGTTGTGTGGATAAAGCTGAAGCAGAAAGGATCATGGTAGAGCTACATGAAGGTACCTTCGGAACACATTCCAGTGGACACACCATGGCAAAGAAGATCCTTCGGGCAGGATATTACTGGTCCACCATGGAAGCCGACTGTTACCGACATTCTCGGACATGTCACAAGTGCCAGATTTATGCTGATAAGGTGCATGTTCCTCCAGTTCCTCTGAATGTCCTGACTGCACCTTGGCCTTTTGCAATGTGGGGCATTGATATGATCGGCGAGATCAGATCTACGGAATCCAACGGGCATCGCTTCATCCTAGTGGCGATTGATTATTTTACAAAGTGGGTTGAAGCAGCTTCTTACGCCACTGTAACCAAGAATGTCGTGGCACGGTTCATTCGGCACAACCTGATCTGTCGATACGGCATCCCGGAAAGGATTATTACGGACAACGGTACCAATCTCAATAACAAGATGATCACTGAGCTCTGCGAGCAATTCAAGATACAGCACCACAACTCTTCTCCTTACCGGCCGAAGATGAATGGGGCTGTCGAAGCAGCTAATAAGAATATCAAGAAGATTGTGCAGAAGATGATAGTGACCTATAAAGATTGGCACGAGATGTTACCGTACCTCAGCAAGGACGTCAACCGGGGAAACTCCTTTTTCCTTGGTCTACGGCATGTAGGCAGTCTTACCGATTGAAGTGCAAATACCCTCCCTCCAGATAATGAAGGATGCAGATCTGAGCGAAGATGATTGGATCCAGACTCGACTTGATCAATTAAATCTAATTGACGAAAGGAGACTCACTGCTATTTGCCATGGTCAGACGTACCAAAAACGAATGATCAGGGCATTTAACAAGAAGGTCAGACCACAAGAATATCAAGTTGGGGATCTGGTAATCAAACGCATCATCCTTCCTCAGAGTGATCCCATGGGCAAATGGACCCCTACGTACGAAGGGCCATTTGTGGTTAAACATGTGTTCTCAGGAGGAGCCATGATCCTAACCACCATGGATGGTGACGACCTTCCTCACCCCGCCAATGCAGACATAGTAAAAAGATACTACGCATGATAAAAGACCCGCTAGGTTGACATGCCTAGGAAAAAATTAGGGCTTCCCGGCGAACCAAAAGGGTTCGGGCAAAATGAGGGATGAAATGAAAAAAAATCTGTACACCCGGCAAGTCGAAAACCTGAAAAGGCGGCTTGGGAAAAAATGGGTATCCCGGTGGTCTGAAAACCCAAAAGGGCGGTCCAGGCAAAAGTTAGGGATTAAAGCGTAATACTATGTCTCATTGGATCACTTCGCATCCAGAATCCGGTATCAACACCAAGTTCAGACGGAATCGATCAATCAGCTTCATCATCAACTGAGCAGCAAAGTGATGAGACGCTCGAAGATATAAAGGCGATAGCAAAGTTGGAACCCAGTGGGATTATTCTTTTCACATAACTGTTTTTGTTTTCCCTTTTTCACAAAATTGTATAAACTCTGTTGTTCGGCGGCGTTCTCTTACTAGGACGTCAGCCTCTTGTACATAAACGCCTATTTACAGGCAATTCAAAAATCAATACAAATTCATTTTTCAGCTAAAATTGCCAATTGTTTTTCCTTTTCTGTTTTGTTTTGCGAAGAACGTCCAAGGTTCAATTTGTGATATATGCATTTGACACTAATTGCTAACTCATAAATATTTGCATACGAAACAAAGGATTAATTACAGGTGACATTAGAAACAGGGGCAATAATGAGTTGTCTAAAGCGATCTAATTGCTCTGTCCACAAAGGTACCAAGGTAAGTTCAGCTGAAGAACTTAACCAATATATATTAAGTCCCCAGAGAGTGAACCAGCAAGTCAATGCACTCTCCCCAAGTAGAGTTATCCTGTCAACCTCAAGGAAGTTGGGTATCCCTAGCAGATGTCAACATTCCTCAGCGGAGTATTCCAACATTCTTAACAAGCGTCCCCGGCAGTCTTGATCTAAGATTGTTCCCCGGCGGTATACCAGACATTCAGTGGAGTCACTTCCCCATTACAGTTCAAGATTTCCCTAGGAGAGTCCAGTCTGAAGATTTCCCCAGGAAAGCTGAATCATCTCCCCAACAAGAAGCTTATCCCCAGTAGATTCTGGAAGCTCCCCCCTGCAGAGCACGAACGCGTCTCCCGGCTTTATTCAAAGGTTATTTCCCTACCAGGATATAACTGGGTTATCCTCAGCCAAAAGCCACGGAAAGATCGTCCTCGGCGAAGTCTTCTTATCCCCAGCGGAGTCTATTAAAACTTCCAACATCAACGGTATCCCCAGCGAAGTTACCATCGACATCTCAATAGAGTACCTCTCTTCCCATAGAGTATTGTTCCCCAGCAAGATCGCTAAAATAATTTTCCCCCGCAGAGTAATCTATTCGCCAAGTCTATTCCCCAACAGAGTCATCTTCTCCTATCGGTACTCTTGTAACCATCACTCCCCAGCGGAAACAGCGAATGCTATTTACATCAGCCCAGGATTTAACTTCCCGGAATCCGTCAAGGATTTATTTTCCTAAGACGAAAACATACATTCATAAACATCGCATCTTCATACATTATAGCATGCACATACGCATCATGAACATACAATCTCACTTATCACATCTCGCATGTCATACACCATGACATCGCATACAACTAACGTTTTGTCTTTTCAGGACAAAGGTTAATACAAAGATAATTACTATCAACGGTCGCAACTAAAGATCCGATTCCTGTATCTTGCCAGGGTGTATCTGTTGACGACTAACATTACCAGACTCGATTCCTGTATCTTGCCAGGGTGCGTCTGAAGAGTTTGAGGATCCGATTCCTGTATCTTGCCAGGGTGTATCTGTTGACGACTAGCATTACCAGACCCGATTCCTGTATCTTGCCAGGGTGCATCTGAAGAGTTTGAGGATCCATTCATGTATCTTGCCAGGGTGTATCTGTTGACGACTAGCATTACCAGACCCGATTCCTGTATCTTTCCAGGGTGCGTCTGAAAAGTTTGAGGATCCGATTCCTGTATCTTACCAGGGTGTATCTGTTGACGACTAGCATTACGAGACCCGATTCCTGTATCTTTCCAGGATGCGTCTGAAGAGTTTGAGGATCCGATTCCTGTATCTTGCCAGGGTGTATCTGTTGACGACTAACATTACCAGACCCGATTCCTGTATCTTGCCAGGGTGCGTCTGAAGAGTTTGAGGATATGATTCTTGTATCTTGCCAGGGTGTATCTGTTGACGACTAACATTACCAGACTCGATTCCTGTATCCTGCCAGGGCACGTCTGAAGAGTTTGAGGATCCGATTCCTGTATCTTGCCAGGGTGTATCTGTTGACGACTAACATTACCAGACTCGATTTCTGTATCTTGCCAGGGTGTATCTGTTGACGACTAACATTACCAGACTCGATTTCTGTATCCTGCCAGAGCACGTCTGAAGAGTTCGAAGATCCGATTCCTGTATCCTGCCAGGGTGTATCTGTTGATGACTACATTACCAGACTCGATTCCTGTATCCTGCCAGGGCACGTCTGAAGAGTTTGAAGATCCGATTCCTGTATCCTGCCAGGGTGTATCTGTTGACGACTACATTACCAGACTCGATTCCTGTATCTTGCCAGGGCACGTCTGAAGAGTTCGAAGATCCGATTCCTGTATCTTGCCAGGGTGTATCTGTTGACTACATTACCAGACTCGATTCCTGTATCTTGCCAGGGCACGTCTGAAGAGTTCGAAGATCCGATTCCTGTATCTTGCCAGGGTGTATCTGTTGACTACATTACCAGACTCGATTCCTGTATCTTGCCAGGGCACGTCTGAAGAGTTCGAAAATCCGATTCCTGTATCTCGCCAGGGTGTATCTGTTGACGACTACATTATCCGACTCGATTCCTGTATCCTTCCAGGGCACGTCTAAAGAGTTTAAAGATTCGATACCTGTATCCAGCCAGGGCACGTCTACATAAAGAGTTTAAAAGATCAACTCCTGCAACAGGCCAGGTAATTATCTTTCTTTCTCAGGTACGCAAGTTCTCGCTAAGGAATCTCTTACGCGATCAACACCTAGATGGCATCTATAAGCCCATCCACATACCAACAGTCTCCAAATGGCATCTATAAGCCCATTCCCGCCATTACACTGCTGATACTCTACTATGTGAGTGCAAATTTCTGGGCACTCTAGTGTTCAATCATCTTCCACCCTCGGATCACGAAAGGCACACAAAACAATCTACATCCTCAGGTCTAAGAAGATTGAACAGGGGCAACTGTTGTACCCCAAAATTTGCCCTCCCATAATCTTCAAGGTTTTGCCAAGCATCACCTCAAATGGCTTAAAGTTTACTCAAGGGCTACACAGTCAACCATCCTCCTAAGACAGTCAAATTAGGGTTTTGGTTCCTGCAAGGAAGTTGAGGTTTTCAAGGGCTCAATCAAGTCCCATATGCTCATACACATTGTCAAGCACCTACATGTCAAGTTTCAAGGCTCACAAGGTCAAGTTGCACAGTCAAAAACCCTAATTGCTCCACAGTCAACTGCAGGGGCAAAATGGTTATTTGGCAGTCAAAAGTCAAAATTTTTGGTCAACATCTTATTTTGAAGCCACAATCATCATTTGATCAAGTCTTGATCATGATTTCACAAGAATGGCTCAAAAATCATCAAGGTGTCAAAAGTTTCTATTTTTGGATAGCTGAAAAGTCAACTGTAACTTGACCAAGGCATAACTTCCACATGGTTTATCAGAAAAATTCCATCCAATGCTCATTTTGAAGGGGATGCAATTTCCTACAATCCATATTCAAACTTCAAGTCCAAGAAATGCTCTCACAAAAAGTTATCAATTTCAACATTATAGGTCATTTTCAAAAGTCAACAAAAAGGGACTTTAAGTCAAAGACCATAACTTGAGATTGGTAAATCAAAATGACATGGGACCAAAGAAATTGGTTAGAGGACTTCAAGACCTTTCCAAAATGTCCAAGAACATGTTCATAACTTCAAAATTGAGCATGATATGCATTGGAGAAGTTGGGAAATTTTTGTGAAATGGCCAAAATCATTTATCCTTGAAATTTCATTTTTGACAAAAGGGACCCACTTTTTCCACTTGATTCAGCTTGGCCATGCTTCCCACGTGTCCCACAAATTATTTCAAAATTTAAAGTTAATTTTTCCATTTTTATTTAATTTTATTGGATTTAATTCATTTTAAATCCTTTAAAATCAAATAAAAATCAAAAAGGTTAATTAAGGGACATATTTCGTTTTGAATTGCTTTGAATCACCATCAAACACATTCCAAATTCGTGCAAAGGGCTAAATGAAGCAAGAATTCAAATTTTGGCTCAAAAATGGAAGGTGTTTTAATGGAGTTCATAGCAAAATCTTAAGCATGAATGCAAGGCTTCAAGGCCCTTAATTCTAATTGAAACACATTACATAAGAGATAGGCAAGCCAACACAAGTGGATTCACGACCTAGAAAGCTAAAAAACGGCCAGGACTAAAACAAAAATTTGTCAAAAAAGTGAGGGATTGAAAGCTAGGTTACAGGCACTTTGAGATCAAAAGAAGCACATAACCTTCTTCATTGCCACGCCCTGAAGCTGAAGAGACCAAAAACACAACCTGAGATCACCTATACGAGGCTGTAAGTTGTCTCAAACTTGTCCCTGTGCACGTAATCCATACTCTCTATTCTTGCATCTTTTCTCAAATTTTTTGGTATAATCATGTTGTTTGTTTGATTCTGGATCTAATAGCATTATTCAATTCCATTTTTATGCATTGTATGACCAAATCCGTACCTAGGGTTTGTGTATTTTGTTTTTAGGCGTTTGGTTTTCAGGAGAAATCAAGACGAACCATGAGTAGGGATGTGATCAGGGGACCAAGACGAATGTATCCATGGCTTTAGGTGGCGTTTTCATGGCCTGAGGACTATTTTTGAAGCAGCCTGCGAAACTTCCTGCAGATAGAAATCCGCAGGTAAAAAAACCAGTCCAAGGAAGAAGACGCTGACGCGTCCCCTCCTCATTTGTCCGTTTGAAATAAGCGCGTTTTTCTTTTTTTTTTCCAGGGGATTATTTGATTTGCTAATATAATGTTTATGTATTGTTATTATTTCAACTAGCGCGCACAGCTCAGATGGCAATGCATTAGTGGATTTCTCCAAAGGGCACGAGTTCAAGTCCTGGTTCTGGCATTTTTTTCACCTTTTCCATAATTAACATAATTCCTTTGTTTTCTTTTCTTTTTATGTTTTATCCTAATTTAATTTATATTCAAATAATTTTCTCATGCATTTAAAAATTCACAAAAAATATTTTCTTTTTGCATTTTAATCAGAAAAATGTTTATTTAATTTTTGACATTAAAAATAATATTTTTGCATGCATATTTTAATTAATTGTTAAATAATCATTAATTTGACTTTTATTTTGCTTTTAATTATCAAAATTGACCCAAAAAACCAAAAAAAAAATAATTAACACTTTTATTATTATTTTTATTTTGTAAATAAATCATAATTGAACTAGTTTTTAATTAGGCCATTTAAACATTTTAATAATTAAAATAGATTTAGATTTAGGTTAATCTTTAACTTTGTTTCTTTTTATTTCTATTTTATTTCATAAAAAATATAAATAAAAAACAAAAAAATATTTTCTTGTAATTAAAATAATTAATTAGTTTTCAATTTCATTTAATTACCAAAAAAAGACAAAAAAATTAATTCCCTTTTCTTTATTCGCGCGTATTTAATTTGTTCGATTATTATGTAATTGCTCCGGATATGTAATAGTGAATAGGACCTTTTACTGTTTTTTTATTTTTCGCACTTATTTACTTAAAACGGGTCTTTGTAAAGATTTGGAGATGTATAGACCCGCGCCTTGTAATAGCGTAGGATTTACGTTTCCGCAATTTATTTTCCGCGCCCCTTTTAACTGTTAACTTGTATGAAAGAATGCGTGCTCAAATAAAATCAAAGCGTAGATCATTATAATGCATGACAAGATAAAACATAACTGAAAATAACACACAAATTCACACACCACTCTTAGGGTACGCCTCACTGTTGCCTTGCCCTCGAAACGTGGTCGTCGAATATAGGACGTTTTAGTAAGTCCATATGTCCATGACCCATGGCATAAGGGTAGCTTCTAAGGTGTCCTACTGTTGCTCTGGTGGCCACACTATCCCTACAAGCTCGAGTCGTGGTCGCCGAGTATAGGACGTTTTAGTAAGTCCTTATGTCCATGACCAATGGCATAAGGGTAGCTTCTAAGGTGTCCTACTGTTGCTCTGGTAGCCACACTGTCCCTACAAGCTCGAATTGTGGTCGTCGAGTACAGGAGATTTTAGTAAGTCCTTATGTCCATGATATGATCCAGTTGCCTCGGAAAGGTTGCCTCAGAATTAAAAAAGGATCAATGGCATAAGGGTAGCTTCTAAGGTGTCCTACTGTTGCTCTGGTGACCACATTGTCCCTGCAAACGAATTGACCCAAACACCTCCAACGGTGGTGCTACCTACCTCTCAATGGTGGGATGGCACTACCTTAAGGACATTTACACAGCCTAATTCCTTAGGGTAGGTAGATGACTCATAGATACTTGCTCTAATTCAAAACAAATCAAAACTCTTTTCACACCGACACTTTCAAAAAGCTTTCAAAACAATTTTTCAAACACTCTTGAGGACTGATACAAGAGTCATTCTGAAATCTTTAAACGAAACTTTTTCAAACCCACTCACACTTTGAAAAGAAAACACTTTTGAAAACACAATGAGCAAGTATATAAGAGCCCATGGATAACCATGGATAGAAAGGGTGCTAACACCTTCCCTTTCTATAAATTTACCTCCCGAACCGAGAAACTATCTCATAAGGAATTTTGTTGTGCTTTTGTCCTTTCCATGTTGGAGAACATAAAAGACGGTGGCGACTCTTGCTTACCGCGACATTTCGCGAACCAGCGTTAAACAGTCGGTTCCAGATCCACCGATCACACACATCATTACATAAGCATGTATTTCAAGACAAGTTTCTTATCTTTTCGCTGTTTATTTCAGCAAAAAGAAATGGATCTTGAACAAACAGTTAAGGATCTTCAAGCACAAAACGCTCAATTCCAACAAATGTTCCTGGCTCTGGCTAAGGGACAAGAAGATCTAAAAGCTCTCATTGTCAAAGAGAAGACAAAGAAGGAAAAGAAACCAGTTGGCGTCTTGGACGAAGATTTAGAGGACCGGCCAAGCGAGTTCTAGAATTTGCAACTCCATCAAATGAGGGGGACAATCAAGAAGAGGACAATAAAAAGAAAAATAAGAGGATAACATCCCAGGAACTGATGAAGAGGAAGCAGACTATGCTGAAGAATAATATCCTCCTACTGATGACAAGTATAAACAGCTGGAGGATCGTCTCAATGCTATGGAGATTCAGAGGGTACCTGGTCTGGATTTTGAAGAGTTAGGACTGGTCTCAAGGGTTGTCATCCCGCAGAAATTCAAAGTTCCCACATTTTCAAAGTATGACGGTGTTTGCTGTCCTAAGCTGCATTTAAGGTCTTATGTCAGGAAGATCCAACCCCACACAACTGACAGGAATTTATGGGTTCATTTCTTCCAGGAGAGTTTGTCAGGGACGCAGTTGGAATGGTTCTATCAGCTGGAAGGAACTAATATTCGCAATTGAGAATATCTGGGCGCTGCTTTTTACAAGTAGTACCAATACAATGCTGATCTCGCTCTAACCCGTATGCAACTTCAAAGCATGTTTATGGGTTCTAGTGAGGGTTTCAAAGATTATGCCCAAAAGTGGAGAGATCTTGCAGGAAGAGTCCAACATCCTCTATCTGATAGAGAGCTGGTAGATATGTTCTTGGGTACTTTGTCAGGCCCATTTTTCAACCATCTGATTGAAAGTTCTTCAGCTGGATTCACCGAGATGATATTTATGGGAGAACGAGTAGAAACTGGCATCAAAAGTGGAAAAATTCAAGAGGTTGCATCTTCGAGTGATGTGAAGAAGCCTTTCAGTGGAAAGAAGGTAGTTAGTGCTGCCTATGGCCAAAGAAATCAGGGTAAAGCTGAACGCCGTACAATGGTAGGAGCTGTAATGATCTCCAAACCTGCATCAACTCAACGACAAAATAATCAGCATAAGCAGGATGCACCTATAAGACAATTCACCAGACTTAACATTCCCTTATCTCAGGTATTGCAACATCTAATGAAGGCTAGCTTGGTCACTTTGAGGGAGCCTCCTCAAAATCCAAACATTACAAATCCCTGTTATAATCCAAATGCCCGGTGTGCCTACCACTCCAACAGTCCAGGGCATGATACAAATGATTGTTGGGCTTTGAAGAATAAAGTTTAGGATCTTATTAATGCAAAGGAGATTGAATTTGACCCTCCTGAAACCTCCAATATGATAACTGCACCAATGCCCAAGCATGAACAGGGTATTAATGTTGTTGATGATGTTCTATTTATTTCTCCTGTGGATGATTTGGCTACTCCTCTGCCAACTGTTAAGAAGGATCTCTTACGAGCCGGTTTATTTCCGGGTTATGGTGAAAATTGCTTCCATTATGCGTACCTACCTAACGGTTGCATATTTTTGAAGATGGGTGTCCAACGCTTGATGAACAACAAGGAAATTTTGTTTAAGAAGACTCCCTCTATGAAAAGTCTATGTAAAGAAGTAAGATGTGAAGATGTGTCAATTGTTACCATTTCCAACAATCCTACCTGGGTCTCGTCTAAAGGTCTTGTGAGGATTACATCCACTCCTAAGGTTTATCCTTTGATTATTACTTCTCCCGGGCCAATACCATATTCCTTCGATAAAGTCGTTCCTTGGAATTATGGAGCTGACGTTTATTACCATGGCGTCAAGCAAGACCCATTGGCTGTCAAAAATGAATTTACTGAAGATACTGATCCTAACATTGACAACATTGTCGGGACCAGTAAGATTACCATAAGTGGGAGGATTTTCTCTCCTGAAATCTCCCCAAAGATTGTTGCCACTCCTGTTATTATTCCTGTTAATACTCCTGTTGCTACTCCTATGGTTACTCTTGTTGTTATTCCTACTACTGAGCCAACTGAGACTCGGGGTAAAGAAGTATCGATTGAGCCTGCCTGAACGGGGGCACCTAAAGAAGCCATTCCTGAAGCCTCCAAGAAAGAAATGGAGGAAATACTGAAGATTATACGTAAAAGGGACTATACTATTAAGGAACAATTGGGGAAGACCCCCTAAAAAATTTCAATGCTGGCTTTGTTGTTATGCTTCGAGGCCCATGCTAAGGCTTTGGTGAAGTTCTTGAAATCTACTCATGTACCGCAAGAGACTTCCACCGACCAATTTGAGAATTGTGTTGCTAGTCTGACTACTGACAATGAACTCAGTTTCTCCGATGCTGATTTGACGTCCAAAGGAAGAATGCATAATGATTCCCGGCATGTCTCTATTGAGTGAATAGGCTCTACCCTGGCTCATGTTCTGGTTGATACGGGCTCGTCACTAAATGTTTTACCCAAGGGGGCTTTGGATAAATTAGACTGTAAAGGACTTACATTGAAGCCCATCAATATTGTGGTGAGGGTTATTGATGGCTCCAAGAGAATGGTACACGGGGAGGTGGACATTCCTATTAAAGATGGTTCCCAGACTTTCGATTCTACTTTCTATGTGATGGACATTCTCGCGTATTACTCTTGCTTATTGGGATGCCCTTGGATTCATGGAGCTGGTGCTATCACTTCCACCTTGCATCAGATGTTAAAGTATATGGTTAATGGAAAGATTGTTACAGTCTGTGGCGAAGAAGAGTATACAGTGATCCATTTGAACTCTTTAAGATATGTCGAGATGGATGTGAGTTCATTGAGACCCCCTGTCAGAATTTTGAAGAGGTTCCTCAGATGATTGCTGTTGCTAGAGCTGCTACCACCGTTCCTAAGATTATCAGACCTCCACTAAAGATGACTTCTCTAAAATATGCTAAGGCTGTAGTTGAAGAAGGTGGATGTACTATTTGGGGCCAACTACCTGACATTCCCTATAAGTCTGACAAATTTGGTTTGGGTTTAAATTCATAAGCTCAAAAAGATGTTCGTCATGCTCGCGTCGAAGGACCAGCACTACGCATCAGTAACCATGGAGTCAATGTTGTGGAAGACGCTGACAATGACTGACCTGGACAATTGGATCTTCCCTACTATTAACGGTGGATTCAATAATTGAACGACTAGAGACTTTGTGCCTATTTCTTTTATCCACGAGTAATTATTTTTCTGTTTTTAAGGATATGTAATTTATGAACAATATAAACTCTAAAAGCCTTATGTTGTACCCCAAAATTTTCCCTCTCACTTATCAAGAATTTCCTCACAAGATCTCTTTGACTCAAGACTGGATTAGGGTTTGACCAGCTCAAGACACCTCCTCATGCACTAATGACCAAAATTAGGGTTTGGGTTTACACAATGATTTTTGGACTATAAATGCTTCATATTACTTTCAAGGATCATTATGGACCCCCAATATTACTCATGTCAAGTTTCAAACCTTGAATCACATTTTTAATCACTCAATTGGAAAGTTGACCTAAAAATCAACTATATTGGGGAAAAAGTCAACCATGGCCAATTTACAGTCAAACTTCATAATTTTTTATCCACATCAAGATCTTAGACTCATATGTATCATTTGATCAAGTTTGGACCATAATTCCTCAAGAAATTTGATCAAATCATCAAAAGGGCAAAATGGTCAAAATTAGGGTTTTGACTAAGAAAGGGAAATTTCTGATTTTTGACCTAGCAAAGGATCAATTGGTTTGAAGTGTGATTTCAAGAGTTCAGTTGCATCATCTTTACCCAAAAACATGATTCAAAACATTACAAATCCATTGGATTGACAGATGAATTTTGCAGTCAACTGATCAAAAGTCAACTGTATACTGAAAAGTCAAACTTTGACTTTTTGGTCAAAATCAAGTTCTAAAGATAATAATTCACCAAAACATGTCAAAATGTGAAACTGTTTCATTAAGAAACCAAGGACTTAAGATTTGGTTTTGAAAAGTTGAAAAATTTTAACTTCGAAAATTTTCTAAGTATAGAATATTTCTTATTTTTTCTCAACTTTGAGCCAAATTATCACCATGATACAAGATGATTCAAAGGAAGTTCCAAACATGAAAGTTGTATATCTCCATGAAATCTACAACTTTGCCTCAAACAATTTCTCCTAAATATGCTTGGATCTCAAGATATAAATTTGTGAATACATGCTCATGAACTAAAATAACTTAGTGAAATTTTGCCCTAGTTAGGATGGTTTTTGACCTAACTTCATGCCAATTTTTCACATAGTTCCAAGGGTAATATTTGAAATAAATTCAAATATGGGTTGTATAGCACATTGCAAGCTTTCTAAAATGTCCAATAACTCCTTGAGATCATTCTTGAGTAGGGAGAATCGAAGAGATGAAGTTCGTGATTTATCACTTTGATTTCAAGCCATTTCATGAAGAACAAAAATTCAAATCCTCAAGCATTCTGAACAAATCTTACTTTGCAGGATCCTAACTTGAATTTCACTCCATAATTAAATGTTTTCATAGTTGTTGGAAGCTTTTAGCCAAGCATTGAATGCATTGTACAAGAACAATTCCATTTTTGGCACAAAGGTGCCATTTCCATTTTGATAAAGCACAACTTTTGCAATTGTCAACAGCTTGAGCTTTACACTTGTTCTTTTTGCACACAAAAACCCTATAAACCAAAAGCAATGTGTCTAAAACCTCTACCAACTCAGATCAAGCTTGTACTAACACTTAGGGACTTGTCTCCTCACTTTGCTTCAAAAGTAAGTTATAGAGCCAAAAGGCTATAACTCAGAAACCTGGTGTGGAATTGATCAAAAACCTTTTCTATACTTATACACAAATGCATTACAACCTAGAACACGATGGCTAAGACTCAAAAACTCTCCCAAACACTTTGACATTGAAAATCTGCCATAGTTTGACAGTTTTGCACCATACATAGCCATCTCAAAAACCACTTGTGCGTTTTGAGTTTTAACCACCTAAACACTTATATACATCATATCTAAGTGTTCCAAACCCCTGTCCCCTGACTGTAACTCCTCCTCCATCATCTGCCATTTTTACATATCAAGCTTGCGGGTTGACTTGACTAAGGAGATTCAGGAACTTTCAAGGCAAAGTAAGGATTGGAACACACTCAGGGAGATCCAGGCAAGCTAAACAGATCCTCAGGCCTTCTCAAAACTTTCTCAAACTCCATTCACGATCTCAACTGAAAGAGGTAAAAACTCAAACTTCTATCTCTTCATACAAGCATCTTTTGGTCTTGATTTGTGAAAACAAAATGTAGATATCTTTGCACTAAAGCCAACCATGTTCATAGATTTCATTTATATTCATTGTGTATAGAGAATTTTGGATTTAAATTTTCTGTAAAAATTAGGTTTCAAATTAGGGCAAGCAAAATTAACTTTGATCTTTGACTTTTAGTTTACATAAGATATATGGTTGAACTCGTGAGAAGAAACACTGTAATTTTCAAGTTTGGACTTTCCATTTTCATGGAGAAATGAGAGAGATACAGGTGGTCCGGCCATGGCTCAAGGTTGAAGATGAAGTTTCCTTCAGGGGGAGCTTTCTAATATGTATTTATGCCTTTGTTTATATGAACGGATGTACAGCCACCCCAGTGGTAAGGCAGCGCACAAAAATGCTATAGGTCATGGGTTTGAGCCTTAACGTCTGCCTTTTGCAATTTTCCATATTTTTTCCACCTTTTTTGTTGTTTTTGCAGCGTGGGCTTCTAGACTTTGGGCCTTGTGTTTTTTTTGCTAACCTCCTGCCTCCTATTTTCTTGCAGCACCCCTGGCCCATATTGATTTTATTTATTTATTTTACCTTTCATTTTATTTTATTAAATATATTTTCTTAATATTAAAAAATCACAAAAAATATAAAAATGATAGATTTTATTTTGACTTATTTTATTTCATTTTTTCCCAATAAAAAATATTTTCTTTAGTTATATATATCATCTATTTTATTAAATAACTTTGTAAATTAATTTAAAATTAGTTTAATATTTATTTATCTTTCTTCACACTCATTAAGCATATTATTTTTAACATAAAAAGACCAAAAATATCTCATGATGCCATATTTTGTTTTCAAGATAAAAATATAAAAATAATTTCCTTTCCTAATTAATTTGAGTTTAATCTTGATTTATTTATTAGGTTTAGGTTAAAACTTCTTCACATAAAAAACCAAACAAATTCTTCTTTGCATTCATACATCTTTGCATATTTAATTTATCTTGTATATTATTTATTCCAATATTTATACATATTCAATTTGGTTGTAATAGCTTAATTAGGTTTATATTATTGCAAATCCCCATTCATAAATTATATTCCCCCCTCCCACAAATGTTGTAATAGCATAGGACATTTAAATTTCGCAATTTATCGCTTTTATATAACATGCTAGTAATTAGGGTTTGTATGGCAAGATAAAATTAACCAAATAGAAAACCCTAATCCAAGACAAAATCAAGCATGAAAATGGTACACTTGCACACTAAACACCCCTAGGGTTATCTCACTTGATTGCCTTATACAAAAATGGCCATATCATGCATGTAAAGTGTCTTAGCAAAAACAAACAAATACAAGATCATAGTCCTTCGATGACGCTATTCAAAGTTGCCTTATAAAATGATCTTAGTCCCTTAAAAATGCTAATATACCTTACAAACAATGCTAATCATGATTATACGATGACCCACGCCCATCCCGTTTACATCCAAAGATAGGTTTGCTTACCAAATCAATGGTAAGACAACAATATCAAAGGAAAAGAAAATGAACAAAAAAGACATTTGAATAGGTAGATTACTTTTAGTTACTTGCTCCATTTCAAAACAAATATCCTTGCAATTTTCAAAACAAACACACACATTTCCAAACATCTTACAAAATTGAAAACATTTTCAAAAAGATCAACATCTTTGTATACATTCTTACGAACGAGAATCGTTACAAAGATTGCATAAACAATGGCCTCTTTTACAAAAAAAACTTTCAAAACCACACAAAACACAATTTCAAACAAAAGCAAGTGATCTAGCAAGTAACTAAGATCCCATGGAAAACCATGGATGAAAAGGGTGCTAATACCTTCCCTTTTCATAATCTACCCCCCGAACTCAAGAAACAATCTCAAAGGTCTTTTATGTGCTTTTTTCACCTTTCCTTTTGGAAAAATGAAAAGTTGGTGGCGACTCTTACTAACCGTAACATTTGCGATAAAACACAAAACAATCAAGTCAATTCTCCCACCGCATCACAGAACTGACGACTCTGCTGGGGACAATTCTAAAAGTGGGGTTACCTTAGGGTTTAGATCACATTTATTTGCTTACATTGTTTGACTTATATGCTTTACATTATGATTCCTGGTTTGGGTTTAAATCCTCTACCCAGATTCGGGATACATTATAGGTAAGTAGCAATACATTGTGGAAACTGTTTGGGGTATACCGACATGGTCTAAGCAATAGCTACGTTAGTGCGACATATTTGTGGGTACCGGTAGCCTGTGAGTTAATTAAAGAGAATACGGGGCCGCTGAGTGATGTCATAAAGCACTAATTAACTTCTAGAACCTTTACTTGACCAACTTGGCCTTTTAGGATGTAGTGAAATGACCGGCTTTGGTACAGTCCGAAGTTGGTAGATACTCGATACTACACTCATTGAGGTTTGGTTTCTTGGGATATTTCGGTCGCCACTAAAGAGGCTTGAGATGAAACAATGACCAAGGAAACAATCCAGTGATATCGAGCTCCTTAGAACCCGGTTACTATTACTAGGACATGTTTAAGCCAACTAAACTTCAAGAGGGTACTTATCTATAAAACTCCATGCAAGCCTAAACTAAGGACTTGTTTGCTTTGCATGTATATGCATACTTGTACATAACATCATGGACATCATGAACATCATATACATCCACTAACCATTTCAAGGATTTTTGGATTCATCTTTGTTCTTGTTTTGTAGGATATGGACTTACTTCGCAGGAAAACTATTCAAGTCAACCTTGTGATAAATCCTCCACAACTAAAGGAGCTAGCTTCAAGAATTCCTGAAAACTCTCCATTAACCGAGAGACATGGTCGTCTACTCAACTTGGTCACCTCCAACACAGATAAGGATATGATGAAGGTGCTTTTTCAGTTCTTTGATCCTTTGCACCATTGCTTCATATTCCCCGACTATCAACTTGTGCCTACTTTGGAAGAATTCTCCTAACTCTTGAGGATTCCCATTCTCAATCAACTATCTTTCAACGGTACAAAAAGAGATCCAAAGCCAGAAGATATTGCTCAAGCTTTACACTTGCACCCATCTGATGTCACAAACCATTGGGAAACAAGGAGTGGTGTCAAAGGTTTCCTAGCAAAGTTCCTGTTTGAGAAAGCCCAAAGCTGTTGGAATTCCTTAGACTTGCAAGCCTTTGAGGAAATTGTGGCTCTCCTCATCTATGGGATAGTTTTGTTTCCAAATCCTGACCAACTCATAGATGTGAACACCGTCAAAATCATCATATCACACAACCCGATGCCTACATTGCTAGGGGATATCCTACACTCTGTTCACACTCGCATAATGAGGAAAAGAGGTGTCCTTTTGTGTTGCACTCCTCTCTTGGAAATATGGTTTATTTCTCATCTTCCCCGATCAGTATTAAAGAATGAGCAAAGTTCAAAGTGGTCACAAAGGTTGATGACGCTCAAACATTCAGACATTCATTGGTGCTCCCATTCCAAAGAGAATGTTATCATTGTCGACCATTGTGGAGAATTTCCTAATGTCCCTTTACTTGGAATTAGGGTAGGAATCACCTACAACCCATGCTTAGCCTTAAGGCAGTTTGGTTATGCCTGAAGGGATGGCCCGCACGAGATGTTGATTCAAGGTTTGGTATTCGACTACGACAACGACGATCAAGGTCTTCGCCAAAGATTCATCCGAGCTTGGAGGATGCTAAACAAGGTGGATAGTGTGATATGGTGGTAGAATCGATTGTTTAATACTGGTTTGCATTTTGCGTTTTGCGTTTTGTGTTTGCAAAGTCTCGCGGTAAGCAAGAGTTGCCACCGACTTTTATTTCATCCAATCGGAAAGGAAAAAAGTACAGAAAAAAAATCCTTTTTCGAGATTTTGAGTACGGGGGGTAGATTATAGAAAGGGAAGGTGTTAGCACCCTTTCTATCCATGGTTTTCCATGGGCTCTTAGGTACTTGCTCATTTTTAAATTGCTTGTGTTTGTGTGCTTGTTTTTTGAAAAATGTTTTACTTCGTGATAACCCTTGTATCAGTCCTCAAGGGTGTGATGAAGTTGTTTTGAACATTTGTTTGAAAAGTGTAAGTGTGAAAATATTTGTTTTGAGCAAGTACCTACTAGCATCTACCTACTCGAAAAAAGATCGTTTCTATTCTTGTTTCCTTTAGACAGCGCTATCCTACTATTGAGAAATAGGTAGCACCGTCGTTGGAATTTATAAGGGTCAATTCGAAAGGGACGTACGGTCACTAAAGAAATATT
The DNA here is from genome assembly GCA_948472305.1 of Vicia faba. Lineage (NCBI taxonomy): Eukaryota > Viridiplantae > Streptophyta > Magnoliopsida > Fabales > Fabaceae > Vicia > Vicia faba. The sequence continues at coordinate 568,836,437 of OX451737.1, forward strand.
AGGACACCTTAGTAGTAACCCTAGAGTCTTAAGATCTTTTCGAGGCAACATTTCCGAGGCAACATTTGAACGGGATAATTTGATCTCTTTAGACGGGAGGGAAACCACTAAGATCTCTATGCTTAATAACCATTTACCGAAGGCAACCGAAGTGAGAGTATACCCTAAGAGTGAATATGTGCGAGTGATTTATCTTCAGTTTATTATCTTTGCACATTAGGGTTTTCTAACCATTTTAATTTTGTCATGCATTCTTGCCATACAATCCTATTAGCATTCATCTAACAGTTAATAATTGCAGAAATTTAAAAGTGCCAAAATATAAAACCTATCTATTACAAGGCTTCGGGGAGGGGGATTAATTACATAACCAAAAATCAGGAAACAACGATAAGTAAAAACCCTAGTTAAAACTATTACATCCTCAAAACAGTTACAAAATTAATAAAAGAATTAAATATGCGCGGTAAGTTAAATGCAAGGCGATTAGGGTTTTGACCCTTTGACTAATCCTACTTGCGATTGATTAAAGAAAAAAATGTTTTTTTTGCCATGTTTTGTTATTTGAGAAAATAATGGAGAATTAAATTAAAAGAAAATCCTAAGTTCTAATTTATATTAATTTTTGAAAATAAATAAATTAATTCTAAACAACCTATTTTTGTATTTTTTTTTTAGTTTTATTTGAGAAAAAAGAGAAAAATTAAATCAAGAGTTAACCTAATTTTATAATTTTATTTTAATTTTGAAAAACAACTTAAAGTTAACCTAATTTAAATATTAATCTAATTAATTAACAAAAATTAAATTTAATAAGAAAACAACTAAATCTAAATATTTATGACTTTTATTTTTATTTTTTATGATTTAATTAAAACTGATTTTAAAAAAATAAAATAATTAAAGAATTAAGAATAAAGCAAAATAAAATAATAAGAAGAGGAAAAAAATTGAGAAATGGGCCTGTGTTGTTAGGAATATTGGGGGGTGCAGAACTGAAATCCCGTTCCCATTAAGCCTCCAGGTCTGGTCAGCGCTGGATCTGGTGCATCGTTGACTTTGAGGAATACCATGGAACTTCATTCCTGGCATGTTGGATCTGACTAGCTGGGCATCCAGTGGCCAGGCGTTGAGGGTGTATGGAAGGCGTGTGAGGATGTATTGCATTTGATTCGCCTGAAATAATCAAGAAAATAATAAAATGCACACGCCTAGGATCGAACCCAGGACATGTGCATCAAAGGAATTATTTCCAACCATCTGCGCCAGATTGTTAACTTGTAAGCATAATAAACAAATAAAACCAAAAGCCAAGTCAAATATTCTGCCAACCAAAACACGCGAAATTTGAATGGACTAATCACGCTTTGACACACATCATCTTCTTCCTTTCTCCGTCGTTTTAGACAAAGGGACTTTTACCTACAGACATCCACTGTAGGTATAACCCTGCATATTTCAAAAATGCTATACACTCAAGATAAATGAAAGGTAATGGTACCAATCAACTCATCTCATCCTCACGAGCATCATGGTACCTGATTCAAATCCCAATTGTTACTGTACAAAAAGACCCTAAAAATAACACAAAAACCCTAACAATGGAAACATCATGTACAAGCTTCAAAAACGAAATTAAATAATACAGTTAGCTTGCAAACATGATGATAATCACAAATATGACAATTAAAATTGCTAATGATGCAAGAATTGGGATAATCGATTCTGGAAAAAAATGCAAACCGTGTGAGTTACAATTGGTGTTTCTGGGTGCTTCAAGCCTTGCAACTGATCCAATTGGCTTCTGGGAAGGTCCAAGAATCGATTAGCAGCGTTGGAATGGTCTGAATTGATCTCTAGATGAAAAAATGATCCAACACTTTTTGTCACTTTTTTGAGTTTTGTTCTATGCCTCTCACGACCTCTAACCTCTTTTTTTTTGATTTGGAATTGTTCATTATATAACCTAGAGTGAATTAGGTTAACAAACTTGGACTAAATCTTTGCATTTATCCAAGATTTGATTTGATTTGAAAGCTATATGATATGTTGCTATTTTGAGCCAAATCATGCCTTTCTTGTGCCAATTGACCTTAATTCAATTTCATCTTGTTAACTCAACATATCTTGATTGCTAATCTGTCAAAAAAACAAATCAAATCATATCTTTGTGAATTTTCATCATTTATTTGATTTAATTCACTTTTTAATTAATGAAGAATCAAAATAAATTGAAAAATGAAGCACATAATGGGTGAGTGAGCATTTGAGTCGTGTACCACATTATAATTGAGGTGCAACCATAAAAATTTGGGCCCATTTAGCAAAAAAATGCAAATTTGAGCACATTTGACTTTTGGCAATTTTGCAAAAATGGTCAACTTGGCCAATGTATAACTCTCTCTATTTTGACCCTAGAGAGGTGTTCTTGGACTTTTTAGAAATATTAGGATTTCCTATAAACAACCCTTTTGGTCTCATCTCAATTGAGTCTTCCATGTTCATGTATGAAGCTTTGATCCAAAAGGTGTTTTTGTTGACTTTTCAAAAGGACCTATAATGTCAAAATTCATATCTTTTTGTGAGTGCATATTCTGGACTTTGGAGATGAAGATGAATTGTAGGGAATTGGATCCTATTCAAAATTATCTTTGGATGGGTCATTTCTGATAAAGTATGAGAAAGTTATGCTTGGTCAAAGTTTAGTTGACTTTTCCTATAAAACCCTAATTTAGCAACTTTTGGGGTTTTGATGAATTGTGAGCAATCCTTGAAGAATCATGATCAACCCTTGATCAAATGATATATAATACTTCAAAATGAGGATGTTGGCCAAAAATCTTGAAGTTTGACTGTATGTGGGCCACAATTGACTTTTGACCTAATATAGTTGATTTTCAGGCATTTGAGCAATTGACTGAGCAAACTTCTCCTGCAAGGCTTGAAACTTGACATATATGATCTTGAGAACATATTAGGGCAATTGTGAGCATTTGAGTCCTTTGTGGTTCACATATCTTGATGAAGATGGAAACCCTAATTTGAGGTATACTGCCTTATGAGAGAGTTTGTCTGGTCAATTATTGAACTTCATTGAGCAATTTAGGGACCTCACTTGCCATGTGTTGAGAAATATGGGAGGGAAAATTTTGGGGTACAACAGCTGCCCCTGTTCAATTTTCTTAAACCTGAAGATGTAGATTGGCTCGTCTGCCTTACGTGATATGAGGGTGGAAGATGATTGAACACTAGAGTGCCCAAAAATTTGCACTCGCATGAAGTAGTACTGATGGGAGATAGCGGGAATGGGCTTACGGATGCCATTTGGAAGTTGAGGATTGAAGATTGTCGGAGATGGGCTTAAAGATGCCATCCGAAGAGGTTTCGATTGCATAAGAGATTCCTTTGTGATAACCTGTACACTTGTTGTTGAGGAGGACTTCGCTGGGGAATGTTGGTCTATGTCTTGGGAGAAATAGAGTTTTAGGAGCTTCAGTTGTCCGTTACTCTACTGGGGAATAACTCCAGTTTGGGGAAGCAGAAGTGAACTTTTTGTTTGGTCGGGGTATATTCTGCACCGCGAATTACAGGAGAGATGCGAAATCAATCGTGTTTGATCGGGTCCCGGTCTTACACTGTTGTGGACTGCTGTCTGAGGATAAGAGAGGAAGAACCCGTATAGTAAGGTTATGAGAAGGAACCTGAATATTAGGGTTACTTCGAGATGAAATACTGGATAGTAGGGTTGTGAGAAGGAACCTGGATAGTAGGGTTACTTCGAGATGAAAGCTTGGATAGTAGGGCTTGGGAAGGAACCTGGATAGTAGGGTTACTTCAAGATGAAAGCCTGGATAGTAGGGCTGTGAGAAGGAACTTGGATATTAGGGTTACTTCGAGATGAAATCCTAGATAATAGGGTTGTGAGAAGGAACATGGATAGTAGGGTTACTTCGAGATGAAATCCTGGATAGTAGGGCTTGAGAAGGAACCTGGGTAGTAGGGTTACTTCGACATGAAAGCCTGGATAGTAGGGCTATGAGAAGGAACCTTGATAGTAGGGTTACTTCGAGATGAAAGCCTGGATAGTAGGGCTGTGAGCAGGAACCTGGATAGTATGGTTACTTCGAGACGAAAGCCTAGATAGTATGACTTGGGAAGGAACCTGGATAGTAGGGTTACTTCAAGGTGAAAGCCTAGATAGTAGGTGTGATGCAGTGGGAGAACTAACTTGAGGTTTTGCGTTTGTGTTCGCAAATGTTTCAGTTTAGCAAGAGTCGCCATCGACTTTTTATTTTATCCAAAGGAAAGGTCAAAAAGTACAGGAAAGACCTTTGAGATGTTTTCTTGGGTTCGGGGGGTAGATTATGAAAAGGGAAGGTGCAAGCACCCTTTTCATCCATGGTTATCCATGGGCTCTTAGTTACTTGTTTAGATCACTTGCTTTGCTTTTCCAATTGTTTGAAATGGTGCTTTGTGTGTGGTTTTGAAAATGTTTTTGAAAAGAGGCCATCGTTGTGGCAACCTTTGTAATGATTCTTGTTTGAATGTATACAAAGGTGTATTGTCTTTTGAAAAGATATTTCAATGTTTGAAAGTTTGTTTTGGGAAATGTTTTGAAATTGTGTGTTTGAAAATAGCAAGGATGTTTTTTCAAGTTTTGATCAAGTAACTAAGAGTTGTCTATCCTATCTACTCAAAGATCTTTCCTACACATTTTTAACCCTTTTGACAGTGTTGTTTTACCATTGCATTTGGTAAACAACCTTGTATTTGGATGTTAAACGGGACATGGGTGGGTCATCGTATGGACCATGATAGCAATTGTGCTAAGTATCTTTAGCAAATTTTTGAGGGACTAGATCATTTTGTATAGGCAACCAAGATAGCGTCATCGAGGGACTATGATCTTTTGTTTTGTTTATGTTTTGCCAAGATACTCAACATGCATAACATGGCCATTTTCAAGGCAACAAGTGGATGAAACCCTAGGGGTGTATTTGTGCATTGTGTTGTCAATTTACATGCTTTTTGTCTTTGTATTAGTCAAGCTATTTGTTTTTTATTTTGGACATTTGCATACAAACCATAATCTCTAACATGGCATATTTGAAAGCATAAAGTGCGCAAAATAAACCTAAGCTATTACAACATTGATATGGGGAGAGGGATACAATTTTTGAATGGGGAAGTATTTGCAAGAAAATAAAACCCTAATATTTACTATTACATCCAAATTGAATAAATGGTACAAATAAATAAATAGGCAAGTATTTAAATGGTCAATTCAATAAATATGCAAAATATTATGAATATGCAAAAAAATGTTTTTTGTTTATTTTTATGTAAGTAAAAATAAAATATTTAATGTATTAAAAAAATAGAAATAAAAGATTATTTTTTTATTAAGAGTAAAAACCCTAATTTTCTTTAAGAAAGTATATATATTAATTATATTATTTATGTATAATAAAATAATAAAAATAATGAAATATGTACAAATATAAAAAAAAAAATGAAAATATATTAGAAAAATATTATTTAAGTATGTAAATAATAATAATAAAAATATAATATTTTTTATGTATTATTTTCAAGTTTTTTTATTAAAGAAAATAAAAGTATATACTAATTAATAATTATTTTTATGTCTAAAAAAATAATAAAAAAATAATAAAAAAATAAAAAAATAAAAAGTGAAAATTTATAAAAACGTTTTTGATATTTTTTATGTTTAGAAAATATAAAATAAAATCAGAGATGAAAAATAAATACAAAAATACAAAAATATAAAGAAATGGGCCAGGGGGTACAATCAGTAAAGAGGGGGTGTCAAAAACAAAGCCAGAACCAAGCCCAACCCACTGAACTTCATCTTCAACCTTTGTCAAACAAAAACACGCGCGCCTGATTCAAATATGGAAAACCTGCATACGTGCTCTAATGCAAAAACTCTTAACACCAAAGTTATAGCATTTTTCAAGACAATTTCAACCATATAAAGAACTTAATCTAACTCTCAAAGACCAGAGAGAATTTCTCTGGCCCTAATTTCTAACCTAACTTTTTCAGGAAGTTCATGAATCAAATTCTCTTAACACGATTAACTTAAATGAAAACTGAGCATATGTACAACTTCAGGGCTATGAGTACTACATTTTTTATTCACAAACCTAAGCCTAATGATTCCTAAATAGAGAGATAAAAAGTTGACAAATACCTGTTTCAGATGAACTCGTGTATGGCAATGTGGAGCTTTTCAGTGAGGCCTGAGATGCTTGGGAGCTTGCTTGAACTTCCTCTGACCTTCCCCAATGCCTAGTTTGCTTTGGATTTGATTGAACAAGCTTGTAGAACTCAACCTGCACAAGCTGAAAACAGAAATGGTGAAGCTTGCAAATGGAGTTACATTTAGTGGCCAATGGTTGGGATAGCTTGGATAGGTTATATGGAATGTATTGGAACAAGTTTGGGGAAAAACGCACGAGTAACTTGTGAGATGGAAGTGAAACTGCAGGGAGTGCCCTGTTTTGCAAGTTTTTTGGTGCTTTGATGTTCAAGAGTGTCTGAGGGATGAATGGCTCATGTTTCTGGCTCAAAGAAATGTGCAAAACTTGTCTCAAATGCTTTCAAGGGTTGGTTATATCAGATATGCCAGTTGTGGCCTTTTGGCAAGTTTCTTGTATTTTAAGCAAAAGTAACAAGTGGTACAAGACAGACCTGTACAGGCTATCTACCAGCTTGCACTTTATGATCTTTGCCCCCTCAGTTTGTGGATATTGTTTGCTGTACAATATTTTGTTCAAGGCTCAAGAATGCAATTTGACATAAAGCAAATTTGACAAAAATGGCAATGTTGCCTTTTTGCTATTTTTGGATTAATCTCTTGTATAATCCTCCCATGATCAGAACAAAGCCTCAAACCAATGTATTTGCATTTAATTATTGAGTATGAAAGGGTTTAGGGACCTGTAATCAAGTAAAAATGAAGCTGGACAGAAGTTGCAACTTGTATCAACACGAAAATGCCATGGATGAAAAATGAGTTTTTTCCAAATTCAAACCTTCGATTCTCCCTAACCATAAATGATTTTGGAGAGTTCTTAGACATTTTGGAAAACTTGTAACATGCTATACAATCCATCTTTGAAATGCATTTTGAGATTCCAAGTGGAACTTGGTGAAAAATTGCCATGAAGATAGGTCAAAATCCTGCCTAAACTAGGGCAAAATTTCACTAAGTTAAAAGTTTCATGGACCCTTGTTCCAAAAATAATAACTTGAGATCCAAGCTTCTTTTGGGAAAACTTTGTGAATAAAAGTTGTAGATTTTGTGGAGGAATACAACTTTCATGTTGGAAGTTTTGTTTGAATCCAATTGCATCATGGTGAACATGTTGGGCAAAGTTGGGAAAAAATAAAAAAATTTCATAACTTAGAAAAATTCTGAGTTATGAAATTTTTTAATTTTAAACCCTAATTTGAAAAATTAGATTTCTTGATGAACAAGTTCCATGTTTTGACTCATCCTGATGAAAAATGACCCTTGGCACTTGATTTTGACCAAAAAGTCAAAGTTTGACTTTTCAGTGTACAGTCAAACTTTGATCAGTTGACTGAAAAATTCATCTGTCAATCCAATGCATTTGAGATCTTTTGAACCTTTTGAATAGGTTAAGATGATGCCATTGGGTCCCTGAATCCATACTTGAACCTAATTTTCCATTGGCTAGGTGAAAAATTAGAAATTGCCCTTGTGCAGTCAAAACCCTAAAAATGATCATTTTGCCCTTTTGATGATCTGATCAAATTTCTTAAGGAGTTGTGGTCCAAACTTGATCAAATGGTTCATATGAGCCTATAGTGTTGATGTGGATAAAAAATTGTGAGGTTTGACTGTAAATTGGCCACAGTTGACTTTTTCCCTAATACAACTGATTTCTAGGTCAACTGTCCAATTGACTGGGCAAAAATTTGATTCAAGGCTTGAAACTTGGTAGAGGCAATCTTATAGGTCTAATATGAAGTATGAAAGTCAATTTGAGAATTGAAAGTCCAAAAATCCCTGTGCAAACTCAAACCCTAATTTAGGTCATCAGTGCAAGGAGATGTCTTGAGCATAGCAAAACCATAATCCTGTCTGGAGTTCAAAGAGTCTTGTGAGGGGAAATCTTGATAAAATGATAGGGAAAACTTTGGGGTACAACAGCTGTCCCTGTTCAATCTTCTTGAACCTGAATAGTTAGATTGGCGAGTTTGCCTTTCGTGACTCGAAGGTAAAAGATGATTGGACACTAGAGTGCCCGTATATTTGCACTCGTCAAAATGTAGCTGAGGGAATGGGCTTAAAGATGCCATTTGGAGATGGTAGAATCTTGCTGGAGATGGGCTTAAAGATGCCATCCAAGACTTTTTTTGTTGAAAATCAGGAGAATGAACACCATATTGGTATCCGTATTTGGAACATATCTGAGTTGTATCTGGAGATTAGATTCGTATGAGCAAAGGAATAGCGTCCGTGTCTAGAGCGTATCCGAGCTGTAACTGTATTTGACTCTTGAATGAATATCAGAATGACTGCCGTGTCTGGAGTGTATCTGTATTGTATCTGAACTCTGAATGGGCGACAGAAAAACATCCGTGTATGGAGTATCTCTGGGCTGGGGATAAATTCCGAATAAGTGATAGAATGGCAACCGTGTCTGATGCGTATCTGGACTGTATCTGAAATTGAGACCTGTATGAGTAGCAGAATAACTTCCGTGTCTGGAGTGTATATGAACTGTAATTGGGATCTGAATAAGTGACAAAATGACTTCCGTGTCTGGAGTGTATCTGAACTTGAAGTGGATAGTCGAATCTGAATGAGAAATAGAATGGCTTCCGTGTCTAGAGCGTATCTAGTCTGTATCTGATTGCTGAATTCTGAATGAGTAATAGAATGACTGCCGCATCTGGGGTGTATCCGTACTGTATCTGAAATCTTTGAACATTTGTTAAAGGTAGCTTTTAATCTTATCCTGAAAAGGGTAAAATGTTAGCTAAAACACAGAGTTATGTTGCATGACATGTATGATGCAATAAAATGTGCTTTATCAATGTTTATGATATATGAATGTAATGGATGCGCATGTAAGCTAATTAGCTGTCTTGCTGAGAAAAATAAATCCTTGATAGTTGGAGATAATAAAATCTTTGTCTGCTGCCGGGGAAAGTAAATCCTTGACTGTTGTTGGAGATTCAAAATCTTTGATTGTTGAGAATGAGAAATCCTTGGACCACTGTTGGGGATAAAAAATCCTTGGTGACCTATGGGGATTAACAAGAATTTTAATAACTTCTGTGGGGATGTGAGAATCCTTCATAACTTTCTTGGGGAATAAGGAAAACTCTGACGATCTCTACTGGGGAATTGAAACCTTGGAGGCTTCCACTGGAGAAATGAGACCGAGAATCTTTGATCTGCTGGGAAATAACTTTGTGGGGAGAATGCTCATTCTGTTGAACAGTTCTCAAGGGCTTGGGTTGTATGCCAATCTATTGAGGAATTGTCTGAAGCTGTCGTCTGGTTCTTGAGATGACTTATAGGGGAATCTTCTGATTTAGCCAAATCTATGGGGAATTGGAGGAATCTTGATGGTCTTCCACCGGGGTTTAAAGGGTTGAAGTTTTGGACTCCGTTGGGGAAGAAAGTTTTATCTTCACTGAGGGTTTGCAGTTCAAAGTTTTCTGGCTCCGCTGGGGATCGGGAGTTTGGAAACTTAGTTCTGATGGGGATTTTGAAATTTAACTCCACTGGGGATATGTATTTCAAGGCTATAGCTCGGCTGAGGATTTCTCCTGGAATAGCCCAAAGACGTTTTCCCATACTTTCAATCTATCAGTAATTATTCTTTCTCATTTCGTTTTATTTGTAAGCAGTGATTATATTCAAATGCATATGCTCATTTAATAAATCATTGGACGTTTTCTAATAAAACACAAGTGTAAAGAAAAATAAATGGCAAATAGTTTTCTGCACTTTGAAGTATCTTTGTATTAACTTTGTGTAAGTATTTTGTACAAAGGAGACAGACATCCTAGTAAGAGAATGTTGTCATGAAATTGAGAAAAAATTATACAAAGAAAGATGGCTATGTGTAATTGTTGTACCCCAAAATTTGCCCTCCCATAATTCTTCAAGAAAATGCCAAGTCAAGCTTCAAAGTTCCCCAAGGGTTGCACAGTGCAAGAGCCTCCTATACAGTCAAAATTAGGGTTTGTGTTCTGATCAAGAGAATGAAGTTTCCAAAGGTCCAATCAAGTCTCATATGCATACAAATATGGTCAAGTATCCTCATATCAAGTTTCAAGACATTCAGCACAAAATTGCACAGTCAAAAAACCTAATTGCACTACAGTCAACTGTAGGGGCAAAATGGTCATTTGGCAGTCAAAAGTTCAAATTTTTGGTCAACATATCATTTTGAAGCCACAAACATCATTTGATCAATGCTTGATCATGATTCTCAAAATTTGGCTCAGAAATCATCAAGATGCAAAAGTTTCCTTATTTGGACAGTTGAAAAAGTCAACTGAAATTGACCAGAGCATAACTTTCACATGGATTATCAGAAAAATTCCATCCAAAGATCATTTTGAAGAGAAAGACATTTCCTACAACTCATCTTCATACTTCAAGTCCAAGAAATGCTCTCACAAAAAGTTATCAATTTCAACATTATAGGTCATTTTCAAAAGTCAACAAAAAGGGACTTTAAGTCAAAGGCCATAACTTGAGATTGGTAAATCAAAATGACATGGGACCAAAGACATTGGTTAGAGGACTCAAAGACCTTTCCAAAATGTCCAAGAACATGAGAAAAGCTTAAACATTGAGCAAGTTATGCCTTGTGGAAGTTGGGAAATTTTTGGATATTTTGAAAAGTCAACATTGATTCAAATGACCTAAAATTGCTAATGGGCCCATTTTTCTTCCATAATTCATCATCCATGACATGTGCACGACCACTTGGCACAAAGGGAAGTATTTCTTCATTTTTTATTTATTTATTTGAATTTTTATTTATAATAATTCATTTAAATCAAATTAAATGTATGAAAAATACTTAACCTAAAGTTTTAAATCTTTTTGTGCATGTTTTACTCTCAAGATTTCGTGCATGTACCAATATGGAAAGATTTGGATTGATTGGCATGATTGAGAACAAAAAGCACATGGAAAAAGATTGGAAAAATCTTAGAAAATCAAATTTCCAAAATCATGAATGTAAGAGATTTGGAATGGTTTCTTTGACCTAATCTGTTCAATACATAAGCCTAAACACAACCCTAATGCATAGACACACTGAGCTGCGCCCAAAAGCCATTATCAAACTTGGAAAATTTTGTCTAAAACTCAATTCTGAAAACATCTTTGCAGGTGGATTCAAGGCACGATTTCCATCTCATTAGCTTCCTCAAGCATCACTGAACATTTTCCAATCACAAACATCCATCAAAACTCAAAGAATCGTTGTATAGAAGCTAACCATTCTCACTTTTTTTTCATTATCGTGTTTTGCATTCTATGCACTTTCATGACGTTTTGTTCATATATTCGTGATCAGTGAAGTATTTGCAAGCTAACCATATGCTTTAATTATATTTTTATGCTGTGTACACAATTATGCCATAGTTGTTTTCTAGGGTTTACAGGATTTGAAATTGGGGGTTTTTGAATGAGGAAAAATTAGAACCCTTGAGTACCACCATTGGCATGAGCACGTCTGGACGAAGAAGAAGCCACTATCGCGCCTAATTTATGGACCCCCTAGGGCTAGTCGCTATTTTCCCAAAGTTGGCCTAAGAGAACACGTCCAAAACCGTTGCCTATGTTTCTCTTATTTCAGAAAAATAAAACACGCGAAGAAGACGACCTCGTGGCGAATGGTGATAGGCTGATTCAAATTTCCGCGCGCAGACCCACTAACATTCTTGTTTTTATTTATTATATTTGTTTGTTTATTATATATTAACATGCGTTGAGTGGCTCAGATGGCAAGCGAAGTCATTGGCAAAGCACATGACCTGGGTTCGAGCCCCAGGTCTTCAAAATTCTCAAAATTATTTTTCAATTGATCTTCACATGTAGTGCCCAGGTTGAAGCGCACCATACACCTTCTCCATCAAGCGTACACGCGTCCAGCTTCATCAGATCAAAGGCCCTGGATTGGGGAGCACCGTACACCCTTGTCAACGCGTGTACACGCGTCCTGAAAAGTCAAAGAGGCCATCAATTTAAGTGGGCCTGGATTGCTGTCCAATACCTCCTAATTTGGGATCTGAACCCCCTTTGGTTTGCAATTCTTCCTATTTTCTTTATTATTTTTATTTTCTATTTTTCTTCTTTTAATTATTGTTTTAGTAATTAATTAATTCTTTTCACAAAAATACAAAAAAAAACACATAAAATTCAGAAAAAGAGAAAAAAACAATAAATAATTTTTATTTTAATATTTTTATAAATAACTTTGCATGTAAATAAAATTAGTTTTAAATTAGGTGTTAATTTTAATTCTTTTCATAATAAAATCTAAAAAACATAGAATTAGGTTTGATTAAATTTTATCCCTTTTTATTTTTCTTTTATAATAATTAGAATAACTAAATATTTATTTTCATAAATTAAATTACATGTAAAAATTAGGTTTAAAATTAGGTTAGAATTCAATATTTTTCTTAATAAATTAAAATAAAATAGAATTAGGGTTAGCGTTTAACTTCAATTACTTTTTTCTATTAAATCTTAAAATACTAAAAATACAAAAAAAACAAGTTCTTTCTTTTTTTTAATTAATTAACTCCCTCATTAATTTAATTTTGCAAAAGGGTCCAACGCCCTCGTTTCGATTTAATTTCGCATATTATTTTATTCCGTTTAAATATTCATGTATCTCTCCCAAAGCCTTGTAAATAATTACTCGCATTTTTAATTCTTTTACTTTCTTTATTTTTCTGTCAAATCGGGTCCTGGTTAATTTTGGCGATGTGGACCCGCGCCGTTTGTAATAGCTTAGAATTTACTTTTCCGCGTCTTCTTAAATTATTAAATAATGGCATGAAAGACTGTATGGACCAAAATAAAAACAAGCGTAGAACACCAATAACATGACAAGACAAATTATCTGAAAACGACACACAAATCGCACACACCACCCCTAGGGTACGCCTCACTGTTGCCTTGCCTCGAAAGGTGATCGTCGAGTAGAGGATGTCTTAGTAAGTCCTCATGATCCAGGAACCTGGCATGAGGGTAGCTTCTAAGGTGTCTTCCTATTGCTCTGGTGATCACCATGTCCCGAACCTCGAATTGACCCGAACACCTCCAACAGTGGTGCTACCTACCTCTCAATGGTGGGATGGCACTACTTTAAGGACATTTACACAGACGAATTCCTTAGGGTAGGTAGACGACTCTAGATACTTGCTCTAATTTCAAAAACAAACCAAAAATACTTTTCACACCGACACCTTTTCAAAAAGCTTTCGAAAGCAACTTTTCAAACACTCTTGAGGACCGATACAAGAGTCGAACTGAAATTTTCAAAGAAACTTTTTAAAACCCACAGTTGAAAAGCAAACAAACCATTTTTGAAAACACAATGAGCAAGTATCTAAGAGCCCATGGATAACCATGGATAGAAAGGGTGCTAACACCTTCCCTTTCTATAATCTACCTCCCGAACCGAGAGCAATCTCTATAAGGAATTTTTCTGTGCTTTTGTCCTTTCCATTTGGAGAAAATAAAAGACGGTGGCGACTCTTGCTTCCGCGACATTTCACGAACCAGCGTTAAACAGTCAGTTCCAGATCCACCGATCACAGTAATAATTCCATAGGGTTCCCATTCTGCTATAGCCTTCGTAACTCTGGGTATCTTGTCCATTCGTTGCTTCGTCCGCAGATGATTGGATTGATCAGAAGCTTGGAGCTTGTCCGTGAAGAGATTGTCCTTAAAGTGATCCGACGAGACATAATCATACGCTTTAATTCCCTAACTTTTGCCTGGATCTCCCTTTCGGGTTTTCGATCCACCGGGAAACCCTTTTTTGCCCAAGTCGCCCTTTCAGGTTTTCAACTTCCCGGGTGTACAAATTTCTTTATTTATCCCTAATTTTTGCCTGAACCGCCCTTTCGGGTTTTCGATTCACCGGGATGCCCATTTTTGCCCAAGTCGCCCTTTCGTGTTTTCAACTTGCCGGGTCGTTTATGCGTAGTATATTTTGACTATGTCTGCGTTTGCAGGGTGCGGTAGGTCATCACCGTCCATGGTGGTCAGGATCATTGCCCCACCAGAAAAGATGTTTTTGATCACAAATGGTCCTTCATAAGTAGGAGTCCATTTTCCCCTGGGATCACCTTGTGGCAAGATGATCCGCTTGATTACAAGGTCCCCGACTTGATATATTTGTCTCTTGACTTTCTTGTTGAAGGCCTTGATCATACGTTTTTTATATGCCTGACCATGGCAAACAACAGTAAGTTTCTTTTCGTCAATCAACTAAGTTGATCAAGGCGGGTCTGAATCCAATTGTCTTCACTCAAACCAGCATCTTTCATGATTCTCAAGGAGGGAATCTGAACCTCGATAGGTAAAATAGCGTCCATGCCATATACCAAAGAAAAGGGTGTTGCCCTAGTTGAAGTGCGTGTCATGGTATGGTACTCGTGCAGAGAAAACAGTAATATCTCATGCCAGTCCTTGTAGGTGACTGTCATCTTTTGAATGATCTTCTTGATATTTTTGTTCGCAGCTTCGACATCACCGTTCATCTTAGGCCGATAGGGAGATGAATTGTGATGTTGAATCTTGAACTGCTCGCACACAGCGGTGATCATAGTATTGTTCAAATTTGTACCGTTGTCAGTAATGATCCTGTCGGGGATACCATACCAGCATATGAGGTTCTGCTTGATGAAGCAGGCAACCACATTCTTTGTAACGGAGGCGAAGGAAGCTGCTTCAACCCACTTGGTAAAGTAATCAATGGCCACCAGGATGAAACGGTGTCCATTGGATGCTGTAGGCTTGATCTCTCCAATCATGTAGATTCCCCACATCGCGAATGGCCAAGGAGCTGTTAGGAAATTGAGAGGAACTGGAGGAATATGTACCTTGTCAGCATAGATTTGGCATTTGTGACAAGCACGGGAATGTTGACGACAATCAGCTTCCATGGTAGACCAGTAGTAGCCTGCCCTTAGAATCTTCTTAGCCATCGTATGACCGCTTGAGTGGATGCCAAAGGTGCCATTATGTAGTTCAGCCATGATCTGCTCAGCTTCAACCTTGTCCATACAACGAAGTAGGACACAATCAAGATTTCTCTTGTATAGGATACCATTGCTCAGAAAGAACTTGGCCGCGAACCTTCTTAAGAACTTTTTGTCGTTGACTGAAGCTCCTTCAGGATATTCTTGTGCTTCGAGATACCTTTTGACGTCATGAAACTACGGTCGGTCCATTACTTCTTCGGTATTAATCTCGTGACAATGTGAAGGTTCGTCCATTCGTTCAATGGTGATTTGAGGTGCCTCGTTATCCCAGTTAAGTTTAAACATGGAGGACATTGTAGCTAGCGCATATGCTAGCTGATTCTCTTCTCGCGGGAAGTGCTCGAAGGTAATCTGCTCGAAGTGTGGTAACAATGTCAGGACATGTTCTTTGTAAGGGATGAGGTTTGGATGTTTAGTATCCCACTCTCCTTTGATTTGACTGATAACCAAAGCTGAGTCCCCAAATACAATCAAAGATTTGATTCCCAAGTCAATAGCGGCCTTGAGACCAAAGATGCAAGCTTCATACTCGGCCATGTTGTTGGTGCAGCTGAAGCAGATTCTAGCGGTGAAAGGTGTATGGAAACCTTTTGGAGAGATAAGCACCGCGCCGATACCGTTTCCAAGTGCGTTGGAGGCCCCATCAAAGTACAAAGTCCATCGGGATCCTTGTTCAGGTCCGTCATACGGTCTGTTTTCTTCAATGTTGCTCAAAGTCATGATATCCTCGTCGGGGAAGTCGAACCTCATGGGTTGGTAATCTTCGACAGCTTGATGAGCTAGATGGTCAGCTAGTACACTCCCTTTTATAGCTTTTTGGGTTGTGTACTGGATATCATACTCAGTCAGGATCATTTACGATCTAGCGATTCTTCCAGCTAAAGCAGGCTTTTCGAAGATGTACTTGATCAGATCCATTTTATAAATCAGCAAAGTGGTATGTGTCAACATATACTGCCTCAGCCGGCGAGCAGCCCATACCAAAGCGCAACAAGTTTTCTCGAGCAGTGAGTAGCGATTCTCACAGTCGGTAAACTTTTTGCTAAGGTAATAAATGGCGTGCTCTTTTCGGCCAGACTCGTCATGTTGGCCCAGTACGCACCACATTCAATTCTCCAAAACAGTCAAATACATGATTAAAGGCCTTCCTTCGACGGGTGGCATCAAGATAGGAGGTTCCAGCAAATACTCCTTGGTCTTATCGAAAGTCACTTGACAGTCATCATTCTATTTAACCACCTGATCTTTCTTCAACAACTTGAAGATTGGTTCACAGGTAGATGTTAGGTGAGAGATGAACCTTGCAATGTAGTTTAGGCGTCCCAAGAAACCTCTGACCTCTTTTTCAGTGCGAGGGGCAGGTATTTCTTGTATAGCTTTGACTTTGGTAGGATCAACCTCGATGCCTTTGTTGCTGACGATGAATCCCAAAAGTTTACCGGACCTGACTCCGAAAGTTCACTTGTTAGGGTTCAGTCTGAGCTTGTATTCCTTCAATCTGACAAACAGCTTTTGCAGATGGTCGAGGTGTTCTTCTTCTGTCTGTGAACGGGCTATCATGTCGTCTACGTAGACTTCAATCTCATGATGTATCATGTCATGAAACAAAGCTACCATGGCTCGCTGATAGGTTGCCCTGGCATTCTTCAGTTCGAATGGCATCACTTTATAGCAGAAGGTACCCCACTGCGTAACAAAAGTAGTGTTCTCCATGTCTTCGGGGGCCATTTTGATCTGGTTGTACCCTGAAAATCCATCCATGAAAGAGAATACCTTATGTTGAGCTGTATTGTCAACCAAGATGTCAATGTGCGGTAGTGGAAAGTCATCTTTAGGGCTAGCCCTGTTTAAATCTCTGTAATCCACGCACATTCTGACTTTTCCGTCCTTCTTAGGCACGGGCAAAATGTTAGCAACCCATTGCGGATAGGAAGTAACAGCAAGAAAGCCAACATTGAACTGCTTCATCACTTCAGCTTTGATCTTTTCGGACATGTCGGGCCTCATTCGGCAGACTTTTTGTTTGATTGGTGGACAGTCTTCTCTTGTAGGGAGACGGTGAACCACAATATCTGTATCCAGTCCCGGCATGTCTTCATAGGACCAGGTGAAGATTTTGACATATTCATTCAACAACTGAACTAAACGCTCTTTGACACTTGGTTCTAGGTTGGCACCCACTTTAACCTCTTTTCTGTCTTCGGCAGTACCCAAGTTGATAGTCTCTAACAGCTCCTCATGGGGCAGAATAACCCTTTCTTCCTGTTGCAAAAGTCTGGCCAACTCTCCAGGCACTTCACAGTCTTCATCACCTTCGTATTCGGCATGATTTACCAGATCTTCAGAGTCACTGAAGGCCATAGCAGAATTGTTACCCATGGAATCCGGAGTGGATGGGTACCTGCATTTTGTGAGTGTGGGTGTGTGTAAGGGATATCCACCTTTAAACAAATAAAAATGTAAAAATAAAGAAAATGAACACAAAAGTTTATATATGAAAACGTCCATGATTCATTAAAAATGGCATATGAAAATGAAGAATCAAAACCCTTACAAATGGACCTATATGCTCCGGGTAAGGCATAAGGCGAAAAGAGTGTACGAATTGTTTAATAATTATTACAGACCAAACAGGAAATGTTCAAAAGATAAATTACTGATTGATGAAAGTAATGGGAACGAAGTCTTTCACCTCCCAATTGTTCAGTCCTCCTTCAATAGTTGGAAAGATCTAGTCTTCAAAATTTCTTTCTTCTTCATCCTCCTCTAAAGCATGAACTCCATGATGAGTGATTTTCAATGGCGGTCCTCTAGCCCGGGAGCGATGCACAGCCTTTTGACTAGCAGCAGTGAAACCCAAGCCGAACTTATATGTCTTGTAAGGAAAATCTGGAAGTTGACCCCACACTGTGCTTCCTCCTTCCTTGATCACAGCCTCCGCATCTTTAAGGGATGACATCCGGGACACAGGTTTGGTAATGATGGGCACATAAGTCATTGTCTTGGCTACCTCCACTTCAGGAGAAACCTCTTCAAAGTGTTGAAAGGGGGTCTCAATGAATTCACCATCTAATTCAACATAGCGGAATGAATTCAGATGGCTTATCATATACTCCTCCTCGCCACGAACTGTCACAATTTCCCCCTGGACTGGGTACTTAAGCTTCTGATGCAGAGTGGACGTAACGACCCCAACATGATGAATCCATGGTCTTCCTAACAAGCAAGAGTAGGAGGGACGGATATCCATGACATAAAATATGGAGTGGAAAGTTTCGGTACCCACTTTAATTGGGATGTCCACCTCCCCGTGGACCATCCGCTTAGAACCATCAAAGGCTCTTACAATGATATTGCTAGGCCTTAAGGTCAATCCTTCACAGTCCAATCTGTCCAAAGCTTTCTTAGGCAAAACATTTAAAGACGACCCGGTATCAACCAAGACGTGTGCCAGAGTCATCCCTCTGCATTCCACCGAGACATGCAGGGCATTGTTATGCTTTCTCCCTTTAGATGTTAAGTCAGCGTTGGAGAAACCAAGACCGTTGTCGGTTGTAAGGCTAGCTATGCACTCTTGAAACTGATCTGCATAAGTTTCTTGAGGCACGTGGGCCGTCTTTAGAAATTTGATCAAGGCTTTGGCATGAGCTTCAGAGGAAAGTAATAGGGCCAGCATAGAGATTTTTGAAGGGGTTTACCCCAATTGTTCTACGACATCATAGTCGCTTTTCTTAATTATTTTTAAAATCTCCTCCATCTCATTTTGAGTGGTCTCAGGGATAACCAAAGGCTGATCCCTCGTCCTGACGGGCGCTTCTTGGATCCCCTTACCTTTATCAGCAGTAACAGCAGAGGGTACAACTTCGGGAGTAACAATTTCTTCAATCAATGGAGTTCGTACAGATGCGTTGACGGGCACTGGAATAACCTTAGGAGCACTTGAGGGTCCGAAGACTGCCCTTGGGGGAGCAATATCCGGAGAGAAGATTTTGCCACTCCGGGTGATCTTACTCGTCCCTGCAATAATTCCTACGTTAGGAGTCTCTTCATCGGAGCTTTCTTCAACTGATTCGATCTACTTAACACTGTGGTAGAAGATCTCTCCTCCATAATTCCAAGGTATTGTCTTGTTCGACTTGTATGGGATAGGCCCTGACATTGTTATCTTCAGAGGCACAAACTTTGGATCGAGTGTAATCTGAACAGGTCTTTTGGAGACCTTGGAAAGATTGTCGGAAATTGTGATTATAGCAACATCATTGATTTGAGTAACAGGAGTAACATGAGTTTTCTTGAAGAGGATTTCTTGAGTATCCATCAGGCGTTGGATGCCTGACTTTAATAGCGGACAGTCGGATTGCAAGGTCGAACAAAGGTAACAATCTTTTTCACAGCCCGGGAAAATCCCGGCTTTCAACAGAATTATCTTGATCATTGGCAACAGAGTCATTAAGTCATCAACTGCAGTAACATAAAGATCTTCTACAATAGCATGAACATTATGACCATGTTTTCGCATTGGAGCGGATATCACATTAGGTTTTTCAGGTGCGTCAAACTCCACCTCCTTGGCATCAATTAAATCCTGTATCTTATTTTTGAGGGCCCAACAGTTGTTGGTGTCATGCCCCACACTGTCCGAATGATAGGTACATTTTGCATTTGAATGGTAATAGGGAGAAGAGGTATTTGGGTTCTTCGGCGCCTCTTTCAAGTTTGTAAGGTTTAACTTTAACAGATGAGGGAGAACCTGAGCAGGTGTCATATTGATCCGGGTGAATTTCCGTGCAGGCCTTTCCACCCTGGTTTGGTTAGCTTTGGGTTGACTGCTTCGAGGTTGATCGGCTGCGGAGTTCTGAATCATCACAGCCCCCACCGCTGGTCGGTGCTCCATTCTTCCTTGATTTCTCTAGGAGTAAACAACTTAGACCTCTTTCTTAGCTGGAAAGGTCTTCTTGATAGCAGCGGAAGCAGATGCATCCTTCTGAATTTTACCGCTCTTAATGCCAGCTTCGACTCTTTCACCGGTCAGAATTAGTTCGGTGAACCCTGCAGATGAGTTCCCGATCAAGTGATTAAAGAATGGACCTGACAGGGTCCCCAAAAACATATCCATAAGCTCTCTCTCAGACAATGGTGGCTTCACCCTTCCATCCAAGTCCCGCCACTTTTGGGCATACTCCTTAAAGCCTTCATTAGAGACCATACCCATACTCTGTAATGAGTAGGTGCTAAATCTGCATTATATTGATATTGTCGGTAGAAAGCAGCAGCCAAATCCTCCCAGTTATGTACCTCAAATATCTCAAGCTGATAGAACCAGTCCAATTGCGTACCCGACAAACTATCTTGAAAAAAGTGGACCCACATATCCTTATCAGAAGAGCGAGGTTGGATTTTTATGACGTAAGACCGCAGATGCATCTTCAGACAAGACAAACCATCGTATTTAGCCAATGTAGGCACCTTGAATTTAGGGGGAATCACAATCCTAGCAACCAACCCTAGTTTTTCGAAATCCAGCCCAGGTACCCTTTGTACCTCCATGGCTGCCAGCCGATCTTCCAGATTCTTATACTTGTCGTTCGCAGGAGGGTATTGCTACTCAGAGTAATCTTTATCCTCTTCTTCTTCTTCTTCAGCCTCAGACTCGGAGGGCACATCAGCTCCCTTTCCTCTACCAACCCCTTCATCAGACGTCGAGGGGAAATCCAGGACTCTTCTAGCTTGGTTCTCAAATCTCCTTCCCATAGTGGCCACACCAACTCTTTCCTTTTTCTTTTTCTCCTTTTCTTTTTCCAGTAGACCTTTGAGCTCCTCCTGACCCTTTTCTAAGGTCATGAGTAGCTGTTGGAATTGTGAATTCTACGCCTGTAGATCTTTGACTGTCTGCTCTATATCCATCTTGCTG
This sequence comes from Vicia faba, assembly GCA_948472305.1. Classification (NCBI taxonomy): domain Eukaryota; kingdom Viridiplantae; phylum Streptophyta; class Magnoliopsida; order Fabales; family Fabaceae; genus Vicia; species Vicia faba. The sequence goes on from OX451737.1 coordinate 568,857,663, forward strand.
AAATAAACAGTAGAGAGATAAGGAAACCTGGTGTGGAGACCTGTTTATGCATATGATGAATGATATGTATTCATGTAATACATTCAAGGATTCAGAAATTCAAATTTGTTGTAAACAAAAAAGAACGCACGTCATATTAATAAGATATAATTTAGTACATAAGTGCCTCATGGGCAAAAATAATACAAAATTCTAATGTAAAAAGACACTGCGCATCCTTTTCGGTGCTATGTAGGTGTTGAGAGTCTGCTCTTCGTGGAGTCGACGAGTAAGTTCCAAAACCTTCTTCTCACTGGCGTAGAAGCTAGCTTCAAAAGTATTTTGTTCTTCCTTGAGCTGTATCCAACTCTTTTGCAAATCTTCCAATGATGTTGGCATGTCAGGATGTAGGAGGGTGTATGGAACCTCTCCTTCCATAACAGGCTCTTTGATCATAGGCAGAATGTAGGGGTAAGGTATCATAAGACTCTGGGCGCAGGTTCGTACCCACTTGAGATAAGGCTCAAAGGGGATGGAATTCTTGTGCCCAAGTGTCTTACTGTCCACTTTGTTGGGCATCCTCCAGGCTCGGATAAACCTTTGTCGAAGTCCTTAAGCATCGTTGTCGAAGTCAAAAACCAAGTCAGGAATCAGCATGTCATGAGGGCCATCCCTTCGGGCATACCCAAATTATCTCAGAGCCAAACAGGGGTTGTAGGTAATGCCTCCCCTAATGTCAAGTAGTGGGACATTAGGGAATTCCCCATAATGATCAATGATGATGACATTTTCTCTGGACCGAGAACACAAATGAACATCAGAATGTGTAAGAGTCATCAATCGTTGTGACCACCTCAAACCTTGTTCATTCTTCAAGACTGATTGGGGAAGGTGAGAAATAAACCACCTTGCTAGAAGAGGAGTACAACACATGAGAAAACCTCTTTTCCTCATTGTTCGTGTGTGAAATGAGTGGAGGATATCCCCAAGCAATGTAGGCACAAGATTCCGTGATATGAAAATTTTGACAGCATTCACATCTATAAGCTGATCAGGGTTTGGGAACAAGACCAACCCATAGATGAGAAGTGCTACAATCTCCTCAAAAGCTTGCAAATCTAGAGAATTCCAGCATTCTTGTGCCTTCTCAAACAGAAACTTTGCCAAGAAACCCTTGATACCACTTCTGGTTTCCCAATAACCTTTGATATCAGATGGTTGCAAGTGTAAGGCTTGAGCAACATCTTCAGGCTTTGGTTCTCTTTCCGTACCGTTGTAAGGTAGTTGATGGAGAATAGGAATCCTCAGGAGTTGAGAAAATTCCTCCAAAGTACGCACTAGTTGGTAATCAGGAAATGTAAAGCAATGGTGTAAGGGGTCAAAGAAATGGAAGAGAACTTTCACCATGTCTTCTTCAATGTTGGAGTTGACCAAGTTGAGAAGTCTACCATGTCTTTCACTGAAGGGAGAATTCTCTGGAATCTTGGAAGCAAGTTCCTTGAGTAGAGGAGGAATTCTCACAAGGTTGACCTGGATAGTTTTCCTGCGAAGTGATTCCATTACCTAAAAAACAAGAACAAAGATGAAGATCCAAACCCTTGAAATGGTTAGTGGATGCAAATGATGCTTTATGATGTTCATGATGTATGCACAAGTATATGTACAAGCAAGTCACACAAGTTCCAAGTTTCAGGCTTGCATGGGGTTTCATAGGTAAGTACTCTCTTGAAGTTAGTTGGCTCAACCTGTCCTATAAATAGTAACCAGGTTCTAAAGAGCTCAATATCACTAGATTATTTTCTGTGTTCATTGTTTCAGTTTAGCCACTTAACTGGTGACCGAAATATTCCAAGAAAATAACCCTCAATGAGTGTAGTATCGAGTATCTACCAACTTCGGACTGCACCAAAGCCGGTCATCTCACTACCCCTAATAAGGCCAAGATGGTCAAGTAAAGGTTCTAAAAGTCCATTAGTGCTTCATCACATCACTCAGCGGCCCCGTATTCTCTTTGATTGACTCAAAGTCTACCGGTACCCACAAATATGTCACACTAATATAGCTATTGCTTAAACCATGTCGGTATACCCCGCACAGTTTCCACAATGTATTGCTATTTACCTATGAATGTTTCCCAAATCCGGGTAGAGGATTTCAAATCCAAACAATAGAACCAAGTGTAAAGCAATCAAAGCAAACAAGGTAAGCATGTAAAGGTGATCTAAACCCTAAGGTAACCCCACTTTTAGAATACTCCCCAGCAGAGTCGCTAGTTCTGTGATACGGTGGGAGAACTGACTTTAGGTTTTGCGTTTGTGTTCTTAAATGTTTTGGTTTAGCAAGAGTCGCCACCGAATTTTTATTTTATCCAAAGGAAAGGTCAAAAACCACAGGAAAGACCTTTAAGATGTTTTCTTGGGTTCAGGGGGTAGATTTTGAAAAGGGGAGGTGCAAGCACCCTTTTCATCCATGGTTATCCATGGACTCTTAGTTACTTGTTTAGATCACTTGCTTTGGTTTTCCAATTGTTTGAAATGGTGCTTTGTGTGTGGTTTTGAAAATGTTTTTGAAAAGAGGCCATCATTGTGGCAACCTTTGTGATGATTCTTGTTTGAATGTATACAAAGGTGTATTGTCTTTTGAAAAGATATTTCAATGTTTGAAAGTTTGTTTTGGGAAATGTTTTGAAATTGTGTGTTTGAAAATAGCAAGGATGTTTTTGCAAGTTTTGATCAAGTAACTAAGAGTTGTCTACCTTATCTACTCAAAGATCTTTCCTACACATTTTTAACCCTTTTGACAATGTTGTTTTACCATTACATTTGGTAAACAACCTTGTATTTGGATGTTAAACGGGACAGGCGTGGGTCATCGTATGGACCATGATAGCGATTGTGCTAAGTATCTTTAGTAAATTTTTGAGGGACTAGATCATTTTGTATAGGCAACCAAGATAGTGTCATCGAGGGACCATGATCTTTTGTTTTGTTTTTGTTTTTCCAAGATACTCAACATGCATAACATGGCCATTTTCAAGGCAACAAGTGGATGAAACCCTAGGGGTGCATGTGTCCATTGTGTTGTCAATTTACATGCTTTTTGTCTTTGTATTAGTCAAGCTATTTGTTTTTGATTTTGGACATTTGCATACAAACCCTAATCTCTAACATGGTATATTTGAAAGCATAAAGTGCGCAAAATAAACCTAAGCTATTACAACATTGTTATGGGGAGAGGGATACAATTTTTGAATGGGGAAGTATTTGCAAGAAAATAAAACCCTAATATTTACTATTACATCCAAATTGAATAAATGGTACAAATAAATAAATAGGCAAGTATTTAAATGGTCAATTAAATAAATATGCAAAATATTATGAATATGCAAAAAAAATGTTTTTTGTTTATTTTTATGTATGTAAAAATAAAATATTTAATGTATTAAAAAAATAGAAATAAAAGATTATTTTTTTTATTAAGAGTAAAAACCCTAATTTTCTTTAAGAAAGTATATATATTAATTATATTATTTATGTATAATAAAATAATAAAAATAATGAAATATGTACAAATATAAAAAAAAAATGAAAATATATTAGAAAAATATTATTTAAGTATGTAAATAATAATAATAAAAATATAATATTTTTATGTATTATTTTCAGGTTTTTTTATTAAAGAAAATAAAAGTATATACTAATTAATAATTATTTTTATGTCTAAAAAAATAATAAAAAAATAAAAAAATAAAATGTGAAAATTTATAAAAATGTTTTTGATATTTTTTATGTTTAGAAAATATAAAATAAAATCAGAGATGAAAAATAAATATAAAAATACAAATATATAAAGAAATGGGTCAGGGGTACAATCAGTAAAGAGGGGTGTCAAAAACAAAGCCAGAACCAAGCCCAGCCCACTGAACTTCATCTTCAACCTTTGTCAAACAAAAACACGCTCGCCTGATTCAAATATGGAAAACCTGCATACGTGCTCTAATGCAAAAACTCATAACACCAAAGTTATAGCATTTTTCAAGACGATTTCAACCATATAAAGAACTTAATCTAACTCTCAAAGACCAGAGAAAATTTCTATGGCCCTAATTTCTAACCTAACTTTTTCAGGAAGTTCATGAATCAAATTCTCTTAACACGATTAACTTAAATGAAAACTGAGCATATGTACAACTTCAGAGCTATGAGTACTACATTTTTTATTCACAAACCTAAGCCTAATGATTCCTAAATAGTGAGATAGAAAGTTGACAAATACCTGTTTCAGATGAACTCGTGTATGGCAATGTGGAGCTTTCCAGTGAGGCCTGAGATGCTTGGGAGCTTGCTTGAACTTCCTCTGACCTTCCCCAATGCCTAGTTTACTTTGGATTTGCTTGGATAAGCTTGTAGAACTCAACCTGCACAAGCTGAAAATAGAAACGGTGAAGCTTGCAAATAGAGTTACAGTCAGTGGCCAATGGTTGGGATAGCTTGGATAGGTTATATGGAATGTATTGGAACAAGTTTGCGGCAAAACGCACGAGTAACTTGTGAGATAGAAGTGAAACTGCAGGGAGTGCCCTGTTTTGCAAGTTTTTTGGTGTTTTTATGTTCAAGAGTGTTTGAGGGATGAATGGCTCGTGTTTCTGGCTCAAGGGAATGTGCAAAACTTGTCTCAAATGCTTGCAAGGGCTGGTTATATCAGATATGCCAGTTATGGCTTTTTGGCATGTTTCTTGTATTTTAAGCAAAAGTAACAAGTGGTACAAGACATGCCTGTACAGGCTATCTACTAGCTTGAACTTTATGATCTTGGCCCCCTCAGTTTATGGATATTGTTTTCTGTACAAGATTTTGCTCAAGGCTCAAGAATGCAATTTCACACAAAGCAAATTTGACAAAAATGGCAATGTTGCCTTTTTTCTATTTTTGGATTAATCTCTTGTGTAATCCTCCCATGATCAGAACAAAGCCTCAAACAAATGGATTTGCATTTAATTATTGAGTATGAAAGGGTTTAGGGACCTGTAATTAAGTACAAATGAAGCTGGACAGAAGTTGCAACTTGTATCAACATGAAAATGCCATGGATCAAAAGTGAGTTTTTGCCAAATTCAAGCCTTCGATTCTCCCTAACCATAAATGATTTTGGAGAGTTCTTGGACATTTTGGAAAGCTTGTAACATGCTCTAAAATCCATCTTTGAAGTGAATTTTGAGATTCCAAGTGGAACTAGGTGAAAAATTGCCATGAAGATAGGTCAAAATCCTGCCTAAACTAGGGCAAAATTTCACTAAGTTAAAAGTTTCATGGACCCTTGTTCCAAAAATCATAACTTGAGATCCAAGCTTCTTTTGGGAAAACTTTGTGAACCAAAGTTGTTGATTTTGTGGAGGACTACAACTTTCATGTTGGAAGTTTTGTTTTAATCCAATTGTATCATGGTGAAAATGTTGGGCAAAGTTGGGAAAAAATAAGAAAATTTCATAACTTAGAAAAATTCTAAGTTATGAAAATTTTCAATTTTAAACCCTAATTTGCAAAATTAGATTTCTTGATGAACAAGTTTCATGTTTTGACTCATCCTGATGAAAAATGACCCTTGGCACTTGATTTTGACCAAAAAGTCAAAGTTTGACTTTTCAGTGTACATTCAAACTTTGATCAGTTGACTGAAAAATTCATTTGTCAATCCAATGCATTTGAGATCTTTTAAACCTTGTGAATAGGTCAAGATGATGCCATTGAGTCCTTGAATCCATACTTGAACCTAATATGCCATTGGCTAGGTGAAAAATCAGAAATTGCCCTTGCGCAGTCAAAACCCTAAAAATGACCATTTTGCTCTTTTGATGATCTGATCAAATTTCTTGAGAAGTTGTGGTCGAAACTTGATCAAATGGTTCATATGAGCCTATAATGTTGATGTGGATAAAAAATTGTGAGGTTTGACTGTAAATTGGCCACAATTGACTTTTTCCCCAATATAGCTGATTTCTAGGTCAACTGTCCAATTGACTTGGCAAAAATTTGGTTAAAGGCTTGAAACTTGGTAGAGGCAATATTATAGGTCCAATATGAAGTATTAAAGTCACTTTAAGCATTGAAAGTCCAAAAATCCCTGTGCAAACTCAAACCCTAATTTAGGTCATCAGTGCAAGGAGATGTCTTGAGCAGAGCAAAACCCTAATCCTGTATGGAGTTCAAAGAGTCTTGTGAGGGGAAATCTTGATAAAATGAGAGGGCAAATTTTGGGGTACAACAGTAGGGCTTGGGAAGGAACTTGGGTAGTAGGGTTACCTTGAGATGAAAAGCCTGGATAGTAGGGCTTGAGAAGGATCCTGGATAAGGTTAATTTGTGATAAGTCTGTGTAAAACTTCGAGAGGAACCTGGGTAAGGTTACTTTGAGATAAGTTTGTGTAAAACTTCGGGAGGAATCGGGGTAAGGTTACTTTGGGATAAGTTTGTGTGAAACTTCAGGAGGAACCGGGGTAAGGTTATAAGTTTGTGTAAAACTTCAGGAGGAACCGGGGTAAGGTTACTTCAAGATAAGTTCGTGTAAAACTTCAGGAGGAACCGGGGTAAGGTTACTTTGGTATGATAATGTAGATTAGGTGACCCATTTGATTTTGGGAACTAAGTTTCCATTAGTTGTCTGTAGATTTGATCTGTATAACTGCTGGATTTGTTGAAGCTAATCGTCTCTTCTTGAAAAGATATCAGGGTTAGTTGTATGCGATGTATGAAATGCAGGGTGAGATGATGTTGTCAAAATAAATGAGATTATGCTGTATATGATATGTATGAGTATGTCATGATGTATGTTCATGAAATACTGATGTAATAATCTGAGTCCGAGAAAATAAACCCCTGACTGCTATTTGGAGAGTATGAGAAATGGTATTCTTGACTACTGTAAAAAACCGTATCTCCTCTACTTCTGTTGGGGATGGTGAACAAAGATGACTAGCTGGGGATTCACATCCATTCGTCTGGTGAACATTCTGCCGGAAGAGACCCTGTCTGAGGATAACTCTGCGGGGAATAAATCTGTTGGAGAGGAGATACTTTGTTGATAGATTTGCTGATTTGGAGAAATAAACTCAGCTGGGGATGAATTTCTATTGCTGGTGATAATGAATTATGATGGAGATTAAATTTCTGCTTGTGAGAGAAATAAACTCTGCTTGGGGAAAAATTACTGACTCACTCGCGATTGTGAACCTCAGTTGGGGAGAGTTATGTCCTGTTCGGGAAAGCTAACATCATTGCCTTTGGATACTTTTTACTCTGTGGGGAGTATGTGTACCACTACTCATGTTCTCAAGCTGGCTCTATCCCGATACCTGTTGGGCAGAGTAACTGTAAGGTTTGGGCACTTCTTGTTTTCCCTGTTTCGGCATTACAAGTAATCGTCTTTTGTTTCTTGTGTAAATATTTATGAGCAGCCATTATTTTCAAATGCATATATCAAAAATGAATCATTGGATGTTCTTGCAAAACAAAATAGAAAAAGAAAAAACAAGTCGAAACTTCTTGTGAAAATGAATTGTATTGATTTTCGCAATTGGCCTGTAATAGGCATTTTTGTACAAAGAGGCTGACGTCCTAGTAAGAGAACGCCACCGAAAGAAATTACAATTTGTAAAAAAAGAAAACAGTTATGTGAAACAATCCCATTGGGTTCCAACTCTGCTATTGCCTTTATATCTTCAAGCGTCTCATCACCTTACTACTTGGCCGAAGGTTGATCAGATTGATTGGCGCTGTCCGAGCTTGATAGTTGATACCGAAGTCTGGTTGCGAGATGATCCAATGAGACATAGTGTTATGCTTCGATCCATAATTTTGCCTGGACCGCCCTTTCGGGATTTCAGTCCACCGGGATACCCTTTTTTGCCCAAGTCGTCTTTTCAGGTTTTTGACTTGTCGGGTGTACAGTTTTTTTATTTTCATCCCTTACTTTTGCCCGAACTCTTTTGGCTCGCCGGGAAGCTCTTATTTTTTCCTAGGCCAGTCAACCTAGCGGGTCTTTGATTATGCGTAGTATCTTTTCAATATGTCTGCATTGACGGGGTGAGGAAGGTCGTCACCATCCATGGTGGTTAGAATCATAGCTCCTCCCGAGAAAATATTCTTAACCACAAATGGCCCTTCGTATGTGGGGGTCCATTTGCCCCTGTGATCACCTTGCGGTAGTATGATGCGTTTGATCACTAGATCCACGACTTGATATTCTTGACGTATGACTTTCTTGTTAAAAGTCTTAATCATTCGCTTTTGATACGTCTGACCATGACAGATAGCAGTAAGTCTCTTTTCATCGATTAGATTCAGCTGATCGAGTCGGGTTTGGATCCAGTCGTCTTTGTTCAAACCCGCATCCTTCATAATCCTGAGAGAGGATATCTGGACTTCGATGGGTAGGACTGCTTCCATGCCATACACCAAAGAGTAGGGTGTTGCCCCTGTCGACGTCTGTGCTGAGGTACGGTACCCATGAAGAGCGAACGGTAACATCTTATGCCAGTCTTTGTATATCACCATCATCTTCTGCACAATCTTCTTGATGTTCTTGTTAGCTTCTTCAACAACTCCATTCATCTTTGGCCGGTAGGAAGAAGAGTTATGATGCTAAATCTTGAACTGTTTGCAGAGCTCGGTGATCATTATGTTATTGAGATTTGTACCATTGTTAGTAATAATTCACTCTGGGACACCGTATCGATAGATCATATTGTGTCAGATGAATCGCGCCACGATGTTCATGGTTACTGTAGCAAAGGAAGCTGCTTCAACCCACTTCGTAAAGTAATCAATGGCTACCAGAATGAAGCGATGCTCGTTAGATGTAGTAGGTCTGATCTCGCCGATCATGTCGATGCCCCACATTGCAAAGGGCCAAGGAGCTGTCAAAACATTCAGGGGAATTGGAGGTACATGCACCTTATCAGCATAGACTTGGCACTTATGACAGGTTCGAGAGTGCTGATAACAATCGGCTTCCATAGTGGACCAATAATATCCTGCCCGTAGGATTTTCTTCGCCATGGTATGTCCACTGGAATGAGTTCCGAAGGTACCTTCAAGTAACTCTGCCATGATCCTTTCCGCTTCGCTCTTGTCTACACACTGTAGTAGTGTAGAGTCATAGTTGCGTTTATAGAGGATCCCATTGCTAAGAAAGAACTTTGCAGCGAACCTTCTCAAAAACTTCTTATCATTGACAGATGCCCCTTCGGGATATTCCTGAACCTCGAGATACCTTTTGACTTCGTGAAACCAGGGTTTGTTTGCCACTTCTTTGGTGTCGATCTCATAGCAGTGTGCAGGTTCGTCCAACCTCTCGATAGTGATCTGGGGAGCTTCATTGTCCCACCTAACTTTGAACATAGAAGACATAGTAGCTAGCGCGTCCGTTAACTGATTCTCCTCTCTTGGGAAATGTTCAAAGGTTACCTCCTCAAAGTGTGGGAGCAATGTCAGTACATACTCTTTGTAAGTAATAAGATTCGGGTGCTTCGTATCCCACTCACCTTTGATCTGACTTATTACCAGAGCAGAATCTTTGAATACACTCAAGAACTTAATCCTCAGGTCAATAGCATCTCGAAGACCCATGATACACGCTTCATGCTCCGCCATATTGTTGGTGCAGTTAAAACATAATCGGGCGGTGAACGGAGTATGACAGCCCTCAGGAGATATAATTACAGCACCAATCCCATTACCCAATGCGTTCGAGGCTCCATCAAAATACATAGACCATCAGGATCCCTCATCGGGTCCTTCATCCGGTCCAGGTTCTTCGCAGTTGGTTACCAACATGATATTCTCATCCAGGAACTCGAAATTCATGGACTGGTAGTCATCCACGGCCTGATGCGCCAAATGATCCACCAATACACTCCCCTTGATTGCTTTTTGGGTTGTGTATTGGATGTCGTACTCATCTAAGATCATCTACCATCTTGTTATTCTTCCAGATAAGGAAGGCTTCTCAAAAATATATTTGATCGGATCCATCTTTGATATCAACAAGGTAGTGTGAGTCAGCATATACTGTCTCAGTCAGCAAGCAGCCCATGCCAAAGCGCATCAATTTTTCTCAAGCAATGAGTACCGGGTCTCACAGTCGGTGAACTTTTTGCTAAGGTAGTAAATTGCATGCTCTTTTCGACCAGGCTCGTCATGCTGCCCCAACACACACCCCATTGAACTATCTAGCACTGTCAGGTATAATATCAAGGGTCTTCCTTCAACTGGAGGAGTCAGAATTGGTGGTTCTTGAAGGTATTCCTTGATTCTTTCAAAAGCGGTCTGGCATTCATCATTCCACTTTACCACTTGATCTTTCTTCAGCAGCTTGAAGATTGGCTCACAAGTAGCAGTCAAATGTGAAATGAACCCGGCGATGTAATTCAGACGTCCCAAGAAACCTCTAACTTCCTTCTCTGTGCGGGGGACCAACATATATTGTATGGACTTTACCTTTGCAGGGTCCACCTGAATACCCTTATCACTGAAGATGAAACCCATAAGCTTACCAGATCTTACCCCGAAGGTGCACTTGTTCGGATTCAACCTCAGCTTGTACGTCTTCAACCTGTCAAACAGTTTCTGGAGATGATCAAGGTGCTCTTCCTCAGTCTGGGACCTGACTATCATGTCATCAACATAAACCTCAATCTCGTGGTGAATCATATCATGAAACAAAGCAACCATGGCACGCTGATAAGTTGCCACAACATTCTTCAACCCAAAAGGCATTACCTTGTAACATAAGGTGGCCCACTGTGTAACGAAGGTTGTCTTCTCCATGTCCTTAGGAGCCATCTTGATCTGGTTGTAGCCATAAAAACCATCCATGAAGGAGAAGATCTTGTGCTGCGCGATGTTGTCGACTAGAACATCAATGTGAGGAAGTGGGAAGTCATCCTTCGGGCTTGTCCTATTCAGATATCTGTACTCCATACACATCCGTACCTTACCGTCCTTCTTAGGTACTGGAACGACATTGGAAACCCACTGCGAATAAGAAGTGACAGCTAAGAATCCCGCGTCGAACTGTTTCATGACCTCTGCCTTGATTTTCTCTGACATTTCAGGGCGCATACGACGGACCTTCTGCTTTACCGGAGGGCAGACTTCTTTAGTCGGCAGGCGATGTACCACAATATTAGTGTCCAAACCAGGCATGTCTTCATAGGACCAGGCGAAGATCTCAACATAGCTGTGTAGCATCTATATTAACCGTTGTTTGACATTAGGATCCAGATTTGCACCTATTTTAACCTCTTTCCCGTCTTCCTCTGTACCCAAATTCACTGACTCAACTGGCTCTTCATGAGTTTATATGGCCCTTTCTTCCTGCTGTAATAGTCTAGCAAGTTCTCTAGGCACCTCAAAATCATCCTCACCTTCGTCCTCGACTTGGTTGATCGGATTTTTGAAGTCGTAACTGGAAGTAGCAGAGCTGTTATCAATGGGATCCAGAGTGGATATGGATCTGCAGTATGATACGTGAGTGTGTGTAAGAGAATAGCTGTTTTGATAAAATGAGAGTCATAAAAGAAAAACAAGGAGCGCAAAATTTGTATGCAAGAAACGTCCAATGCTTTATTAATGATATATGAAATGACAAATAATAGCCCTCACAAGCAAAGCCAAGGTTCCTCGGGCAAGGCACCGGGCCGTAAAGTTTCAAATTGTTTACTATAAATCTTAAAACAAATGAGTCAATTACTACGGAATAAAAGAAACAGGTATGAAGTCCCTAGCCATCCAGTTATTCGGTCCACCGTTGGTTGTTGGGTAGATCCAGTTGTCGATGTCTGAATCCTCTTCACTGTCATAAATTGCATTAATTTCTCGATTGATGATGTGTAGAGGAGGTCTTCCAGCCTGAGCGTGCCTAACAGCCCTTTGAGCCCCTGTAGTAAAGCCCAAACCAAATTTGTCAGTTTTGTGAGTGAAATCAGGGAGCTGACCCCAATTGGTACACCCACCTTCTTCAACCACAGCCCTGGCGTCCTTGAGAGAAGCCATCTTCAACGAAGGTTTGTTGGTAGTAACTTCAGTTGATGTCAAGATCTGAGGGACCTCTTCAAAATTCAGACAAGGAGTTTCTATGAATTCCCCGTCCATCTCTATGTAGCGGAAGGAATTGAGGTGACTCACCATATATTCTTCTTCACCTCGCACTGTGACAATCTTTCCCTTCACTGGATACTTCAGCATTTGATGGAGTGTGGAAGTAACTGCCCCAACCTCATGGATCCAAGGGCGACCCAGCAAGAAAGAATACGACGTCCTGATATCCATTACGTAGAAGGTGGACCCAAAAGTCTGAGAATCCACTTTGACATGGATGTCCACCTCCCCGTGCACCATTCTCTTTGATCCGTCAAAAGCCCTTATGATGGGTTTAATCTGTAACGTATAGCCTAAATGTAGTACTGCAAGTGTACAGCCTATCGAAGTAATATATAAGATTATCGAACCACAGAGACCAATTGTCAATCTATCAACTTTATTGCTAAGGTGCTTATCTAAGGCGAACAAGAATATTGATGTGAGTGCAGTGCACAAAGTAAATGAACGGAGTAAATAACAGTTTAAAAGACAGGTTGGAATGTAAATCATGTAATCAGATATTGATCCGGTCATGCGTAGATGAACCTACTTTTGGATTTGGTTGAGTTTGTCCAGGGAATTGTCCTCCAGGTGCAACTTGTACAGAGGTGTTTTGGGCTACTTGGGAAATCTGAGTCTCAAGCATTTTGGTGTGGGTTATTATCTGGTCAAACTTGGTTGCTAATTGGGTAGCTAGTTCGTTCGTGTGAATGTGTTGGTTCATAAACTCCTTATTTTGCTGGGTTTGAGCCTGAATAAAGGTGTCTATGGTTTCTTTAAGGTTTGGTCTTGGGGGTACTATTTGCATAGGTTGGTTTTGTTTTTGCGTTTGGAATCCTTGAGGTCTCGAAGGTCCGGGATTTTGGATAGGGTTGTTGTTTTTGTAAGAGAAATTCGGGTGGTTCCTCCATCCAGGATTGTAGGTATTCGAGAAAGGGTTCCCTTGAGTATAGTTAACTTGGTCTGAGCTTGATTCGTTCAAAAGGTTACAGTCAACGGTTTGATGTCCTTGAGTTCCACAGAGTTCGCACTCCGATTGGATTGCTGCTACTGTGGTTGGGTTTTGAGACATGTTCTCGACTCTCAAGGCTAGAGCATCCATCTTGGCATTAATCATGTCCATGCAACTTACCTCATGCTTTCCTCCATGGCTCTCCTTTTTCTCTACTGTCGCTCGTTCTAATCCCCATTGGGCGTGGTTTTGGGCCATGTCCTCTATTAGGGCACAAGCGTCAGGGTAAGGTTTGTTCATCAACGCTCCGCCAGCGGCAGCGTCTATGGACATCTTTGTGTTGTAATGGAGTCCATTATAGAAGGTATGTATGATTAACCATTGCTCCAGGCCATGGTGCGGACAAGATCTTAAAAGTTCTTTATATCTCTCCCAGGCATCAAAAAGTGATTCGCCTTGGTTTTGGGTGAAACAAGTGATCAGGTTCCTAAGAACAGCGGTCTTGCTTGGTGGAAAATACCTCGCAAGAAAAGCTCTCCTAAGGTCTTCCCAAGTTGTTATTGAGTTAGTTGGAAGGGCGTCTAACCAGTCGTGAGCTTTACCTCTAAGGGAAAAAGGAAATAGTCTTAATCGGATAGCTTCGGGTGTGGCTCCATTTGCCTTAAGGGTGTCAGCTAACTGGATAAATACCTTTAAATGTTGATTCGGGTTCTCGGTAGCGAGACCAGCGAATTGGTTTTGTTGTACTAATTGTAGTAACGAGGGCTTTAGTTCAAAGTTGTTGGTAGTTATAGCAGGGTTTACTATACTAGAACTAGGTTCCTCGTTAGATGGTTGGGCGAATTCCTTGAGCGGTCTTTGGTTACGATCTTCTGCCATAGCTCTTCTTATCTTGCGAATAAAAAGACGGGCACGAGCGTAACGTTCAGGTTCTACTAAAGGATCTATTAGGTTGCCGGTGCTACGATTTCTACGCATCTACCGGCTAGAATAGCCTTAGTCTAAACGGGATAACAATAGGGTACGAAATTTGACGAAGTTGGTCCCCGGCAACGGCGCCAAAAACTTGATGGGTTTAATCTGTAACGTATAGCCTAAATGTAGTACTGCAAGTGTACAGCCTATCGAAGTAATATATAAGATTATCAAACCACAGAGACCAATTGTCAATCTATCAACTCTATTGCTAAGGTGCTTATCTAAGGCGAACAAGAATATTGATGTGAGTGCAGTGCACAAAGTAAATGAACGGAGTAAATAACAGTTTAAAAGACAGGTTGGAATGTAAATCATGTAATCAGATATTGATCCGGTCATGCGTAGATGAACCTACTTATGGGGCAGTATTTTCTATTGATAACAAAGAATCAGTTTAACGGGAACTTGTAGCTTTTGACTACTAAGAACCGAGTTTACTCTTTAAATTAAATTCCTTTATTGTCACAGATAAAGGGTGCCTTCCGCGTTAAAGAGGTAAACCTATTTTTAAGAAATTGATAGTTTTGACTTAACAGAAAAGTGATCTTACTTGGAAAGATTAACTTAAAGAGACTTTTGGCTTTTGACCAAGAGTCAGATTTCAAACCTACAAACGCGTCCGAAAATAGTTTCAAAATCGTTTGCTAAAAAGGTCAATGATTCCTATTTAACCAATCAACGGCTTTCGCTCTTTTTGTTTGGTTAAATAATAATCAAGTCGTATCATTAGTTTGGACGGCTTTCGATCTTACCCAATAAACATTTAAACACAATTGACTTAAGTTAGAAGCAAAACATCCCCAGAGTATTTTCACTAGCATGATAATTGGAACACGACCATGACGACAATCATTACATCCTAACCTTTATAGTTTAGCCAGACATGATAAGTGCGAGTCTATAAAACGTGTAGACTATGGTAAGAGCATTTAAAGTCTATAAAACGTGTAGACTATGGTAAGAGCATTTAAAGTCTATAAAACGTGTAGACTATGGTAAGAGCATTTAAAGTCTATAAAACGTGTAGACTATGGTAAGAGCATTTAAAGTCTATAAAACATGTAGACTATGGTAAGAGCATTTAAAGTCTATAAAACGTGTAGACTATGGTAAGAGCAATTAAATAAAGAAATGCAATAAAATAGAACCTTGCTCCGGTCGGAGACTTGAATCTGATACAAATCTACGGAAAGGTAAGGCCGGTATGATGAACTTCAACCAAAGTGCTCCAAGACTCGATTACAACTCAATCTACACCGTAATAACTCCCCGATGTGAAGAGATTATCACTTTACAGAAACTGATAGTATATGGCTTAAGATTGTACTAAGCTTGGATGAAACTAAAGAATGAGAATCGAAAACTATTTATAGAGGATCTTTGAGGTGCGTAAGGACCAGCATGCCCCTTAACTTCTTTTGAGCGGGAAGTTTGTTGTGAAGGCCGCGGGCGCGGTGGGGGTGGCCGCGGGCGCGGTACATGGAACTGCCACATCATGGGAACGTGGCAGTTGATCTCTGGGTGAAAGTGGGTCACGTCATCGCGTTCCCTGTAGCCAGCGCGGCGCTCAACGCCATAAGTGCAGAATATCTTGAAAAACCCTAATTTCTTGGCGTTTTGGCTCGTTTCTTCACAGAAGGCTCTGAAATGACAAGAATCCTGAAAACAAAGGAAAAAGGAACATAATACAAGAAAATGACAATAAAAACTAAGGAAAACATGTGATATTTGAGTCAGAAACATAGTGCGATTTTAGTGCGATCAAATCCTCCCACGCTTAGACCTTTGCTTGTCCTCAAGCAACAACTCTTAGAAGTAGATGAAAGAAAATTATGGTGTATACAGGTTTTGGGCAAAGAGGGCTTCTAAGTCCGAGTAAGGGTGTGTTGTCAGACACTAACTATCTGAATCAAGGGTATCGTAATTACACTACTCGCAGAAATGCGGACATAAACCTCATAAGTATACAGATCGCTCCTAATATCCTTACTATGCTAAGACTTCCCTTTTTTACGAGGTCCTTTTTCATTCAGGCGCAATCACATTAAGCCCGTTATCCGTACATACTCATGGTGTAGTGACCGGTTAGTGACTCTGATCTCAAGTGATGGGATTCTGGTACAAGAGTTGGTTTAATCCCTTTTTTATTTTACCCATTTGCAGTTGCGGGGGATCGGACCGTAGTCCGCCCTACCAAGTTCAGCACCAGATACCTCTGAACCAACTACAACAGATATGCCTTATATATATTTTTTCTTTGCTTTTGTTAGTGCTTACAACTTTCTTGAGTTGAGTAATCTTTGTGAGGATCACCCAACTCGTAGTCGTATTCATACTTTATTTTATAACTTTTAAGGCAAAATAGAGATCATCCACTTATATTCATCGATCCCACACTTAGAGCATGCTTAGGCCGGAGCTGACTGCTAAGATAAACTACTTGAAGACCTATTTGTACAGTTTTATTCAAAATCATAGCATATTGGGGAGAAAGGATCTAATCTAAATATTCAAAAAGGCTTATGGTGTAAAAATGATAACGAATTTTTCAAAAAGTGAGTGTCCGAGAAACAGACCCTATCTAGGACCTGTCTCATAGCCCAAATCCTTAAAAACAACCATAAATCTTTGAAAAAGAAAAATTTTGTAAGGCTAAAAGGTGGGGGAAATGAAAGGGTACACTACGCAGAAAGACTCGCCTATCACATGCATTTTATTAACTACGAATATAAAAAAGGAAAAATGCGGAAGGGAAATAAAAGCAGGAAAAACGGAAAATAAAAGCGAAAAATAAAAGCGAAAACGGGAAATAAAAGCGATAAATGCGGAAATAAAAGCGATAAATGCTCCTCCCACACTTAAATCAGACATTGTCCACAATGTTCCAAAATAAGGTAGGAGGAGGTACCTGAAAACACTAGTGGGGGCCACTAGGACCTTCACCATCCTGGTTGGTACGACCGGAACGGCGGCTACGGCTGCGACGGCGGCTATCTCGGTCCAAAACAAGCTGCTCCAGTCTCTCTGACAAGGCGGCATTTTCCGCTTGTAGCTCTTGGGTCCTACCAATGAGGGTGCCTTGGGTTGCCTCCATCAATTGGAAGTGACGAGCGTATGTGGTCTGGTGTAGGTGCTGTTCTCTCTGGAAAGCCAGCTGACTTTCCATAATAGTGCGCAGAGAGCTAGCATTTTGTTCTTGGGACGCTTGCATGAAGGCCATGTTGTCGGCCGCCTGTTGCTGCAAGGTAGCAAGGAGGGTGTCCCTCTGGGCCTCTCGGGCCATATGCTCACGCCACATGTCCTCAGTGACATGGAAACTAGGAGCTGTACTTGCATGTGGGTTAGAGGTAGAAGGTGTCGTGTGTGGTGGTGAAAAATGGGGTGGTTCCTCTGTTTGGAAATCGTACTCATCATCAGTGTTGTTACCCTCATTTAAAGGTAGATTTGGGGGCAACGGACCAATAAAAGCAGGAGTGTTGAGATCGTAGGTCCAGTTACGCTCAAATCTAATATCAGTATGACGGGTGCAAGGCATAACAACACTGGGTATAGCAGCACCTCCAACCATGAGGAAGTAACCACCTTCCTTCCTCGTCTTGCATAAACGCATATCCCTGAAAAATTTAAGATTTGCAATCCGAGGAGGAAGTGGTTCAAGGGTGGCAAGTTCCGTATCCAATCCTATGGCACGGGCAATAGTGGTAATCAGTCCACCAAAGGAAATCGGCCCACCTTTTCTTAAAACATGGTGCATATGGGCAATCATGAACGGGACGAGATTAACTTTGGTGTCTGTGAGGCAGCTCTGCATGATAATTAATTCTTTAGCATTCACCTTGTTTGGGTTTTCCCGAGCAAAGATGGTGGATGCTAAAAGAAATCTAAAGACACGAAGGGCAGGATTGTGGATGTGAGAAGCAAGAAGCCATCAAAAGATGTTGCATTTTGTTTAGTAATTCTGGCCCAAAATGCTTCAAATGCCCAATCCGTGTCTAAAGGTGCTTCACAAATGGCACCATCCCCATAAGGCAATCCTAACATGGCGGCTAGATCGTCAGTGGAGTAATCATATTCAACATTAAACATTCTAAATTTGACTCCACCTACGGTGCTAGCAGTGTTAGGAGAGACGTTATAAATTAAAGAACTTAAAAATTCGAACGTCAGCCTAGGGTAGGTTGGTGCTTGAGTAGCAAAAATATCATGCATACCTATTTTATCTAGAAGGAAGAATACACTATGGTATATACCTAATGAATATAGACAATTTTCATCGATATACCTGGTAGAGTGTATTGGTGTTGTCAGCAATTTTTCAAGCCGCTTTAGTTGCCTTTCTTCGGCTTGGCCACCATGCAAAATGTAACCGTGATACTCCATAGGATTTTCTTGTGGATGAATAGAGAGGAAGAATGGGATGTAGAAGTAATGAAGGTGTGAGGAAGAAAATGAAATAGTGGGGGTATTTATAGGAAGGGAAGAAAAAAATGGTGGTTGTAAATATTTATGATGAGAATAATGGAAATAAATGTAGTGGGTTGGTATGGGTAATAAAGGAAGTTATGGTGGGTTAAAAATGGAAGAAAATGGGATTGGAAATGGAAAAAATGGTAAAATGGGGGGAAAAACGAGCTACTAGCTGTTAGGTGACCGTTGCGTCACCGCGGGCGCGGCAGGGCCTACCGCGGGCGCGGTGAGGTCGAGGCAAGTTGGGCTGGCCTGGCTTCCTTTCCATTGGGCTTTTTCTTCCTCGCCATTAGCTTCAATTTCTGGAGGTGTACCTATTTTTTCCTATGAATGTGCATATATGTACGTGAATACATATACACATGTATATTTATTTTATTTTTATATTAAAACTATGGTGACCAGAAAAACAAAAAACATTAGTAAATAAATAAAACATATGCATATATATATATATATATATATATATATAGGTACGGACATTGGGTCACCAAAATAAATATTAACAACGCAGGAAACAGATAATGCAAAATAAAAATGAGTCTGAAAAGGAAATCAACATAATACTAATAATACTGAGACTAGATATCTTGTGAACAATACAGATCTATTGTCAACCGGTAGGATGCTCTGCAGGAGTGCCTGGGCCACGCAGCTCAGTTAGCTGGCGTCGAATCTCTGCCACCTCGTGAGCTAATTCATCTAACTCACCAGCAAAGGTAACATCATTCACTTCCAACTGCAAATGAAGGTCAGCCACCTCATTGCGGAGAGTGGTTATCTCAGTGCGCATAGTAGTCAATAGAGTGCGAATATCAGGTTCCTGCAAGCTGAGGTTATTAGTAAGAACAGTAGTGTGTGTAACCTCGGGTCGGGATGTGTGATCCGGAGTGGAGTCCTCGGGAGCAGGAGTGTAGTCCTGAGTGGGATCTTCGGAAGCAGGGG
Source organism: Vicia faba (assembly GCA_948472305.1). Classification (NCBI taxonomy): domain Eukaryota; kingdom Viridiplantae; phylum Streptophyta; class Magnoliopsida; order Fabales; family Fabaceae; genus Vicia; species Vicia faba. The sequence goes on from OX451737.1 coordinate 568,877,119, forward strand.
TGTATTCTGGAGTGAGATCTTCGGAAGCAGGAGTGTATTCTGGAGTGTACTCTGATATCTCACCCCAACCTTCTACAGAATAGTTCCAATTAGCAGAGTTGGAAACACAAGTCATCTGAGGGTCTGGCATTGTGAAGGTGTAAACAGTCTGGTCATTGATGAGCAATCTGTACTGATATGGGTGGAAAGAGGCCCTCCTCATGAGCCCACGATCCATGCAAAAGTCTAAATCCAGAAAAGTATATCCACAGTATGGGGTCAGCTGTGCTATCATACTATCCAAACCCAAAGCAGAAGCTATCTGTGTCACATTCCCTCCGGAATGAATGAGCCCTACAGCGGATCGAGCAGTCTGCTCGAGGCTCTCTATTAGAAAACCTCCACTAGCTATAGGTCTGGACTGACTGGCACAGTATAGAAAAAGGATCTCCTCAGCGGTGACCAAGTGGTCACAGTAACTCCTCCCAAAGAAAGTGTGGCACAGGATCATCTCGAAGTATCGGAAGGCCGGGTTATGGATCTTCCGGGACAGCTGGGTAGAGGGGTCAAGACTGGCTCTATCAGTAATGTCCTGCCAAAATTTATCAATGTCTTTGTCCATGTAGTAACTCAATGGGAACTCAGTAATAGCGGTCGGTCCAGTTTGGAAACCAAGAAAATCCCCAAATTCTTTGGTAGTCAGGGTATACTCGGTGCCAAACAATCTGAAACTTAGGCATCCTCGCTCATCTCCTTCACCCACTCGTGGGTTATAGTCCATAGAGCTAAGAAACTCCAGAGTAAGGTTCCTGTAGGTTTTGTGGACATCATCAGCATAAGAATCCCAGCTAAGTTGGTTGCATAGATACCTAATACTTGGCTCAATCCCGAGTGCCTCCATGCAGCTCTGATCGGGGTACCTAGTGGGTACCATAGGTCTAGCAGATAAGGTAGCAAATCGGGCCTTTTGTGCTTCATCTCTGAAAATCACAACCATACCATCGGGGTAATGCATCCTGAAAATATAAACACAAGAAATTAGTCCAGATAAAATATATAAATTACTAAAATAAAATAAAATAAAGAATAAACCATGGGTTTCCTCCCATGCAGCGCTTGTTTAACGTCGTTTAGCTTGACGATTAGATCTTACTTTATGTGGGTATTGGTGGGTCTATAAGAATATGACTAGAGTAGTCAACAGGCAAATCGCCTCCTTTGTAGAGCTTCAGTCTTTGTCCATTTACCACAAATGGAGCGCATGAATTGTTTTTGATTTCTACTGCTCCAGACTTTAGAACTTTTGACACTTCAAATGGACCTGTCCATCTTGAACGAAGCTTACCAGGAAAAAGTCGTAACCTTGAGTTAAATAGGAGAACAGGATCACCAATGTTGAAATCTTTCTTGATGATTTTTTTATCATGCCACATCTTGGTTCTTTCCTTATATATGATGGCATTCTCATAGGCATTCAAGCGAAGCTCTTCTAGCTTGTGAATGTCCAGGATACGTTTTTCTCCGGCTTTCAGGTAATCTAGATTCAAGGATTTAATGGCCCAATAGGCTTTATGTTCTAGTTCGAAGGGTAAATGACAGGATTTTCCATAAACCAATTGATAAGGAGTTGTTCCAATAGGGGTTTTATAAGCCGTTCTATAAGCCCATAAGGCGTCTTTAAGTTTTCCAGACCAGTCTTTTCTGGATAGTGATACGGTTTTTTCTAGGATCTGCTTAATCTCCCTATTCAATACCTCTACTTGGCCACTGGTTTGCGGGTGATATGGTGATGCTACTCTATGTTTTACTCCGTATTTGCTTAGAAGCTTGTCAAATATCTTAGATATAAAATGCGATCCTCCATCACTTATGACTAACCTCGGGGTTCCAAACCTAGGAAAAATAATATTCTTAAACAATTTGATAACTACCTTGGTATCGTTTGTGGGTGATGCAACAGCTTCGATCCACTTTGAGACATAATCGACAGCTACTAGGATATACTTGTTACCCATTGAGGAAGGAAAAGGTCCCATGAAATCTATACCCCAGACATCAAATATTTCCACTTCTTGGATGTTACTTAAAGGCATTTCATCACGTCTTGAGATGTTCCCAGTGCGTTGGCATCGGTCACATTTTGTAATGTAAGTGTGGACATCGCGCCATACAGTAGGCCAATAAAAACCTGCTTGAAATATTTTGGCGCATGTTTTAGACGTGCTTGCATGTCCACCGTAAGGTGAAGCATGACAATGTTTAATGACGTTGCCTACTTCTTCCTCCGGCACACATCGTCGAAATATATTATCTATTCCTCTTTTGAATAGGAGGGGTTCATCCCAAAAGAAGTGTTTAACATCTCTAAAAAACTTCTTCTTCTGTTGGTAGCTTAAGTCAGGGGGTATGATATCAGCGGCTAGATAATTCACAATATCTGCGTACCATGGTATGTTGTTCATGGTTGAGATTTCCTCATAGGTCTCTTCTTCAGTTGAGTTTATCCCAGCTATTAATCTTTCATAAGTAGAGTGATCGTCTATAGGTATAAGTTCAGGCTTAAGGTGTTCTAACCTAGAGAGATGATCAGCTACTAAGTTTTCAGCTCCTTTTTTATCCTTAATATCCAAGTCAAATTCTTGGAGTAAAAGTACCCATCTGAGCAATCTAGGCTTAGCATCTTTCTTACTTAACAAGTACCGGATTGTTGCATGATCTGTGTATACTATTATTTTTGCTCCCACCAAATAAGATCGAAATTTATCAATAGCAAAAACTACGGCTAGCAATTCTTTTTCTGTGGTTGTATAATTTAGCTGGGCAGCGTCTAGTGTTCTACTAGCGTAGTAAATTGCATGCAGTTTCTTGTCTTTTCTTTGCCCTAGTACAGCTCCTACAGCGAAATCACTAGCATCGCACATGATTTCAAAGGGTTGTGTCCAATCAGGTGGTCTTATGATAGGTGCCGAAATAAGGGCTTGCTTTAAAACTTCAAAGGCCTCAAGACATTTTTGGTCGAATTCAAACTCGACATCCTTCATCAATAAGTTAGTTAAAGGTTTTGTTATTGCGGAAAAATTCTTGATGAAACGTCGGTAGAACCCGGCATGTCCTAGGAAACTTCTTATTTCCCTAACGGTCTTAGGTGGGTTTAAGTTTTCTATAACTTCTATCTTGGCCTTATCGACTTCTATACCTCTTTCAGAAATAATGTGTCCCAAGACTATCCCTTCACTTACCATAAAGTGGCACTTTTCCCAATTCAACACAAGGTTTACTTCCACACATCTTTTTAAGATTTTCTCCAAGTTCGAGAGGCAGTTTTTGAAATCAAACCCACACACTGAAAAATCGTCCATAAATACTTCCATAATTCCATCTAGGTAGTCTGCGAAAATTGACATCATACAATGTTGGAAAGTGGCAGGTGTATTACAGAGTCCAAAGGGCATCCGTCTATAAGCGAATGTTCCATAAGGGCAGGTAAATGTGGTTTTTTCTTGGTCCTCTGGGTGAATAGGGATTTGGAAAAACCCCGAATACCCATCAAGATAGCAGAAACATGAGTGTCTTGCTAGACGCTCAAGCATCTGATCTATAAATGGGAGAGGGAAATGGTCTTTTCTCGTTGCCTTATTCAACTTTCTGTAATCTATACACATACGCCATCCTCCTTCTGTTCGTTTTGCCACATGCTCACCTTTCTCATTTTTCAGAACAGTGATACCTCCTTTCTTGGGTACCACATGGACTGGGCTTACCCATTCACTATCCGAAATTTGGTATATGATACCAGCTTCTAATAACTTAAGAACTTCTTTCTTGACTACATTACTCATGATAGGGTTTATTCTTCTTTGATGTTCTCTTGAGGGTTTTGAATCTTCTTCTAGCATAATCCGATGCATGCATACGGATGGGCTTATACCTCTTAAATCTGAAACTTTATACCCTAAAGTTGAGGGATATTTTCGCAAGGTATCTAAGAGTTGATTTGTTTCTATTTGGTTTAGAGTGGCGCTAATTATAACAGGTCTATTCATCCCCTCATCCAAAAACTCATATCTTAGATTCTTGGGTAGTTCCTTAAGTTCTATAGTGGTTTTCTCAGCACGTGGCATAAGGTCATGGGTAAGAGCTAAGCATTCGAAAAGGTTGTCGTCAATGTACGGTTCGATACTCTCAAATCCGTCATCCTCTAAAATAGGGGTTGATGGTAATTTGGTTAAGAATTCGTTTTGTTCGAGCTCATTTACACATTCATCAATGATGTCGATGGCATAACACGCATCTCCTATCACTGGTGCCATTAGAAATTTGATAAAATGAACTCAATTTTTTCATCTCCTACCTCGAAAGTCAGTTTCCCTTTCTTAACATCTATTATAGCTCCTGCGGTCGATAGGAAGGGTCTTCCTAAGAGGATTGGGATGTCTTCATCTTCTTTGATATCCATTACGACGAAGTCGGTCGGAATGTACAACTGACCAATCTTGACAGGTATGTCTTCTAAAATACCCATGGGATATTTGACAGATCTATCAGCTAGTTGTAAGGACATCTTAGTAGGTTGAAGTTCTCCTAATTTTAACCTCTTACAGACGGCCAGAGGCATCAGACTTACGCTTGCTCCTAGGTCTAAAAATGCTTTGTCTATCATATGGTTACCTAGGATGCAAGGGATAGAAAAACTTCCAGGGTCTTTATCTTTCTTGGCGAGTTTATTTTCGGATATAAAATGACATTCTAAAGGCTTGGGATCATCGAGTCGCCGTTTATTGGTCAAAATATCTTTCAAAAACTTATCATATGATGGTATCTGGGTTATAGCTTCAGTAAAAGGAATCTCAACATGGAGTTTCTCTATTACCTTAATAAACTTTTGGTACTGGTTTTCTACTTTGGTGTTTTTCAGCCTCTGTGGGAATGGAATAGGTGGTTTATAAGGTTGTTGAGTGTTTTTTTCTACTTCTGGTTTTGATTGCTTTTCTGGTTTCTCTGGTTCCTCCACCTGGTCTTTGGGCGTAGCGTCTTCCATAGGTTTTTCTAATGTGCTTAAGTTAGGATTTCTAGGCCCTTCATAAGCAGTTCCACTTCTTAGTGTGATAGAATTTGCTTGGCCTTTTGGATTTGGTTGAGTTTGTCCAGGGAATTGTCCTCCAGGTGTAACTTGTACAGAGGTGTTTTGGGCTACTTGGGAAATCTGAGTCTCAAGCATTTTGGTGTGGGTTATTATCTGGTCAAACTTGGTTGCTAATTGGGTAACTAGTTCGTTCGTGTGAATGTGTTGGTTCATAAACTCCTTATTTTGCTGGGTTTGAGCCTGAATAAAGGTGTCTATGGTTTCTTTAAGGTTTGGTCTTGGGGGTACTATTTGCATAGGTTGGTTTTGTTTTTGCGTTTGGAATCCTTGAGGTCTCGAAGGTCCGGGATTTTGGATAGGGTTGTTGTTTTTGTAAGAGAAATTCGGGTGGTTCCTCCATCCAGGATTGTAGGTATTCGAGAAAGGGTTCCCTTGAGTATAGTTAACTTGGTCTGAGCTTGATTCGTTCAAAAGGTTACAGTCAACGGTTTGATGTCCTTGAGTTCCACAGAGTTCGCACTCCGATTGGATTGCTGCTACTGTGGTTCGGTTTTGAGACATGTTCTCGACTCTCAAGGCTAGAGCATCCATCTTGGCATTAATCATGTCCATGCAACTTACCTCATGCTTTCCTCCATGGCTCTCCTTTTTCTCTATTGTCGCTCGTTCTAATCCCCATTGGGCGTGGTTTTGGGCCATGTCCTCTATTAGGGCACAAGCGTCAGGGTAAGGTTTGTTCATCAACGCTCCGCCAGCGGCAGCGTCTATGGACATCTTTGTGTTGTAATGGAGTCCATTATAGAAGGTATGTATGATTAACCATTGCTCCAGGCCATGGTGCGGACAAGCTCTTAAAAGTTCTTTATATCTCTCCCAGGCATCAAAAAGTGATTCGCCTTGGTTTTGGGTGAAACAAGTGATCAGGTTCCTAAGAACAGCGGTCTTGCTTGGTGGAAAATACCTCGCAAGAAAAGCTCTCCTAAGGTCTTCCCAAGTTGTTATTGAGTTAGTTGGAAGGGCGTCTAACCAGTCGTGAGCTTTACCTCTAAGGGAAAAAGGAAATAGTCTTAATCGGATAGCTTCGGGTGTGGCTCCATTTGCCTTAAGGGTGTCAGCTAACTGGATAAATACCTTTAAATGTTGATTCGGGTTCTCGGTAGCGAGACCAGTGAATTGGTTTTGTTGTACTAATTGTAGTAACGAGGGCTTTAGTTCAAAGTTGTTGGTAGTTATAGCAGGGTTTACTATACTAGAACTAGGTTCCTCGTTAGATGGTTGGGCGAATTCCTTGAGCGGTCTTTGGTTACGATCTTCTGCCATAGCTCTTCTTATCTTGCGAATAAAAAGACAGGCACGAGCGTAACGTTCAGGTTCTACTAAAGGATCTATTAGGTTGCCGGTGCTACGATTTCTACGCATCTACCGGCTAGAATAGCCTTAGTCTAAACGGGATAACAATAGGGTACGAAATTTGACGAAGTTGGTCCCCGGCAATGGCGCCAAAAACTTGATGGGTTTAATCTGTAACGTATAGCCTAAATGTAGTACTGCAAGTGTAAAGCCTATCGAAGTAATATATAAGATTATCGAACCACAGAGACCAATTGTCAATCTATCAACTCTATTGCTAAGGTGCTTATCTAAGGCGAACAAGAATATTGATGTGAGTGCAGTGCACAAAGTAAATGAACGGAGTAAATAACAGTTTAAAAGACAGGTTGGAATGTAAATCATGTAATCAGATATTGATCCGGTCATGCGTAGATGAACCTACTTATGGGGCAGTATTTTCTATTGATAGCAAAGAATCAGTTTAACGGGAACTTGTAGCTTTTGACTACTAAGAACCGAGTTTACTCTTTAAATTAAATTCCTTTATTGTCACATATAAAGGGTGCCTTCCGCGTTAAAGAGGTAAACCTATTTTTAAGAAATTGATAGTTTTGACTTAACAGAAAAGTGATCTTACTTGGAAAGATTAACTTAAAGAGACTTTTGGCTTTTGACCAAGAGTCAGATTTCAAACCTACAAACGCGTCCGAAAATAGTTTCAAAATCGTTTTCTAAAAAGGTCAATGATTCCTATTTAACCAATCAACGGCTTTCGCTCTTTTTGTTTGGTTAAATAATAATCAAGTCGTATCATTAGTTTGGACGACTTTCGATCTTACCCAATAAACATTTAAACACAATTGACTTAAGTTAGAAGCAAAACATCCCCAGAGTATTTTCACTAGCATGATAATTGGAACACGACCATGACGACAATCATTACATCCTAACCTTTATAGTTTAGCCAGACATGATAAGTGCGAGTCTATAAAACGTGTAGACTATGGTAAGAGCATTTAAAGTCTATAAAACGTGTAGACTATGGTAAGAGCATTTAAAGTCTATAAAACGTGTAGACTATGGTAAGAGCATTTAAAGTCTATAAAACGTGTAGACTATGGTAAGAGCATTTAAAGTCTATAAAACGTGTAGACTATGGTAAGAGCATTTAAAGTCTATAAAACGTGTAGACTATGGTAAGAGCAATTAAATAAAGAAATGCAATAAAATAGAACCTTGCTCCGGTCGGAGACTTGAATCTGATACAAATCTACGGAAAGGTAAGGCCGGTATGATGAACTTCAACCAAAGTGCTCCAAGATTCAATTACAACTCAATCTACACCGTAATAACTCCCCGATGTGAAGAGATTATCACTTTACAGAAACTGATAGTATATGGCTTAAGATTGTACTAAGCTTGGATGAAACTAAAGAATGAGAATCGAAAACTATTTATAGAGGATCTTTGAGGTGCGTAAGGACCAGCATGCCCCTTAACTTCTTTTGAGCGGGAAGTTTGTTGTGAAGGCCGCGGGCGCGGTGGGGGTGGCCGCGGGCGCGGTACATGGAACTGCCACATCATGGGAACGTGGCAGTTGATCTCTGGGTGAAAGTGGGCCACGTCATCGCGTTCCCTGTAGCCAGCGCGGCGCTCAACGCCATAAGTGCAGAATATCTTGAAAAACCCTAATTTCTTGGCGTTTTGGCTCGTTTCTTCACAGAAGGCTCTGAAATGACAAGAATCCTGAAAACAAAGGAAAAAGGAACATAATACGAGAAAATGACAATAAAAACTAAGGAAAACATGTGATATTTGAGTCAGAAACATAGTGCGATTTTAGTGCGATCACCTTACCATAATGTTACTAGGCTTTAGAGTCAAACCCTCACAATCCAAACGGTCCAATGCTTTCTTCGAGACCCGATATCTACCAGCACATGAGCCATAGTGGTGCTCCTGCACTCAATCGATACATGCAGAGCATCATTATGCTTCCTTCCTTTCGGTGTCAGATACACATTTGAAAAACCCAGCCCATTGTCAGCAGTCAGGCTGGCCACACAATCTTTGAACTGATCTGCTGAAGTTTCCTGTGGCACATACGCAGTCTTGAGAAATGCAATCAAAGCCTTCGCATGGGCTTCAGAACACAACAACATAGACAACATAGACATCTTTGATGGGGTCTTCCCCAACTGCTCGACCACATTGTAGTCGCTCTTCTTAATGATTTTCAATATTTCCTCTATTTCTTGGTTAGAGGCTTCCACAACGATTTTCTTAGGTGCCTCCGTCCGGGACGACTCACCTATAATTTCCTTGCCCCGAGTCCCAGATGGCTCAGCAGCAGGGGTAATAACTGGAGTAGGAATAGGAGAAATGTTAGGAGTGCTGGTTGGAGTAGCAGTTGGAATAACAGTAGGCTTGATGATCTTCGGAGCAATCTCAGGAGAGAAAACCCTTCCACTTCGGGTAACCTTACTAGTCCCGACAATATTACTGACATCAGTATCAACTTCTTCATTCTTCAGATCTTGCTTAATGCCATGATAGTACACATCAGCACAATAATGCCATGGGATAGCCTTGTCTAAGGTGTACGGGATGGGACCAGGAACAATGATTATCAGCGGAGCAATTCTTTGAACAAGTGTAATCCTAAAAGGTCTTCTCGAGGAAACCTTGGAAGGATTGGCTAAAATGGTTATAATAGCGACGTCTTTAATGGGAACAACAGGGATCACAATGTTCTCGAACAAAATCTCTTTATTATCCATCAGGCGTTGAACACCTGACTTCAACAAACGACAACCAGAAGGTAGAATTGAATACATGTGGCAACCTTCACCACAACCCGGAAATAAACCGGCCAACAGCAAATTCTTCTTAACAGTCATAAGAGGAGTATAAATTTCTTCAACAGAGGTCACAAAAAAATCAGTGTCAACAACATTAACCCCACGACCATGTTTGGGCATGAGAGTAGTTATAACATTCAGCTTTTCTGGAGCATCGAACTCGATCTCCTTAGCTTCAAGCAAGTCTTGTACTTTGTTTCTCAGAGCCCAACAATCATTTGTATCGTGGCCAGGACTCTCAGAATGGTAACGCACCGCGTGTTGAAATTGTATCTGGGAGAGGTAGTGCTTAGATTCTTGGGAGCCTCTCTCAAGGTTGCCAAGTTGGATTTTAATAAATGAGGTAGTACTTCAGCCAAAGTCATGTTGATGTGGGTAAACTGCCATTGTGGTCTTTCCACCCTTTGTTGATTGTTGCATTAGGGAGCAACTGCGGGTCTTGGTATCACTACAGCATATACCGCTTGACGGTGTTCAGATCTGCTTTGGCCCCTCGGGCTATAGACCGCACTAGCTTCCTTCTTACCAGAGAAAGGCTTCTTTGCTGAACTCGAGGAGGCATCTTTCTGTATTTTACCACTCCGAATTCCAGCTTCTACTCTTTCTCTAGTTAAAATCAGCTCGGTGAAACCAGATGATGAGCTGCCGATTAGGTGATTAAAAAATGGACCTGATAGCGTTCCTAGAAACATATCAACCAACTCCCTATCAGACAAAGGGGGTTGAACTTTCCCAGCCAAGTCTCTCCATTTTTGAGCATAATCTTTAAAACCTTCACCTGCACCCATGGACATACTCTGGAGTTGAGTACGAGTGGGAGCAAGGTCGGCATTATACTAATACTGCTTGTAGAAAGCAACAGCAAGATCTTCCCAATTTTGGACACTGGCTCCCTCCAACTGGTAGAACCATTCAAACTGAGTCCCTGGCAGACTATCTTGAAAGAAGTGCACCCACAAATTTCTATCAGCATTGTGGGGTTGGATTTTCCTGACATACGAGCGGAGATGGAGTTTTGGGCAGGACACTCCATCATACTTGGCAAAAACCGGAGCTTTGAACTTTTGCGGGATGACCACTCCCGACACCAAACCCAATTCTTCTAAATCCAACCCATCCTCTGAACTTCCATGGCACTCAGACGATCCTCTAACTGTTTGTATCTATCCTCAGCAGGAGGATATTGCTCATCGTTATAATCAGTATCATTATCAGAGATTGCAGGGCTAAGGTCCTTTTCCCCTTCTTGGTTCTCCCCTTCCTTGGATGAAGAGGTCAGATCAGTTTGTTGCTTCAACCTTTCTCCAAACCTTCTGCCCATATTTAGAATACCGACAGCCTTCTTCTTTTTCTTCTTCTCTTTCAGAATAAGGGATTTCAGATCCTCCTGCCCTTTTGCCATACTTATGAACATGTGTTGGAATTGGGCGTTCTGTGCCTGAAGATCTTTGATGGCTTGATCAGAAGACATTTCTGCTGAAATTAACAGCGAAGAAGATGAGAAACCTGTAGTGGTACATGTAATGATGTGTATGATAATGGGATGCGTATCTAATGATTTCAAAGACTTCGGGAAATTTAAATTTGAAAACCAAAATAAACAAAAACTTTATTAGCTTAAATTTGAAGGTTCAAAATGCCTTTAAGGCGTTACAAATAAGTAAATAAAACAAATCTAAAACTAGAAAAGAAAAATCAAAAGTCCCATGGACGCTTTCTCTTTGTGCTGATATAATCATTGTGCACTCTTTCTTCCTGGAGCTGCTTGGTGAGCTTTAAAACCTTCCCCTCTTGATCATGGAACTGGTCCCTGTAAGTATCTCGCTTATTCTTCAGCTGAATCTAAGACCTCTGTAACTCCCCAAGATCAGTGGGCATGTAAGGATAGAGAACCGTATAACGAATGCTTTCTTCAGTAGTGGGCTCCACAATCACTGGTAATACGGCCACATAAGGCATCATAAGCTTCTGGGCACGAGCTCGTACACATTGGAGGTAAAGCTCCATAGGAATGGAAGTCTTTCGTCCCAAATATTTGGCGTCAGATCTGTTTATCATGCACCAAGCTCGTATGAACCTCTGGCGATACTCATTAACATCATCCTCATAGTTGAATATAATGCCCTCAATAAATAACTCATGGGGACTATCCCTTCGAGCATGACGAAATTCTTGCAAAGCTAGACAAGGATTGTAAGTTATACCCCCTCTGATACCAAGCAATGGGACATTAGGGTACTCCCCACAGCAGTCAATAATAGCAATGTCTTTCGTAGCTCGGGAACACCAAAGAATATCTGTATGAGCGAGTGACATTATCCTTTGTGACTAACCCAAACCTTCTTCGTTCTTCGGTACAAACTTAGGGAGGTTAGAAATAAACCACCTCGACAGCAATAGCATGCAACACATAAGAGTCCCTCTTCTCTTCATGGTACGAGTATGGAGAGTGTGCAAAATATCTCCAAGCAAGGTAGGCACAGGGTTGTGAGAAAGGAAAATCTTGATAGCATTCACATATACGAAGGAGTCCGGATTAGGGAAGAGAACTAAACCATAGATAAGAAGAGCCAAGACCTCCTCAAAAGCCTGAAAATCCATATCATCCCAAAATAGTTGAGCCTTGTCTATCAAAAATTTGGCTAGAAAACCCTCGACTTCGCTTCGAGTTTCCCAATTGGATACCACGTCAGCCCGTTTCAAATTCAAAGCTGAGGCAGTGACTTCAGGCTTAGGAACTTCTTCTATACCTGTGAAGGGTACCTGTTCAAGAATGGGTATGCCCAATAGCTGAGAGAATTCTTCCAAGGTGGGTACCAACTGATAATCTAGAAAGGTGAAGCAGTGATGCTTGGGATTGAAGAACTGAAAAAGTACGCTCATCATCTATTCATCAAAGTTTGAAGCAACCAGGCTGAGAAGTTGACCGTGTCTCTTAATGAAAGTAGAATTTTCAGAAACTCTTGATACTAGCTCTTTGAGTTGGGAAGGTATCTTCACAAAGCTGATTCAGATAGTGTTTCTACGCACGGAAGCCATGATATGCAAAACAGAACAAAGATAAATTCCCTTGGTCTTTGAAATGGTTAGTGTAATGAAGCATGAATGCCATGTTATGATGCATGATGTCATGATAAACCACAGGCATAGAAAACACGGGTATTGCAAACACTGACAAATCACACAAAGCCCTTAGGTTTAAGGATTGCATGAGGTAAAAGGTAATACCCTCTTGAATTTAAGTTGGCTTCAAACCTATCCTAGAAAAGTAACCGAGTTCTAGAGGATCTCAATATCACTGACCATCCTTTATCGGTCATGGTTTCAGCTCACGCAATCTTTTCTTGCGGTCGAAATATTCCGAAAGTATGATCTCAATGAGCGTAGCATCGAGTATCAACCAGTTCTCAGCTCTACACCGAGGCCGGCTATCTCGCTACTTTCTAATGGCCAAGTTGTTCAACTAAGGTTCTAAGGTTCGTTAGTGCTTCACGACACCACGATGCTGCCCCGTATTCTCCTCGTTTCACAATAAGGGATACCGGTACCAACCAAAGTGCCACACCAATGTAGCTTCTGCTTCAACCGTATCGGTCTATACCATACAGTTCCCTCACAGTCTATTGCTACTTACCTAATGAGTTCCCCCAGATTCGGGTATAGGATCTATAGTAACCCCAAACAAAACCCTTAAAAATAAAGCAAACAAAGCAATCAAGAGAAGCAATTTTAATGACCTAGATCCTAAGGTTTACCCCACTTATAAAATCCCCAGCAGAGTCGTCAGTTCTGTGATACGGTGGCAGAACCGACTGTTTAATACTGGTTTGCATTTTGCGTTTTGTGTTTGCAAAATGTCGCGGAAAGCAAGAGTCGCCACCGACTTTCATTTCATCCAACCGGAAAGGAAAAAAGTACATAAAAAAATCCTTTTTCGAGATTTTGAGTACGGGGGGTAGATTATAGAAAGGGAAGGTGTTAGCACCCTTTCTATCCATGGTTTTTCATGGGCTCTTAGGTACTTGCTCATTTTCAAATTGCTTGTGTTTGTATGCTTGTTTTTTGAAAAATGTTTTACTTCGTGATAACCCTTGTATCAGTCCTCAAGGGTGTGATGAAGTTGTTTTTAACATTTGTTTGAAAAGTGTAAGTGTGAAAAGATTTGTTTTGAGCAAGTACCTACTAGCATCTACCTACTCGAAAAAAGATCGTTTCTATTCTTGTTTCCTTTAGACAGCGCTATCCTACTATTGAGAAATAGGTAGCACCGTCGTTGGAATTTGTAAGGGTCAATTCGAAAGGGACGTACAATCACTAAAGCAATATTAGGACACCTTAGTAGTAACCCTAGAGTCTTAAGATCTTTTCGAGGCAACATTTTCGAGGCAACATTTGAACGGGACAATTTGATCTCTTTAGACGGGAGGGAAATCACTAAGATCTCTATGCTTAATGACCGTTTACCGAAGGCAACCGAAGTGAGAGTATACCCTAAGAGTGAATATGTGCGAGTGATTTATCTTTAGTTTATTATCTTTGCACATTAGGGTTTTCTAACCATTTTAATTTTGTCATGCATTCTTGCCATACAATCCTATTAGCATTCATCTAACAGTTAATAATTGCGAAAATTTAAAAGTGCGAAAATGTAAAACCTAACTATTACAAGGCTTCGGGGAAGGGGATTAATTACATAACCAAAAATCAGGGAAAAGCGATAAGTAAAAACCCTAGTTAAAACTATTACATCCTCAAAACAGTTACAAAAATAATAAAAGAATTAAATGCGCACAGTAAGTTAAATGCGATGCGATTAGGGTTTTGACCCTTTGACTAATCCTACTTGCTATTGATTAAAGAAAAAAAATGTTTTTTTGTCATGTTTTGTTATTTGACAAAATAATGGAGAATTAAATTAAAAGAAAGTCATAAGTTCTAATTTATATTAATTTTTGAAAATAAATTAATTAATTCTAAACAACCTATTTTTGTATTTTTTTTGTTTTATTTGAGAAAAAAGAGAAAAATTAAATCAAGAGTTAACCTAATTTTCTAATTTTATTTTAATTGTGAAAAACAACTTAAAGTTAACCTAATTTAAATATTAATCTAATTAATTAACAAAAATTAAATTTAATAAGAAAACAACTAAATCTAAAATTTTATGACTTTTATTATTATTATTTATGATTTAATTAAAACTGATTTTTAAAAAATAAAATAATTAAAGAATTAAGAATAAAGCAAAATAACGTAATAAGAAGAGGAAAAAAATTGAGAAATGGGCCTGTGTTGTTAGGAATGTTGGGGGGTGTAGAACTGAAATCCTTGGCCCACTAAGCCTCCAGGCCTGGTCAGCGCTGGATCTGGTGCATCCTTGATTTTGAGGAATACCATGGAACTTCATTGCTGGCACGTTGGATCTGACTAGCTGGGCATCCAGTGGCCAGGCGCTGAGGGTGTATGGAAGGCGTGTAAGGATGTATTGCATTGGATTCGCATGAAACAATCAAGAAAATAATAAAACACAGACGCCTGGGATCGAACCCAGGACGTGTGCATCAAAGGCATTCCTTCCAACCATCTATGCCAGATTGTTAACTTGTAAGCATAATAAACAAATAAAACCAAAAGCCAAGTCAATTATTTTGCCAACCAAAACGCGCGAAATTTGAATGGACTAATCACGCTTTGACACACATCATCTTCTAACCTTCTCCGTCGTTTTAGAAGAAGGGACTTTTACCTACAGACATCCACTGTAGGTATAACCCTGCATATTTCAAAAATTCTATACACGCAAGATAAATGAAAGGTAAAGGTACCAATCAACTCGTCTCATCCTCACGAGCATCATGGTACCTGATTTAAAGCCCAATTGTTCCTGTATAAAAAGACCCTAAAAATAACACAAAAACACTAGCAATGACAACATCATGTACGTGCTTCAAAAACGAAATTAAATAATACAGTTAGCTAGCAAACATGATGATAATCACAAATATGACAATTAAAATTTCTAATGATGCAAGAATTGGGATAATCGATTCTGAAAAAAATGCAAACCGAGTAAGTTACAGTTGGTGTTTCTGGGTGCTTCAAGCCTTGCAACTGATCCAATTGGCTTCTGGGAAGGTCCAAGAATCGATTAGCAGCGTTGGAATGGTCTGGATTGATCTCTAGATGCAAAAACGATCCAACACGTTTTATCACTTTTTTGAGTTTTGTTCTATGCTTCTCACGACCTCTAACCTCTTTCTTTTGATCTGGAATTTTTCATTATATAACCTAGAGTGAATTAGGTTAACAAACTTGGACTAAATCTTTGCATTTATCCAAGATTTAATTTGATTTACAAGCTATATGATATGTTTCTATTTTGAGACAAATCATGCCTTTCTTGTGCCAATTGACCTTAATTCGATTTGATCTTGTTAACTCAGCATATCTTGATTGCCAATCTGTCAACAAAAAAAAAACAAATCATATCATATCTTTGTTAATTTTCATCATTTATTTGATTTATTTCACTTTTTAATTAATGAAAAATCAAATTAAATTGAAAAATGAAGCACATAATGGGTGAGTGAACATTTGAGTCGTGGACCACATTATAATTGAGGTGAAAGCATAAAAAGTTGGGCCCATTTATCAAAAAAATGCAAATTTGAGCACATTTGACTTTTGGCAATTTTACAAAAATGGTCAACTTGGCCAATGTATAAATCTCTCAATTTTTACCCTAGAGAGGTGTTCTTGGACTTTTTAGAAAGCTTAGGATGTTCTCTAAACAACCCTTTTAGTATCATCTCAATTGAGTATTCCATGTTCGTGTATGAAGCTTTGACCCAAAAGGTGTTTTTGTTGACTTTTCAAAAGGACCTATAATGTCAAAATTCATATCTTTTTGTGAGTGCATATTCTGGACTTTGGAGATGAATATGAATTGTAGGGAGTTTCATCCTATTAAAAATGAGCTTTGGATGGGTCATTTCTGATAAAGTATGATAAAGTTATGCTTGGTTAAAGTTGAGTTGACTTTTCCTGTAAAACCCTAATTTAGCAACTTTTGGGGTTTTGATGAATTGTGAGCAATCCTTCAGGAATCATGATCAACCCTTAATCAAATGATGGATAATACTTCAAAATGAGGATTTTGGCCAAAAATCTTGAAGTTTGACTATATGTGGGCCACAATTGACTTTTTACCTAGTACAGTTGATTTTCAGGCATTTGAGCAATTGACTGAGCAAACTTCTTTTGCAAGGCTTGAAACTTGACATGGATTATCTTGAGAACATATTAGGAAAATGGTGAGAATTTGAGTCCTTTGTGGTTCACACATCTTGATGAATATGGAAACCCTAATTTGAGGTATACTCTCTTAGGAGAGAGTTTGTCTGGTCAATTCTTGAACTTCCTTGAGCAATTTGGGGACCTCACTTGACATGTGTTGAGAAATATGGGAGGGAAAATTTTGGGGTACCTCAGATAGCAATAATTTGGGACACAATAATTTCATCCCTCTTGAGCCTTACCTCAAATGGGTACAAATTTGCGCTCAGAATCTTATGATGCCTTACCCCTCCATTCTCCCAGTAATCATTGAGCTTGTCATGGAGGGAGACGTCCCATACACTATCCTACATACTGACATGCCCACATCTCTTGAAGACCTCCAAAGGGATTGGATACAACTCAAAGGGGAGCGAGATACTTTCGAATCCCAATTCTACGCAAGGGAGAAGAAGGTTTTGGAACTCACTAGGCTACTTCATGAGGAGTAAACTCTGAATGCCTACATTGCACCAAAGAGGATGCGCACTACTTTTCTATCTTAGAGTTTTGTATTATTTTTCCCAAGGGGCGTTGATGTACTCAAACTTTATCTTATTAATATAACGTGTGTTTCCTTTTTTGTCTAAAGCGAATTTGAATCTTTGAAATCCTTGAAAACATTACATATGCTTATATCATTCATCATAACATAAACAGGTCTTTTGCAACAAGTCTCCTCATCTCTCTACTGTTTATTTTAGTAAGATGGATCTCGAGCAAACCGTGAAAGATCTCCAAGCTCAGAATACACAGTTTCAACAATTGCTCATGACCCTAGCCAAGGGGCAAGAAGAATTGAAGACT
This sequence comes from Vicia faba, assembly GCA_948472305.1. Taxonomy (NCBI): domain Eukaryota; kingdom Viridiplantae; phylum Streptophyta; class Magnoliopsida; order Fabales; family Fabaceae; genus Vicia; species Vicia faba. The sequence continues at coordinate 568,894,516 of OX451737.1, forward strand.
CTGCTAGCTGAAGAGAGGAAAAAGAAAACAAAGAAGGTAACCGGAGTCTTAAACATGGGAAGAAGATTTAATGGGCAGACAAGAAGGACTTTGGAATTTTCAACAACATCCGGTGAAGGAGAAGGGAAAGTCAAGGAAACAATTGTCCCGTCAGAATCGGAAGAAGAGGAAGACTACTCTGAGGAACAATATCCTCCAGTTGATGACAAGTATAAACATCTTGAAGAGCGGTTGAGTGTGATGGAAATACAAAAGGTACCAGGTTTAGACTTTGAGGAATTGGGACTAGTGTCGGGGATTGTGTTTCCTTCAAAATTCAAAGCACCTGTATTTGCCAAATATGGTGGAGTGTCATGCCCTAAAATTCATCTCCGATCATATGTGAGGAAATTCAATCCCATACCGCTGATAAAGACTTATGGGTGCACTTTTTCCAAGACAGTCTGTCTGGAACACAACTTGACTGGTTCTACCAACTAGAAAGGGCTGATGTTCACAATTGGGAAGATCTTACTGCAACTTTCTACAAGAAATACCAGTACAATGCTGATTTAGCGCCTACCCGTACTCAACTCCAGAGTATGGCCATGGTGTCCAATGAAGGTTTCAAGGACTATGCACAAAAATGGAGAGATTTGGCTGGAAGAGTTCAACCCCCTCTGTTTGAGAGAGAATTGGTAAACATGTTCTTAGGCACCTTATCTGGTCCTTTCTTCAATTATTTAGTCGGAAGTTCATATACGGGCTTCACTGAACTAATATTGACCGGAGAGAGGATAGAAGCCGGTATAAATAATGGAAAGATTCAGAAAGACACAACTTCTTCAACAGCTGTAAGGAAGCCCTTTACAGAAAGAAGGAGGTGGCTGCCGTATATCCGCAAAGAAATCAAGATAGGACCGAACGCCGACCAATGGTGGGGGCTGTTATGATCCCAAAGCCTGCATCCGATCAACAAAGAAATAATCAACCAAGGGTAGAAAGGCCAGTCAGGCGGTTTACCATAATCAACATGACTCCGTCTCAAGTATTACCTCATATGCTAAGATCCAACTTGGTAACCTTGAAAGAAGCTCAGAAAAACCCTAACACAACATTCCCTTATTATCATTCCAATGCCCGTTGCGCATATCACTCTAATAGTCCTGGTCACAATACTAATAACTGTTGGGCCTTGAAGAACAAAATACAAGACCTCATTGAAGCAAAAGAAATTGAGTTTGATGCGCCCGAGAAAGCAAATGTCATTTCTGCTCCTATGCCCAGACATGGCCACAATACCAATGCCCTTGAAGAAGATTTGTTTGTTACCTCAGTTGACGAGCTCATGACCCCACTTCCGACTATTTAGATAAACTTGTTGAAAGCCGGTGTTTTCCCGGGCTGTAATAAAGTTTTCCATCTCTGCTTATCCTCACCATTTGGCTGTCCTTTATTGAAGGTAGGCATTCAGTGCCTGATAGATAACAAAGAGATTTTGTTTGAAAAGACTCGTGTTCCTCTTATTCTTGTTGAATATGTTTCTATCATCACCATTTCCACCAATTCTTCCAGGGTCTCCACCAAAAGACCCGTTAGAATTACATCAGTTCCGAAAGCAGCTCCCTTAATAATCACAATGCCCGGGCCAATCCCATATACATCAGACAAAACCATACCGTAGAATTATGGAGGGGATGTCTATTACTATGGTATTAATCAAGACTGGCCGGCCACCGAAGAGATAAATTCCGAAGAAGAAGATTCTGACACCGGCAATATTTCTGGAACTAGCAAAGTTACCCGAAGTGGTAGGATCTTTTCTCTAGAAATTTCTCCACCAAAAGCGGTTTCTGGACCCTTGATCATCCCTGTGGTTGTTCCAAAGGTTACTTCCGTACCCATAATCATCTCTGCAAGTACTCCCATTGAAAAAGTTATTACAACCCCTGATATCATTCCTACCAACACTCCTGCTGCTGAAACTCGAGGAAAAAGTATTTTGGTCGAGCTTGTCCAAACGAAGGCCCAGTCATTAACTATCCCCAAGACTTCCAAGAAAGAAATGGAGGAGATCTTAAAAATTATAAAGAGGAGCGACTACGAAGTAGTTGAACAATTGGGGAAAACTCCCTCTAAAATCTCCATGTTGGAATTGCTACTATGTTCCGAAGCGCATTCAAAAGCCTTAGTGAAATTCTTAAAAACAGCCCATGTACCTCAAGAGACGTCTGCTGATCAATTCCAAGACTGCGTGGCCAGCTTGACAGCGGATAACAGTCTAGGTTTCTCGGATGCTGATCTGACACCAATGGGAAGAAAGCATAATGAGGCGCTGCATGTCTCAGTGGAATGTAGGGGCACTACCCTGGCGCATGTTTTGGTGGACAATGGCTCATCTCTGAATGAATTACCCAAAAAGGCTCTCGATAGACTCAATTGTGAGGGGTTGACTTTAAAGCCAAGCAACATAGTAGTAAGGGCTTTTGACGGCTCGAAAAGGATGGTACATGGGGAGGTAGACATTCCCATAAAGGTTTGAACCCAAAACTTCAATTCAACTTTTTATGTGATGGACATCCGCCCTTCATACTCCTGCTTGCTAGGCCGGCCATGGATCCATAATGCTGGCGCTGTTACTTCTACATTACACCAGATGTTGAAGTACCCGGTTCAAGGGAAGATTATCACCGTCCATGGAGAGGAAGAATACATGATCATCCATCTCAATTCCTTCAGATATGTGGAATTGGACGGAGAATTCATTGAAACTCCATTTCAACACTTTTAAGAGGTCCCTCAAGAGGTGTCAGTGATCAAGGATGTTCCCAAGATTACAAGGCCTCCACTCCGGATGTCGTCATTGAAAGATGCTAAAGCAGTAGTAGAAGAAGGAGGATGCACTATCTGGGGACAACTCCCAAATATCCCGTATAAATCTGACAAGTTTGGATTAGGTTTCACTTCAAGTTCTCAAAAGGTTGTACGCCGTGCCCGTGCTAGAGGGCCACCCTTGAAGATCAGCAACTGTGAAATCAAAGCAGTAGAAGATGGTGAAGATGGATGCAACCTGGAGGATTGGATTTTCCCTACTGTCAATAGAGAGCTCATTAATTGGGAGGCTAGAGACTTCATCCCAATCACTTTCATCCCTCAGTAATTTATCTTTACATTTTGTTGGATCTGTAATATTCAAAAAAATTCGCACTATTAAAACCCTGTGTCTTACCCGAGGCACAATGGTCCATTTGTAAGGATTATTATTTCATCTTCGTATGATATCAATGAATCATGGACATTTTCGTATACAAACTTTTGTGCTCATTGTTTTTCTTTTAAATTTTATTTTCTTTCAAAGATAGCTATACCCTTACACACACCCACACTCACAATGCAGGTATCCATCCATTCTGGATCCCATGGGTAACGATACTGCTATGGCCTTTTGTGACTCTGAGAATATGATCTACCAAGTCGAAGACAAAGGTGAGGAAGATTGTGAAGTACCAGGGGAACTTGCCAGACTACTACAACAAGAGGAGAGAACTATTCAGCCTCACGAGGAACCCGTGGATACAATCAACCTGGGTACCGATGAAGACAAAAAGGAGGTCACGGTGGGTGCCAATCTGGAACCCAGTGTCAAGAAGCGTTTGATTCAGTTGTTGCATGATTATATCGAAGTCTTTTCCTGGTCGTATGAAGACATGCCAGGACTTGATGAAGATATTATGGTACATCGTCTTTCTACAAGAGAGGATTATTCGCCAGTAAAGCAAAAGGTTCATCGAATGAGGCCGGATATGTCAGAAAAGATTAAAGCAGAAATCATGAAGCAATTCAACACTGGATTCTTGGTTGTCACCTGTTACCCCCAATGGGTTGCCAATGTTGTTCCCGTGCCCAAAAAAGGACGACAAAGTGAGAATGTGTATGGACTACCGAGATTTGATTAGGGCAAGCCCTAAGGATTACTTTCCACTCCCCCACATTGATATCCTAGTTGAAAATAAGACACAACACAAAGTGTTTTTCTTCATGGACGGATTCTCAGGTTACAACCAAATCAAAATAGCGCCTGAGGACACGAAGAAAACAACATTTGTCACACAGTGGGGCATATTCTGTTACAAGGTGATGCCATTCAGAATGAAGAACGCTGGGGCAACCTATCAGCGTGCCATGGTGGCTCTATTTCACGACATGATACATCAAGAAGTAGAGGTCTATGTGGATGATATGATAGCCAGATCTCAAACAGAAGAAGAGCACCTTGATCACTTGCCAAAAATTGTTTGAGAGACTGAAGAAGTACAAGCTAAGGTTGAATCCAAACAAGTGCATATTCGGGGTACGACCGGGTAAGCTCTTAGGCTTTATTGTCAGCAACAAAGGTATCGAGGCCGATCCCGCCAAAGTTAAAGCGATACAAGAGATGCTTACTCCTTGCATTGAGAAGGAAGTCAGAGGATTCTTGCGACGTTTGAACTATATTGTCAGATCATTTCTCACCTAACAGCTACTTGTGAGCCAATCTTCAAACTATTGAAGAAAGATCAAGTAGTCAAATGGAATGATGAATGCCAAGTTGCTTTTGACAAAATCAAAGATTACTTGCAAGAGCCTCCTGTATTGATGCCACCAGTCAAGGGAAGACCATTGATTATGTATCTGTCTGTTTTAGAAAACTCAATGGGGTGTGTATTGGGGCAGCATGACGAGTCTGGTCGAGAAGAGCACGCTATTTATTACCTGAGAAAAAAGTTTACCAACTGTGAAACCAAATATTCACTACTCGAGAAATCTTGATGTGCTCTGGCATGGGCTGATCGCCAGCTAAGACAATATATGCTGACTCATACTACCTTATTGATATCTAAGATGGATTCGATAAAATACATCTTCGAGAAGCCTGCTCTTTCTGGGAGAATAGCAAGATGGCAGATGATCCTGATAGAATACAACATACAGTCTACTACCCAGAAAGAAATAAAGGGCAGTGTATTAGCCGATCACCTTTCTCACCAAGTTGTAAAAGACTACCACTCTATGAAGTTCGAATTCCCGGATGAAGACATCATGACATTAGACAACTGTGAAGAATTCAGGCCATATGACGGACCTGAACAAGGATCCCGATGGACCCTGTTCTTTGATGGAGCATCCAATGCACTTGGAAATGGTATCAGTGTTATACTCATATCTCCGGAAGGGTGTCATACTCCCTTTACTGCCAGGATCTGCTTCAACTGTACAAATAACATGGCGGAATACGAAGCGCGTATCTTCAGTCTCAGAGCTGCCATAGACTTGGGAATCAAATCCTTAGATGTATTTGGAGATTCAGCTTTGGTTATCAGCCAGATCAAAGGGGAATGGGACACCAAACACCCTAACCTTATCCCTTACAAAGAACATGTCTTGACATTGCTACCACATTTTGAGAAGATTACCTTTGAGGATTTCCCGCGAGAAGAAAATCAGCTAGCAGACGCTCTAGCCACAATGTCATCTATGTTTAAACTTAAATGGGATAATGATGCTCCCCAGATCACCATCGAACAAATGGATGAACCAGCACACTGTCACGAGATTAATACTGAAGAAGTAGTGGACCAGCCTTGGTTTCACGAAGTCAAGAGGTATCTCGAGGCTCAAGAATATCCATAAGGAGCTTCAATCAATGATAAGAAGTTCTTAAGGAGATTTTCTGCTAAGTTCTTCCTTAGTAATGGCATCCTGTACAAACGCAAACATGACTCTGTGTTACTTCGGTGCGTAGATAAGGTTAAAGCTAAAAGGATCATGGCTGAATTACATGAAGGCACTTTTGGCACCCATTCTAGTGGGCATACGATGGCAAAGAAAATCCTACGGGCAGGCTATTACTGGTCTACCATGGAAGCAGATTGCTATCAACACTCTCGAACCTGCCATAAGTGTCAAATTTATGCTGACAAGGTGCATCTACCTCCGGTTCCTCTGACTGTCTTGACGGCTCCTTGGCCCTTTGCTATGTGGGGAATAAATATGATAGGGAAAATTAAGTCGACAACCTCTGTTGTACCCCAAAATTTGCCCTCCCATATTTCTCAAAATATTTCAAGAAAAATTCACAAGTCCAACCCGACGCGTCATATTCAGGTGTTCTTTCACCAAGATATCTCTGATAACGTATTCTCAAATTCAGGTTCGGCTCAAGAGTCAATTCTTTAAAGAAGGTATCCGAATGTGTGAGTTTTCTTGAAGAAATATAGTGAAAAAGTGTGCTGAAAGTGCAGTTTTTACGCGCTAAAAAATTCATAACTTGAAGATCGTGACTCGTTTTTAACCCATTCCGGTGGCCAAAATTCCGTCTTGACATTATCTACGTTTTCATCTCTCACGGCTGGAAGCCAATTTCGATCATAAGGTCTTCAAAAATGTGGATTTATCAAGTATTTTCATACAGAAAATTTGTGACAGAAGTTTATTTGCGTCATGTTTAGAAAATCATAACTTGGTCGATTTTCACCGTATCGAGCTGTTTCCGGCGCCAAAATTTCAAAAATTGAGTTGGCTACATTTTCACAGAAGGTATTGAGTTCAAACGGTATTCAAAAGGCCTTCGTTTTTTGCTCAGAGTGCGTGACACGCTGAAAATCCTGAATGCTGAATATTATTTCATCTGGGCCGAAACTTCGAAAATTCATAACTCGGTCAATTTTTATCGGATTGGGCTCATATTTTTACACAAGGTCCCTGACTCATAGATCTACAACTTTGCTTCAAAAGTCGAGACCAAATTATGCACCGATCAATACCAGTTTTTTATTGAAGAACGTGTCAGAGTCGACACTGGAGCCCAAAATAAGTTTGTCTGAGCTGAAACTTCAAAAATTCATAACTAATTCACCGTTTATCCGATTGAGCCGATTTTTGGACAGGAGTTAGTTATCGATGTAGGCTACATTTTGTTTTCACATTTCAACTTCAAAAATTTCACTTAAGTCCCTGCGATTTAGCCTGGAAAGTGACGAACTCAAGTGAACATTGGAGGCCCAATTGCACATTCAAAGCCCATTTTCTTTACCCTAATTTCCATTATATAATCATATTCTTTTCACACAAACCGAAGAGGAGAGAAAAAGAGAGAAAAAACCTTGCCACAACGAATATCAAATTCTTTCAAGAACCCTAAGACCTTGAAATCCTTATTACAAATCCCTCTCTCACTACAAACAAGCCATCACAGTTACAAACCAATACCTCACTACTTCTTCAGTAAGGGTAAGGCTGGTTTGATCTCCATGATCCTAATTTTCCAGTAAGACATAAAAGCATTCAGGCTACTGATTTTCCAGTAAGGGTAAGATTGATTTGATCTCCATGATCAAAAGGGTATAATCATTCATACATGCCATATTGTGCCTAAACATTAAATTTCTTCATATATTGGCTTTATTTACATTTTATGATTTTATTTAATGTGTTCGTGAGATTAAACTGCAGATTTAGACAGGATCCCGGGTTCATTAAGGAACGTTGAGGCCAAAAGCCAAATGGCCAAAAGCCAAAAGCCAAATGGCCAAAGTAGAAAAACTTATGCATGACACCAATACATGGCGAGACAGACATCCTGAGAAGATTAAGGAACGTTGAGGCCAAAACGCAAATGGCCAAAAGCCAAAAGCCAAATGGCCAAAGTAGAACAACTTATGCATGATGAGGCCAGAACACAAATGGCCAAACCACTCCAATTCACCTCCAAAAAGGGGACAGAAACCCTCCAAGGTATTGTATTTTCTTTCTTTTCCTTATTTTATTTATTTCAATTATTTCTTTTTTTAATTAATTCCTTTAATTTAACTTATTTTCATAAAATATAAAAAATAGTAAAAAAACAGAAAAGTCATAAAAATCAAAATATATTTATTTAATTAATATTTTTTGTAAATAAATTTCACTAATAATTAATTATTTATTTTTATAAATCAAAATTGCATGTAAATAATTAGATTAATTTTAGATTTAATTTTAACATGTTTTTCTTAATAAATAAAAAAAATTAGAATTAGGGTTAATATTTTAATTTCATTTAATCTTTCTCATAAAAATACATAAAAAACATAAATACCAAAAACTCAAAAAAAATAATAATTTCTTTTTTCTCTTTAATTTCATTAGTTTAATCATTTAATTTAATTTCATTAAAAAGGGTCCAACGCCCTCGTTTCCAATTTTAATTCCTATTCGCGCATTTTTATTTATTTCCTTCTTTTAAATATTTATGTAACTCTCCCAAAGCCTTGTAAACTTAATTTCTCGCACTTTATTTTATTTCTTTATTTACTTTCCGTCAAATCGGGTCCTGGATTTTAATTTTGGCGATGTGGACCCGCGCCTTTGTAATAGTTTAGAACTTTCAATTTCCGCATCTTTTTTAACTGTTAAATAAATGCATGCAAGAATGAAAGACAAAAATAAATGAAAACGACACACAAATCACACACCACCCCTAGGGTACGCCTCACTGTTGCCTTGCCTCGAAAGGTGATCGTCGAGTAGAGGATGTCTTAGTAAGTCCTCATGATCCGGGAACCTGGCATGAGGGTAGCTTCTAAGGTGTCTTCCCATTACTCTGGTGATCACCATGTCCCGAACCTCGAATTGACCCGAACACCTCCAACGGTGGTGCTACCTACCTCTCAATGGTGGGATGGCACTACTTTAAAGGACATCTACACAGACGAATTCCTTAGGGTAGGTAGACGACTCTAGATACTTGCTCTAAATTTCAAAACAAATCAAAAAATACTTTTCACACCGACACCTTTTCAAAAAGCTTTCGAAAGCAATTTTTCAAACACTCTTGAGGACCGATACAAGAGTCGAACTGGAATTTTCAAAGAAACTTTTTAAAACCCACAGTTGAAAAGCAAACAAACCATTTTGAAAATACAATGAGCAAGTATCTAAGAGCCCATGGATAACCATGGATAGAAAGGGTGCTAACACCTTCCCTTTCTATAATCTACCTCCCGAACCGAGAGCAATCTCTATAAGGAATTTTTCTGTGCTTTTGTCCTTTCCATTTGGAGAAAATAAAAGACGGTGGCGACTCTTGCTTCCGCGACATTTCACGAACCAGCATTAAACAGTCAGTTCCAGATCCACCGATCACAGAACTGGCGACTCTGCTGGGGATAACTTTTAAAGTGAGGTGTACCTTAGGGTTTAGTTCATAACTGTGTTTTCAATTGCTTTCCTTGCTTGCTTTATTATTGTGGGTTGCTTGGGAGTTCTATAGATCCTAACCCGGATCTGGGGGATACCTTCTTAGAAAGTAGCAACAAGGCTGTGAGGGAACTGTGCGGGGTATACCGACATGGTTGAAACAGTATGCTACGTTGATGTGGCACTTTGGTGTGTACCGGTAACCCTTGAGTTCAGTCAAGGAGAGTACGGGGCCTCCGCGTGGTGTCGTGAAGCATCAACAGACCTTAGGAACCTTAATTGAACTATCTTGGCCTCTTTAGGGTAGTGAGATAACTGACTTTGGTGCAGTCCGAGGTTGGTTGATACTCGATACTACACTCAATTGAGGGTTGCTTTCCTGGAATATTTCGGTCGCCAGTTCAGTGGCTAAATCGAAACGATGAACAATGAAAGCAATCCAGTGATATTGGGACCCTTAGAACCCGATTACTTCTAATAGGACAGGTTGAGCCCACCAACTTCAAGAGGGTACTACCCAGACCCCATGGTGGCCTAAACTCTAAGGGTTTCTCTTGTGTGACTCGTGTGCCTTCGTACTTGACTACTTGCATGCTTGTTATCTGACACATGAACTACTTGCAGGTTTTGTTTATAGTCCTTAATTGGGACTCATAACAGGGTTTACTAAGTCTCTTGCAGGTTTTTTTTTAGTCCTTAATTGGGACTTCTAACAGAATGTACTGAGTTTCTTGCAGGTTTTGGTTTGCAGTCCTTAATTGGGACTCGTAACAGGGTTTACCTACATTACCCCATGCATAGCATGACATCATACCATTGCATACATCCTGCATAAAAAACTAATCCATTTCAAGGATCTCAAGGGCTTGTGATGCAGGTCAGGATGAACCAACTGTCTAGCAAGGGGCAAAAGGGGATTTATTTTCCTCTAGCCAAGGTTGTCAGGGGCTATGACCCACTTGATATGGTGAGCTTTGACACTGGAAGAAGATTGCCCTAGCCAAGGATGTTAGGGGCTATGACCCACTGGATATGGTGAGCCTTTGACCCTTGAAGAAGGACTCTCAACAACATGCAGTTCCTTCAATCGAGCTATCGGATCCCAACTCTAACAATTCTCTTGTTTACCCTGCGAGGTCCTTGAAAATATTACATGCATGTCATACACATCATTGCATAACAGGTATCCTTGTTGCAGGTCACTTACCTTCTCCGCTGTTTATTTCAGCAATGGCTTACCAACAAGATAACCAGGACTTTCTTGCTCAAGAGACTCGGTTCGGGGAAATCCTCCTGAATCTATCCAAGGGGCAGGAGGAGCTGAGAACACTTCTCATGGAGACTTTGGTCAGGAACAGTGCTGAGGACGAACGGCTGAAACATCTGCAAGGCGAAGTGGATGCATTGAAAGCCCAGATGCTGGGGCAGGTGACTATCATCCAAGACTTAGCTCAAAGACAAGATGAGCTCGGGGTTCTCGTCAACCAACTGCTTCAGGGTAACCAACTGGGGCAAATGTCTAAAGAGAAAAATCCAATCGTCATTCAATCATCTTTGAGACAAGGAGATAAGGGGAGAGCTCCTCCAAGGGCTCCAGTGTCACAAATTCAGCATCAACCTCACCGGCTTCAGCCAGACAAGTCCAGGAGGCAATTTACCCCTCTCAACATGTCGCTGTTTCAAGCTTTACAACGCCTGTTGAGATTGAACCTGATCACATTAAGGGCTCATCCCCAGAATCCCAACACAGCACATCCCACTTATGATCCCAATAAAAGGTGTGCCTACCATTCTTCCTGTCCAGGACATGATACAAATGAGTGTTGGGCTCTGAAGAACAAAATTCAAGACCTGATTGATGAGGGAGCACTGGAGTTCACACAAGATGGCCAGGCAGAATTTTTCTACCATCCCTCCAAGGCTCACCATTTGAAGTGACAAGCCCTGAGATGAAAAGACTTTTGTTCATTCGAATGTTCAAGTTGTAATTTTCTTTTGTTCAAACATTTACTCATGTTCAACGTTGTTATTTCATTGATACATCGCATATGTCTGTTTTAAAGCAATATATTCGTATTCACTATACGCAAATTATTTTCATATTTTTCTGATGATCAACTCTTGACTAATAATTCTAAGCCTCTTGAGGGAGGATGACGAAAACGATACCACGATCTTTACAGTATGCTTTTGAACAGACCCCGCTGATGAGGTACATGCATTGTTTCAATCCCTAAACACTGGAGTTATAAGGAAGATAATCCCTCGTCAACCCCTCTGAGCCAAAGAAGTAGGAGTTTTTCTTTTCGAAAATTAAAACCCTTAATCATAACCTGGGGCAGGGTAGTCTCTCAGTTGATCCAGGTGCATAACGAATGACGCCAAAGAGGTCCTTACAAAACGAAGAAAGACAGTGATGGTTCCGAACAATCGTAAAGACAGGCAGTCATTATCAAAAAATTCATAAATGAAAAGCCCATTAAGTCAAAACCCATGAAGGAGACTTACAAAACTGGGGCATCCCGCTGACTGTAATTCAAAAAAAAAGAAACAGTTCAGGCAAAAAAAAAAAGAAAGGGATAACAAAAAAATCAGACAAGAAAGAGGTCTTACAAACCCTCAACAAAAAAAGGAATGACTGCCTATTTCAAAATAAACTGTCAATATCCGAGCCATCACTGGTATATCAAAGCAAAGATTCGAACAAGGTCTAACGCACGATCAACTGAGTTTAGGTTTGAAGAACATCACGAAGAGCGGGTGGGTACAAATAAATTTTGAGCCTTTATCCTTTGTTCCTTAAACCGTGAACCAGGCCACGTTATAACCCTTAAAAGTCCTAGCTGAAGCATGGGTTAGTTCGAAAGCATACTGTTACGAAAGGTATCCTGACTCCTTAAGGCCTACGGTAAATACGGAGTTGACATCACGTTTTACGAACATTCATTTGTTTTATGAAAAAAGAATGCATTTTCAAAATCTTCAAGACAGACATAAGCTTTGCATTTTTGATATAACATTATTTGCATATGACTATTTGTTTGAACAGCAGGGAAATTCGCACGATGAATGCCTGATGAACAAAAGCACTTCCAATCAAGGGGCACGACATGATCATGGTCCATCATCTGGGGCAGTCCAATCAAGATTCGGAGAATCTCTCAAAGGCCAAATAGCCTGGGGCAAGTCTCTTCCTGAGTCACTTAGGGCACTCCAACAACGAATCTTGCCTGATCAAACACCTTTTGGTGGCATGACAAAACACTGCTAACAGGGGCAACTCCCTATATTCTGAGAGCGTGGACATAGTCGAAAAGATACTACGCAAAATCAAAGACCCGCTAGGTTGACATACCTAGGCAAAAATTAGGGTTTCCCAGCGAACCAAAAGGGTTCGGGCAAAATGAAGGGATGAAATGAAAAAAATCTGTACACCCGGCAAGTCGAAAACCTGAAAAGGCGGCTTGGGAAAAAATGGGTATCCCGGTGGATTGAAAACCCGAAAGGGCGGTCCAGGCAAAAGTTAGGGATCAAAGCGTACGACTATGTCCTGTCATCTTGTCACCTGCCTACCAGAAGAAGATTGGTCAAATTGGCAGTTCTCAAGCACCTCCACGGGTATCTCCCTCTCCCACATCAGAAACAGGGGCAATAACGGGTGGTCTAAGTAATCTGATTGTTTCTATCCTCCAAGGTATCAAGGTAGGTTCCGTGGAAGAACATAACCAATACAATTCAATACTCCCCCAGGAGAGTCCAATCCAGTTCCCAAGGAAAGTTGGAATCCATCTCTCCAAGCAGTAAGCTTATCCCCAGTAGATTCTGGAAGCTTATCCTCGCAGAGCACGAACGCGTCGCCTGGCTCTATTCAAAGAGTTATTTCCTTACCAGGATATAACTGGGTTATCCTCAGCTAAAAGCCACGGAAAGGTCGTCATCAACACAGTTCTTTCGTATCCCCAGCGAAGTCTATTAGCACTTCCAACACAACGATGGTATCCCCAGCAAGTTATTATCAACACTCAACAAAGCACCTCTTTCCCCACAGAGTATTGCTTCCCAGCAAGATCGCTAGAGTACTTTTCTCCCCGCAGAGTAATCCATTCGCCAAGTTTATTCCCCAACGGAGTCATCTTCTCCTGCCAGTATTCTTGCAAACTATCATTCCCAGCGGAAGCAAAGATCTATCCTTCAACATCAGCCCAGGAGTGAATTCCCGGCACCCGTCAAGGATTTTATTTTCCTAAGACGAAAAGATACATTCATAAACATCACATTTCATACATTATAGCATGCATCTACGCATCATATTTTACAAATCTCATTTATGTTGAGAACATCATTGCTTGACCCATATCATGCATTGCATATGACTGACCTTTACCTTTCAGGAAAAGATTCAGTTAAGTTCTCGGCCATATTTCAAGACCTAGACCGGTTCAGTTAATCGACTCCAAAGATTTCTTATCCAGTCAAAGGCCTTCTCTGGTCCAGTTAAATCGACCCCAAACAGATTTTTCTGATAGAAACCCAGTTGAAGACATTCCAAGACCTAGACCGGTTCAGTTAATCGACCCTAAGATTCTCTGTTTCTTATCCAGTCCAAGGCCTTCTCTGGTCCAGTTAAATCGATCCCAAACAGATTTTTCTGATAAAGACCCAGTTGAAGACATTCCAAGACCTAGACCGGTTCAGTTAATCGACCCTAAGATTTCTCTGTTTCTTATCCAGTCAAAGGCCTTCTCTGGTCTAGTTAAACCGACTCCTAAAGGTTTCTCTTTTGAAGACTCAGTTGAAGACTCCAAGACCTTGTCTGGTTCAGTTAAATCGACTCCAAAGATTTTCCTAGTTATTATCCAGTCAAAGGCTTTCTCTGGTCCAGTTAAACCGACTCCTAAAGGTTTTTTCTTTTGAAGACTCAGTGAAGTTATCCAAGATTCTCTCAATGATTGCTGTTGAGGTTGTAGTCGCCTATGGTTCTCTCCCCGATACTGCGGAGGTGGTAATCCCAGATTTCGCTCAATGATTGCTGTTGAGGTTGAAATTATCCAAGATTCTCTCAATGATTGCTGTTGAGGTTGTAGTCGCCTATGGTTCTCTCCCCGATACTGCGGAGGTGGTAATCCCAGATTTTGCTCAATGATTGCTGTTGAAGTTGAAGTTATCCAAGATTCTCTCAATGATTTCTATTGAGGTTGTAGTCGCCTATGGTTCTCTCCCCGATACTGCGGAGGTGGTAATCCCAAGATTCGCTCAACGATTGCTGTTGAAGTTGAAGTTATCCAAGATTCTCTCAATGATTGCTATTGAGGTTGTAGTCGCCTATGGTTCTCTCCCCGATACTGCGGAGGTGGTAATCCCAAGATTCGCTCAACAATTGCTGTTGAAGTTGAAGTTATCCAAGATTCTCTCAATGATTGCTATTGAGGTTGTAGTCGCCTATGGTTCTCTCCCCGATACTGCGGAGGTGGTAATCCCAAGATTCGCTCAACGATTGCTGTCGAAGTTGAAGTTATCCAAGATTTTCTCAACGATTGCTGTTGAGGTTAAAGTCATCCAAGGTTCTCTCACCGTTCCTGTTGAGGTAGTAACCATCCCTGGTTCATTCATCACCTTTTGAAGCTCCAGATTCGATTCCTGTAACCAGTCAGGACGCATCTATACAAAGAGTTTGAAGACCAGCTCCTGTAAACAGGCCAGGTAATCATTTTCTTTTTCAGGTACGCAAGTTCTCGCTAAGGAATCTCTTACGCGATCGACACCCAGATGGCATCTATAAGCCCATCCACCTACCCATCATCTCTTAGCATGGCATCTATAAGCCCATCATCCTATCCATCAATCTCCAAATGGCATCTGTAAGCCCATTCCACCATCACACTGCTACTATGTGAGCGCAAATTTCTGGGCACTCTAGTGTTCAATCATCTTCCACCTTCGGATTACGAAAGGCACGTCAGCCAATCTGCATCCTCAGGTCTAAGAAGATTGAACAGGGGCAACTGTTGTACCCCAAAATTTGCCCTCCCATATTTCTCAAAATATTTCAAGAAACATTTACAAGTCCAACCCGGCGCGTCATATTCAGGTGTTCTTTCACCAAGATATCTCTGATAACGTATTCTCAAATTCAGGTTCGGCTCAAGAGTCAATTTTTTAAAGAAGGTATCCGAATGTGTGAGTTTTCTTGAAGAAATATAGTGAAAAAGTGTGCTGAAAGTGCAGTTTTTACGCGCTAAAAAATTCATAACTTGAAGATCGTGACTCGTTTTTAACCCGTTCCGGTGGCCAAAATTCCGTCTTGACATTATCTACGTTTTCATCTCTCACGGCTGGAAGCCAATTTCGATCATAAGGTCTTCAAAAATGTGGATTTATCAAGTATTTTCATACAGAAAATTTATGACAGAAGTTTATTTGCGTCATGTTTAGAAAATCATAACTTGGTCGATTTTTATCGTATCGAGCTGGTTCCGGCGCCAAAATTTCACAAATTGAGTTGGCTACATTTTCACAGAAGGTATTGAGTTCAAACGGTATACAAAAGGCCTTCGTTTTTTGCTCAGAGTGCGTGACACGCTGAAAATCCTGAATGCTGAATATTATTTCATCTGGGCCGAAACTTCGAAAATTCATAACTCGGTCAATTTTTATCGGATTGGGCTCATATTTTTACACAAGGTCCCTGACTCATAGATCTACAACTTTGCTTCAAAAGTCGAGACCAAATTATGCACCGATCAATACCAGTTTTTTATTGAAGAACTTGTCAGAGTCGACACTGGAGCCCAAAATAAGTTTATCTGAGCTGAAACTTCAAAAATTCATAACTAATTCACCGTTTATCCGATTGAGCCGATTTTCGGACAGGAGTTAGTTATCGATGTAGGCTACATTTTATTTTCACATTTCAACTTCAAAAATTGCACTTAAGTCCCTGCGATTTAGCCTGGAAAGTGACGAACTCAAGTGAACATTGGAGGCCCAATTGCACATTCAAAGCCCATTTTCTTTACCCTAATTTCCATTATATAATCATATTCTTTTCACACAAACCGAAGAGGAGAGAAAAAGAGAGAAAAAACCTTGCCACAACGAATATCAAATTCTTTCAAGAACCCTAAAACCTTGAAATCCTTATTACAAATCCCTCTCTCACTACAAACAAGCCATCACAGTTACAAACCAATACCTCACTACTTCTTCAGTAAGGGTAAGGCTGGCTTGATCTCCATGATCCTAATTTTCCAGTAAGGCATAAAAGCATTCAGGCTACTGATTTTCCAGTAAGGGTAAGATTGATTTGATCTCCATGATCAAAAGGGTATAATCATTCATACATGTCATATTGTGACTAAACATTAAATTTCTTCATATATTGGCTTTATTTGTATTTTATGATTTTATTTAATGTGTTCGTGAGATTCAACTGCAGATTTAGACAGGATCCCAGGTTCATTAAGGAACGTTGAGGCCAAAAGCCAAATGGCCAAAAGCCAAAAGGCCAAAGTAGAAAAACTTATGCATGACACCAATACATGGCGAGACAGACATCCTGAGAAGATTAAGGAACGTTGAGGCCAAAACACAAATGGCCAAAAGCCAAAAGCCAAATGGCCAAAGTAGAACAACTTATGCATGATGAGGCCAGAACACAAATGGCCAAACCACTCCAATTCACCTCCAAAAAGGGGACAGAAACCCCCCAAGGTATTGTATTTTCTTTCTTTTCCTTATTTTATTTATTTCAATTATTTCTTTTTTTAATTAATTCCTTTAATTTAACTTATTTTCATAAAATATAAAAAATAGTAAAAAAACAGAAAAGTCATAAAAATCAAAATATATTTATTTAATTAATATTTTTTGTAAATAAATTTCACTAATAATTAATTATTTATTTTTATAAATCAAAATTGCATGTAAATAATTAGATTAATTTTAGATTTAATTTTAACATGTTTTTCTTAATAAATAAAAAAAATTAGAATTAGGGTTAATATTTTAATTTCATTTAATCTTTCTCATAAAAATACATAAAAAACATAAATACCAAAAACTCAAAAAAAATAATAATTTCTTTTTTCTCTTTAATTTCATTAGTTTAATCATTTAATTTAATTTCATTAAAAAGGGTCCAACGCCCTCGTTTCCAATTTTAATTCCTATTCGCGCATTTTTATTTATTTCCTTCTTTTAAATATTTATGTAACTCTCCCAAAGCCTTGTAAACTTAATTTCTCGCACTTTATTTTATTTCTTTATTTACTTTCCGTCAAATCGGGTCCTGGATTTTAATTTTGGCGATGTGGACCCGCGCCTTTGTAATAGTTTAGAACTTTCAATTTCCGCATCTTTTTTAACTGTTAAATAAATGCATGCAAGAATGAAAGACAAAAATAAATGAAAACGACACACAAATCACACACCACCCCTAGGGTACGCCTCACTGTTGCCTTGCCTCGAAAGGTGATCGTCGAGTAGAGGATGTCTTAGTAAGTCCTCATGATCCGGGAACCTGGCATGAGGGTAGCTTCTAAGGTGTCTTCCCATTACTCTGGTGATCACCATGTCCCGAACCTCGAATTGACCCGAACACCTCCAACGGTGGTGCTACCTACCTCTCAATGGTGGGATGACACTACTTTAAAGGACATCTACACAGACGAATTCCTTAGGGTAGGTAGACGACTCTAGATACTTGCTCTAAATTTCAAAACAAATAAAAAAATACTTTTCACACCGACACCTTTTCAAAAAGCTTTCAAAAGTAATTTTTCAAACACTCTTGAGGACCGATACAAGAGTCGAACTGGAATTTTCAAAGAAACTTTTTAAAACCCACAGTTGAAAAGAAAACAAACCATTTTGAAAACACAATGAGCAAGTATCTAAGAGCCCATGGATAACCATGGATAGAAAAGGTGCTAACACCTTCCCTTTCTATAATCTACCTCCCGAACCGAGAGCAATCTCTATAAGGAATTTTTCTGTGCTTTTGTCCTTTCCATTTGGAGAAAATAAAAGACGGTGGCGACTATTGCTTCCGCGACATTTCGCGAACCAGCGTTAAACAGTCAGTTCCAGATCCACCGATCACAACCTCCAATGGACACCTCTTCATCCTAGTTGCCATTGACTATTTTACAAAGTGGGTGGAAGCAGCCTCATTCACTTCCGTCACCAAGAACGTCATTGCCCGTTTCATCAAGCAAAATCTCATTTGCCGGTATGGTATCCCTAAAAGGATCATCACTGACAATGGTACAAATCTCAAAAACACTATGATCACCACCTTGTGCGAGCAATTCAAGATTCAACATCACAATTCTTCTCCCTATCGACTGAAGATGAATGGTGTTGTAGAAGCTGCAAATAAAAACATTAAAAAGATCGTACAAAAAATGACAGTCACATATAAAGACAGGAACGAGATGTTACCATTCTCTCTCCACGGATATCGTACCACGGCTCACACATCAACCAGGGCAACACCTTATTCTCTGGTTTACAACATGGAAGCTGTCTTGCCTATCGAGGTTCAGATCCCCTCTCTGAGGATTATGAAGGATGCAGGGTTGAACAAAGACGATTGGATCCAGACTTGACTTGATCAGCTGAAGTTGATTGATTAAAAGAGACTTATTATTGTTTTCCACGGTCAAATGTATCAAAAACGGATGATCAAGGCTTTCAACAAGAGGGTCAGATGCCAAGTGTATCAAGTTGGGGATCTAGTGATCAAACGTATCATCTTGCCACAAGGTGCTCCCAGGGGCAAATGGACTCATACCTATGAAGGACCATTTATAATCAAAAACATTTTCTCTGGTGGTGCAATGATCTTGACCACCATGGATGGCGACGACCTGTCACACCCTGCAAAAGCGGACATAGTCAAAAGATACTACGCATAAGAGACCCGCTAGTTTGACATACCTAGGCAAAACAAGGGCATCCCGGCGAACCAAAAAGGTTTGGGCATTAATTAGGGATAAAACAAAAATCTGTACACCCGGCAAGTTGAAAACCCGAAAGGGCGACTTGGGCAAAAAAGGGTTTCCCAGTGGACTGAAAATCCGAAAGGGTGGTCCTGGCAAATGTTAGGGAATTAAAGCATATGACTATGTCCCATTGGATCACTTTATGGACAAACTTTGGCTTCCACTGACAAACTCAGAGTTTCTGATCAATTCAATCAGCTTCAGACAAGGCAACAAATAGACAAGACGCTCGGAGATACGAAGGCTATAGCAGAATGGAAACCCCATGGGATTGTCACACATAGCTATCTTTTCTTTGTATCAAAATTTTCTCTTTCTTACGACAGCATTCTCTTACTAGAATGTTTGTCTCTTTGTACTAAAATACTTACTCAAAGTCAATACAAAATATTCCTTTGAAAGTGAAAAAACTATTTGTCTTTTCTTTACGCTTGTTTTGTTTACAAAAACGTCCAATGATTCATTGTTGAGCATATGCATTTGAAAATAATTACTGTTTACAAATAAACAAAATGAAAAGAGGCAATTACTGATAGGTTAAAAGGATAAGAAAATATCTCTAGACTATTCCATAGGTAATCCACTGCAGTACGTCATTTAAATCCCCAGCTAAACAAAGCTTCAAATTGTTGATCCCCAGTAGAATTCGTCAAATTTCTCAGGATTCCCCAGTAGGATTTTACAAGCAGTGTACAACATTTCCCTTACAATAGAGTATATTTATCGAAACGGAAATTCATCAACACTTAGACTTCACAACATGAAGACTTTTACTTACATATCCTCAACAACAGTCAGGGATTTATTTTCCCCAATCCAACAATAATACAACAAATTAGCTCACATACGCATACATCGCATTCATATATCATACACATTGATAAGCACAACATAATCCCATTATGCATACATTTCATGTATCATGACTTGGTATCTTAGCTAACATTTTTCCTTTTCAGGATAAGATTAACAGCTACCATTAACAATAATAAAAAACGGATACAGTTCATATACGCTCCAGACACGGATACCATTCTGATACTCATTCAGACTCAACTTTCCGAAACAGTTCAGATACGCTCCAGACACGGATGCCATTCTGATACTCATTCAGATTCAACTTTTGATACAGTTCAGATATGCTCCAGACACGGATGCCATTCTGATACTCATTCAAAATCAACTCTCAAATACAGTTCAGATACGCTCCAGACACGGATGCCATTCTGATACTCATTCAAAATCAACTCTCAGATACAGTTCAGATACGCTCCAGACACGGATGTCATTCTGATACTCATTCAAAATCAACTCTCAGCTACAATTCATATATGATCCAGACACGGATGCCATTCTAATATTTAATCAAAGCCTCTTCCATATACAGTACGAATACGCTCAAGACACGGACGCCATTCTGGTACTCATTCTTTCAGCTTACAAATTACAATTCAACAATCACTCTTGGATGGCATCTTTAAGCCCATCTCCTACAGCTTTCTATCACCTCTCTAAATGTCATCTTTAAGCTCATTCCTTCTAGCATCACATCGCCGAGTGCAAATTTATGGGCACTCTAGTGTCCAATCATCTTCCACCTTCGAGTCACGAATGGCAAGACTCGCCAGTCTAACTCTTCAAGTTTAAAAAGATTTAACAGGGGAAGCTAATGTACCCCAAAATTTTCCCTCTCACTTATCAAGAATTTCCTCACAATATCTCTTTGACTCAAGACTGGATTAGGGTTTGACCAGCTCAAGACACCTCCTCATGCACTAATGACCAAAATTAGGGTTTGAGTTTGCACAAGGATTTTTGGACTATCAATGCTTCATATGACTTTCAAGGATCATTATGGACCCCTAAGATTACTCATGTCAAGTTTCAAGCCTTGAATCACATTTTTGATCAGTCAATTGGATAATTGACCTAAAAATCAACTCTATTGGGGAAAAAGTCAACCATGGCCAATTTACAGTCAAACTTCATAATTTTTTATCCACATCAACACCTTATACTCATATGTATCATTTGATCAAGTTTGGACCATAATTCCTCAAGAAATTTGATCAAATCATTAAAAGGGCAAAATGGTCAAAATTATGGTTTTGACTAAGAAAGGGCAATTTCTAATTTTTGACCTAGCAAAGGATCAATTGGTTTGAAGTGTGATTTCAAGAGTTCAATTGCATCATCTTGACCCAAAAACATGATTCAAAACATTACAAATTGATTGGATTGACAGAAGAATTTTGCAGTCAACTAATCAAAAGTCAACTGTATACTGAAAAGTCAAACTTTGACTTTTTGGTCAAAATCAAGCGCCAAAGATCATAATTCACCAAAACATGTCAAAATGTGAAACTTGTTCATTAAGAAACCAAGGACTTAAGATTTGGTTTTGAAAAGTTGAAAAAATTTAACTTAGAAAATTTTCTAAGTATAGAAAATTTCTTATTTTTTTCTCAACTTTGAGAAAAATTATCACCATGATACAAGATGATTCAAAGGAAGTTCCCAACATGAAAGTTGTAGATCTCCATGAAACCTACAACTTTGCTTCACACAATTTCTCCTAAAGATTCTTGGATCTCAAGATATAGTTTTGTTAATACATGCTCAAGAACTAAAATAACTTAGTGAAATTTTGCCCTAGTTAGGCACGTTTTTGACCTAACTTCATGCCTACTTTTCACATAATTCCAATGGGAATCTATGAAAGCAATTCAAATATGGGTTGTAGATCACATTACAAGATTTACAAAATGTCAAGGAACTCCTTGAGATCATTCTTGAGTAGGGAGAATCGAAGATATGAAGTTGGTGATTTATCTCTTTGATTTCAAGTCATTTCATGAAGAACAAAAATTAAATCCTCAAGCATGCTGAACAAATCTTACTTTGCAGGCTCCTAACTTGACTTTCACTCCATAATTAAATGTTTTCACAGTTGTTGAAAGCTTTTAGCCAAGCATTGAATGCATTGCACAAGAATAATTCCATTTTTGGCACAAAGGTGCCATTTCCATTTTGATAAAGCACAACTTTTGCAATTGTCAACTCCTTGAGCTTTGAACTTGTTCTTTCTGCACACACAAACCATATAAACCAAAAGCAATGTGGCTAAAACCTCTACCAACTCAGATCAGGCTTGTACAAACAATTAGGGACTTGTCTCCTCACTTTGCTTCAAAAGCAAGTTATAGAGCCAAAAGGCTATAACTCAGAAACCTGGTGTGGAATTGATCAAAAACCTTTTCTATACTTATACACAAATGCATTACAACCTAGAACACGATGGATAAGACTCAGAAACTCTCCCAAATACTTTGACATTGAAAATTTGCCATAGCTTGACAGTTTTGCACCATACATAGCCATCTCAAAAACCACTCATGCGTTTTGAGTTTTAACCACCTAAACACTTAATATACATCATATGTAAGTATTCCAGGTCCCTATCCCCTCACTGTAACTCCTCCTCCTCCATCTGTAATTTTTACATATCAAGCTTGCAGGTTGACTTGACTAGGGAGATTCAAGAACTTTCAAGGCAAAGTAAGGATTGGAACACACTCAGGGAGGTCCAAGCAAGCTAAACAGATCCCCAGGCCTTATCAAAACTTGCTCAAACTCCATTCACTATCTCAACTGAAAAAGGTAAAAACTCAAACTTCTATCTCTTCATACAAGCATCCTTTGGTCTTGATTTGTGAAAACAAAATGTAGATATCTTTGCACTAAAGCCAACCATGTTCATAGATTTCATTTATATTCATTGTGTATACAGAATTTTGGATTTAAATTTTCTTTAAAAATTAGGTTTCAAATTAGGGCAAGCAAAATTAACTTTGATCTTTGACTTTTAGTTTACATAAGATATATGGTTGGATTCGTGAGAAGAAACACTGCAATTTTCATGTTTGGAATTTCCATTTTCATGGAGAAATGAGAGAGATACAGGTGGTCTGGCCTTGGCTCAAGGTTGAAGATGAAGTTGCCTTCAGGGGGTGTTTTCTAATATATATTTATGCCTTTGTTTATATGAACGGATGTACAGCCACCCCAGTGGTAAGGCAGCGCGCAAAAATACTATAGGTCATGGGTTCGAGCCTTAGCGCCTGCCTTTTGCAATTTTCCATATTTTTTCCACCTTTTTTGTTGTTTTTGCAGCGTGGGCTTCTGGACTTTGGGCCTTGTGTTTGTTTGCTAACCTCCTGCCTCCTATTTTTTTGCAGCACCCCTGGCCCATATTGATTTTATTTATTTATTTTACCTTTTTATCTATTTTATTTAATATATTTTCTTAATATTAAAAAATCACAAAAAAATATAAAAATGATAGATTTTATTTTGACTTATTTTATTTCATTTTTTCCCAATAAAAAATATTTTCTTTAGTTATATATATTATCTATTTTATTAAATAACTTTGTAAATTAATTTAAAATTAGTTTAATATTTATTTATCTTTCTTCACACTCATTAAGCATATTATTTTTAAGATAAAAAGACCAAAAATATCTCATGATGCCATATTTTATTTTCAAGATAAAAATATAAAAATAATTTCCTTTCCTAATTAATTTGAGTTTAATCTTGATTTATTTATTAGGTTTAGGTTAAAACTTCTTCACATAAAAAACCAAACAAAATCTTCTTTGCATTCATACATCTTTGCATATTTAATTTATCTTGTATATTATTTATTCCAATATTTGTACATATTCAATTTGGTTGTAATAGCTTAATTAGGATTATATTATTGCAATCCCCATTCATAAATTATATTCCCCCCTCTCACAAATGTTGTAATAGCGTAGGACATTTAAATTTCACAATTTATCGCTTTTATATAACATGCTACTAAACACCCCTAGGGTTATCTCACTTGGTTGCCTTATACAAAAATGGTCATATTATGCATGTAAAGTGTCTTAGAAAAAACAAACAAATACAAGATCATAGTCCCTCGATGACGCTATTCAAAGTTGCCTTATAAAATGATCTTAGTCCCTCAAAAATGCTAAGGTACCTTACAAACATTGCTAATCATGACTATACGATGACCCACGCCCGTCCCGTTTACATCCAAAGATAGGGTTGCTTACCAAATCAATGGTAAGAAAACAATATCAAAGGAAAAGAAAATGAACAAAAAAGACATTTGAGTAGGTAGATTACTTTTAGTTACTTGCTCCATTTCAAAAAAAAATATCCTTGCAATTTTCAAAACAAACACACACATTTTCAAACATCATACAAAATTGAAAACATTTTCAAAAAGATCAACATCTTTGTATACATTCTTACGAACGAGAATCGTTACAAAGATTGCCTAAACAATGACTTCTTTTACAAAAAAACTTTCAAAACCACACAAAACACAATTTCAAACAAAACCAAGTGATCTAGAAAGTAATTAAGAGTCCATGGAAAACCATGGATGAAAAGGGTGCTAATACCTTCCCTTTTCATAATCTACCCCCCGAACTCAAGAAACAATCTCAAAGGTCTTTTATGTGCTTTTTTCACCTTTGCTTTTGGATAAAAGAAAAGTCGGTGGTGACTCTTGCTAACCACAACATTTGCGATCAAGCGCAAAACAATCAAGTCAGTTCTCCCACCGCATCACACCTTGTGTCCTACCCGAGACACAACGGTCTATTTGTGAGGGTTATCACACTTCATATTCAGATGTCATTAATAAATCATTGGACATTTTGCATACAAATTTTACGCTTTCTGTTTTTCTTTTTACTCTACTTTTTCAAAATATATATGCTCTCTTACACACACTCACATATCAAATTGTAGATCCACATTCACCCTGGATCCCATTGATAACGGTTTTGCTATTTCCAGTTATGACTTTGAAAATCTGATCTACCAAGTCGAGGACGAAGGTGAGGAAGATTGTGGAGTACCAGAAGATCTTGTTAGACTATTACAACAAGAGGAAAGAGCAATACATCCTCATGAAGAGCCGATCGAGACAGTAAAATTGGGTACTTAGGAAAGTAAAAAGGATGTCAAGATAGGTACTGAATTGGAAAATGGTGTTAAATAACAGTTAATTCAGATGATACGTGACAATGTTGAGATTTTTGCCTGGTAATACGAAGACATGCCGGGGCTGGACACTGATATTATGGTTCATCACCTGCCAACGAAAGAAGACTGCCCTCCAATGAAGCAAAAGGTTCGTCGTATGCATCCTGAGATGTTAGAAAAGATCAAGGCTGAAGTCATGAAACAACCCAATGCTGAATTCTTAGTTGTTACTTCTTATCCACAATGGGTTTCTAACGTGGTACCGGTCCCTAAAAAGGACGGTAAGATGCGTATGAGTATGGATTACAGAGATTTGAATAGGGCAAGCCCTAAGGATGACTTCCCGCTTCCCCATATTGATGTTCTGGTTGACAACAGTGCACAACATAAGATATTCTCCTTCATGTACGATTTCTCTGGTTATAATCAGATCAAAATGGCACCTGAAGACATAGAGAAAACAAATTTCCTCACACAGTGGGGCACCTTCTGTTACAAAGTTATGCCATTTGGGTTGAAGAACGCCGGGGCAACCTATTAGCGTGCTATGGTAGGTTTGTTCCATGATATGATCCACCACGAGATAGAGGTCTATGTCGACGATATGATAGCCAGGTCTCAGACTGAAGAAGAGCACCTTGATCACCTACAAAAGCTATATGAAAGACTAAATAAGTACAAGTTAAGACTGAACCCGAACAAGTGCACATTTGGGGTAAGATTTGGTAAGCTCTTAGGTTTTATTTCCAGTAGCAAACGTATTGAGGTAGACCCCACAAAGGTTAAAACTATACAAGAAATGCCAACTCCTCGCACTGAGAAGGAGGACAGGGGGTTCTTGGGAAGTCTAAACTACATTGCTAGGTTCATTTCTCATTTGACCGCTACTTGTGAGCCAATCTTCAAGCTACTGAAGAAAGATCAAGCAGTGAAGTGGAATGACAACTGCCAAACTGCCTTTGACAGAATCAAGAAGTATCTTCAAGAGCCTCCAATTTTAATGTCGTCGGTTGAAGGAAGACCTCTGATCATGTACTAAATAGTATTAGGGAATTCAATGGGGTGTGTGATGGGGAACATGATGAATCTGGTCGAAAAGAGCACGCAATATACTACCTTAGAAAAAAGTTTACCGACTGTGAAACAAGATACTCACTACTCGAGAAAACTTGTTGCGCTTTGGCATGGGCAGATCGCCGACTAAGATAGTATATGTTGACTCACACTACCTTATTGATATCTAAAATTGACCCTATCAAATACATATTTGAGAAGCCCGCTCTCTCCAGAAGAATAGCAAGGTGGAAAATGGCCCTGACAGAGTACGACATCCAGTACACTACTCAAAAAGAAATCAAAGGGAGTGTACCAACTGACCATTTGGCTCATTAGGCTGTTGACAATTACTAGTCAATGAATTTTGAGTTCCCGAATGAGAACATTATGTTAGTAACTGACTGCAAAGAACCAGGACTAGATGAAGGACCTGAAAAAGGATCTCGATGGACTATTGTCTTTCACGGAGCTTCCAATGCACTCGGCAATGGAATTGGTGTTGTGATTATCTTCCAGAAGGATGCCATACACCCTTCACCATCAGACTATGCTTTAAATGTACCAACAATATGGCTGAATATGAGGCGTGCATCATGGATCATAAAGCTGCTATTGACTTGAGAATCAAATTCTTGAGCGTATATGGAGACTCGGCCCTGGTAGTCATTCAGATCAAAGGAGAATGGGACACGAAGCATCCTAATCTCATCCCATACCGAGAGCATGTATTGACATTGATTCCATAATTTGAAAAGATTACCTTTGAATACATTTCACGAGAATGGAATCAGTTAGCAGACGCGCTAGCCACAATGTCATCCATGTTTAAGGTCAGATGGGATAATGAAGCCCCTCAGATCACTATTGAAAGGTTAGACGAACCGGCCCACTGTTATGAGATTGATGCTGAGGGAGTAGAAGAAAAGCCTTGGTTCCACGAGGTGAAAAGATATATAGAAGCTCAAGAGTACCCTGAGGGAGCGTCCGTCAATGACAAAAGGTTCTTAAGAAGGTCCTCTTTCAAGTTCTTCCTGAGTAACAAAATTATCTACAAGCACAACCATGATTCTACCTTATTGTGGTGTGTGGACAAGAGAGAAGCAGAGAAAATTGTAGAAGATATACACGAAGGTACCTTTGGAACCCATTCTAGTGGACATGCTATGGATAAAAAGATCTTACGGGTAGGATACTATTGGTCCACTATGGAAGCAGATTGTCATCATCATTCCCGAACTTGTCACAAATTCCAAATATATGCTGACAAAGTACATGTGCCTCCGGTTCCGCTAAATGTCTTAACTGCTCCCCGGCCATTCGCAATGTGGGGGTATTGATATGATTGGAGAGATTATACATACTGCTTCCAATGGATACCTTTTCATCCATGTCGCCATTGATTACTTCACAAAGTGGGTATAGGCAGCCTCATTTGCTTCTGTCACCAAGAACGTTGTGGCACGGTTTATCAGGCACAATCTTATCTGTCGGTATGGTATCCCAAAAAGAATTATCACAGATAACGCTACCAACCTCAATAATACTATGATCACCGAGTTCAATATGGAATTCAAGATCCAGCATCATAACTCTTCTCCTTACCTGCCGAAGATGAATGACGTTGTGGAGGCTGCCAATAAGAATATCAAAAAGATCATACAAAAAATGATAGTGACATATAAAGACTGGTACGAGATGTTACCATTTTCTTTTCATGGTTATCGTACCTCAGTGCACACGTCCACAGGGGCAAACCCCTTTTCTCTCGTATACAATATGAAAGTTATCTTACCCGTTGAAGTCCAGATCCCTTCTGTGAGAATCATGAAGGATACAGGTTTAAACGAAGACGAATGGATTCAGATTCGACTTGACCAATTGAACCTAATTGATGATAAGAGGATCGCGACTATTTGTCATGGTCAGATGTACCAGAAACGTATGATCAAAGCTTTTAACAAGAAGGTTAGACGTCAGGTATATCAAGTGGGTGACCTAGTAATCAAGTGCATCATCCTGCCACAAGGTGATCCCAGGGGCAAGTGGACTCCTACATACGAAGGACCATTTATGATCAAGAACATATTTTCTGGTGGAGCTATGATATTAACCACTATGGACAGTGATGACCTACTGCACTCAGCAAATGCAGGCATAGTTAAAAGATACTACGCATGAAAGAGACCCTCTAGGTTGACTAGCCTAGGAAAAAATAAGGGCATCCGGCAAACCAAAAGGGTTCGGGCAAAATTTAGGGACATGTATAAAAAAATATGTACACCCGACAAGTCGAAAATCTGAAAAGGCTGCCTGGGCAAATAAGGGTATCCCGGCGGACTGAAAACCCGAAAGAGTGGTCCAGGAAAAAGTTAGGGATTTAAAGCGTATAACTATGGATCACCTTACAGCCAGACTTCAGTATCAAGTGTCAAATTCAAATGATATGGATCAATCCAGTCAGCTTCAGCCAAGCAACAAAGAGATGAGATGCTCAAAGATATAAAGGCAATAGCAGAATAGGAATCCAATAGGATTATTTCACATATCTATTTTCTCTTTGTATACCACTTTGTATAGTTTTCATTTTTACGATGACATTCTCTTATTAGGATGTCCGTCTCCTTGTATAAAGACGCCTGTTATAGGCAAATTTCCTCAAATTAATAAAAAACTATCTCTTTGAAAGCGCAACACTAGTTTTTTATTTTTCTGTTTTATTTGTAAAAATGTCTAGTGATTTATTTTTGAGCATATGTATTTGAATGTGATTACTGTTTACAAAAACACACATAAAAATAGAAAGACAAATGCTAAGGGTTTTAAGAATCCGGACAATATCGAAAAGCCATTTGTAAATCCCTACAGAGCACCCCTAGAAGACCATTTTTACAAATTTCATCATCAGGAATGGTGCATTCCTCAGCAGGTATAGAGACAGGGGCATCTTCCCGTAGGTCACCACTATATCTTCAGCATGTAACCTATTGATTTCAAATATTCTGGTCACCACTATCTCTCCAGCATCTCGGAGCATTCCTCAGCATGGTCTATAAGTTTCTTGGGTCCCCCAACATGGTTTCATAAAATCCCCAAATGGTTTACGAAGTTTTTCTTTCCCCAAGTAGAGTTTATTTCTCTAGTTAAGGAAATCCATCTCCCAGCAAATAGTGAAGAATTGCATTCTTCATCCCAGCAGCAGTCAGGCATTTATTTTCCCCATTTCAATGAAACTGCAAAGAATAATTAATACATTCACATACCGCATTCATACATCATTCTACAAACGTCATAGCATTTACATACAAAATGCATATAGCACAGTCTCATTTATTTTGAGAACATCATTACCCAATGCATTTCATGCATCATGATATAGCATACAACTAACTCTTTACCTTTTCAGGAAAGATCAACAGACAAATATCATCCATAATTTTCAACAGTTCCAGATTAATTCCTGAAGCCAGACAGGGCAACTATCTATGAACAATTAATTATAGATCAATTCCCGAAACAAGACGGGGCGACTATCTACAAGACTAGGTTAGAGATTAATTCCTAAAACAAGACAGGGCAACTATCTCAACAACCAACAAAAGTAGGTTCCATATTAATTCCCGAAACAAGACGAGGCAACTATCTGAGATAACAACTCAAATTACACTGAAGCCTGGATTTCGACCAGATAACAGTTTACGGTGTTGCGAAGCCTGTAATATGACCAGATAACAGTTTAACTTCTTCAATTACTGCGAAGCCTGGACCCGACCAGATAGAATTTTAATTTCATCTAAGACACTGTGAAGCCTGGAATTTGACCAGATAACAGTTCAAGCTACTGGGAAGCTTGGATTTCGACCAGATAACAATTTAAGTTACTGCGAAGACTGTAATACGATGAGATAACAATGTAACTTCGTTTTTCTGCCATGTCTGGAGTCCGACCAGATAACAAATTAGTTTTAGGAAGTTGTTGCGTAGCCTGGAATTCGACCAGATAGAAATTAACTTCTATCCTTTCAAGAAAATTACTGTGAAGCCTAGATCCGACCAAATAACAATTTAATTTCAATTTTCTATGAAGCCTAGAATCCGACCAGATAGTAGTTCATTTCAATAATTTTTTGCAAAGCCTGGAATTCGACCAAATTACAATTAAATTCCATCCTTTCAAGAAAATTACTGCAAAGCCCGGAATACGACCATATGACAGTTAATTTCATATTCCCTAGTAAGTTGCTGTAAAGCCTGGAATACGACCAAATAACAATCAACTTTATTATCCTCATCAAGTTACTATGAAGCCTAGATTTCGACCAGATAACAACTAACTTTCATCTCCCCAGTCAAGAGATAATTCCCCAGTAGAGTAATGGACAACTAAAGCTCCTAGACTTTATTCCCAAAACAAGAATCAATATTCCCCAGCGGAGTTCTTCTCAAACAACAAGAATAGGATTCCCCACAAAGAGACCTCTTATGGCTCAGAGTAAATCGAACAAAGATTTATTCTGATATTTTCTAGTTCGAAGTCATTATTTTAGATGGCATCTATAAGCCCATCTCCGACGACTCTCCTTCATCTTCTCCAAGTGGCACCTGTAAGCCCATTCCCGATATCATCAACCAATGGTGTTACTTCCTGTATATGCGAGTGCAAATTTCTAGGAACTCTAGTGTTCAATCATCTTCCACCTTCAGATTACGAGAGGCAGACAAGCCAATCTAAATCCTCAAGTTTAAGAAGATTGAACAGGGGCAGTTGTTGTACCCCAAAATTTTACCTCCCATTTTACTCAAGACATGCTCATTGAGGTCCTCAATTGCTAAAGGTTGACCAAGAATTGGCCAGATAAATACTCCTCCTAAGCAATGGATTTCCAACTAGGGTTTCACTTTTCACAAAGAAGTTTGGGTTGAAAAGGATTCAAGTGATTTCCATGGTTCCCAATAAGTCCTCAAGAATGTCCATGTCAATTTTCATGCCTTGTAGTACAAGCTTGCTCAGTCAATTGCTCAAATGTTTAAAAATTAACTATACTAGGTCAAAAGTCAGTTGTGGTCAATATACAGTCAAACTTCAAGATTTTTGGCTAAACATCAACATTTTGGAGTGATATCCATTATTTTATCAAGGGTTGATCATGATTCCCCAAGGAATGCTCTCAAATCATCAAGAATCCAAAAATGCAAAATTAGGGTTTCCTAGGAAAAGTCAACTGAACTTTGACCAGGCATAACTTTCACATGCTTCATCCATTTTCCCCAACCAAATCTCATTATGAAGAAAATTCAATTCCCTACGAATTTTCTTTTGTCCACAAGTCCAAGAAATGCATCATTTGGAAGATATAAGCTCATACATTATAGGTCACTTTCAGAAAGTCAACAAAATACACTTTTTGTCAAGACTATTTACATCAAGAAAAAGTCTTCAAATGAAAATTTATCAAAATAGATATTAATGAAGACATCTTGGGCTTTCCAAAAGGTCCAAGATCATCTTCAAAAGATAAAAATTGAGCAAGTTATGGAATGCACAAGTTGGGAAATTTTGGTCAAAATTCATGAAATGCAAAGCATGCACATTTGAAATTTTAGGTCAATGGCCTAACTTTTTGAGCTTCAAACATCTTCATGACCTTATGAAGGACCTCTAAACCCATTTTGGCATGGCCATAATTTTTCTTGTATTTTATCTTGATTTTATTTGGTTAAAATTAAATAAATTAAGTAAAAAATGCTAGAAAATATGGGCCATGACATTTAGGCCTGACTTGGCCCAACAAGAGGACCCAAATTTCGTGCAAGGTAGAACAAATAATTCCAGGTTCATGCAAGGATAAGAATGGCAAGAGAATAACTCAAAATGGCATGTTTTTCAATTTTTTATTTTTCTTTCAAAGCCATGTTTAATGGCTGATCCTTGCCATGTTTATCACCCTCTCTCCTTCCTCTATAAATACAAAGTCAAAGTGCAATAAAAATGCGCTCACACATTGCCTATCAAAGCTCCACGAAATTTCCAAAAAAAAAAACCAACGTTTTAAAAACTCAAAAGACCACTCCAAACCCATATTCATCAAAACCAAGTGTCATAACAAGTTCCTGAGACATCCAGGAGTACATACCAACCATTCTCAATGCCTGAAGCTTCCTAGAAAGCCTGAACCAATTTTCTCCGGTTAGGTAATTTCCTAACATCCGTATTTTTCAATTCATGTAATTTAAATAGGTTTGAGGCATATAGTCACGTTTATATCATTGTTTGGAACTATTTTAATGTCTTACATGCAAGTTTAAGTACAGGGATGAGATCGTGCCATTATTAGGGCATGATCTGTGTTTGCTTTTGAAATGCGCGATTTAGACCGATTCAGGCTAAAAGGAGTCCAGATTTGAAATCAGGGGATAATTTTAAGTAGGATAGGGTCTTTAGTTTTTCTTTAATCCAACGTTTTTGCAAGCTTTAGATTTTGGTAGGTCGGAGAAGATGACTAGAGTTTAACTCCGACGTCTCTGACTCTGTTGACTACAGCAAAGGATATGCGTTCAAAAAATGGGGGACCCAGTACAGTGCGCGCGTGTACACCTCAACATTTTTTGATGTTTCACATATATTATTATTTTGTTGATTATATAAATGAATGATTAGTTGGTCTGGTGGTGAGAAGCATGTGTGTATGCCTAGAGGGCTTGGGTTCGGCCCCAGGTTCTACGTTTTTCTTTTCGACATTTTTCTTTTTTGCAGGTTTTTGGAGCGTTGGGCCTTCATGTTAATGGGCTTAGGATCTGTAGTTTACACCCCCTATATTCCCTGATTGCCACACATGGGTCCATTAACTCGGGCTTAATAATTTCAAATTTCACCCCCATTTATTTTAGACATCAGGCCCAGCATTTTTGTTTCTTATTTTTTTTAGTCTTTTTAATTTGTTTTTATATTTACTTATTTGTAAAAAAACATTTTATTGTAATCATAAAATCAGAAAAAATATAAAAACTTAGATTTAGGTTTTATTTTATTTTTAATTTTCATAAATTAATTTAGTTAATTATTTTGACTTCATTTCATAAATTAAAACTGATTTAGAATTAGGTTAATTTTTTAATAATTCTTAAAAAAATGCCAAAAATATTAGATTTATTTTAGAATTAATTTTAATTAATAATTTTCTTTTCTTTCTTATTTTAATTAATTAGATTTAATTTAATATTTTCCCCAAATAAACAAACAACAAAAAAGATTTTCTTTTACTTAGATGATTTTAGGGTTTTAAATGTCCTTTCCAATTCGCGCGCATTTAGCATTCTCGCATTATCATTTTCTTATTAATGTATCTGCTTATGGGTTGTAATAGAATAAATAGGACATTTAATGCTTTTTACTTTCCCCTTTTTTTGGACTTGTAATTTTCCCCCTCCCCAAAGCCATGTATTAGTTAGGTTTTAATTTCCGCACTTTAAATTCCTGTATATATATTAACTGTTTAGATGTATGGTAATAGGATTGCATGGTAAGAAATTAAAAATAAAACGTTAGAAAACCTAACATTAATATAAATAATTGAAACACAATGCACTTGCACATGCGCAACTCTAGGGTACCCCCCAAATCGGTTCCCTTCGGAATAAAACAGTCACAACTCTCGAGACGTGAGAGATTTTAGTGGCTACCCTCCGGTTTAAAGATCAAAAAAATGACCCTCTCGATGTTGCCTCGTGTGATACGGTGGCCAGAACCGGACTTTTTTGAAATGCTGGTTTGCATTTTGCATTTGTATTTGCAAAATGTTGCGGTAAGCAAGAGTCGCCACCGACTTTTATTTTATCCAACTGGAAAGGAAAAAAGCACAGAAACATTCCTTTTTTCGAGATTTTGGGCACGGGGGTAGATTATAGAAAGGGGAGGTATTAGCACCCTTTTTATCCGTAGTTTTCTACGGGCTCTTAGGTATTGCTCATCATTTTAAAAATTGCTTGTGTGTGCTTTCTTTGAAATTTTTTGTTTTACTTCGTTTTAACCCTTGTTTCTATCCTCAAGAGTGTTACGAAGTTGTTTTTTGAAAACTTGTTTGAAAAGTGTTTGGTGTGAAAAAAGTTTGTTTCTTTTGAGCAGGTACCTAACAGTTATCTACCTACTCGAAAAAAGATTGTTTCTATTCTTGTTTCCTTTAGACAGTGCTATCCTACTATTAGTGAGTAGGTAACACCGTCGTTGGAGTTTTAAGGGTCAATTCGAAAGGGACGTACGATCAACAAAGCAATGCTAGGATGTCTTAGTAATAACCCTAATGTATTAAGATCAATATTCGAGGCAACAATATCCGAGGCAACCATTCCGAGGAAACTTTTTCCTAACGGGACTTTGATCTTTGCTTAGACAAGAGAGCGACCACTAAAGTATCCTATACTTAATGACCATTTACCGAAGGCAACCGAAGTGAGAGTATACCCTAGGAGTGCGCATGTGCGAGTGATTCAATTTCAAATTATTATCTTTGCACATTTAGGGTTTGCTAATCGTTTTAAAGTTAATCATACATTCTTGTCATGCAACCCTAATATCATACATCTGACAGTTTATATTTGCGGAAATTAAAGTGTGGAAAGTAAAGCTACACTATTGCAAGGCTTCGGGTATTAATTTACATAGCCAAAAACAACACGTAAAGAAAAAACGATAAATAAACGAACAAGTCCTAATTAATCTATTAAATCCCATGAGCAATTACATCAATATGGTAAAAATAATTAAGCGTGCGACAAATATAGAACGCAAGGAAATTAGGGTTTTGACCCCGTCTAACCTAATTAAAGGAAAACTATTTTTTTGATTGTTTTTTATTATTTTAAGAAAATAAAGGTTTGAATTAAATATGCACAAACATAATTATTAATTAATTTAAATTAATAAAATTAATTATACTTGACCTAATTTTGTATTTTTGTGATTTTTTTTAGGAAAAAGAAAATCAGAATTAAATTAAAACAAAAAACCCTAATTCTTCTAATTGATTTTAATTTACTTACAAAAAGAATTAAAATTACCCTAAAATTAAATAAACTAATTAAATTAATTTTTGATAAAAAACCTAAATCTAATTTGGGTGAAAAATTATTTTTATGATTTTTTGATAAAAAAAGAATTAATTTTGTTGTTAGTAAGATAAACAAATAAATTAAATAAAGAAAATATAAAATAATAAAAGAAAAAGTGGCCTGGTATCAACGGCTCTGATCAGAGGATGATGATCCAGAAGATGATGGTGACCAGAAGATGATGGTCCAGAGGATGGTGATACTGGACATGCTCCTGGCTAGTGGATCCAGCAGATTATGACCATCAGAAGACGAGGTGCGCTGGATCTGGCTGGGACTGATGGATCCAGAGGATGATGCCCAGGGGATGCTTGATCTGGTCTTTGTTGGTGAAATCAGAAGATAACCCCCATCAGATGTAGGCACTGGATCTGGTGAAAAAAGGAAAAAATGCCAGAGGGTCACGCCTGGGATCGAACCCAGAATCATGAATTTCTGACTTCCTCCTTTTGAACAACTGCGCTGGGTGTTAGTTTATCGACATACAGAAACAAACAACAAATCAGAGCCATAGGTTTCTGGCCAGAATAAACGCGCCAGAATTTAAACCGGCCAAAAAGTGATGACACGCTATCGTCTTCTTCCCTGGATCCGTCGTTTAAAACTCATAACTTTTACCTACGGATATGGCGTTGTAGCTGTAACCATGTACACCTCAGAAATCACATACAAGCCATATAAATAAAATTCAAAACCATAGATCAGCTGGGTTTGACCCGCTGATCACAATGACCTCTTCCATTTAGGCCAATTTCACCTGCATGAGAAAACCCCAAAATGAACCAAGAAATCCTAACAATGGCATATCTCTGTATTGTTATCAAAAATGCAATTAATCATTATCAACGGTTTGCAAATGTTTCAATGAGCAAGAATATATAAGCAATTCATGCTACAAATGCCAGAATCATGATATTGGATTTCAAGAAAATGCCAAGGTCGTGAGATACTTACAGTGAGTTTTTGGACACGAAATTGCTTGCTAAGGATTGGGACGGATTCCTTAAATGTCCAGCAAGTGACATGAATGCTTGGAACGGCTTGACAGCGCCTGGAAGTATGAAAACAAATTGCTACTTTTCTTAAATTGTCTAAGTCTTTTCCTCAGCCTTTCACGCCTCTCTAACCTTGTTGTTTCTGGCTGCAATTGTTCACTATATACCAAGGTATGAATTAGGTTTACAAATATGATCTCAATCTTTGCCAATTATGATTTGTGATCTTGATTTGATTTCCATAAAATTCCTTCCAAAATAGGCCAAAATCAATCTTTTTGTGCCCACCTATGCCTTGCACGAATTGATTCACTTGCTAGCTGTATATGGGACCTGAAATGTGCATAAGATCTTGAGGTTTCAATAATTTGGATTTTTTCATGATTTGATTAGATTTAAATTGATTTAATTGGAATAAAAATCAAAATAAATAGTAAAAATAAGATAAAGACAAATGGAAAGAGATATGGCTCGTGGACCATGCTACCAACTCAAAACAAATGCAAAAGATTAGGCCCATTTAGCAAAAATGGCAATTTGAGGCATAGTTGACTTTTGACAATTTTGCAAAAAAGGTCAACTTCACCAATGCATAACTTCTTCAATTTTGACTCTTTGAAGGTGTTCTTGGACTTTTTAGAAATCTTGAGATGTCCTCTAACCAACCCTTTTGGTCTAATTTTAATTGAGTCTTCCATGTTCATGTATGAAGCTTTGACAAAAATGTGTTTTTGTTGACTTTTCAAAATGACTTGTAATGTCAAAATTCATATCTTTTTGTGAGTGCATATTTTGAACTTGGGAGCTGAAGATGGATTGTAGAGAATTTCATCCTATTCAAAATGAGCTTTTGATGGGTCATTTCTCATAAAGTATGAGAAAGTTATGCTTGGTCAAAGTTGAGTTGACTTTTCCTACAAAACCCTAATTTAGCAACTTTTGGTTCTTGATGAGAAACCTTTGGGGAATCATGATCAACCCTTGATAAAATGATGAAAAATACTTCAAAATGAGAATGTTGACCAAAAATATTGAGGTTTGACTGTATGTGGGCCACATTTGACTTTTGCCCTAGCATAATGAATTTTTAAGCTTTTGAGCAATTGACTGAGCAAACTTTCTCTGCAAGGCTTGAAACTTGACATGGATGATCTTGATAACATATTAGGGAAAAGATGAGCATTTGGGATCCTTGGACTCAGGTATCTTGATGAAACATGAAACCCTAATTTGAGGTAGACTACCTTAAGAGAGAGTTTGTCTGGTCAATCCTTGGACTTCCTTGAGCAACTTGAGGATCTTTCTTGAAATGTTTTGAGAAAAATGGGAGGGAAAATTTTGGGGTACAACACCTCGGTATGATCTTAAAACCCTAGGGTGGTTACTAAAGTATCTTGCCCAGTTACCTTTGTGACTGTATCGATGACCCTTCGATTGTCTCTCAAACATCCAAAGATGGGGATACCTACTCACTAATAGTAGGATAGCACTGTCTAGAGGAAAAGAGGAAAAGAACAAACCCTTCAGAGTAAAGTAGATAGTTCTTAAATGCTTGCTCAAAAAAAATTTCTCACATACACAAAACTCTTCCCAAAAACATTTTCAAAACACTTTGTATATGTTCTCAACAATACCAGAAACATTACAAAGTTCACCGCACTAAGGCGTCTTTTCAAATACTTTTTCAAACACACAAGCACAAGGTATTTTCAAATGAGCTAGCATCTAAGAGCCCGTAGATAGCTACGGATGGAAAGGATGCTAACACCTTCCCTTTCCATAATCTACCCCCTTACTCAGAAATAATCTCGAAAGGTCTTTTCTGTTCTTTTCACCCTTTCCTTTGTTGGGTAAAATAAAAGTCGGTGGCGACTTTTTCATACCGCAACATTTACGAATACAAATGCAAAACCAGTATAACAGTCGGTTCTGCCACTGTATTACAAAACCCTTGTTGATAGATAAGTGCTCTTGCTGAGTAAATTAACTCTCTTAGGGAAATTGAACTTGCTAAAGAGAAGAAACTCTGCAGGGTCTATTTCTTCAGCTTTGGAGGAACAAAACTCAGTTGGGGAAGAGAATTACCATAAATTGCACTGATTGAGACTCTGT
Organism: Vicia faba; assembly: GCA_948472305.1. Classification (NCBI taxonomy): domain Eukaryota; kingdom Viridiplantae; phylum Streptophyta; class Magnoliopsida; order Fabales; family Fabaceae; genus Vicia; species Vicia faba. The sequence continues at coordinate 568,933,034 of OX451737.1, forward strand.
GGGGGATTTAATGGGGAAGAGGTTATACTCCTTTATTTGTTAAAGTGGTCTACCAAGGAGATTGTGGGGAATATACCCTTATCTGTGAAAATTATTTTGTGGCGATAACCTTATAGAAGTGGCTCTGCCGACTTCACTGGGGATAATCTTATGAAAAGGGAATCTGTGGGGATTTATAGATAGTTTGAGTGTCATCCCAAATCCTAGGATCTTGAGTAAATGCTTATTCCTGTTCTTATACATATAATTGTTAACAGTTAATCATGTTCATATGCACATGTTCATTCAATTTAGTCATTGGACGTTTTTGCAAACAAAACAGAAAAACAAAAAGTTTGGACTTCAAAGTATATTTGTATTGATAATTTGCCTATAAACAGAAGAGTTTGTACAAAGAGACGAAAATCCTTGTAAGAGGAAGTCATTGTGAAATTAAAGAGTACAAAGTGGAAAAAAATAATATATATATATATATATATATATATATATATATATATATATATATATATATATATATATATATATATATATATATATATATATATATATATATATATATATATATATAGCCTTGTGAAAAATGATCTCATTAGGCTGTAACTCTACTATTGCCCATATGTCTTCGAACATCTCGTCCTTTGCCATTGGAATAAGTTGATTGAACATTTTGAACTTTTGACCTTGGTAATAATACTGGTTGTAATGATCCAACGGGACATAGCCATACGCTTTAATCCTTAAGTTTTGCTTGGACTGTCCTTTCAGGTTTTCAGTCCACCAGGATACCCTTTTTTGCCCAAGCCACCATTTTAGGTTTTCGACTTGTCGGGTGTACGATCTTTTGTATATATCCCTTATTTTGCCTAAGCCCTTTTGGTTCATCGGGATGCCCTTATTTTTTCCTAGGTATGTCAACCTAGCGGGTCATTCTTATGTGTAGTATTTTTTGACTATGTTCGCGTTCACAGGATGCAGGAAATCTTTGCCATCCATAGTAGTTAGTGTCATAGCACCGCCCGAGAATACTTTCTTGATAACAAATGGCCCTTCGTAAGTGGGATTCCATTTTCCCATGGGATCTCCTTATGGTAGAATGATGCGCTTTATTGAAATATTTGATCATGCGTTTCTGGTATACCTGACCGTGACAAACAACAACCAGCCTCTTTTCATCAAGAAAATTCAACTGATCCAACCTTGTCTAAATTCATTCATCTTCTTCTAGGTATGCTTCTTTCATAATCCTTAGAGAAGGAATCCTAACTTCGACAGGCAGGATAACTTCCATGCCATAGATCAAAGTGAAAGGGGTTGCCCCATATGATGTTCATTCCGAAGTACGGTAGCCATGAAGAGAAAATAGTAGCATCTCATGCCAGTCTTTATAGGTCACCACCATCTTTTGCACAATATTATTTATATTCTTGTTAGCATCTTCCACTGTTCCATTCATCTTAGGTATGTATGGAGAAGAGTTGTGATGTTTGATATTGAATTGCATGCAAAGTTCAGTGATCAAGGCATTGTTGAGATTGGTACCATTGTTAGTGATGATCCTCTCAAGTATTCTATAATGGCAGATGAGGTTATGCTTGATGAACCGGGCTACGACGTTCTTGGTAACTGAGGAAAATGAAGATGCTTCAACCCACTTGGTAAAGTAGTCAATGGCGACGAGAATGAAATGATGTCCATTAGAGGCAGTAGGCTTGACCTCTCCAATCATGTTAATGCCCGAAATTGCAAATGGCCAAGGAGAAGTCATGACGTTCAAAGGAATTGGAGGCACATGGACCTTATCAACATAAATTTGGCACTTATGGCAAGTCCTCGAGTGGTGATGACAATTGGTTTCCATAGTCGACCAATAGTAACCAGCTCTCAGAATCTTCTTAGCCATAGTATTTTTTTCTAGAATGAGTACCAAAGATACCTCCATGCATATCCTTCATGATCTTCTCTGCTTCCTTCTTGTCCATACAACGGAGCATAATTGAATCATGGTTGCGCTTGTATAAGATCTCATTGCTCAAGAAGAACTTGGCTGAGAACCTCTACAGGAATTCCTTGTCGTTGACTGAAGCTCCTTCAGGATACTCTTGAGCTTCGAGATATCTTTTCACCTTATAAAACTAAGGATTCTCCTCTACACCATCAGTGTCAATCTCATAGCAGTATGTTGGTTCGTCAAATCTTTCGATAGTAATTCTAGGAGCTTCGTTGTCCCGTATTATCTTGTACATAAAAGACATGGTAGCCAAAGCATCTGCCAACTGATTTTCTTCCCTCGGAATATGCTCAAAAGTAACCTCTTCAAAGTATGGGATCAAGGTTAGCACAAGCTCTTGTAAGGGATAAGATTTGGATGTTTTGTATCCCACTCTCCTTTAACTTGACTGATGAACAAAGTTGAGTCTCCATATACACTTAATAATTTGATTCTTAGGTCAATAGCAACCCTGAGACCAAAGATGCATGCTTCGTATTTGGCCATATTGTTGGTACAATCGAAGCAGAGTCTGGCAGTAAAAGGAGTATGGAAACCTTCAGGATAAATGATCACAACCCCAATTCCTTTACTTAGTGCGTTGGAACCTTCATCAAAAACCATAGTCCATCGGGATCCTTGTTCAGATCCTTTATACGGTCCAGGCTTTTCACAATCTGCAATCAGCATGATATTCTCATCTGAGAATTTGAAGTTCATAGATTGGAAATCATCCATAGCTTGATGTGCCAAATGATCTTCCAACACACTTCCTTTTATTTATTTTTGTGTAGTGTACTGGATATCGTATTCGGTTAAGGTCATTTGCCATCGGGCTATCCTTCCGAAGAGAGCTGGCTTCTCAAAGATGTACTTGATGGGATCCATCTTAGATATTAATAGAGGGGTACGAGTCAACATATATTGTCTTAGTCGGCGAGCAGCCCATGCCAAAGCATAATAAGTTTTCTCGAGCAGTGAATATCTTGTTTCACAGTCGGTAAACTTTTTGCTAAGGTAGTATATTGCATGCTCTTTTCGACCAGACTCGTCATGCTGCCCCAGCACACACCCCATTGAATTATCTAACACGGTTAAGCACATGATCAGAGGTCTTCCTTTAACTGGTGGCATCAAAATTGGTGATTCTTGTAAGTATTCTTTGATCTTGTCAAAATCTATTTGGCAGTCATCGTTCCATATGAATACTTAATCTTTCTTCAACAGCTTGAAGAGTGGCTCACAAGTAGCAGTTAAGTGAGAGATGAATCAGGAAATGTAGTTTAGTCGTCCTAGAAAATATCTAACCTCCTTCTCAGTACAAAGAGCTGGCATTTCTTGAATAGCTTTGACTTTTGCAGGATCGACTTCAATACCTTTGCCACTGACGACAAAGCCTAGGAGCTTTCCAGACCTTACCCCGAAGATGCATTTTTTAGGATTCAACCTTAGCTTATATTTCTTCAACCTCTCAAACAACTTTTGCAGATAACCATGGTGCTCTTCTTAAGTTTGGGATCTTGCTATCATGCCATCCATATAGACTACTATTTCATGATGAATCATGTCATGAAATAAAGCCACCATAGCCCGTTGATAAGTTGCGCCTGCGTTCTTCAGCCTAAAAGGCATGACCTTATAACAGAAGGTGCCCCACCGTGTGACAAAAGTAGTCTTCTCCATGTCTTCGGGAGCCATTTTGATTTGGTTGTAACCCGAGAAGCCATCCATGAAGGAAAACATCTTGTGTTAAGCAGTGGTGTCAACTAAGACATCAATATGTGGTAGTGGGAAGTCGTCCTTGGGGCTTGCCCTATTTAAATCCATGTAGTCTATATATATATACGGAACTTACCGTCTTTCTTTGGAACTGGAACAACATTTTCAACCCATTTGGGATACGACATCACTGCCAAGAAACCTGCATTGAACTATTTCATTACCCCAGCCTTGATCTTCTCGTACATATTAGGGCGCATGCGACGAACCTTTTGTTTGATCGGAGATCAACCCTCTTTCATTGGTAAATGATGAACCACAATATCAGTATCGAGCCCTGGCATGTCTTCATATGACCAAGCAAATACCTAAATGTAGTTATGCAACATCTAAACTAATCTGCTCTTGATACTGCCTTCCAAGTTAGCGCTGATCTTGACTTCTTTCTTATCTACCTCAGTACCCAAGTTTATCACTTTGATCGGTTCTTTGTGCGATTGGATGGCATTTTCCTCTTATATAAGGAGTCTGGAGAGTTCTCCAGGTATCTCACAATCTTCTTCACCTTCATCTTCGACTTGATAGATTGGATTTTCAAAGTCATAGATGGAAATAGCAGAGTTGTTGTGAATGAGATCTAGAGTGGTTGTGGATCTGCAAATGTGTGTGTGTGCATGTAAAGTCACATGGCTATTTGAAAATGCAGTAAAGTAAAAGAAAGACAAGGAGTGCAAAATTTGAATGCAAAATCGTCTAATGTTTTTCATTAAATGAGCATATGATATATGAAATGAGAAACCCTTAACAAATGGACCATTGTGCCCCGGGCAAGGCTCATGGTTTAAAGTCATTGTTTTGAAGGAAATTATACAGACATATTTCGTAAAGAAATAAAAACAGGAAATAGCAATTAATTCTGGTTGAAGGAGATTAAGATGAAGTCTTTGGCTCTCCAGTTGTTGAGTCCACCATCAGTAGTTGGGAATATCCAGTTGTCCAAGTCGCCATCACTATCAGTGTCCTTCAAACCATTGACTCCATGGTTTCTAATTTGGAGAGGTGGTTTTCCATCACGAATACGTAGAACCTCTTTCTGAGCCATTGAAGTAAAAAACCAAATCCAAATTTGTCAGATTTGTAGGGGATGTCAGGAGGTTGTCCCCAGATAGTGCAACCTCCATCTTCCACAACAGCCCTAGCATCCTTCAGAGAGGCCATTTCTGATGTACCTTTAGAGATTTCAGGAGTAGCAGGAGTCGCAACATCAACCATTGGAGGGATCACCTCAAATGCTTGACAGGGGGTTTCAATGAATTTATCATCCATTTCAACGTATTTGAAAGAATTCAAATGTCTGACCATATATTCTTCCTCTCTACAAACTGTGACAACCTTCCCTTTCACTGGGTATTTTAGTATTTGATATAATGTAGAGGTAACCACACCTACCCCATGAATCCATGGGCATCCGACTAAACATGAATAGGCTGGGTGAATATCCATTACATAGAAAGTTGAATTGAAGAGTTGAAATCCTACCTTAATCGGGATCTCAACCTCTCCATGGACCATCCTCTTTGACCCATCAAAGGCTCTTACCACAATATCGTTAGGTTTCAGCACCAACCCATCACAATCCAGTCTATCTGAAGCACCTTTAGGTAAAACATTAAGGGAGGACCCAATATCTTCCAACACATGCACCAAAGTGGTGCCTTTGCATTCAATAGAGATGTGGAGAGCATTGTTGTGATTCTTCTCCGCCAGAGTTAAATCTACATAAGAAAATCCCAAGCCATTGTCAGCAGTTAGGCTTGCAACACAGTTCTCAAATTGATCAGCAGTGGTTTCTTGTTGAACATGGGCATTATTCAAGAATTTCAGCAAAGCTTGGGCATGTGCATCAGAGCATAACAACAAGGACAACGTGGATATCTTTGAGGGTGTTTTCTCTAGTTGTTCCACTATTTTATAGTCACTTTTTCAGATGATATTTAGAATTTCTTCCATCTCTTGTCTAGATGGGTCTTCAATTGTCATTTCTTTGGGTGGCGCCTCCGTCAGGGTAGGCTTCGTTACTTTCTCTTTACCTTGGTTGTCAACAGTTGGTCTAACAGCACGAATGCGAACAGGTGTTGTAGTAATTGTTAGGGGAGAGATCTCTGAAGAGAAGATCCTTCTAGTTCTAGTGACCTTACTAGTTCCAGCAATGTTTGTAATCTCAGGCTCTTCATTTTCATTAATCCATAGCTCTTTCCTGATACAATGATAATAAACTTCTTCCCCATAGTTCCAAGGCACGACTTTGTCGGAGGAATAGGGGACTGGCCCTGGTGTAGTAATGATCAAGGGAGCTACTATTGGCTCAACAAAAATCCTTATATGGCCTTTAGAGGTGATCCTAATAGGAGTATTTGAAATGGTGATTATGGAAACATCTTAAGGTAAACTTTTTACGGATAGAGTTTTCTCGAACAGAATTTCATGGCTATCAATCAGGCGTTGAATGCCTTTCTTCAGCCACATACAACCATTAACTTCGGAAGCACAATGGTAACAATTTTCAAGGCAGCCAGGAAATAAACCGGCTCTTAGCATATTCTTCTTAACAATCAATAAGGGAGTAGTCCAATCACTGATGGAGGAAACAAAGGAGACATCATCAATGGAATTGAAACCTTTACTATGATTAGGAAATGACGCGGTAATCAAATTAGGGGTCTGTGGAGGGTCAAACTCAATCACTTTGTTATCAATTAAATCTTGGATTTTGTTCTTCAATGTCCAACAGTTGTTGGTATCATGTCTGAGACTATTTGAATGATAGGCGCATTTCACATTCATATTATATTTTGGAGAGGCAGTATTGGGACTTGGAGGAGGATCTTGTAGTGTCACCAAATCTACCTTAAACAGATGTTGTAAAGATTGAGATAATGGTATGTTGATTCTAGTAAATTGCATCCTTGGCACATTTGGCCTTTGCTCATTGTTTGATTGTTGAGGTCATTAAACTGGGGTTGGGTTTGAAGTCAACACAACCCCTACTGACTGATGACGATCATTTTTTATACGACTCATTTGTCCGTAAACAAAATTAGTCTCTTTCTTACCAACAAATGGTTTTTTCACAGCACTAGAGGTTGAGGCCATTAGGATCTTTCCGCTTTTGATTCCACTTTCAACTCACTCGCTAGTCAAGATCAACTCGGTAAACCCTGACGAAGAACTCCCAATCAGCAAATTAAAGAATGGGCCAGTCAAGGTACCCATAAACATGTCCACTAATTCTCTATCATTTAATGGGGGTTGCACCCTTTCAGTCAGGTCTGTCCACTTTTGAGCATACTCTTTGAAGCCTTCATTTGAACCCATAGTCATATTTTGCAACTGCACGTGAGTTGGTGCAATATCAGCATTGTATTGGTATTATTTGTAAAAGGCAACAACTAGATCCTCCCAGGTGTGGATATTAGTCCCCTCAAGTGTATAGAACCATTCCAACTATGTTCCAGATAAGCTTTCTTGGAAGAAGTACACCCATAACTTACTATCGGCGATGTATGGTTGAATCTCGCAGACATAAGACCTCAGATGCATCTTTGGATAGGAGACCCCATCATACTAGGCGAAGATAGGGATATTGAACTTGTGGGGAATGACCACCCTACGGACCATACCTAAATCTCCAAAGTCCAAACCAAGCATTGTTTGGATCTCTACAGCCTTAAGTCGGTCTTCCAGTTGTTTGTACTTCTCATCCGCCGGTGGATAATGCTCTTCGGAATAGTCTTCGTCCTCAGTAATCTGGTTATTTCCTCCCCATCTCTTGTGCTTCTATCCTCCTCTTCTTGATTGTCTTCTTCCTCAGAAGAAGCCTCTTCTATTTGAGCTAGTCGGGCAGGCCCCTTGAACCTTTTTCCCATGTTGAGAATAACGACCTGTTTCTTGGTCTTCTTCTTGGTGACAAGGAGTGCCATCATCTCTTACTAACCTTTAGCTAGGTTGCGGAGAGTCTCTTGAAACTGTGCATGTTGAGTTTTCAGATCTTTGACGGTTTTCTCTAGAACCATTTTATACTGAAATAAATAGTAAAAGGATGAGGAGACCTGTATCGGAAAACCTGCTAATAATATGATGCATGCTATGTGGATGCAATGTTTTCAAGGACCTCAATAGATTTAAATTTGCTAGCCAAAAAGGTAACAAACAGAACAATTATATTAATAAGTTCAAAGATTACAATTGCCCCTTGGGCTTATAATGAAAAAGAAAAAAGGTATCAAAGAGACAACAAAATGAAATCCTATAACAAAAGACTCAGGTCTCCCACGGGCGCTTCCTCTTCGGTGCAATGTAGGCATTCAAGATTTGCTCCTCATGAAGTTATCTTGTGAGCTCCAACACTTTCTTCTCGCTTACATAGAATCGAGCTTCAAAGGCGTCTCATTCCTCTTGAGTTGAATCCAAGATATTTGTAACTCTTCGAGATTGGTAGGCATGTTAGGATATAGAACGCTATAAGGAACATCCCCTTCGGCAACAGGCTCCAGAGCTATTGGTAGAATAGCAGGATAATGCATCATCAGACTTTGAGCATGAGCTCGTACCCATTTGAGATAGACTCAAGAGGGATGGAATTCTTATGCCCCAAAGTCTTGCTATCAACTTTTATTACTGTGCCCCAATCATGCACAAACCTTCGATGATAACCTTGAACATCATTCTCATAGTCGAATACAAAACCTTGAATAAGTGCGTCATAGGGACCATCTCTTCGAGCATAGCCAAATTATCGTAGAGCTAGATAAGGGTTATAAGTAATACCTCCCCTAATGCCCAAGAGTGGAACATTAGAGAACTCCCCATAACGGTAAGTTATAGTAATGACTTCTTGAGAACGAGAGCACCAATGGATATCTACATGAGAAAGCGACATTATCCTTTGCCACCACCTCAAACCTTGCTCATTCCTTAATGCTGATCGAGGAAGGTGCGAAATAAACCACCTAGACAGCAATGGAATGTAACACATAAGAGCCCCTCTCTTCCTCATGGTACGAGTGTGAAGACAATGTAGAATGTCTCCAAGCAAAGTAGGCACGAGGTTACGAGTAAGGAAAATTTTGACAGCATTCACATCTATGAGTTGGTCAGGGTTAGGAAAAAGCACCAACCCATATATTAGAAGAGCCAAGATCTCCTCAAAAGCTTGTAAATCCATAGCATCCCAAAATAGTTGAGCCTTCTCCATTAGGAATTTATCCAAAAAGCTTTTGACACCAATTCTTGTCTCCCAATTGGCTATAATGTTAGAACTCTTCAAATGTAAGGCCTTGGCAATATCTTCAGGTCTTGGAGTTTCCTCTAAACGGGTGAATGGTATTTGATCAAGGACTGGTACCCCTAATAGTTGAGAGAATTTTTCCATTGTGGGCACTAGTTGATAGTCGGGAAAGGTGAAACAATGATATTTAGGATAAAAGAACTAAAATAGCACCCTCATCATGTCTTCTTCAAAGCTTGAGGTAACCAAATTCATAACTCGACCATATTTTTTGGTGAGCGGAGAATTTTCAGGAACCATTGATGCTAACTCTTTGAGTTGAGGAGGCACCCTCACGAAGTTGATTCAGATGGTATTTCTGCGAGTGGAAGCCATATCCTATGAAACAGAACAAAGAAAAATCCCTAGGTCCTTGAAATAGTTAGTGAAAATGCTATGGCATGATGTTATGAATAAATAATCATATACACACAAAGAACACAAGGCCTTAGGTTTAGGCTTGCATGGGGTTTATAGGTAAGTACCCTCTTGAAGTTTAGTTGGTTCAACCTGTCCTAACAAAAGTAACTGGGTTCTAAGGAATCTCAATATTCTTTCTTTATCAGGCATTATTTCAGCACAAGCTTCTTTATTAGCGACCGAAATATCCCAAAAGTCCGACCTCAATGAGTTTGGTATCGAGTATCAACAACTTTAGTCTTGCACCAAAGCTAGCTATCTCACTACTTTTTAATGGCCAAGTTGTTCAACTAAGGTTCTACGGTCAGTTAGTGCTTCATGACACCACACAACGACCACGTATTCTCCTTGACTGGACTCAAGGGACACCGGTACCAAAAAATGTGCCACACTAACGTAGCCATCACTTCAACCATGGGTTGATCATGATTATTCAAGGAAATCCCTCAAATCATCAAAAGACAAAAAGTTGCTAAATTAGGGTTTCCTTAGGAGAAGTCAACTGAACTTTGACCCGACATAACTTTCAAATGCTTCATCAAATTTTCCCCAACCAAAGCCCATTTTGAAGGAAATTCAACTCTCTACAACTTTTTATATGTATGCTCAAGTCCAAAAAGTGCTTAATTTGAGAGATATGAGTCAATACATTACGGGTCATTTTAAAACTCAACAAAAAAGACACTTTTTGTCAAGGCAACTCACATCCAGATAAAATCTCCAAATACAAAAATGATCAAAATAGAAATTGTAGAGGACATCTTGAGATTCCTAAAAAGTCAAAGATCACCTTCAAAAGATGGGAATTGATCAATTTATGACCATTGCAATTTGGGAAATTTTGGTAAAATGCATAGAAGTTCAAATTGTGCAAGCTTGATGTTTTGGACTTTTGGGCCATTGTTTTAAGGTCCAAACGTATTATACTCTTCTTACGCCTTAGAATTCACCCTTACGCCTTTTGACCTTGTCTTATTTTTATTATTTTGATTATTTTTTGAGTTATTCATTAATAATATAAAATAAAATAAGATAAATTATGCCAAGGGTCCAAGCCCACCATATTATTGCCCTAAAATTCTCTATATGTTCAGACATAAGGAATAAAGCCCTAAAAAAAGAACGAATCCTTGCCACCAAAAAGTGTCCAAAAACATAAAATTTTTATCAAGAACCCTAGCATTCTCAAATCCTATTTTTCAAACCTTCTCACCATAAAAGGCCTTTCTATTTACTCTCAGCAAACATATAGAGTAAGATTGGATCAGTGTGGTGATTCAAAATGCGTGGAATTGCATCACATGATGTTGTACCCAAAAAAATTCCCTCTCATTTTACTCAATACATACTCCTAGAGATCCTCAATTTGCTCAAGTTTGCCCAAGAGTTGACCAGATAAACTCTCTCCTAAGGCAGTGTGTCTCAAATTAGGGTTTCCATTTTCATCAAGATAGGTGGACTCCAAAGACCTAATATGCTCTCCATGGTCCTAATATGTTCTTAATACCATCCATGTAAAGTTTCATGCCTTGCACAAGAAGTTTTCTCAGTCAACTGCTCAGATGCTTGAGAATTGACTATATTAGGTCAAAAGTCAATTATGGCCCACATACAGTCAAACTTCAAGATTTTTGGTCAAAATTAAGATTTTAAAGTGAATTTCATCATTTGATCAAGGGTTGATCATTATTCTTCAAGGAATGTCCTAAATTCATGAAAACCCAAAAGTTGCTAAATTAGGGTTTCTTAGGAAAAGTCCACCAAACTTTGACCAAGCATAATTTCCACATACTTCATCAGAAATTTTCCATCCAAGGCTCATTTTGAAAATGATGCAATTACCTACAATTCATCTTCATCCCATAAGTTCATAATATCCACTCATCAAAATATATGAATTTCTACATTATAGGTCCTTTTGAAAAGTCAACAAAAACACCTTTTGGGTCAAAGCTTCTTACATGAACATGGAAGACCCAATTGAAAAGATACCAAAAGGGTTACTTAGGGGACAACCTAAGATTTCTAAAAAGCCCAAGAACACCTCTCTAGGGTTAAAATTTGAGGAGATATGCCTTGTCAAAGTTGACCTTTTTTGCAAAAGTACCAAAAGTCAAATGGGCTCAAAATTACATTTTTTGCCAAATCGGCCTAACTTTTTATGCTTGCACCTCACTTGTAACATGGTCCACGACCCAATTACTTATCCACATGTTATTTGCTTCATTTTCCAATTTATTTTGATTTTTTATTAATTAAAATTCAATTAAATCAAATAATTGGTAAATAATATTAAAGATTTGTTTTGATATGATTTTTTGACAAGATTGCAATCAATTTATGCTGAAAGATCAAGACCAAAACGAATCAGGGTTGATTGGTACAAGAATGGGATGATTAGGATCAATTTAGAAAGATGGCATATGGCATGAAAATAATATCAAATCTTCTTAATTCTTAAAGATTCAATCTGTTTTGTAACCCTAACTCATTGAGGGATATATAATGAACAAAAACAAGGCAAAGAAAGAAGGCTAGCAGTCGTGAAGAGGCCAGAAAAAACTTCAAAATTTCAAATAAAAGTGGTGGGTCGATTTCCATTCTAGAGGCCAATTCAAGCCATCCTAGCATTGCCAATCGATTGTTGGACGTCTCAGGAAGCTATCTCAATCAATAGCAAGCCCTCTTACGCCCAGAATCTGCCTCTAGGCCTCACACGGTTTGCCATATTTTTCAAATTTGATTATCACGATTTATACATTATGAGCATGTTTTAATGGCAAATATGTGTTTATTATCATATTTGCAAACTGACTGAATAGTTTAATTGTGTTTTTGAAGCCTATACACGTATCTGCCATTGCTAGGGTTCACCTTGCATTTTTAGGATTTTTGTATGCAGGTAAAATTAGACCACAAACAAGGTACCATGATGAGTGTGACATCATAACCAGTGGAACCCTGGTCTTCAAATTCATTTATATTGCGTTTTTGAGTTGTGCAGGGTTATAGAAACGGAAAGTGTTTGTAGGTAAAAGGCCATTATCTAATATGATGGTTCCTTGGAGAAGACAGTGGCATGGCAATCAACCATTGGGTCATTTGAATCTCGCGCTCATTTTTTTCAGTTAACCACGTTTTTGTATATTATGTTTTATTCTTATATTGTTAACAAATAAGACAGTTGGTCCAGTGGTGAGGCGCGTTGGTAGTGAACATAAGGACCTGGGTTCGATCCCAGGTCCCAGCAACATTGTTTTCTATTTTTCCATTTACAGATCATATGCTGTTCTCATCCAAAGGCCTACTGTGCGCTTCCAGTAGCCAACCAGTGGATCCATCATTCAGCCAGATGTACGCCTCATCACTAAAAGACCATGATGCACCCTCAAGCCATTGCCCCATGGGATCAGGCGCGTTGACTGGGCTCAACAACCTTTGTACCTGGGAATTTCAACTTCACACCCCCTCCTTTAGCAATGCAAACAGGGCCATTTTCAATTCTTTCTTTTATTTCTTTTATTTTAATTAATTTGTTAATTATTTTCTTTTCATTAAAAATTTATTACTTTTTTTAATTTATCATAAAATCAACAAATCACAAAAAGATCATTTTTTATAAATTATTTATTTTAATTTAATTAGTAAATTAGGTTAATCTAATTTATTTTTTTCATAATTAAAAATAATTAGAAACTAGGTTCATTTAATTCTTTTCGTAAATAAAACTAATTAGAAATTAGGGTTTAATTAATTTGCAATTTAATTGTTTTCCTAAATAAAATTGCATAAAAAATACTTTTTTCCTCAATTAGGGTTTTAAGTTATTAATTATCGTCCTCGCATTTAATTCGCCGCGCATGTTAATTATTTTTCATTATTTTTGTAACTGCCAATGGTTTGTAATAGCTTTAAATTAGGATTTTTACTTATCGATTTTCCCAGGTTTTTGGTTATGTAATTAATCCCCCTCCCCGAAGCCTTGTAATAGCTAGGTTTATTTTCTCGCACTTTAAATTCCTGCAAATATTTAACTGTTAGATGCATGGTTAATAGGATTGTATGGGAAGAATGCTTGAAAATTAAAACGGTAGATCACCTAATATGCAAAGACTAAATTAACTGAAAAAATTCACATGCACGTATTCACTCCTAGGGTTTGCCTCACTTTGGTTGTCTTCGGTAAACAGTCATTAAGCATAGGAGATTTTAGTTGTTTCCCTCCAGTCTAAAAGATCAAAATGACCCATTCAAATGTTGCCTCGAAAATGTTGCCTCGAAAATGCTGCCTCGAAAAGATCTTAAGACTTTAGGGTTACTACTAAGGCTTCCTAACTGTTGCTTTGGTGACTGTACTTGTCCTTTTCAAACGTCCCTTATAAACTCCAACGACGGGGCTACCTACTCCTTAATAGTAGGATAGCGCTGTCTAAAGGAAATGAGAACGAACAATATTTTTTTCGAGTAGGTAGAATCTAAAGTACTTGCTCAACAAAAACTTTTCACACAAACACCTTTCAAAAAAAATTTTAAAAACAAACTTCGTCACACCCTTGAGGATTGATACAAGGGTTATCACGAAGTAAAACTTTTCAAAACAAGTGCACACACAAGCAATTTTAAAAATATGAGAAAGTACCTTAGAGCCCATGGAAAACCATGGATAGAAAGGATGCTAACACCTTCCCTTTCTATAAACTACCCCCGTACTCAGAATATCTCGAAAAAAGGTTTTTTCTGTTCTTTTTTCTTTTCCTTGATTGGATGAAATAAAAGTCGGTGGCGACTCTTGCTTACCGCGACATTTTGTGAATGTAAAATGCAAACCAGTAAAAACAGTCGGTTCTACCACCGTCTCACAGAACTGGCGACTCTGCTGGGGAATGAATAAGTGGGGTAAACCTTAGGATCTGGGTCATTTCAAATTTCTTTCTTGTTTGTTTGATTTATTCTTAAAAGTTTATTGCTTGGGTTACTATAGATCCTACACCCAGATTTGGGGGAACTTTTTAGGTAAACAACAATAGATCGTGGAGACTGTACGGCGTAGACCGATATGGTTTAAGCGATGGGTGTGTTGGTGTGGCAATTTGGTTGGTACTGGTATCCTTCATGGGGAAACAAGGAGAATACGAGATCGCCGTGTGGTGTCGTGAAGCACTAACGGACCTTAGAACCTTAGTTGAACAAACTTGGCCATTAGAAAGTAGTGAGATAGCCGGCCTCGGTATAGAGCTGAGGATTGGTTGATACTCGATGCTATACTCATTGAGATCAGACTTTCAGGATATTTTGGCTGCAAGAAAAGATTGCTTGATCTGAGACAATTCTCGATAAAGGATGGTCAGTGATATTGAGATCCCTTAGAACCCGATTACTATTTATAAGACAAGCTAAACCAATCCAACTTCAAGAGGGTACTGCCTTAAACTCAAGCAAGCCTTAAACCTAAGGACTTGGTGTGATTTGTTTGTGCCTGTTGTACTTGTGATTTCTCAACATAATCATGACATCATGACATCATAAACATGGAATATCATACTAACCATTTCAAGGATCTTAAGGGTCTGTGATGTAGGTCATGGCGAACCAGCCGTCTAGCAAGGGGAAAGGGGATTTGTTTTCCTCTAGACAATGTTGTCAAAGGATCTTGAGTCAGGGGCTATGACGCACTCGATATGGTGAGCTTGACTCATAAAGAAGGACTCTCAATGATACGAAGTTTCTTCAATCAAAGCTGCAGTCAAATTCTAAAAGTTTCTTGTTTACCCCGCGAGATCCTTGAAAACATTGCATGCATATCATACACATCATTACAGGTACCATTACAGGTTTCTCATCTTCTTCGTTGTTTATTTCAGAAAAAATGTCTTCCGAACAAAGCATCAAGGACCTTCAGGCACAAAACGCCCAGTTCCAGCAAATGTTCATAAATCTGGCAAAAGGGCAGGACGATCTGAAAACCCTCATCCTGAAAGAGTAAAAGAAAAGAAGAAGGCTGCCGGTATTCTGAATATAGGTAGAAGGTTTAGAGGGTCGTTGAAGCAATAAGTCGATCTGACCTCTTCATCTAAGGAAGGGGAGAATCAAGAAGAAGAGACAAGGGAGAAAGATCCCAGTCCTGAAGTTTCTGACAATGATACCGACTACAATGATGAGCAGTATCCTCCCACTGAGGATAGATACAAGCAGTTGGAAGATCGCTTGAATTCTATAGAGGTCCAGAGGATACCTGGGTTGGATTTCGAAGAATTGGGATTATTGTCGGGAGTGGTCATCCCGCAGAAGTTCAAAGCTCCAATTTTTGCAAAGTATGATGGGGTGTCCTTCCCAAAACTCCATCTCCGCTCTTACGTCAGAAAGATCCAGCCCCACACCGCTGATAGAAATTTGTGGGTTCATTTCTTTCAAGATAGTCTGTCAGGGAGTCAGCTTGAACAGTTCTATCAACTGGAGAGAGCCAACGTCCGAAATTGGGAAGATCTGGCTGCTGCTTTCTATAAGAAGTATCAATACAACTCCGACCTTGCTCTTACTCGTACTCAACTCCAGAGTATGTCCATGGGGGAAAGTGAAGGCTTTAAAGGCTATGCCCAAAAGTGGAGAGACTTGGCTGGAAGAGTCCAATCCCCGTTGTCTAATAGGGAGTTGGTTGATATGTTTCTGGGGACGCTATCTGGTCCATTCTTTAATCATTGATCGGCAGCTTGTCAGTGGGTTTCACCGAGTTGATTCTGACTGGAGAAAGAGTAGAAGCTGGGATACAGAGTGGTAAGATCCAGAAAATACCTCTTCGAGTACAGAGAAGAAGTCATTTGGTGGAAAGAGGGAAGCCAATGTTGTGCACGGCCAGAAGGTGCATAGTAAGGCAGACTACCACCAATTTGTGGGGGTAGTGTTGATCTCTAATTCGGCACGCGCACAACAACCACAACAACGAAACAACCAGCCAAGGGTGGAAAGACCCCAAAGGCAGTTCACCCAAACCAACATGCCATTGTCACAAGCATTGCAACACATGTTGAAGATGAATCTGATTGCGGTGATAAACCCTCATCTGAACCCTAAGACTTCTTCTCCTAACTACAACTCAGATGCAAGGTGTGCTTATAATTCTGGTAGCCCAGGGCACGATACTAACGATTGTTGGGCGCTGAAATACAAGATTCAAAATATGATTGACGCCAAGGAGATCGAATTCGACCCTCCTGAGACTCCCAATGTGATCACTGCTCCCTTGCTAAAACATGGCTAGGATTGAAAGCATATTTGTTCATTTGAATTTTGAAGTTATATTTTCTTTGCTTATTCGAACAATTATTGTCATGTCAAACTTTATTATTTCATTAATGCATTACACATGTCTGTCTTGAATTAATTTGTTTTCATTATGCTTAAATTGCTTTATACTTCCTTTTTGTGATATTCAACTCTCGACTAAAATTGTAAGCCTTTAGAGGGAGGATGACGAAAATGATACCACAATCTCTACAAGATGATTTTGACTAGACCCCGCTGACGATGTACAGGCGTTGTTTCAAATCCCAAATAGTGGAGTTATAAATAAGATAATCCCTAGTCAACCCCTTTGAGCCAAAGAAGTAGGAGTTTTTCTTTCACACAAATTAAAACCTTTAATCACAACCCGGGGCAGGGTAGTTTTCGCAGTTAATCCAGGTGCACAATGAATGGCATCGAAGACGTCCTTCCAAAATAAAAGACGATGATGGTTCCCAATAATCGTCAAGACAGGCAGTCATTATCTCTCGAAATAAAAGCCCATTAAGTCAAAACCTATGAAGGAGACTTAAGAAAAGAACTAGGGCATCCCGCTGACTGTAATCACAAAAAGAAATAGTTCAGGTAAAAGACAGAGATAATAAAGGAGGAGGTCCTACAAATCCTCGACAAAAAAAATGACTGCCTATTCAAAATAAACTGTCAGTATCCGAACCATCATCGGAACATCAAGGACAATATTCTAGAACTCAAATGGGATTCCAAACATGCAATTAACTGAGCATAGGACTGAAGAACATCACGAAGAGCGGGTGGGTACAAATAAATGTTGAGCCTTTATCTTTTGTTTCTTGAACCGTGAACCAGGCCACGTTATAACCCTTAAAAGTCCTAGCTGAGGCATGGGTTAGTTCGAAAGCATACTGTTACCAAAGGTATCCTGACTCCTGAAGGTCCATTACAAATCCCGAGTTGATATCACATCTTTGCAAAATTCTATTTTACTAAAAAAACTACATTTTCAAAACCTCAAGACAGACATAAGCTTTGCATTCTTAAATTACCATTGTTTGCATATGACTATTTGTTCAACAGTAGAGAAATTCGCACGACGGATATTCAGTGAACAAAGATCTTCTCAATGAACAAAATCACCTCGGACGGAAAGATATTCCATTGGTAGGCCTTTCATAATCAAGGGGCATAACATGATGTCCAGCTGATTTGGGGCAGTCAAGTCAAGATTCAAGGAATCTCTCAAAGATGCCAAGTAGCCAGGGGAAGATCACCATCTGAAACACTTGAGGCATTGGGCATGAATTCCAGCAACGAATTATGTATGATAAAATGAGCATCTTCTGGCAGTGTGGCAACACTTACTACTATGGACAGTGATAATTCTCCATACCCGGTGAACATGGACATGGTCGGAAAATACTACGCACGAAAAAAAGGCCCGCTAGGTTGACACACCAAGGCAAAAATAAGGGCATCCCGGCGAACCAAAAAAGGTTCGGGTAAAAATTAGGGATAAAAACAAAAAAGATGTACACCCAGCAAGTCAAAAACTTGAAAAGGCGGCTTGAGCAAAAAAGGGTATCCCGGTGGACTGAAAACCTGAAAGGCGGTCCAGGAAAAAGTTAGGGATTTGAAGCGTACGACTATGTCTCGTCATATTATCATTTGTTTATCAATAGAAGACTTATCATCCTGATCAGGATCCACAAAGCCTCTGTGGGTACTTTCTCCAGCAGGTACAGGGGCAGAAAAGTCTTGATACGAAGTCATTATCGTATCTTTAGCATACGTCCTAGTAACATCTACACTCCCCACAGAATAGAGGCAACCAAAGTTTTGATCTCTGCTTCCCCAAACAGGAGCTACGTTCCCCAGCAAAGTTCTTTCAGAGAATCGACATCTATATTCCCCGACCGAAATTCATAATCGCAAGCGGGTCATAAAATTTTCTTCCGAACAAAGTTTATTTCTCTGAATACAGAAGCTTAATCCCCGATAGAGTTTATCCCTTCAGTTATGGAATCTTCTCTCTCCAAAAAAATTATTCCCCCGCAGAGTTGTTCTCAAGCATAGTCTCTCCCCGAAGACTATTCGCAAGCAGGAGTAAATCCATGGCATAGTCATACCCGTTCACCATCCCCAGCAGAAGTAGAAGAACCACTATTTCTACAACGATCAGGAATGTAATTCCCAGTACTCTCCAACAGAAGTCAGGGATTATTTTCCCAAACTCGGACATGTCACAATAGCATTTCATGTTCCTATATCATGACGTGCATATACATATTGCATACAGCATAATATCATTTATTTTGAGAACATCATCATACAATGCATTTCATGCATCATACTCGATTAATCATGTACCTTTTCAGGAAAGATGGTTATCATCAACAACTTCTAGCAAGTTCAAGATTAGCTCCTGAAACTAAACAGAGTAATTATGTGCACGGTCAAATGCAGCTTTACACTGGTTCATCACGAAGCAATCTTATATGGGTTTCTCCTAAATGCAGCTTCACACGGATTTATCCTGAAAAATATTACACGGGTCCTTTCTCATACATTTCCGAATGAAGTTTTACACGAACTTATCACAAAGTAACCTTACCCAGGTTCCTCCTGAAGTTTTACACAAACTTATCACAAAGTAACCTTACCCAGGTTCCTTCTGAAGTTTTACACAAACTTATCACAAAGTAACCTTACCCAGGTTCCTTCTGAAGTTTTACACGAACTTATCACAAAGTAACCTTACCCAGGTTCCTCTTGAAGTTTTACACAGACTTAGTCCAAAGTAACCTTACCCAGGGTCCTGCCGAAGTTTTACACGGACTTATCCCAAAGTAACCCTACCCAGGTTCCTCCTAAAGCCCTACACAGACTCATAAAAGCAACCTTACCCAGGTTCCTTCTGAAGTTTCACTCAGACTTATCCTGAAGCAACCTTACCTAGGTTTCCTTCTCAGTTCAGATGCAGTTTTACCCAAACTCCTCACAAAGCAACCTTACCCAGGTTCCTTCTTAGTTTAGATGCAGTTTTACCCAAACTCCTCACAAAGCAACCTTACCCAGGTTCCTTCTCACAACCTTACTATCCAGGTTTTTATTTCGAAGTAACCCTACTATCCAGGTTCCTTCTCATAACCTTGCCATCCATGTTTCTTTTCTCTTACCTCCAGACAGCATCCCACAACACTGTAAGACTTGGACCTGATCAAACACGATTGGTTTCGCATTTCCCCAGTAAGTCGCGGTGCAGCTTGTACCCTGACCAGATATGCAGTTCACTTCCGCCTCCTCAAGCATGAGTTATTTCCCAATTAGAGTAACGAACAACTAAAGCTCCTAAAATTTTATTTCTCCCAAGACATATACCATTATTCCCCAACAGATTCCTCCTTAACGACAAGAGCAGGAACTCTCATCGAAGGAATGTCTCAGGAAATCAACATCCTCTAGATGGCATCTTTAAGCCAATCTTCGACGGTACTCTGTCACATCTTGGATGGCATCTTTGAGCCCATATCTGACAATTCTCTAGCGAATTTCAAATGGCATCTATAAGCCCATTCCCGACATTACAAATCAATTATCACTTCATGCGAGTGCAAATTTCTGGGCACTCTAGTGTTCAATCATCTTTCACCTTCAGATCACGAAAGGCAGACGAGCCAATCTACATCCTCAGGTATAAGAAGATTGAACAGGGGCAGCTGTTGTACCCCAAAATTTGCCCTCTCATTTTACTCAATACATACTCATAGAGATCCTCAATTTGCTCAAGTTTTCCCAAGAGTTGACCAGACAAACTCTCTCCTAAGGTAGTGTGTCTCAAATTAGGATTTCCATTTTCATCAAGATAGGTGGACTACAAAGACCTCATATGCTCTCCATGGTCCTAATATGTTCTCAAGACCCTCCATGTTAAGTTTCATGCCTTTCACAAGAAGTTTGCTCAGTCAACTGCTCAGATGCTTGAGAATCGACTATATTAGGTCAAAAGTCAATTGTGGCCTACATACAGTCAAACTTCAAGATTTTTGGTAAACATCAACATTTTGAAGTGACTTTAATAATTTCATCAAGGTTTGATCATGATTCTTCAAGGAATGCCCTAATTTCATCAAAACCCAAATGTTGCTAAATTAGGGTTTCTCAGGAAAAGTCAACCAAACTTTGACCAAGCATAACTTCCACATACTTTATCAGAAATTTTCCATCCAAGGATCATTTTGAAGAGGATGAAATTCCTTACAATTCATCTTCATCCCACGAGTTCAAAATATGCACTCATCAGTAGATATGAATTTCTACATTATAGGTCCTTTTGAAAAGTCTATAAAAACACCTTTTGGGTCAAAGCTTCTTACATGAACATGGATTACCCAATTGAAATGAGACCAAAAGGGATACTTAGGGGACATCCTAAGATTTCTAAAAAGCCCAAGAAAACCTCTCTAGGGTTAAAATTGGAGGAGATATGCCTTGTCAAAGTTGACCTTTTTTGCAAAAGTACCAAAAGTCAAATGGCCTCAAAATTACATTTTTTGCCAAATGGGTCTAACTTTTTATACTTGCACCTCACTTATAACATGGTCCACGACCCAATTACTTATCCACGTGTTATTTGATTCATTTTCCAATTTATTTTGATTTTTTATTAATTAAAATTTAATTAAATCAAATAATTGGTAAATAATATCAAAGATTTATTTTGATATGATTTTTTGATAGGATTGCAATCAAATTATGCTAAAAGATCAAGACCAAAACAAATCAGGGTTGATTGGTACAAGAACGGGATGATTAGGCTCAATTTATAAATATTACAAATGGCATGAAAATTATATCAAATCTTCTTAATTCCTAAAGATTCAATCTGTTTTGTAACCCTAACTCATTGAGGGATATATAATGAACAAAAACAAGGCAAAGAAAGAAGGCTAGCAGTCGTGAAGAAGCCAGAAAAAACTTCAAAATTTCAAAGTAAAGTGGTGGGTCAATTTCCATTCTAGAGGCCAAATCAAGCCATCCTAGCATTGCCAAATGATTGTTGGACGTCTCAGGAATCTATCTCAATCAATGGCAAGCCCTCTTACGCCTAGAATCCGCCTCCAGGCCTCACACAGTTTGCCATATTTTTCAAATTCGATTATCACGATTTATACATTATGAGCATGTTTTAATGGAATATATTTTTTTGTTATCATATTTGCAAGCTTACTGAATAGTTTAATTGTATTTTTGAAGCTTATACGCGTATCTGCCATTGCTAGGGTTCACCTTGCATTTTTAGGGTTTTTGTATGCAGGAAAAATTAGACCACAAACAAGGTACCATAATGAATGTGACATCATAACCAGTGGAACCCTGGTCTTCAATTTCATTTATATTGAGTTTTGTGAGTTTTTGAGTCACGCAGGGTTATAGCAACGAAAAGTGTTTGTAGGTAAAAGGCCATTATCTAATACGACGGGGTTATTGCAGGGTTATTGCATTTTTTTCAGTTAACCATGTTTTTGTATATTATGTTTTATTCTTATATTGTTAACAAACAAGCCAGTTGGCCCAATGGTGAGGCGCGTTGGTGGTGAACATAAGGACCTGGGTTCGATCCCAGGTCCCAACAACATTGTTTTCTATTTTTCCATTTACATATCATATGCAGTTCTCATCCAAAGGCCTATTGTGCGCTTCCAGTATCCCACCAGTGGATCCATAATTCAGCCAGATGTACGCTTCATCACTGAAAGACCATGATGCACCCTCAAGTCAACGCCCCATGGGATCAGGCGCGTTGACTGAGCTCAGCAACCTTTGGGCCTGGGAATTTCAACTTCACATCCCCTCCTTCAGCAATGCAAACAGGCCCATTTTCAATTCTTTCTTTTATTTCTTTTATTTTAATTAATTTGTTAATTATTTTCTTTTCATCAAAAATTAATTACTTTTTTTAATTTATCATAAAATCAACAAATCACAAAAAGATCATTTTTATTATAAAATATTTATTTTAATTTAATTAGTAAATTAGGTTAATCTAATTTCTTTTTTTCAAAATTAAAAATAATTAGAAACTAGGTTCATTTAATTATTTTTGTAAATAAAACTAATTAGAAATTAGGGTTTAATTAATTTGCAATTTAATTGTTTTCTTAAATAAAAATGCACAAAAAATACTTTTTTCCTCAATTAGGGTTTTAAGTTATTAATTATCGTCCTCGCATTTAATTCGTCGCGCATGTTAATTATTTTTCATTATTTCTGTAACTGCCAATGGTTTGTAATAGCTTTAAATTAGGGTTTTTACTTATCGCTTTTCCCCGGTTTTTGGTTATGTAATTAATCTCCCTCCCCGAAGCCTTGTAATAGCTAGGTTTATTTTCTCGCCCTTTAAATTCCTGCAAATATTTAACTGTTAGATGCATGGTTAATAGGATTGTATGGTAAGAATGCTTGAAAATTAAAACGGTAGATCACCTAATATGCAAAGACTAAATTAACTGAAAAAATTCACATGCACGTATTCACTCCTAGGGTTTGCCTCACTTCGGTTGTCTTCGGTAAACAATCATTAAGCATAGGATATTTTAGTGGTTTCCCTCCAGTCTAAAAGATCAAAATAACCCATTCGAATGTTACCTCAGAAATGTTGCCTCGAAAATGTTGCCTCGAAAATGCTGCCTCGGAAAGATCTTAAGACTTTAGGGTTACTACTAAGGCTTCCTAACTATTGCTTTGGTGACTGTACTTGTCCCTTTCAAACGTCCCTTATAAACTCCAACGACGGGGCTACCCACTCCTTAATAGTAGGATAGCGCTGTCTAAAGGAAATGAGAACGAACAATATTTTTTTCGAGTAGGTAGAATCTAAAGTACTTGCTCAACAAAAACTTTTCACACAAACACCTTTAAGAAAAATTTTAAAAACAATCTTCGTCACACCCTTGAGGACTGATACAAGGGTTATCACGAAGTAAAACTTTTCAAAACAAGCGCACACACAAGCAATTTTAAAAAGATGAGCAAGTACCTAAGAGCCCATGGAAAACCATGGATAGAAAGGGTGCTAACACCTTACCTTTCTATAAACTACCCCTCGTACTCAAAATATCTCGAAAAAAGGTTTTTTATGTTCTTTTTCCTTTTCCTTGATTGGATGAAATAAAAGTCGGTGGAGACTCTTATTTACCGCGACATTTTGCGAATGCAAAATACAAACCAGTCAGAACAGTCGGTTCTGCCACCGTATCACACATGACATCTCTGATTGCATAATGATCATACCCTTTGTATCTTTATTTTTGCTTTGATTTAAACCATGCTAATAATTTTATCATGTTTCTGAGATATTATTATGCAGGTTTGAGTCATCATTGTGACCCCATGTAGCCGAAACCAGGAGATGCCATGGTTACACTGATTTCGTTTCACCTTCCTATAACGGCCAGATTATTGTGTTTTAGCCTTCCAAAACACTCCCATTGAATTCGTAACCTGTAATTTAGTGGAACGGGGTTTTATTTGATGCCTAATGATGTTTGTTTCATAGGTTGAGTCAAGAGGATAACCGGAGAAGACGACTGAAGCTATGGCTCCGGCGCTTCTCTGTTCAGCATATTTGTTTCCATATTATATAGTCTTTGTTTCAATATACTAACGGAGGAAACATCCGTCCCAGCGGTAGACATGCACGCATTAAAGCTTGAGCCTTAAAGTGCCTTGGTTCGATCCAGCCCTTTTGACATTTTGTTTCATTAATTGTTCATATTTTACAGGTTGATCATAAGGCGTGTTGGATGCGTACCTTGGACACAAGCGCGCACTTGGTGTTGTGGTAGACAGGTTGTGTGAAGACCTTGAGGGCGTGGGTTCAACACCCACCCCTACTGATTTTAGTTTTCTTTCCCTATATTTATCCTTTTACCTATTTTCCTTCTTTCTTTTTTCATTAAACCTTATTATTTTTCTTCACAAACCTAATTTATTTTCATAAAACCTTATTATTTTCATAAAAAAACCTAATTTATTTTTTACCCTAATTTAATTTTTTAGGTTAATTTAATTTTTAGGTTAATTTAATTAGTTTTAGGTTTTATTTAACAAACCTTAATCTTATTTTTTATGTTTTCTCAATTAATTAAAACTGACCTATACATTAGGGTTTTGTTTAAACTAAAATAACCTAATCTTTTTTTAACCAAGTAAAATGTATTAGATCTTAGGTTTAATCGTTGTTTATTTTTCATCAAAACGATTCCTCAATTTCTTTTCCTTTTACGAATCTTCGCGCATTCTTTTATTTTTGCGTTAGTTTCTTCTTTCTTTTCGCTATTATGTAATTGATCAAAGGTTGTAATAGATAATTAGGGTTTACTACTTTTCTCCCAAATTTTTATAGTTTTGTACCCCTTCCCCGAAGTTCTATAATAGTTTAGATTTATTTTTCTGCAATTTACTATTTTCCTTATTATTCCTAGTTTAATAGGATTGATGGCAAAATCTAAGAACGAAACATTAGAAAACCTAATCCCAAGACAAAAATAACTGAAATCAAGACACTATTCACACGCGCACCTCTAGGGTGACCTCATTTGTTGCCTTCGGAAAAAACACAGTCATGTCCCTCAAACGTGCAGACGCTTTAGCAAAGTCCCTCCGATACAAAAGATCGTAGTCCCTCGATGACCCTTCGATGTTGCCTTTGGTAAACGATCTTAGTCCCTTACGATAAAATTTATAAAGCTCCCTACAAGTTTCCTTTATGATTGTACAATGACCCGCGCATGTCCCTCACACATCCAACGATAGGGCTTCCTACTAAATAATGGTTGAGTAGCATTATCTAAGGAGGAGGAAAATAACACAAAAGATCTTTGAGTAAGGGTAGAATACTGTTAATCGCTTGCTCACAAAAATAAAATATATTTGTTCACACAAACACTTTTCTGAAATATTTTCAAAACAAACAATTTGTATGTGTTCTCTACGATAAGAGAATCATTATAAAGTTGTCGAACATAGGCATTTTTCAAAATATTTTCAAATCACACACACAAAGCAAGATTTTCAAAAGTGGGCTAGCGATTAAGAGCCTGTAGATAACTACGGATGAAAAGGGTGTTAACACCTTCCATTTTCATAACCTACCCCCCGAACTCAAAAAAATTCTCTAAGGTATTTCCTGTTCTTTTCACCATTTTCTCCCACTGTATTACAGAACTGGCAACTCTGCTAGGGATGAACTAAAAGTGGGGTTACCTTAAGAGCTATATTACCTTTAATTTGATTTCCTTATTTGATTTTCCTGACTTATTTTTAAGGGTTGTTTGGGTATTTATTATAAATATCCTATACCCGGATCTGGGGCATTTTAGGTAAGTAGAAATAGATCGTGAAGATTGTACGGCGTATACCGATACGGCTTAAATGATGGCTACGTTAGTGTGACACATTGGTTGGTTCCGGTGTCCCTTGAGTTAAGTCAAGGAGAATGTTGGGCTACCGTGTGGTGTCATAAAGCACTAACTGACCTTAGAACCTTAGTTGACACAACTTAGCCATTAGAAAGTAGTGATATGGCTGGCTTTGGTGCAGACTGAAGTTGGTCGATACTCGATACTACACTCATTGAGATCGGACTCTCAAGATATTTTAGTTGCAAATTAGATGCTTATGCTGAAACAATGCATGGGAGAAAGATCAGTGATATTGAGGCTCCTAGAACTCGGTTACTTCTTTTAGGACAGATTGAGCCAACTATAACTTCAAGAGTGTACTTACCTACAAACTCCATGCAAGCTTAAACCTAAGGCCTTGTGTGTTTTGTTTGTGCATGATTAATTGTTCGAAGATGACATCATAACATCATGATATCATACCATACCATTTTCACTAACCATTTCAAGGACCAAGGGATTTATCTTTGTTCATTGTTGTAGGTTATGGCCTTCGCTCGTAGAAACACTATTCAGATCAACTTTGTAAGGGTGCCTCCTCAGCTTAAGGAGTTAGTCTCAAAGGTTCCCGAAAGTTCCCCATTCATCAAAAGGCATGGTCGACTACTCAATATGATTACCCCAGGTTTTGACAAGACATAATGAGTGTTCTATTCCAGTTCTTTGACCCTGCACATCACTGCTCCACCTTTTCATATATTCAGTCAGTACCCACATTGGAAGAGTTCTCTCAACTACTGGAGTACCTATTCTTGATCAGACACCCTTCACTGGTTTAGAGGAAGCTCTGAAACCAGAAGATATTGTAGTAACCTTACATCTGAAGCCGTCTGACATTATATCTAATTGGGAAATGAGAAGTGGAGTCAAATGTTTTCTTGCTAAATTTATGATAGAGAGGGCTCAATTATTCCTGGATGCTATGAGTTTTCAGGCTTTTGAGGAGATCTTGGCTCTTTTAATCTATGGATTGGTGTTATTCCCTAATTCAGACCAGCTCATAGATGTGAGCACCATCAAGATATTTCTTGCTTGTAATCATGTGCCTACCTTACTCAGAGACATTTTTCATTCTCTTCACACTCGTACTATCAAGAGGCGAGGAACTCTCATGTGTTGTATACCTCTTCTATCCAGGTGGTTTTTCCGCACCATCCCCGCTTGATAATGAAGAATGAACAAGGTTTGAGGTGGTCTCAAAGAATAATGTCACTCTCTCATTAAGACATTTGCTGGTATTCTCGATCTCATGAGGAAATCAATATCATTGACCACTGTGGGGAATTACCTAATGTTCCACTCCTTGGCATTAGGGGAGGTATTACTTATAACCCTTCTCTAGCTTTACATCAATTTGGTTATGCTCAAAGAGACGGTCCTCATGGAATGCTTATTCAAGGTATTGTATTTGATTACAAGAATGATCCTCAAGGTTATCGTCAAAGGTTTATACATGCTTGAGGCATGGTGAGCAAGATTGATAGCAAGGCTTTAGGACAGAAGAACTCCATTCCTCTTGAGCCCTACCTCAAATAGGTACGAGCTCGCACTCAAAACCTTATGATGCCATATCCAGCTGTCCTACCCATGGTCATGGAACTTGTTGTTGAAGGAGACGTTTCTCGCACCATCCTCAATCCAGACATGCCCACTGACCTGGAAGAATTGCAGAAGTATTGGATTCAACTCAAGGAAGAACGATACACCTATGAGACTCAACTACATGCAAGTGAGAAGAAAGTGTTGGAGCTCACCAAGCAACTTCATGAGGCGTCCATGGGAAACGTAAAATTTTAGAAATTTTTTTAATTGATTTCTTTGTAATCTTATGTATTCACATAAACTTATTAATAAAAAACTTTGTTTCTGTTTCCTTTTGGTTAACAAATTTAAATCTCCTAAGGTCCTTTAAAACATTACATATACATATCATGCATATCATTACATGATAGGTGTTATAAAACAGGTTTCTGATCTTTTTGCTGTTTATTTCAGCAGAAAGAATGGCTCTTGAATAAAGGGTTAAGGATCTCCAGGCTCAAAACACCCAGTTCCAACAGATGTTCCTAAGTCTAGCCAAGGGGAAGAAAGAGGTGAAAGCCCTCGTCACTAAATAGAAGAAGGAGAAAGGCAAGAAACCAGTTGGCATCCTCAACATGGGTAGGAGGCTCAAAGGTCCAGTCAAGCGAGCGTTGGAGTTTGAAGAAGAAAATGGTGACCCAGAAGAAGATGACAAAAGTATGAACAATGACAACAAGGGTTCTGATAAAGAAGAAGCAAATTATTCAGGTTAACAATATCTTCCGGCTGACGACAAGTAAAAGAAACTGGAAGACTGTCTCAATGCTATGGAGATCCAGAGAGTTCCTGGGTTGGATTTTGAAGAGCTGAGTCTCATCTCGGGGGTTGTTATTCCCCATAAGTTCAAGGCCCTATCTTTTCTAAATACGACTGTGTGTCTTGTCCTAAGCTTCATCTGAGATCGTATGTCCGAAAAATCCAACCCCATACTGCTGACAGGAAGTTATGGGTCCACTTCTTTAAAGAAAGTTTGTCTGGAACTCAACTCGAATGGTTCTATCAGCTAGAATGAACCAACATCCGTATGTAGAACGACTTGGTGCTACTTTTTATAAGCAGTATACATATAATGTTGACCTTGCTTTGACTCGAGTGTAATTGCAAAACATGTCTATGGGCTCGAATGAAGGTTTCAAGGAATATTCACAAAAGTGGAGAGACTTGGCTTAAAGGGTGCAACCTCCCTTGTCTGATCGGGAGCTTGTTGATATGTTCATGGGCACTTTGACTGGCCCATTCTTTAATCTTCTAATTGGGAGTTCGTCATCCATTTTTACTGAGCTAATCCTAACTGGGGAACAATTTGAAAGTGGTATCAGGAGTGAGAAGATTCCAATGGTTGCGTCTTCTAGTGCTCTAAATAAGACGTTCAATAATAAGAAAGAAATCATTATTGTTTATGGCTAGAAGGGTCGTGGTAAGAATGACCGCCATCAGTCTGTGGGAGCGGTGATGATTTGAAATCCTGCATTTGTTCAACAACCACAATAGGGGAATCAGCATAGGTCGGATGCACCGAGGAGGAAGTTCACCAGGATTAGTATGTCTTTGTCTCAAGCATTACAGCATCTGTTGAAGGCAAAATTGGTAACACTGCGGGATCCTCCTCCTAATCCCAACACCTCCTCTCCTAAGTACAATCCAAATTCGAACAGTGCCTACCACTCCAACAGTCCTGGGCACGACACCAATAATTGTTGGGTCCTGAAGAACAAAATCCAAGATTTGATTGACAACAAAGATATTGAGTTTGATCCACCAGAGACCTCTAATATGATTACTATGCCTATGCCCAATCATGGTAAAGGTGTTAATGCTATTGATGATGTTTCCTATGTCTCCACCATTAGTGACTTGACCACTTCCTTGATAATCGTTAAGAAGAATATGCTGCGAGCCGGTTTATTTCTGTTTCACCTTGAAACTTGTTTCCATTGTGCGTCCCAAGCTGATGTTTGTATATGGTTAAAGAAGGGTATTCAGTTTTTGATTAACAGCCATTAAATTCTATTTGAGAAGACTCTGATTGTAAAGAATTTACATGAAAGCGTGTCTCAAGAGCTGAGACCTGAATATGTTTATATAATCATAATTTCCAACACTCACGTAAGGATCACCTCTAGAGGTTCTATAAGGATTCCTGTCGAGCCGAGGGTGGCTCCCCTGATCATTACTGCACCAGGGCCAGTTCCCTATTCCACTGACAAGGTTGTTCCCTGGAATTATGGAGCGAAAGTTTATTACCATGGTTTTAAGCAAGAACCATGGATTACCGAAGATAAAGATTCTGAAGTTACCTAACTCAACATTGAAAATATTGTCAGAACTAGTAAAGTTACCAGGACAGGAAGAGTTTTCTATCCAGAAATCTCTCTTCCGAAAACTATCATAAGAAATGTTCATATCCCTGCTACTGAGTTTGTAACAGCCCGAGCCTTCAGCGTTCCCACCACTATTACCTTACAATCTTATCTACCCCCCTCAGTAGTAGAGTTTTTGCCTTCCGTGGGAATCGAACCCTGTACCCTGGGGTTCAAGTAGATGCTCAATGAATTCCCACTACCAATTGAGCTATGTAGCTCAATTGGTAGTGGTAATGAATTGAGCATGTACTTACACCCCAGGGTACAGGGTTCGATTCCCATGGAAGGCAAAAACTCTACTAGTGATGGGGGTACAGAAGATCGTAAGGTAATAGTGTCGGGAACGCTGAAGGCTCGGGTTGTAACATAAAAATGTAACACCCCATTTCTACCCAGCGGATAATAATAAAATCAGAGTTCAACATAAATAGGATGCTACATTTTCAACTTAAAAGCAAACATTATTTAATCGCATATAAACAGATACATAACACTTAACTCAGATGAATCGATAACCACCTGATTTATTCTTCAAAATCAAACAACTTTTTATTGATAAGCATCAGAATATACATACTCAAATTTAATTCACTTAACATCTTTTATTCGACAGAAACAACTTCAAGACAACAATTGCTTCATGTAAACAATTCACAACGAAAATAAATATCAATAACTAAACATCAAGCGTTCATCCCCCCAAGTGCTGTGTATCAGAGCGACAACACCGACTCAAACTAACGAAGGTAACAACTATCCTTCTTGATTACTTGCACGTTACCAACATAGGGAAAAATTCAAACAGAAAGGGTGATATATCAGACAATATAATGAGTCGTATGATAAATAATATTTTAAATTAGATCATATAAAATCACCACTTCAATACTTACAAACAACTTTAATCACAATAAAACATCAACACGACATAATTACTAATTCACAGCTTTTAGATAATAGCCTTCACAACAAGTCAACTACATAAAGAAACAACAAATATATCATCACCACAACTCAAGATGAAACATCAACGGCAACTCAATTACAATGCACATGCATGTGATACCATTGGAGTAGAACTCCCATCTTAAAAATATGCCAATAAATAGAGGCATCAACAAGGCATAAGCCTTCTTCGCAGTTTGCCGATCCAGGCCATCACAGAGTATGCAAATGTATATGACTCAATGAATGCACTATCACATAGTCATAATAATCATCATCCATCGTAAGGCATAAGCCCACATCACCATTATTACCAGTAAATAGAGGCAATTCATCATCATCTAAAATCCTCTACAACTCCATATTATCAACAAGAATTTACAGAGACAATCACAACAACACAACAAACCAACATAAATCAACATTGGCTATAAGCCTACCACATCAATCAATGATTCAACATCAACTCAACATAATTCAACTTTGGCCGTAGGCCTACAACTTGATATTTCAATAACAATAACTAATAAAACATTGGCATAAGCCAACAACTAAGTACGTCAAAACAACAATATAATATCAACAATAGTAATTTGACAACAACATCAACAAGAAAACATTGGCCATAATCCTAACAATTCAATACCACCTGCAATTCATATTTTTCAGCCAAGTATTCAACACACCGTATCGACTAAAATATACAACAAATATTCCATATAATTATTCGGACAATTCGATTAAATCCTGCTAATTAATTATCGGCTAAAAGTTCTATTATTAATACTATATACTAATGCTCTTAATTCCAGACTGATACTAATAGCACAGGTATTACTGCTAGTCCATAATACTACTTCTGCTACTCGGTTATTAGTTTACTACAAGTTGCTAATATTATTTTATTCAGTACTATGATTTTCCATTTATACTGCTACTAATGTCTCCCTACCAAATTAGTGTCATTTTCTTCCTGTAATTCAATTACAAAATATACTAACTGTCACTGTATTCTCCTTCGGCCATTTTATTTCCATTCTACTATTTTAATAGCTCTACCAATTATTGTTGTTACATCTATTAAACCATCACTAGTGCTACTATTAAATAACTATGTTACTTAAGATCCTACTAATTATATATATGTAGACTAACTATATTTATGTGGACCAAGTAGTTAAGTTAAATTAAAAATTACTAATTATACTAGTATTAAATATCAGACTGCTAATGGGACTTAATTCACTTAAACTAATTATAGAATACTAAGGCAATTTAGTTGAACTAAGTGTTTCTACCAAAAGCAAGTGCCATGCTAATCGTCATGAAACCCATGCCCGTCATCACAAAAGAGAGGATGCAAGGCACAAAAAAAAATGCAAGTGCCTCACATTAAACATGCATGCTGATCGGCATGCTCCCTTAGCCAAAGTGCGCCATTCGGCACTCTTTCTCCAACCAACATGTGCCGCTCGGCACATGCCCCTCCGGTCGGCACTCTATCTTTCAGCCACGCAGATTTCAGCAAATTACCCAGTTTTTTCCATTCGATTCTCATCCCAGACCAATACAATGATTAATTACAACAACAAACAACTACACCAACATCAACATGGAACAATTTTCAACAATAAATTTATCGAGAGTAACCAATTTCATCAGAAATATTCACAACAACTCAACATATACACTCAGCAACAATTTTAACAACCTAAACACCACATATTATTTATCATAATTCCCATTATAGAGTCAGAACCCCACTCTTACCTTGGATTGGAGATCGTTGTATTCCACCGGTTAAATTTTCTCTCCGTAGCTTCCAACCTTTACCTCTTTTCCTCTTTTCCTCTTCTCTGCAAATTTGACACTTCCACATACCAAATTCTCCAAGACTTGTTCAATTAACCTAATTTCTCATAATTAGCTTAACCTTATAATTATTAATATTCTTATTGGGCCTAACTTTCACACCCCCGCCTATTACTCCATACAACCAAATAATGAGCCCAACTAATGAACCTTATATTATTCTAATATCAATTTTAATATTATTACTAATATTAATCAACCAAATAACAACTTAGCAACTAAATCAACATTTCTCGACATTTCGCAACTTCCACAATTTCAACAACATTTTCAACCATTAATCGTTGATTAATTTAATTAAATAATTAATTAAATTAATGGGCGTTACAACTCTCCCCCACTTGGAATATTTTCATCCTCGAAAATCTATTCGATACTACCACCCTCAATGCGAATTTCACATCTAACTTATTGATTTTCAAGTTGCGTTTGGCAACACTTTGGCTACTACTTTCCTGATAACTCAATAACTCAACACGGTTCAAATTAATTACACACTTACCAATCATTCAACACTTCGCGACATGATCGGTACTAGCATTTCAACTACTCCACCATAATCTGACATATCAACATTTAAAGTAGCAACAACTATAACACACTTATACTTGGATATACATCATCCCAATATCATATTAACAACCTTTTCAAAATCAAAACACATGCATAATTTCATTCCCGTATGTCAATTATCAACAAAATATCAACAAATTTGTTCACATCATCATATCGTTCTTATAGTGACATCAACACAACCAACATAATCAACTTCTTCACATTATGGAGTATCATTCCTTACTTATGGAAATCAATAATAATATCTCAATAACGACAACAAAATCATTACAACATCAACTTAACTATATAACTTAACAAGCATACTCATTGCTCACCATCAATCAACAGTCTATAACAATCTTCTTATAAAATCCGCAAATATTTACTCGCAAACATAGTGCCCTGGAACAACATCTCTATATCAACAATCCACCAAATCAAGCATGTAGACCAAGACATATCACTCCCATAGGCTTCTGATGTTTTAATCCTTCACTTCTAACAAGTCGTACACGCATAGCAATTGCGCCACATCATGCTTCAGCTGCGTAACTCTAATAATCCACCTTAAGTCACCGTCCTCGTTAAAATTTCCTTCAAATATATGGTTTACAAGTTTCAATCTACTTCCTTACTTTCTTTAACATCCACCATAAAATCGTTGTTCACTTGATATTCTCAATCTTTCACTTTGTGACGTTAATTCACATATAACTCGCCACTCCTACTTGTTCAATACGTCTCAATTCTTTCTTAGCAATTCCCCTATTACTTCACACAAACTGGTGAGCGACTATCATCATGATATAACATCAATCACTTCATACACCATTAAGATAGTAAAACAAATCTATGCCACCCAACACAATCTCGTCTACTATCAACAAGTGATTAAGGGTGATCAGTTCCTCAATTTGTCAATAGATAGTCGACAATCATAATGGAGTATAAACTATTGTTACTAACTATAATAATTTTCCTTTCTAATATGTACTCAAGTCACCTAAAGCACCATAATTCAATAATTTCTAATGAGGTTTACAGACACCTCCACCATTTCCCTCTCATTCAATTTTGTCGATGAGACACCAACGCTCAATATATTACATGGTCCATAATACACTCACTTAGCCTTACTCAAAGGTTAAGTATTCTCCGACTCAAGAATTACTTTCTTCATCTCCACATCATCAGGAATACAAATCCGATTATGGAATCTCAACACACCTTGCGCATCTAACTTAAAATCACTATTCCCAGACTGATTGATTCCAACAATCAAATTTACAAGTTCCACATCTAACTTCTGAGCTTATTTGATACTGTCCATAAAATCATTCTTAATCTTCAACGTCCCTAACATAACACTCTTCGGTGTCACTTAGCAACAAAGCTCGTATCTATGAATTCTTCAATTAATTCCAATTCTTTAACCATCATTGCCGACATATGTAAAGTCTTTCGACCTAAAACATCAGCCACAACATTAGGTTTACCTAGATGATAATTCTAATCGACATCATAATCTCTCAACAACTCCAACCATCTTCGTTGTCTCATATTCAATTCCTTCAGGTCAAATAAATACTTCAAATCTAGAACCAAAAAGACAATGTCTCCAAATCTTCAACATAAACGCCAGCACTTCTAAGTCTAAGTCACGCGTAGGATAATTCCTCTCATGAATTATGAGTCGTCTAGAAGCATAAGCAACAACTTGTCCATTCAGCATTAGCACACCATTAAGTTCCATCTTAGACGCATTCATAATACACTATAAATGACTCACTCGGATTAGACAAAACCAATACCGGAGCAGTCGTCAATCTTTTCTTTAGTTCTACAAACTTTCTTCACATCAACATCTCATACTTTAAATGATGAAATACTATCCTTTTTAACGCCAAACATCTCATTTCTCAACTTAATCGTCAATGACAGATTATGCTTGACCTCGTCTCAAACAACTGCGATAATAATCATTTATGCTCAAAAGCCTCTAGTTCCGTAAACGACTCCAGAGTTACTCCATATGGTAATGTGTTGTACCCCAAAATTTGCCCTCTCATTTATCAAGTTTTTTTCCACAAGACTTCTTTGACTCAAGACAAGGTCAGGGTTTGCTCAGCTCAAGACATCTCATCTTGCACTGATAACCCAAAATTAGGGTTTGAGTTTGCACAAGGATTTTTGGACCACCAATGCTTCATGTGACTTTCATACATCATTTTGGACCCCTAAGATTGCTCATGATAAGTTTCAAGCCTTGAATAACATTTTTTTATCAGTCAATTGGACAGTTGACCTAAAAATCAGCTATATTGGGGAAAAGTCAACCATGGCCAATTTACAGTCAAACTTCATAATTTTTTATCCACATCAACATTTTAGACTCATATGTACCATTTGATCAAGTTTGGATCATAACTCCTCAAGAAATTTGATCAAATCATCAAAAGAGCAAAATGGTCAAAATTAGGGTTTTGACTGAGAATGGGCAATTTCTAATTTTTTAACTTAGCAAATGGCCAATTGAGTTCAAGCATGATTTCAAGGATTCAATGGCATCATCTTGACTCAATTACATGGTTCAAAACATCTCAAGTTCATTGGATTTACAGATGAAATTTGCAGTCAACTGATCAAAAGTTAACTGTACACTGAAAAGTCAAACTTTGACTTTTTGGTCAAAATCAAGTGCCAAGGGTCATAATTCATCAAGAAATGTCAAAATGTGAAACTTATTCATCAAGAAAACCAAATTTTAAATTAGGGTTTTGAATTTGAAAATTTTCATAACTTAGAATTTTTCTAAGTATAAAAATTTTCTTATTTTTTCTCAACTTTACACCACTTTTACACCATAATGCCTAATGATTCAAGGAAACTTCCCAACATGAAAGTTGTAGAACTCCGTGATTCTACAACTTTTCTTCACAAAATATTCCCTAAAGATGCTTGGATCTCAAGTTATAAATTTGTGAATACATGGTCATGAACTTCTTAACTTAGTGAAAATTTGCCCTAATTTAGGCAAGTTTTGGACCCAACTTCATGGCAAGTTTTCACCTAGTTCCAAGAGGTATCTCAAAGTGAATTTCAAAGATGTATTATAGAGCACATTGAAAGCTTTCCAAAATGTCTTAGAACTCTCCAAGATCATTTTTGAGTAGGGAGAATCGAAGAGAGGAAGTTGGCATTTTCTCACTTTTGTTCAAGCCATTTTCATGAAGAACCAAGTTGCAAACCAATCCTATGCTGGATATTTCATGCTTTACAGGTCCTAAACTTTCTACACACTATTTAATTAAATGCTTACACAGTTGATAAAGCCTCTATCCATGCTTTTGAACTTTTACACAACTTGTAATTCCATTTTGGGAAAAAAAGGCTTCATTGCCATTTTCATAAAGAAGCACTTTTGCAAACTTGTCAACTTGGAGCTTTGAACTTGTCCCTTTGATGCATATAAACCACACAGGTATCAAGCAACTTGTACAAACTTATACCAACCCTAAAGCAAGCTGGTACAAGAATGAGAGTTTTGTCTTGTCACTTTGCTTCAAGTACAAGAAAAGTTGCAAAAAGGCTAGCATTGGCAGATCTGTTGAGAAGCTGACTTTAGATCATTTCTATACAAATATACAACCTATATGCAACACAAAAAACACGAAGCAAAGACCTGAAACTCTCTCAAGCTGAAATACACCAAAAAACTGCCCAAACATACAGTTTCTGCATATACACATCGAACATCCATTTGGCTCGTGCGTTTTGTGTTTGGACCATTCCAACATCTTACATACTTGACATCAAACTCATACAAGCCATCATCCCTGTTCTGTAACCTCTGTTTCACCATCTTCCATTGTTAACTTTTAGGCTTGCAGCTGGACTTGGTCAGGGAGTTCTAGCCAGTTTCAGAGAAAGGTAAGAGTTGAAATAGATTCAGGGAAGCTCAAGGAAGCTCAAGCAATCATCAGGCCTCCATTAAAGTCTCTGCATTTCCATACACGATTCCAGCTGAAGGAGGTAATTTTTCAAACTCTATCTCTTTGTACAGTCAACCTCAGGCCACGATCTGTGAATAAAAAATGTAGTTCTCATCATAACGAAGCTATACATGTCATTACTTTGCATTGATTTTACTTGTACTAAGAGAATTTGGAAGTTGAAATTTCTGGAAATATTAGGTCAATATTTAGGGTTGTTTAAATTCTCTTTAATCTTTGATAGTTAGATTACATAGCTTACATGGTTGGAATCGTGAGTTCAAGTTCTACATTTTTCTTGTTATAAGTTTTTATTTTCATGGAAGTATGAGGAAGTTACAGATGGTCCGGCCAAGGCTTGAGTTAGAAGATGAAACAGGGAAAGGAAGCGTTTTAGAATATGATATTTTTGTTTCATTAAAGACAATGGATGTATAGCCACCCCAGTGGTAAAGCAGCGCGCTGGTGAAACCCATGTCTTGGGTTCGAACCTGCGCGCTACTTTTTGCATTTTGGCATTTTTTCCTTTTCAATTTTGACACTTTTTTTTGCAGGATTGGGCTTTTTGCTATGGGCCAGCATTTTTGCTCAACATCACCATTGACTTGCTATCTCACCCCCTGCCAATTTATTTCATATTTTATTTTTTATTTGTTTTATTTTCATATTTTACATTTTTATTAGTTTCTTTAAATGCTATAAAATCTTAAAAAATATAATTTAGTCATATTGCACTATATTTTATTTTTATTTTATTTCTCACATAAAAATATAGTTTATTTTAATAGGGTATAATTTATTTTCTTAATAAATTTGTAAATATAATTAGATATACTTAGTTTATTTATTTTTGCATTTTCTCCTTACAAATATTTATTTTTGCATATATTTAATTTTAATATTTATATTCAATATTATTTATTATTTTTATATACAAAAATACATAAAATAATACATATAGAAACATTATTTTCTTTTAAATAAAATTAGGGTTTAATCCCTTTCAAAATAATTAAATATTTTTCCTTATATTCTTTTAGGTTTAAATTAAATATTATTTTATACAAAAACAAGACATAAAACATCTTTTCTTTACATATACATTGCATTCCATTTTAAATATTGTGTTATATTTATTTTAATTCGCGCAAATTCGATTTGGTTGTAATAATATATTTAGCATTATATTTATGCAAATCCCCATTCAAACATGTAATCCCCCCTCCCATAAAATTGTTGTAATAGCTTAGTATATTTACATTATGCAATTTATTGCTTTCATATGTCATGATTAGTAATTAGGGTTTGTATGACAAGAACGAAACAAAACAAATAGAAAACCCTAAATACAAGACAAAATCAAAAGCATGAAAAATGATACACTTTGCACACAAGCACTCTTAGGGTTTCTCTCACTTGGTTGCCTAAAATAAAATGGCCATGTTACGCATGCGAAGTATCTTGACAAAACAAAATAAATATAAGATCATAGTCCCTCGATGACGTTATTCAAAAGTTGCCTTACAAAATGATCTTGGTCCCTCAAAAATGCTAAGATACTTTTCAAACATTGCTAATCATGGTTATACGATGACCCACGCCCGTCCCGTTTACATCCAAAGATAGGGTTGCTTACCAAATCAATGGTAAGCCAACAATGTCAAAGGAACAGAAAATACACAAGAAAGACATTAGAGTAGGTAGATAGCTTCTAAGTTACTTGCTCAATTTCAAACAATCCTTGCTATTTTCAAACACATACACATTTCAAAAACATCTTGCAAACATTGAAAACATTTTCAAAAAGACAAACATCTTTGTATACATTCTTACGAACGAGAATCATTACAAAGATTGCCTAAACAAATGGCCTCTTTTACAAAATACTTTCAAAAACCACATCAAACACCATTTCAAACAAACCAAAGCAAGTGATCTAAGAAAGTAATTAAGAGCCCATGGAAAACCATGGATGAAAAGGGTGATAATACCTTCCCTTTTCTTAATCTACCCCCAAAACTCAAGAAAACATCTCAAAGGTCTTTCCTGTGCTTTTTCACCTTTCCTTTTGGATAAAAGAAAAGTCGGTGGCAACTCTTGCTAACCGCGACATTTGCGATAAAACAAAAAATCTCAAGTTAGTTCTCCCACCGCATCACAGAACTGGCGACTCTGTTGGGGAATTTTATAAAAGTGGGGTTACCTTAGGGTTTAGATCACATTTATTTGCTTTATTTGTTTGACTTGTTTTCTTTACATTAT
This sequence comes from Vicia faba, assembly GCA_948472305.1. Lineage (NCBI taxonomy): Eukaryota > Viridiplantae > Streptophyta > Magnoliopsida > Fabales > Fabaceae > Vicia > Vicia faba. Next base: position 568,972,777 of record OX451737.1, read on the forward strand.
GGTTCTTTGTTTGGGTTTGAATCCTCTACCCGGATTTGGGAAACATTATAGGTAAATAGAAATACGTTATGGAAATTGTGCGGGGTATGCCGACATGGTCTAAGCAATAGCTATATTAGTGTGACATATTTGTGGGGTACCGGTAGCCTTTGAGTTAATCAAAGAGAATACGGGGCTGCTGAGTGATGTCATGAAACACTAATGAACTTCTAGAACCCTTTACTTGACCAACTTGGCCTTTTTAGGATGTAGTGAGATGACCGGCTTTGGTGCAGTCTGAAGTTGGTAGATACTCGATACTACACTCATTAAGGGTTGGTTTCTTGGGATATTTCGGTCGCCATTAAAGAGGCTTGAGCTGAAACATTGACCAAGGAAACAATCCATTGATATTGAGCTCCTTAGAACCCGGTTACTATTATTAGGACAGGTTGAGCCAACTAAACTTCAAGAGGGTACTTACCTATAAAACCCCATGGAAGACTAAACTAAGAACTTCTTTGTTTTGCTTGTATATGCATGCTTGTACATAACATCATGGACATCATGAACATCATATGCATTCACTAACCATTTCGAGAATTTTGGAGATTCAAATTTGTTCTTGTTTTGTAGGATATGGATTCACTTTGCAGGAAAACTATCCAAACCAACCTTGTAAGAATTCCTCCATAACTCAAGGAGCTAGCTTCAAGGATCCCTGAGAACTCTCCATTCACCGAGAGACATGGTCGTCTACTCAACTTGGTCACCTCCAACACAGAGGAAGATATGATGAAGGTTCTCTTCCAGTTCTTTGACCCTTTGCATCATTGCTTCAAATTTCTTGACTAGTAACTTGTGCCCACTTTGGAAGAATTCTCTCAACTCTTGAGGATTCTCATTCTCAATGAACTACCTTTCAACGGTATGGAAAGAGATCCAAGGCCAGAAGAGATTGCTCAAGCCCTGCACTTGCACTCATCTGATGTCACAACTCATTGGGAAACTAGAAGTGGTGTTAAAGGCTTTTTGGCAAAGTTTCTGTTTGAGAAAGCCCAAAGCTATTGGAATTCCTTAGACTTGCAAGCTTTTGAGGAAATTGTAGCTCTTCTCATCTATGGGATGGTCCTGTTCCCCAATCCTGATCAACTCATAGATGTCGCTGTCAAAGTCTTCATGTCACGTAACCCGGTGCCTACGTTGCTTGGGGATATTCTACACTCTTTTCACACTCGTACAATGAGGAAAATAGGTGTTCTTATGTGTTGCACTCCTCTCCTGGAAAGATGGTTTATTTCTCATCTATCCCAATCGTTCTTAAAGAATAAGCAAGGTTTGAGGTGGTCACAAAGGTTAATGGCGCTTAAACATTCAGATATTCATTGGTGTTCTCGATCCAAAGAGAATGTTATCATTGTTGACCGTTGTGGGGAATTCCCTAATGTCCCTCTACTTGGCAATAGGGGAGGCATCACCTACAACCCATGCTTAGCTCTAAGACAGTTTGGTTATTCCCGAAGGGATGGCCCACATGATATGTTGATTCAAGGTTTGGTTTTCGACTACGACAATGACGATCAAGGTCTTCGCCAGAGATTCATCCGAGCTTGGAGGATGCTAAACAAGGTGGATAGCAAGACTTTGGGACACAGGAATTCCATCCCTCTTGAGCCTTACCTCAGGTGGGTACGAACCCGCACTCAAAGTCTTATGATGCCTTATCCTTCCATTCTCCCAGTGATTATTGAGCCTGTTAAGGAGGGAGACGTTCCATACACTGTCCTATATCCTGACATGCCTACATCACTCGAAGACCTACAAAGGGTTTGGATACAGCTCAAGGGAGAGCGCAATACTTTCGAAGCCCAATTCTACGCAAGCGAGAAGAAGGTTTTGGAACTCACTCGACTACTTCATGAGGAGCAGACTCTAAATACCTACATTGCACCAAAGAGGATGCGCAATGTCTTTTTATCTTAGAATTTTGTATTATTGTTCACAAGGGGCATTGATGTACTCAAATTCTATCTTATTAATATAAAGTGTGTTTTGTTTGAAACAAATTTGAATTTTTAAATCCTTGAAAACATTGCATGAATACATATCATTCATCATAAACATAAACAAGTATTTGCAACAAGTTTCCTCATCTCTCTACTGTTTATTTCAGTAAGATGGATCTTGAACAGACGGTCAAAGACCTTCAAGCTCAAAATGCACAATTTCAACAATTACTCATGACCTTAGTCAAGGGGCAAGAGGAGTTGAAGACTCTGCTAGAAAAAGAGAAAGAGAAAAAGAAGAAGAAGCCAGCTGGTGTGGTAATCACGGGAAGAAGGTTTCAGGGACAAGCAAGAAGGACTTTAGAATTTCCAGCAACATCTGATGAATGGGAAAGAAAAGGAAAAGAAACGGCAGTTCTGTCAGACTCTAAAGAAGAAGAGGAAGAGGAGGACTACTCTGAGCAACAATACCCTCCGGCTAATGATAAGTACAAACACCTTGAAGAGCGTTTAAGCGCTATGGAAATCCAGAGAGTACCGGGTCTAGATTTTGAAGAGTTGGGGCTGGTGATAGGAATTGTGATCCCACCAAAGTTTAAGGTGCCATTATTTGCAAAATATGATGGAGTGTCGTGTCCTAAAATACACCTCCAATCATATGTCAGAAAGATTCAGCCACACTCTGCCGACAAAGACTTGTGGGTCCACTTTTTCCAAGACAGTTTATCAGGAACGCAACTTGATTGGTTCTACCAGTTGAAAAGGGCCGACGTCCACAATTGGGAAGACCTGGCTGCAGCTTTCTATAAACAATACCAGTACAACGCCAATTTGGCGCCTACCCGTACTCAACTTCAGAGTATGGCTATGGTTTCTAATGAGGGCTTCAAAGATTACGCGCAAAAGTGGAGAGATCTAGCCGGAAGAGTGCAACCCCCTCTGTCCGAAAGGGAGTTGGTGGACATGTTCTTGGGAACTCTATCGGCTCCTTTCTTCAATCATATGATGGGAATTTCCTCTGCAGGGTTTACTGAATTGATTTTAACCGGTGAAAGGGTGGAAGCTGGTATAAGAAGTGGGAAGATTCAGAAAGATACGTCTGCCTCTACAGCTGTGAGGAAACCTTTCACTGGGAAGAAGGAGGTGTCTGCTGTTTATTCAGAGGAATCATGGAAGAACTGAATGCCGACCAACAGTGGGGGCCATTATGATTCCAAAGCCTGCATCAGACCAACCAAGAAATAACCAGCCATGGGTGGAAAGGCCAGTCCGGCAATTCACCAGGATTAATATGACTCTAGCCCAGGTTCTACCACATCTTCTGAAATTGAATCTGGAAACTTTAAAAGAGGCCCCAAAGAATCCCAATATTGCGTCCCCTCATTATCACCCAAAGGCCAGATGCGCATACCATTCTGAAAGTCCAGGGCACGACACCAACAACTGTTGGGCTTTGAAGAATAAAATTCAAGACCTTATTGATGCAAAGGAAGTTGAGTTTGATGCACCTAAGAAACTGAATGTCATTTCCACTCCGATGCCTAGGCATGGTCACAATGTCAACGCTATTGATGAAGATTTGTTTGTTGCCACCGTGGATGAACTGTTGACTCCGCTCTCGATCATTAAGATGAATTTGTTAAAAGCTGGTGTATTCCCAGGATGTAAGGAAGACTTCCATCATTGCTTATCCTCATTATCTGATTGCCCTCTGTTAAAAAAAGGTATCCAACGACTGATTGATAACCAAGAAATTCTGTTTGAGAATGCTCCCGTGTTACCTATTCCTGTTAAAGAAGTTTCAATCATAACCATCTCCTCCAATCCTTCCAGGGCTCCTAAAAGACCCGTTAGGATTACACCTGCTCCAAAAACTACTCCACTTAAGATCACAATGCCCGGGTCGGTCCCGTACAAATCAGATAAAACAGTACCATGGAATTATGGTGGAGAAATCTACTACCATGGTATCAAACAAGATGAACTGACTGCCGAAGAAGAGAGATCCGAAGAAGAAAACTCTGATGTTAGCAACATTGCTGGAACTAGCAAGATTACTCGCAGTGGTAGAATCTTCTCTCTAGAGATTGCCCCTCTAAAGGCAGTTTTTAGACCCGTGGCCTTTCCGAAGATTACCTTTGTACCAGTGATTATACCTGTAAGCGTACCCACCAACAAAGACAACACAATCCCTATCCCTGCCAATACTTCTATTGCTGAGAATAAAGGAAAAACCACTCAAGAAGAGCCTATCCGGACGAAGGCTCAATCACTAGCTATCCCTGAAACATCCAAGAAGGAAATGGAAGAAATTCTGAGGATAATAAAGAAGAGTGATTATGATGTGGTTGAACAGTTGGGGCAAACCCCTTCCAAGGTCTCCATGCTAGCATTTATGTTATGCTCTGAGGCACATGCGAAAGCTCTGGTAAAATTTCTGAAGACAACTCATGTTCCGCAAGAGACGTCTACTGACCAATTCCAAGAATGTGTGGCCAGTTTGACAGCTGATAACGGTCTGGGTTTCTCTGATGCTGATTTGACACCCAGAGGGAGAAAGCACAACGAGGCATTACATGTCTCTGTGGAGTGTAGAGGAACAACCCTAGCCCATGTCTTGGTTGACACTGGTTCATCTTTGAACGTCTTAAGAAAGAAAGCTCTTGACAGATTGGATTGCAAAGGGATGACGTTGAAACCCAATAACATAATTGTGAGAGCATTTGATGGATCGAAGAGGATGGTCCACGGGGAGGTGGACATCCCGATAAAGGTGGAAACTCAGACTTTCAATTCAACCTTCTATGTGATGGACATCCGTCCCTCTTATTCTTGTCTGTTAGGACGGCCTTGGATCCACAATGCTGGTGCTGTCACCTCCACATTGCATCGATGCTGAAGTACTCGGTCCAAGGAAAGATCATAGTTGTCCATGGGGAGGAGGAGTACATGATTAGTCATTTGAATTCTTTCTGATATGTGGAGTTGGATGGCGAGTTCATTGAAACCCCTTTTCAACATTTCGAGGAGGTCTCTCAAGAGGTAGCGGCAACCAAGGCAATATCCTCGATTCCCAAGATCACAAGACCTCCACTTTGGATGCCATCTCTAAAGGACGCAAAGGCGGTAATAGAGGAGGGTGGGTGCACCATCTGGGGGCAGCTTCCAGACATTCCGTATAAATCAGACAAGTTTGGCTTGGGGTTTACTTCAACTGCTCAGAAGGTTGTGCACCGTGCCCGTGCCGGAGGGCCACTTGTGAAGATTAGCAACCAAGGGGTCAATGCAGTATAAGACAATGAAGAGGATGGCATCTTGGAAGATTGGATATTTCCTACTGTCAACGAAGGACTTCACAACTAGGAAGCCAGAGACTTTGTCCCAATAACTTTCATCTCTCAGTAATTTATCTTTTTATATTTCTGTTGGACTTGTAATATTCACAAACAATTCGCACTTTAAAAAACCTTGTGTCTTGCCCGAGGCACAATGGTCCATTTGTAAGGGTTTTTATTTCATCTTCATATGACATTCAATGAATCATGGACGCTTTTTCACATATAAACCTTTTGTGCTCATTATCTTTCTTTTACATTTTATTGTTTAAAGATGGTTATCCCTTACACACACCCACACTCACAAATGCAGGTACCCCTCCATCCCGGATCCCATGGGTAACGATATTGCTATAGCCTTCAATGACTCTGAAGACCTGATCTACCAAGCCGAATACGAAGGTGAGGAAGATTGTGAGGTGCCAGGGGAATTGGCCAGACTACTACAACAAGAGGAAAGAGTTATTCAGCCTCATGAGGAGCTGTTGGATACGATCAACTTGGGTACCGAGGAAGATAAAAAGGAAATTAAAGTGAGTGCCAATTTAGAGTCGAGTGTCAAGGAACGTCTAATTCAGTTACTGCATGATTATGTTGAGATCTTTGTCTGGTCATACGAAGACATGTCGGGACTTGATACAGACATTATGGTACATCGTCTACCCACAAGAGAAGAATGTCCAGCAGTGAAACAAAAAGTCCGCTGCATGAGATCTGACATGTCAGAGAAGATCAAAGCGGAAGTCATGAAACAGTTCAATGCTGGAATTTTGGCTGTTACTTCCTATCCTCAATGGGTTTTCAACATTGTTCCCGTGCCTAAAAAGGACGGTAAAGTAAGAATGTCCATGGATTATAGAGATTTAAACAGGGTCAACCCTAAAGATGATTTTCCACTTCCACACATTGACATCCTGGTTGATAATACGGCCCATCACAAAGTATTTTCTTTCATGGATGGATTCTCAGGCTATAACCAGATCAAAATGGAACCTGAGGACATGGAGAAAACTACATTTGTCACACAGTGGGGCATGTTTTGCTACAAAGTGATTCCATTCGGACTAAAGAATATCGGGGCAACCTATCAATGCGCCATGGTAGCTTTGTTTCATGATATGATATATCATGAGATAGAGGTCTACATAGATGACATGATAGCCCGATCACAAACTGAAGAGGAGCACCTTGATCAATTGCAAAAGTTGTTTGTGAGATTGAAAGAGTACAAACTAAGGTTGAATCCAAATAAGTGCACACTCGGAGTCTGGTCCGGTAAACTTTTAGTTTTAATTGTCAGCAATAAAGGCATCGAGGTTGATCCTGCCAAGGTCAAAGCGATACAAGAAATGCCTTCTCCTCGTACTGAGAAGGAAGTCAGAGGATTCTTGGGACGCCTGAACTATATTGCCAGATTCATTTCTCACCTAACATCTACTTGTGAACCAATCTTCAAACTATTGAAGAAAGATCAAGTAGTCAGATGGAATGATGAATGTCAGATTGCTTTCGATAAAATCATAGAGTATTTACAAGAGCCTCCTGTCTTGATGCCACCAGTCGAGGGAAGACCACTAATCATGTATCTAACCGTTTTAGAGAACTCAATGGGGTGTGTATTGGGGCAGCATGACGAGTCTGGCCGAAAAGAGCACGCTATTTATTACCTGAGCAAAAATTTTACCGACTGTGAAACCAGATATTCACTGCTCGAGAAAACTTGTTGTGCTTTGGTATGGGTTGCTCGCCGGCTAAGACAGTATATGTTGACTCATACCACTTTGTTGATATCTAAGATGGATTCGATAAAGTACATCTTTGAGAAGCCTGCTCTGTCTGGAAGGATAGCTAGATGGAAGATGATCCTAACAGAATATGACATACAGTACACTACCCAAAAAGCTATAAAGGGCAACGTGATGGCTGATCACCTTACTCATCAAGCTGTAGAAGATTATCAGTCCTTGAAGTTTGAATTCCCAGACAAAGACATCATGACATTAGACAAATGTGAAGAAATCAGACCATATGACGGACCAGAACAAGGATCCCGATGGACCCTATTCTTTGATGGGGCATCCAATGCACTTGGTAATGGTATCGGCGCTGTACTCATATCTCCGGAAGGATGCCATACTCCTTTTACTGCCAGACTTTGCTTCAACTGTACGAACAACATGGCGGAATACAAAGCATGCATCTTTGGTCTCAAGGTTGCCATAGACTTGGGAATCAAATCTTTAGATGTGTTTGGAGATTCAGCTTTGGTCATCAGTCAGATCAAAGGAGAGTGGGACACTAAGCATCCAAACCTTATCCCTTACAAAGAACATGTTTTGATATTGTTACCACATTTCGAGCAGATTACCTTCGAGCATTTCCCGCGAGAAGAAAATCAGCTAGCGGATGCTCTAGCCACAATGTCATCTATGTTTAAACTTAATTGGGATGACGAGGCTCCCCAGATCACCATTGAACGAATGGACGAACCAACACACTGTCACGAGATTAATACTAAAGAAGTAGTGGACCAGTCTTGGTTTCATGAAGTCAAAAGGTATCTCGAGGCTCAAGAATATCCAGAAGGAGCTTCAATCAATGATAAAAAGTTCCTAAGGAGATTCTCCGCTAAGTACTTCCTAATTAATGGCATCATGTACAAACGTAATCATGATTATATTCTGCTCCGTTGTGTGGATAAGATTGAAGTTGAAAAGATCATGGCTGAATTACATGAAGGTACCTTTAGCACTCACTCTAGTGGGCATACGATGGCGAAGAAAATATTACGGGCAGGCTATTATTGGTCTACCATGGAAGCAGACTGCTATCAACACTCCCGGACCTGTCATAAGTGTCAAATCTATGCAGACAAGGTGCACGCGCCTCTGATTCCTCTAAATGTCTTAACAGCTCCTTGGCCCTTCGCTATGTGGGGAATCGATATGATTTGGGAGATCAAGCCTACAGCCTCTAATGGACACCGCTTCATTCTAGTGGCCATTGACTATTTCACGAAGTGGGTCGAAGCATCTTCCTTCGCATCCGTTACTAAGAATGTTGTTGCCCGTTTCATCAAGCATAATCTTATTTGCCGGTATGGTATCCCAGAAAGGATCATCACTGATAACGGTACAACCCTTAACAATACTATTATCACCGCCTTGTGCGAGCAGTTCAAGATTCAACATCACAATTCATCCCCCTATCGGCCAAAGATGAATGGTGCAGTCGAAGCTGCCAATAAAAACATTAAAAAGATCATATAGAAGATGACAGTCACCTACAAAGACTGGCATGAAATGCTACCGTTTTCTCTCCACGAGTACCGTACCACGGCTCGCACATCAACTTGGGCAACACCCTATTCTTTGGTTTATGGCATAGAGGTTGTCTTGCCTATTGAGGTTCAAATCCCCTCTTTGAGAATTATGAAGGATGCAGGTTTGAGTGAGGACGATTGGATCCAGACTCGGCTTAATCAATTGAACTTAATTGATGAAAAGAGACTTACTTCTGTTTTCCATGGTCATATGTATCAAAAACGGATGATCAAGGCTTTCAACAAGAAAGTCAGACGCCAAGTATATCAAGTTGGAGATCTGGTGATCAAGCGCATCATCTTGCCACAAAGTGATCCCAGGGGAAAATGGACTCCTACCTATAAGGGACCATTTGTAACCAAGAACATCTTCTCCGGTGGGGCAATAATCTTAACCACCATGGATGGTGACGATTTGCAACACCCTGCGAACGCAGACATAGTCAAAAGATACTATGCATAAGAGACCCGCTAGGTTGACACACCTAGGCAAAACAAGGGCATCCCGGCGAACCAAAAGGCTCGGGCAAAAATTAGGGATAAAATTAAAAAAAAAATTATACACCCGGCAAGTTGAAAACCCAAAAGGGCGACTTGGGCAAAAAAGGGTTTCCCGGTGGATTGAAAACCCGAAAGGGCAGTCCAGGAAAAAGTTAGGGAATTAAAGCGTATGACTATGTCTCGTCAGATCACTTTGAGGACAACTTCAATCTCTTCACTTATAAACTCGGAGTTCTGATCGATTCAATCATCTTCGGACGAAGCAACAGATAGACAACATATTTAGAGATACGAAGGCTATAGCAGAATGGGAATCCCATGGGATTATCACACATAGCTATCTTTATTTGTATAAATTTTTCTTATGTTCATGACACCATCCTCTTACTAGTATGTTTGTCTCCTTTGTACAAAAAATACTTATTCAAAGGGAATACAAAGAGATCTCTTTAAAGTACAGAAAACTATTTGTCCTTTTCTTTTACACTTGTGTTTTATTTGCAAAAAATGTCCAATGATTCATTAATGAACATATGCATTTGAACATAATTACTGTTTACAAATAAACAAAATGGAAAAGAACAATTACTGACAGGTTGAAAGAATAGGAAAATGTCTTTAGGCTATTCCATGAACAATCCCTACAGTATGTCATTAAAATCCCCAGCGGAGCTGAAACTTCAAACTATTAATCCCCAGTGGAAACCATCCAGTTTCTCCAAAATTCCCCAGTAAGTTGTCATGAAGCCTGAAAACCAACCGAACAACAGCTAACTTTTGTTTCTCCCTGACCAAGGATAACTCCCCGATAGAGGGGAAGACGACCGAAACTCCTGAACTTTTTCCAAACAGGAATAAGCTTTTTCCCTACAGAGTTTTCATTGTTCCCCGAAGGAACGAATACTCCCATTATTAATTCCCAGTAGAAGTCATCAAAATTCTCTGGATTCCCCAAGCAGATTCCTCAAAGCAGTGTACAGAATTGCTCTAACAACATAATTTTCGTCAATACTCCAACTTCAAGACATGAATAATCCACATATCCTCAGCAGCAGTCAAGGATTTATTTTCCTCAGCAATACAGCAAATCAGCTTACATGCTCGTACATTACATCCATATATCATAAACATTGATAAAACATATATATTGCATCATACATTTCATGCAACATAATTTTGTGTTCCAGCTAACATTTTACCCTTTCAGGATAAGATTAACAGCTACTGCTAAACAATGTGCAATCATGATACAGTTCAGATACGCTCCAGACATGGTTGTCGTTCTGGTACCCATTCAGATTTCAACTATCAGATACAATTCAGATACGCTCCAGATACGGATGCCATTCTGGTACTCATTCAGATATCAACTATCATGATACAGTTCAGATACGCTCCAGATACGGTTTCCATTTTGTTACTTATTTAGACTTCAACATTCAGATACAGTTCAGATACGCTCTAGACACGGATTCCATTCTGATACTTATTCAGATTCAGTCTCCAGATACAGTTCAGATACGCTCCAGACACTGACACCATTCTGATACTCATTCTTTTGACTTACAACTTACAATTCAACAAACATTCTTGGATGGCATCTACAAGCCCATCTCCAACCATATTCTATCATCTCTCCAAATGGCATCTTTAAGCCCATTCACTCAACTACACTTTGTCGAGTGCAAATTTATGGGCATTCTAGTGTCCAATCATCTTTTACCTTCGAGTCACGAACGACAAAGCTCGCCAATCTAACTCTTCAGGTTCAAGAAGATTGAACAGGGGCAGCTGTTGTACCCCAAAATTTTCCCTCTCATTTATCAAGTTTTTTTCCACAAGACTTCTTTGACTCAAGACAAGATCAGGGTTTGCTCAGCTCAAGACATCTCATCTTGCACTGATAACCCAAAATTAGGGTTTGAGTTTGCACAAGGATTTTTGGACCACAAATGCTTCATGTGACTTTCATACATCATTTTGTACCCCTAAGATTACTCATGATAAGTTCCAAGCCTTGAATCACATTTTTTATCAGTCAATTGGACAGTTGACCTAAAAATCAGATGTATTGGGGAAAAAGTCAACCATTGCCAATTTACAATCGAACTTCATAATTCTTTATCCACATCAACATTTTAGACTCATATGTACCATTTGATCAAGTTTGGATCACAACTCCTCAAGAAATTTGATCAAATCATCAAAAGGGCAAAATGGTCAAAATTAGGGTTTTGACTGAGAAAGGGCAATTTCTGATTTTTAACTTAGAAAATGGCCAATTTAGTTCAAGCATGATTTCAAGGATTCAATGACATCATCTTGACTCAATTACATGGTTCAAAACATCTCAAGTTCATTGGATTGACAAATGAAATTTGCAGTCAACTGATCAAAAGTCAATTGTACACTGAAAAGTCAAACTTTGACTTTTTGGTCAAAAACAAGTGCCAAGGGTCATAATTCATCAAGACATGTCAAAATGTGAAATTTATTCATCAAGAAAACCAAATTTTAAATTAGGGTTTTGAATTTGAAAATTTTCATAACTTAGAATTTTTCTAAGTATAGAAATTTTCTTATTTTTTCTCAACTTTACACCATTTTTACACCATGATGCCTAATGATTCAAGGAAACTTCCCAACATGAAAGTTGTAGAACTCCATGAAATATTTTTGTTTTTTATTTCAGCAGAAATAATGGCTCTTTAAAAAAGGGTTAAGGTTCTCCAGGCTCAAAACACCCAATTCCAACAGATGTTCCTAAGTCTAGCCAAGGGGAAGAAAGAGGTGAAAGCCCTCGTCACTAGAGAAGAAGGAGAAAGGCAAGAAACCAGTTGGCATCCTCAACATGGGTAGGAGGCTCAAAGGCCCAGTCAAGCGAGCGTTGGAGTTTGAAGAAGAAAATGGTGACCTAGAAGAAGATGAAAAAAGTATGAACAATGACAACTAGGGTTCTGATAAAGAAGAAGCAAATTATTCAGGTTAACAATATCCTCCGGCTGACGACAAGTACAAGAAACTGGAAGACTGTCTCAATGCTATGAAGATCTAGAGAGTTCCTGGGTTGGATTTCGAAGAGCTGAGTCTCATCTCGGGGGTTGTTATTCCCCACAATTTCAAGGCCCGGTCTTTGCTAAATACGACTATGTGTCTTGTCCTAAGCTTCATCTGAGATCGTATGTCCGAAAAATCCAACCCCATACTGCTGACAGGAAGTTATGGGTCCACTTCTTTCAAGAAAGTTTGTCTGGAACTCAACTCGAATGGTTCTATCAGCTAGAAGGAACCAACATCCGTATGTAGAAAGACTTGGCTGCTGCTTTTTATAAGCAGTATACATATAATGTTGACCTTGCTTCGACTCGAGTGTAATTGCAAAACATGTCTATGGGCTCGAATGAAGGTTTCAAGGAATATGCACAAAAGTGGACAGACTTGGCTTAAAGGGTGCAACCTCCCTTGTCTGATCGGGAGCTTGTTGATATGTTCATGGGCACTTTGACTGGCCCATTCTTTAATCTTCTAATTGGGAGTTCGTCATCCGTTTTTACTGAGCTTATCCTGACTGGGGAACAATTTTAAAGTGGTATCAGGAGTGAGAAGATTCCAATGGTTGCATCTTCTAGTGCTCTAAATAATACGTTCAATAATAAGAAAGAAATCAGTGTTGTTTATGGCTAGAAGGGTCATGGTAAGAATGACCGCCATCAGTCTGTGGGAGCGGTGATGATTTCAAATCATGCATCTGTTCAACAACCACAACAGGGGAATCAGCATAGGTCGGATGCACCAAGGAGGCAGTTCACCAGGATTAGTATGTCTTTGTCTCAGGCATTACAGCATCTGTTGAAGGCAAAATTGGTAACACTGCGGGATCCTCCTCCTAATCCCAACACCTCCTCTCCTAAGTACAATCCAAATTCGAATTGTGCCTACCACTCCAACAGTCCTGGGCACGACACCAATAATTGTTGGGTCCTGAAGAACAAAATCCAAGATCTGATTGACAACAAAGATATTGAGTTTGATCCACCAGAGACCTCTAATGTGATTACTATGCCTATGTCCAGTCATGGTAAAGGTGTTAATGCTATTGATGATGTTTCCTATGTCTCTACCATTAGTGACTTGACCACTTCCTTGATAATTGTTAAGAAGAATATGCTGCGAGCCGGTTTATTTCTGTTTTTCCTTGAAACTTGTTTCCATTGTGCATCCCAAGCTGGTGTTTGTATATGGCTGAACAAGGGTATTCAGTTTTTGATTGACAGCCATGAAATTCTATTTGAGAAGACTCTGATTGTGAAGAATTTACATGAAAGTGTGTCTCAAGAGCTGAGACCTGAATATGTTTATATAATCATAATTTCCAACACTCATGTAAGGATCACCTCTAGAGGTTCTATAAGGATTCCTGTCGAGCCGAGGGTGGCTCCCCTGATCATTACTGCACCAGGGCCAGTTCCCTATTCCACTGACAAGGTTGTTCCCTGGAATTATGGAGCGAAAGTTTATTACCATGGTTTTAAGCAAGAACCTTGGATTGCCGAAGATGAAGATTCTGAAGTTACCTAACTTAACATTGAAAATATTGTCAGAACTAGTAAAGTTACCAGGACAGGAAGAGTTTTCTATCCAAAAATCTCTCTTCCGAAAACTATCATAAGAAATGTTCATATCCCTGCTACTGAGTCTGTAACAGCCCGAGCCTTCAGTGTTCCCGGAACTATTACCTTACAATCTTCTCTACTCCCTCACTAGTAGAGTTTGTTCCTTCTGTGGGAATCGAACCCTGTACCCTGGGGTTCAAGTACATGCTCAATGAATTCCCACTACCAATTGAGATATGTAGCTCAATTGGTAGTGGTAATGCATTGAGTATGTACTTACACCCCAGGGTACAGGGTTCGATTCCCACGGAAGGCAAAAACTCTACTAGTGATGAGGGTACAGAAGATCGTGAGGTAATAGTGTCGGGAACGCTGAAGGCTCGGGTTGTTACATAAAAATGTAACACCCCATTTCTACCCAGCGGATAATAATAAAATTAGAGTTCAACATAAATAGGATGCTACATTTTCAACTTAAAAGCAAACATCATTTAATTGCATATAAACATATACATAACACTTAACTCAGATGAATCGATAACCACCTGATTTATTCTTCAAAATCAAACTACTTTTTATTGATAAGCATCGGAATCTACATACTCAAATTTAATTCACTTAACATCTTTTATTCAACAGAAACAACTTCAAGACAACAATTGCTTCATGTAAACAACTTAAAGATTCAGCAACAAAAATAAATATCAACAACTAAACATCAAGCGTTCGTCCCCCCAAGTGCTATGTATCAGAGCGACAACATCGACTCGAACTTACGAAGGTAACAACTATCCTTCTTGATTACTTGCACGTTACCAACATAGGGCAACATTCAAACAGAAAGGGTGATATATCAGACAATATAATGAGTCGTATTATAAAAAATATTTTAAATCAGATCATATAAAATCACCACTTCAATACTTACAAACAACTTTAATCACAATAAAACATCAACACGACATAACTACTAACAACTTTTAGATAATAGCCTTCACAACAAGTCAACTACATAAAGAAACAACAAATATATCAATCACCACAACTCAAGATGCAACATCAACGACAACTCAATTACAATGCACATGCATGTGGTACCATTGGAGTAGAACTCCCATCTTAAAAATCTGCCAATAAATAGAGGCATCAACAAGGCATAAGCCTTCTTCGTAGTTTGCTAATCCAGGCCATCACAGAGTATACAAATGTATATGACTCAATGAATGCACTATTACATACTCATAATAATCATCATCCATCATAAGGCATAAGCCCACATCACCATTATTACCAGTAAATAGAGGCAATTCATCATCATCTAAAATTCTCTATAACTTCACATTATCAACAAGAATTTATAGAGACAATCACAACAACACAACAAATCAACATAAATCAACATTGGCTATAAGCCTACCACATCAATCAACGATTCAACATCAACTCAACATAATTCAACTTTGGCCGTAGGCCTACAACTTGATATTTCAATAACAATAATTAATAAAACATTGGCATAAGCCAACAACTAAGTATGTCACAATAACAATATCATATCAACAATAGTAATTTGACAACAACATCAACAAGAAAACATTGGCCATAATCATAACAATTAAATACCACCTGCAATTCATATTTTTCAGCCAAGTATTCAACACATCGTATCGACTAAAATATACAACAAATATTCCATATAATTATTTCGACAATTCGACTAAATCCTGCTAATTAATTATCGGCTAAAAGTTCTATTATTAATACTATATACTAATGCTCTTAATTCCAGACTGATACTACTAGCACAGGTATTACTGCTAGTCCATAATACTACTTCTGCTACTCGGTTATTAGTTTACTATAAGTTGCTAATATTATTTTATTCAGTACTATGATTTTCCATTTATACCGCTACTAATGTCTCCCTGCCAAATTAGTGTCATTTGCTTCATGTAATTCAATTACAAAATATACTACCTGTCATTGTATTCTCCTTCGGCCATTTTATTTCCATTCTACTATTTTAGTAGCTCTACCAATTATTTGTGTTACATCTATTAAACCATCACTAGTGCTACTATTAAATAACTATGTTACTTAAGATCCTACTAATTATATATATGTAGACTAACTATATTTATATGGACTAAGTAGTTAAGTTAAATTAAAAATTACTAATTATACTAGTCTTAAATATCAGACTGCTAATGGGACTTAATTCACATAAACTAATTATAGAATACTAAGGCAATTTAGTTGAACTAAGTGTTTCTACCAAAAGCAAGTGCCATGCTTATCGTCATGAAACCCATGCCCGTCATCACAAAAGAGAGGATGCAAGGCACACTAAAAACAAAAATGCAAGTGCCTCACATTAAACATGCATGCTGATCGGCATGCTCCCTTAGCCAAAGTGCGCCATTCGGCACTCTTTCTCCAACCAACATGTGCCGCTCAACACATGCCCCTCTGGTCCACACTCTATCTTCCAGCCACGCAGATTTCAGCAAATTACCCAGTTTTTTTCCATTCGATTCTCATCCCAGACCAATACAATGATTAATTACAACAACAAACAACTACACCAACATCAACATGGAATAATTTTTAACAATAAATTTATCGACAGTAACCAATTTCATTAGAAATATTCACAATAACTCAACATATACACTCAGCAACAATTTTAACAACCTAAACACCACATATTATTTATCATAATTCCCATTATAGAGTCAGAACTCCACTCTTACCTTGGATTGGAGATTGTTGTATTCCACCAGTTAAAGTTTCTCTCCGTAGCTTCCAACCTTTGCCTCTTTTCCTCTTTTCCTCTTCTCTGCAACTTTGACACTTCCACATACCAAATTCTCCAAGACTTGTTCAATTAACCTAATTTCTCATAATTAGCTTAACCTTATTATTATTAATATTCTTATTGGGCCTAACTTTCACACCCCCGCCTATTACTCCATACAACCAAATAATGAGCCCAACTAATAAACCTTATATTATTCTAATATCAATATTAGTATTATTACTAATATTAATCAACCAAATAACAACTTAGCAACTAAATCAACATTTCTAGACATTTCGCAACTTCCACAATTTCAACAACATTTTCAACCATTAATCGTTGATTAATTTAATTAAATAATTAATTAAATTAATGGGCGTTACAACTCTCCCCCACTTGGAATATTTTCATCCTCGAAAATCTATTTGATACTACCACCCTCAATGCGAATTTCACATCTTACTTATTGATTTTCAAGTTGCGTTTGGCAACACTTTGGCTACTACTTTCCTGATAACTCAATGACTCAACACGATTCAAATTAATTACACACTTGCCAATCATTCAACACTTCGCGACATGATCGGTACTAGCATTTCAACTACTCCACCATAATCTGACATATCAACATTTAAAGTAGCAACAACTATAACACACGTATACTTGGATATACATCATCCCAATATCATATTAACAACATTTTCAAAATCAAAACACATACATAATTTCATTCCCGTATGTCAATTATAAAAAAAATATCAACAAATTTGTTCACATCATCGTATCATTCTTATAGTGACATCAACACAACCAACATAATCAACTTCGTCACATTATGGAGTATCATTCCTTAATTATGGAAATCAACAATAATATCTCAATAACGACAACAAAATAATTACAACATCAACTTAACTATATAACTTAACAAGCATACTCATTTCTCACCATCAATCAACAGTCTATAACAATCTTCTTATAAAATCCGCAAATATTTACTCGCAAACATAGTGCCCTGGAACAGCATCTCTATATTAACAATCCACCAAATCAAGCATGTAGACCAAGACATATCACTCCCATAGGCTTCTGATGTTTTAATCCTTCACTTCTAACAAGTCGTACACGCATAGCAATTGCGCCACATCAAGCTTCAGCTGCGCAACTCTAATAATCCACCTTAAGTCATTGTCCTCGTTAAAATTTCCTTTAAATATATGGTTTACAAGTATCAATCTACTTCCGGAATTTCTTTAACATCCACCATAAAATCGTTGTTCACTTGATATTCTCAATCTTTGACTTTGTGACGTTAATTCGCATATAACTCGCCACTCCTACTTGTTCAATACGTCTCAATTCTTTCTTAACAATTCCCCTATTACTTCACACAAACTGGTGGGCGACTATCATAATGATATAACATCAATCATTTCATACACCATTAAGATAGTACGACAAATCTATGCCACCCAACACGATCTTGTCTACTATCAACAAGTGATTAAGGGCGATCAGTTCCTCAATTTGTCAATAGATAGTCGACAATCATAATGGAGTATAAACTATTGTTACTAACTATAATAGTTTTCCTTTCGAATATGTACTCAAGTCACCTAAAGCACCATAATTCAATAATTTCTAATGAGGTTTACAGACACCTCCACCATTTCCCTCTCATTCGATTTTATCGATGAGACACCAACGCTCAATATATTACATGGTCCATATTACACTCACTTAGCCTTACTCAAAGGTTAAGTATTCTCCGACTCAAGAATTACTTTCTTCATCTCCACATCATCAGGAATACAAATCCGATTATGGAATCTCAACACACCTTGCGCATCTAACTTAAAATCACTATTCCCAGACTGATTGATTCCAACAATCAAATTTACAAGTTCCACATCTAACTTATGAGCTTCTTTGATACTGTCCAGAAAATCATTCTTAATCTTCAACATCCCTAACATAACACTCTTCGGTGTCACTTAGCAACAAAGCTCATATCTATGAATTGTTCAATTAATTCCAATTCTTTAACCATCATTGCCGACATATGTAAAGTCTTTCGACCTAAAACATCAGCCACAACATTAGGTTTACCTGGATGATAATTCTAATCGACATCATAATCTCTCAACAACTCCAACCATCTTTGTTGTCTCATATTCAATTCCTTCAGGTCAAATAAATACTTCAAATCTAGAACCAAAAAGACAATGTCTCCAAATCTTCAACATAAACGCCACCGCTTCTAAGTCTAAGTCACGCGTAGGATAATTCCTCTCATGAATCATGAGTCATCTAGAAGCATAAGCAACAACTTGTCCATTCAGCATTAGCACACCATTAAGTTCCATCTTAGATGCATTCATAATACACTATAAATGACTCACTCGGATTAGACAAAACCAATACTGGAGCAGTCGTCAATCTTTTCTTTAGTTCTACAAACTTTCTTCACATCAACATCTCATACTTGAAATGATGAAATACTATCCTTTTTAACTCCAAACATCTCATTTCTCAACTTAATCGTCAATGACAGATTATGCTTGACCTCGTCTCAAACAACTGCGATAATAATCATTTATACTCTAAAGCCTCTAGTTCCGTAAACGACTCTAGAGTTACTCCATATGGGAATGTGTTGTACCCCAAAATTTTCCCTCTCATTTATCAAGTTTTTTTCCACAAGACTTCTTTGACTCAAGACAAGATCAGGGTTTGCTCAGCTCAAGACATCTCATCTTGCACTGATAACCCAAAATTAAGGTTTGAGTTTGCACAAGGATTTTTGGACCACCAATGCTTCATGTGACTTTCATACATAATTTTGGACCCCTAAGATTGCTCATGATAAGTTTCAAGCCTTGAATCACATTTTTTATTAGTCAATTGGACAGTTGACCTAAAAATCAACTATATTGGGGGAAAAGTCAACCATGGCCAATTTACAGTCAAACTTCATAATTTTTTATCCACATCAACATTTTAGACTCATATGTACCATTTGATCAAGTTTGGATCACAACTCCTCAAGAAATTTGATCAAATCATCAAAAGGGCAAAATGGTCAAAATTAGGGTTTTGACTGAGAAAGGGCAATTTCTGATTTTTAACTTAGAAAATGGCCAATTGAGTTCAAGCATGATTTCAAGGATTCAATGGCATAATCTTGACTCAATTACATGGTTCAAAACATCTCAATTTCATTGGATTGACAGATGAAATTTGCAGTCAACTGATCAAAAGTTAACTGTACACTGAAAAGTCAAACTTTGACTTTTTGGTCAAAATCAAGTGCCAAGGGTCATAATTATTCAAGACATGTCAAAATGTGAAACTTATTCATCAAGAAAACCAAATTTGAAATTAGGGTTTTGAATTTGAAAATTTTCATAACTTAGAATTTTTCTAAGTATAAATATTTTCTAATTTTTTCTCAACTTTACACCACTTTTACACCATGATGCCTAATGATTCAAGGAAACTTCCCAACATGAAAGTTGTATACCTCCATGAAATATAAAACTTTTCCTCACAAAATATTCCCTAAAGATGCTTGGATCTCAAGTTATAAATTTGTGAATACATGGTCATGAACTTCTTAACTTAGTGAAGATTTGCCCTAATTTAGGCAAGTTTTGGACCCAACTTCATGGCAAGTTGTCACCTAGTTCCAAGAGGTATCTCAAAGTTCATTATAAAGATGGATTATAGAGCACATTGCAATCTTTCCAAAATGTCCTAGAACTCTCCAAGATCATTTTTGAGTATGGAGAATCGAAGAGAGGAAGTTAGCATTTTCTCACTTTTTGTTCAAGTCATTTTCATGAAGAACCAAGTTGCAAACCAATCCTATGCTGGATATTTCATGCTTTACAGGTACTAAACTTTCTACACACTCTTTAATTATATGCTTACACAGTTGATAAAGCCTCTATCCATGCTTTTGAACTTTTACACAACTTGTAATTCCATTTTGGGCAAAAAGGCTTCATTGCGATTTTCATAAAGAAGCACTTTTGCAAACTTGTCAACTTGGAGCTTTGAACCTGTCCCCTTGATGCATACAAACCACACAGGTCTCAAGCAACTTGTACAAACTTATACCAACCCTAAAGCAAGCTGGTACAAGCATGAGAGTTTTTTCTTGTCACTTTTCTTCAAGTACAAGAAAAGTTGCAAAAAGGCTAGCATTGGCAGATCTGTTGAGAAGCTGACTTTAGATCATTTCTATACAAATATACAAACTATATGCAACACAAAAAACACGAAGCAAAGACCTGAAACTCTCTCAAGCTGAAATACACCAAAAAACTGCCCAAACATACAGTTTCTGCATATACACATCCAACATCCATTTGGCTCGTGCGTTTTGTGTTTGGACCATTCCAGCATCTTACATACTTGACATCAAACTCATCCAAGCCATCATCCTTATTCTGTAACCTCTGTTTCACCATCTTCCATTGTTAACTTTGAAGTTTGCAGTTGGACTTGGTCAGGGAGTTCTAGCCAGTTTCAGAGCAAGGTAAGAGTTGGAATAGATTCAGGGAAGCTCAAGCAATCATCAGGCCTTCATTAAAGTCTCTACATTTCCATACATGATTCCAGCTGAAGGAGGTAATTTTTCAAACTCTATCTCTTTGTACAGGCAACCTCAGGCCACGATCTGTGAATAAAAACTGAAGTTCTCATCATAATGAAGCTATACATATCATTACTTTGCATTGATTTTACTTGTACTAAGAGAATTTAGAAGTTGAAATTTCTGGAAATATTAGGTCAAGATTTAGGGCTGTTTAAATTCTCTTTAATCTTTGATAGTTAGATTACATAGCTTACATGGTCGGAATCGTGAGTTCAAGCTCTACATTTTTCATGTTATAAGTTTTTATTTTCATGGAAGTATGAGGAAGTTACAGATGGTCCGACCAAGGCTTGAGGAAGAAGATGAAACAGGGCAAGGAAGCGTTTTAGAATATGTTATTTTTGTTTCATGAAAGACAATGGATGTATAGCCACCACAGTGGTAAAGCAGCGCGCTGGTGAGACCCATGTCCTGGGTTCGAACCTGCGCGCTACTTTTTGCATTTTGGCATTTTTTTCCTTTTCAGTTTTGACACTTTTTTTGCAGGATTGGGCTTTTTGCCATGGGCCAACATTTTTGCTCAACATCACCACTGACTTGCTATCTCACCCCCTGCCAATTTATTTCATATTTTATTTTTTATTTGTTTTATTTTCATATTTTATATTTTTATTATTTTCTTTAAATGCTATAAAATCTTAAAAAATATAATTTAGTCATATTGCACTATATTTTATTTTTATTTTATTTCTCACATAAAAATATAGTTTATTTTAATAGGGTATAATTTATTTTCTTAATAAATTTGTAAATATAATTAGATATACTTAGTTTATTTATTTTTGCATTTTCTCCTTACAAATATTTATTTTTGCATATATTTAATTTTAATATTTATATTCAATATTATTTATTATTTTTATATACAAAAATACATAAAATAATACATATAGAAACATTATTTTCTTTTAAATAAAATTAGGGTTTAATCCCTTTCAAAAGAATTAAATATTTTTCCTTATATTCTTTTAGGTTTAAATTAAATATTCTTTTATACAAAAACAAGACATAAAACATCTTTTCTTTACATATACATTACATTCCATTTTAAATATTGTGCTATATTTATTTTAATTCGCGCAAATTCGATTTGGTTGTAATAATATATTTAGCTTTATATTTGTGCAAATCCCCATTCAAACTTGTAATCCCCCCTCCCATAAAATTGTTGTAATAGCTTAGTATATTTACATTACGCAATTTATTGCTTTCATATGTCATGATTAGTAATTAGGGTTTGTATGACAAGAACGAAACAAAACAAATAGAAAACCCTAAATACAAGACAAAATCAAAAGCATGAAAAATGATACACTTTGCACACAAGAACTCTTAGGGTTTCTCCCACTTGGTTGCCTAAAATAAAATGGCCATGTTACGCATGCGAAGTATCTTGGAAAAACAAAAAAAAATATATATAAGATCATAGTCCCTCGATGACGCTCTTCAAAAGTTGCCTTACAAAATGATCTTGATCCCTCAAAAATGCTAAGATACTTTGCAAACATTGCTAATCATGGTTATATGATGATCCACGCCAGTTCCGTTTACTTCCAAAGATAGGGTTGCTTACCAAATCAATGGTAAGCCAACAATGTCAAAGGAATAGAAAATACACAAGAAAGACATTAGAGTAGGTAGATAGCTTCTAAGTTAATTGCTCCATTTCAAATAATCCTTGCTATTTTCAAACACATACACATTTCAAAAACATCTTGCAAACATTGAAAACATTTTCAAAAAGACAAACATCTTTGTATACATTCTTACGAATGAGAATCATTACAAAGATTGCCTAAATAAATGGCCTCTTTTACAAAATAATTTCAAAAACCACATCAAACACCATTTCAAACAAACCAAAGCAAGTGATCTAAGCAAGTAACTAAGAGCCCATGGAAAACCATGGACGAAAAGGGTGTTAATACCTTCCCTTTTCATAATCTACCCCCCGAACTCAAGAAAACATCTCAAAGGTCTTTCCTGTGCTTTTTCACCTTTCCTTTTGGATAAAAGAAAAGTAGGTGGCGACTCTTGCTAACGGCGACATTTGCGATAAAACGCAAAATCTCAAGTCAGTTCTTCCACCGCATCACAGAATGCATAAACCATATTTGAAAACACTTTCATATGATAGAATATATTTCTATCTCCTCACAGGTTCAAACGGAACACGAATTAGATACTCGGAACACAAGATATGAATTTCTAAAGTTATCCGAAAATGCGAACACCGACGTCATGCAGCGACATACTATTACATACCTTAGATAACATCAGAACATAATCTCTTTGTACTAGTACCAACACTTACCATTCTTGAAATTATACTCATCTCCTCGAATTTTTGACTCTGACTCGTGATTCAAAATATTCCAACAACTTCAATAA
This sequence comes from Vicia faba, assembly GCA_948472305.1. Classification (NCBI taxonomy): domain Eukaryota; kingdom Viridiplantae; phylum Streptophyta; class Magnoliopsida; order Fabales; family Fabaceae; genus Vicia; species Vicia faba. Next base: position 568,996,387 of record OX451737.1, read on the forward strand.
CTTTTTCAATCACCTACAAGGATCCCACGACAAGGTCTGCGACAATCTGTCACTCTATCATCGTTCAACCGTCGACATCTTACGCCACGACTACTCAAACTGAAAATTTCAAAGTCCATCAGTAGCGCTGAAACATCACAACTTCTAAATTCAATCTTCTAAAAATTATCCTTGTTACCTAACAACCACCTTCAGAAACATAAGGGATTTACACTCTACTCGCATATCAACAACTGTTACATTGCTCCTCGTCCTCCGAGAAGTAAAAATCAAAAATGTCTTATCATCCTCCCTTAATACGCTCCAACTCGATTAACAAACAAAATCTTTAATCCATGTCACCTTCGGATTTGGGAACCAACAAAACATCAACAATACTTGCATTGTCGCCATCAACAGCATACTAAACTAACATCTTACAACCGAAACATATCCGAGAAGAAAATATTCTCCCCCACTTATGTTCAAACCAACTCCTGCATAAATCTTGATTAGAAAAACAACAAGTACCGACAGTGTTTCACACACTTGTCGCACACTAAGGAACAAACAACATTAGACAACTTGGTCAGACGGACCGACCTGCTCTGATACCAATAATGTAACACCTTATTTCTACCCAGCGAATAATAATAAAATCAGAGTTCAACGTAAATAGGATGCTACATTTTCAACTTAAAATCAAACTTCATTTAATCGCATATAAACAGATACATAACACTTAACTTGGATGAACCGATAACCACCTAATTTATTCTTCAAAATCAAACAAATTTTTATTGATAAGCAGCGGAATCTACATACTCAACTTTAATTCACTTAACATCTTTTATTCAACTGAAACAACTTCAAGACAACAATTTCTTCATGTAAATAACTTAAAGATTCAGTAACGGAAATAAATATTAACAACTGAACATCAAGCGTTCATCCCCCCGAGTGCTACGTATCAGAGCGACAACACTGACTCGAACTAACGAAGGTAACAACTGTCCTTCTTTATTACCTGCACGTTACCAACAGAGGGCAACATTCAAATATAAGGGGTGAGATATCGGACAATATAATGATTCGTATGATAAATAATATTTTAAATTAGATCATATAAAATCACCACTTCACAACTTACAAACAACTTTAATCACAATAAAACATCAACACGACATAACTACTAATTCACAGCTTTTAGATAATACCCGTCACAACAAGTCAACAATATAAAGCAACAACAAATATATCATCAACAAAACTCAAGATGCAACATCAACGGCGACTCAATTACAATGCACATGCATGTGGTACCATTGGAGCAGAACTCTCATCTTAAAAATCTGCCAATAAATAGTGGTATCAACAAGGCATAAGACTTCTTCATAGTTTGCCAATCCAGGCCATCACAGAGTATGCGAATGTACATGACTCAATGAATGTACTATCACATACTCATAATAATCATCATCCACCATAAGGCATAAGCCCACATCACCATTATTACCAGTAAATAGAGGTAATTCATCATCATCTAAAATTCTCTGCAACTTCACATTATCAACAAGAATTCACAGAGATAATCACAACAACACAACAACTCAACATAAATCAACATTGGCTATAAGCCTACCACATTAATCAACGATTCAACATCAACTCAACATAATTCAACTGTAGCCGTAGGCCTACAACTTGATATTTCAATAATAATAATTAACAAAACATTGGCATAAGCCTACAACTTTGTACATCAAAACAACAATATCATATCAACAATAGTAATTTGACAACAACATCAACAAGAAAACAACATTGGCCATAAGCCTAACAATTCAATACCACCTGCAATTCATATTTTTAGCCAAGTATTCAACACACCGTATCGACTAAAATATACAACAGATATTCTATATAATTATTCGAACAATTCGACTAAATCCTGCTAATTAATTATCAGCTAAAAGTTCTATTATTAATATTATGTACTTATGCTCTTAATTCCAGAATGATACTACTAGCACAAGTATTATTGTTAGTCCATAATACTACTTCTGCTACTCAGTTATTAGTTTACTACTAATTGCTAATATTATTTTATTCGGTAATACGATTTTCCTTTCGTACCGCTACTAATGTATCCCTGCCAAATTAGTGCCATTTGTTTCCTGTAGTTTACTTACAAAATATACTACCTGTCACTGTATTCTCCTTCGGCCATTTTATTTCCATTCTACTATTTTAGTAGCTCTACCAATTATTTGTGTTACATCTAATAAACAATCAGTAGTGCTACTATTAAATAACCTTTGTTACTTAAGATCCTACTAATTAAATATATGTAGACTAACCATATTTATGTGGACCAAGTGGTTAAGTTAGATTGAAAATTACTATTTATACTAGTCCTAAATATTAGACTGCTAATGGGCCTTAATTCACTTAAACTAATTATAGAATACTAAAGCAATTTAGTTAAACTAAGTGTTTCTACCAAAAGAAAGTGTCATGCTTATCGTCATGAAACCCATGCCCCTCATCACAAAAGAGAGGATGCAAGGCACACTAAAAACAAAAATGAAAGTGCCTCACATTGAACATACATGCCGATCAGCATGTTCCCTTAGCCAAAGTGTGCCGTTCAGCACTCTTTCTCCAACCAACATGTGCCGCTCGGCACATGCCCCTCCGGTCGGCACTCTATCTTCCAGCCATGCAGACTTCAGCAAATTACCCAGTTTTTTTCATTCAATTCTCATCCCAGACCAATACAACGATTAATTACAACAACAAACAACTACACCAACATCAACATGGAACAGTTTTCAACAACGAATTTATCGATAGGAACCAATTTCATTAGAAATATTCACAACAACTAAACATAAACACCCAACAACAATTTTAACAACCTAAACCCCACATATTATTTATCATAATTCCCATTATAGAGACAGAACCCCACCCTTACATTGGATTGGAGATCACTCTATTCCATCGGTTAAAGTCTCTCGTTGTAGCTTCCAACCTTTTCCTCTTTTCCTCTTTTCCTCTTCTCTGCAACTTTGCAAATTCCATGTACCAAATTCTCCAAGACTTGTTCGATTAACCTAATTCCTCATAATTAGCTTAACCTTATAATTATTAATATTCTTATTGTGCTTAACTTTCACACCCCCACCTATTACTCCATACAACCAAATAATGAGTCTAACTAATAAACCTTATATTATTCTAATATCTATATTAATATTATTACTAATATTAATCAACCAAATAATAACTTAGCAACAAAATCAACATTTCTCGACATTTCACAATTTCAACAAAATTTTCAACCATTAATTCGTAATTAATTAAATTAAATGATTAATTAAATTAACGAGCGTTACAGAGTCGACTATTAACACTCGGGGAAAAGGAAAGATGACTGAGTGTACCCGGACGGAGGCACCATCAAAAGATGTTACTATTGAAGACTCTTCCAAACAAGAGATGGAAGAGATACTAAAAATCATCCGCAAAAGTGACTACAATATAGTTGAATAACTAGGGAAGACGCCCTCCAAAATATCCATGTTATCCTTGTTATTGTGCTCCGAAGCCCATGCTCAAGCTTTGGTAAAATTTCTGAAGAATGCTCATGTATCACAAGAGACTTCTATTGATCAATTTGAGAATTGTGTGGCAAGCTTAATGGCTGATAATGGGTTAAGATTTTTTGATGCTGACCTAACTCCGAAAGGAAAGAATAATAATAAGGCCATACACGTCTCTATTTAGTGTAGGGGCACTACCTTGGTGCATGTGTTGGTGGATACAGGTTCCTCTCTGAATGTATTACCAAAAGGTGCTCTAGATAGACTGGACTGTGAAGGGTTGGTGCTGAAGCCCAGTGATATTGTGGTAAGATACTTTGATGGGTCAAGGAGAATGGTACACGGAGAGGTTGATCTTCCGACCAAGGTGGGATCCCAGGTCTTCAACTTCACTTTCTATGTAATGGATATTTGTTCGGCCTATTTCTGTTTTCTCAGAAGCCCCTGGATTCATGGGGAAGGCGTTGTTACCTCTACCTTACATCAAAAATTGAAGTATCCAGTGAAAGGCAAGATCGTTACAGTTTGTGGAGAAGAAGAATATATGGTCATCCATTTGAATTCTTTCAAATATGTTGAGTTGGATGGTGAATTCATTGAAACTCCATGCCAGGCATTTGAAGTAATCCCTCTGATGATTGTTGTTGCTAAACCTACTCATGCTACTCCTAATATCACCAAGGATCCACCAAGAATGGCTTCTCTAAAGGATGCTAGGTCTGTGGTAGAAGAGGGAGGTTGCACTATCTGGGGTCAGCTTCCTGATATTTCTTACAAGTCTAACAAATTTGGTTTGGGTTTCACCTCAGAAGCTCAAAAGGCGGTTCGTCGGGCTCGTGCTGGGAGACCACCTTTTCGTATGAGCAGTAATGAAGTCAATGTTATAGAAGACGTTGATAGTGATTGTGACTTGGACAACTGGATATTCCCTACCATTGGCGGTGGACTCAACAACTGGAAGGCTAAAGACTTTATACCAATCTCCTTTAGTCAAGAATAAATGTTATTTCCTGTTTTATTGCTTTCAATTTTTTGGGATATGTAATTTTAAAACAATGATCGTAAGCCTTGTGCCATACCCGAGGCACAATGGTCCACTTGTTAGGGTTGTTATCTTTCATCTGCATATGCTCATCTAATAAAACATTGGACGTTTTTGCATTCAAATTTTGCGCTCTCTGTCTTTTCATTACTTTATTACTTTCAAATATAGCTATGTGTTTCTTACGCACACCCACACACTACATTGCAAATCCACATCCAGCTCTAGATCTTGTCGATATTGATTCTTCTACTTCCTTTCATGACTTTAAAAATCCGATCTGCCAAGCCGAGGACAAAGGCGAGGAAGATTGTGAAATACTTGGAAATCTTGCTAGACTCTTAATACAAGAAGAAAAGGTTATCCAACCACACGAAGAGCCAGTCGAAGTTGTAAACTTGGGTACCGAGACAAACTGGAAAGAAGTCAATGTAGGCGTTAACTTAGAGAGCAATGTCAAGAACAGGTTGATTCAGATGTTACATGACTATGTTGAGATTTTTGCTTGGTTGTACGAAGACATGCTAGGGCTCGATACTGATATTGTGGTCCATCGTCTTCTAATGAAAGAGGGTTGTTCTCCGATTAAACAGAAGGTCCGTCGCATGCCCTGAGATGTTAGAGAAGATCAAAGCTGGGGTTATGAAGTAGTTCAATGCAGGCTTCTTAGTAGTGACATAATATCCTCAATAGGTTACTAGTATTGTGCATGTACAAAAGAAAGATGGCAAGGTGCATATGTGTGTATATTATAGGGATCTAAACAAGGAGATCCCTAAAGATGATTTCCCACTTCCGCATATTGATGTTCTGGTCGATAACACCGCTCAGTATAAGATATTCTCTTTCATGGATGGTTCTCTCAGGTTATAATTAGAACAAGATGGCGACTGAAGATATGGAGAAAACTACATTTGTCCCACAGTGGGGCACTTTATGTTACAAGGTTATTCCTTTTGGGTTGAAGAATTCTGGTGCGACTTATCAGTGTGCCATGGTAGCTTTATTCCATGACAAGATTTATCACGAGATAGAGGTCTATGTAGACGACATGATAGAAAGGTCACGGACTAAAGAAGAGAATCTTGATCATCTGCATAAACTATTTGAAATACTAAGGAAGTATAAGCTAAGGTTAAATCCGAGCAAGTGCATCTTTGGGGTGAGATATGGTAAACTCTTGGGTTTCGTCGTCAGTAATAAAGGTATTGAAGTTGATCCCGTCAAAGTCAAAGCCATTCAAGAAATGTTGGCTCCTCGTACCGAGAAGGAAGTTAGAGGTTTCTTAGGACGATTGAATTACATTACACGATTCATTTCTCATTTGAGTGCTACGTGTGAACCAATCTTCAAGTTGCTGAAGAAAGATCAAGTAGTAAAGTGGAATGTATACTGCCAGAAAAATTTTAAAAAAATTAAGGAGTACCTACAAGAACCTTCGATTCTGATGCTACCAGTTGAAGGAAGGCCTCTAATCATGTACCTAACATTGATAGATAACTCAATAGGGTATGTACTGGGGCAGCATGACAGGTCTGTTCGAAAAGAGCATGCAATATACTACCTTAGCAAAAAGTTTACCGACTGTGAAACAAGATATTCACTGCTCGAGAAAACTTGTTGCACTTTGTCATAGGCTTCTCGCCGACTAAGACAGTATATGTTGAATCATACTAATCTGTTGATTTCTAAGATGGATCCCATTAAGTACATATTCGAGAAGCCAGCTCTCTCCAGAAGAATAGCCTGATGGCAAATGGTCTTGACAGAATACGACATTCAGTACACCACTCAGAAAGCAATCAAAGGAAATGTAGTTGGCAGATCATTTGGCGCATCAAACGGTGGACGACTATCAGTCTATAAATTTCAAATTCCCAGATGAGAACATTATGCTAGTTATAGATTATGAAGAGCCTGGACCGTATGAAGGACCCGATCCAGGATCCCGGTGAACTATGGTTTTCGATGGAGCTTCCAACGCACTTGGAAATGGAATTGGCGCTATAATTATCTCTCCTCAGGGTTTCCATACGCCCTTCACCTCCAGATCATGCTTTGATTGTACCAACAACATGTCCGAATACGAAGCGTGTATTATGGGTATTAAAGCTGCTATTGACCTAAGAATCAAGTTTTTGGATGTATATGGGGACTCAGCCCAGGTGATCAGTCAGATCAAGGGAGAATGGGATACGAAGCACCCGAATCTCATTCCTTATAAAGATCACATGTTAACCTTGATCCCATACTTTAGAGAAATCACTTTTGAGCACATCCCACGAGAAGATAATCAGTTGGCAGACGCATTAGCTACGATGTCATCTATGTTCAAAGTTAGATGGGATAACTAAGCTCCTCGAATCACTATTGAAAGATTAGATGAACCAGTACACTACTATAAAGTTAACACTGATGGAGTAGAAGAAAAATCTTGGTTTTATGAAGTGAAGAGGTATCTTGAGACTCAAGAGTACCCTGAAGTAGCATCAATCAATGACAAAAAATTCCTACGGAGGTTCTCAGCTAAGTTCTTCTTGAGCAAAAAAAATTATACAAATGCAATCATGATTTGACTCTGCTTCGTTGTATGGACAAGAAAGAAGCAAATAAGATCATAGAGGATATGCACAAAGGCATCTTTGGCACTCATTCAGTGGGTATACTATGGCTAAGAATATTTTGAGAGAAGGTTACTATTGGTCGACTATGCAAACTGACTGTCACCACAACTCTAGAACTTGTCATAAATGCCATATCTATGCTGATAAAGTACATGTGCCTCCAGTACCTCTGAATGTCTTGACTGCTCCTTGGCCATTTGCGGTGTGGGGCATTGATATGATTGGAGAGATTAAGCCTACCGCTTCTAACGGACATCGCTTCATCCTCGTCTCCATTGATTACTTCATAAAGTGGGCTGAAGCAGCCTCTATCACATTTGTTACCAAGAACATCGTGGCCCGGTTCATTAGGCATAACCTGATCTGTTGGTATGGAATACCCGAGAGGATTATCACATACAATGGTACTAATCTCACAAACATTATGATCACTGAACTCTGCATGCAGTTCAAGATCAAGCACCACAACTCTTCTTCGTATCGACCAAAGATGAATGACGTAGTGGAAGCCGCTAATAAGAACATAAAAAAGATCGTGCAAAAGATGGTTGTGACCTACAAAGACTGGCATGAGATGTTACCGTTTTCTCTCCACAGCTATCGCACTTCAGCTTAAACATTAACTGGGGCAACTCCATTCTCTCTAGTCTACGGTATGGAAGTCGTTCTACCTATCGAAGTTCAGATTCCCTCTCTGAGAATTATGAAAGATGCAGAATTGGACGAAGACGAGTGGATTCAGACCAGGTTGGATCAGTTGAATTTGATTGACGAGAAATAGCTTGCAGTTGTCTGTCACGATCAGATGTATCAGAAGTGCATGATCAAGGCATTCAACAAGAAAATCAAGCATCAGGTATATCAGGTTGGTGACTTAGTAATAAAGTGTATCATTCTACCGCAAGGTGATCCCAGGGGAAAATGGACTCCCACCTACGAAGGGCCATTTGTGATTAAGAAAATATTTTCTAGCGGTGCTATGATATTGACCACCATGGACGGTGAAGATTTTCCGCACCCTGTGAACACAGACATAGTCATAAGATACTACACATAAAAAGCGACCCACTAAGTTGACTGGCCTAGGCAAAAATAAGGGCATCACGGTGAACCAAAAAGGTTTGGGAAAAAAGCAGGGATAAGAATATAAAAAGATTGTACACCCGACAAGTCAAAAACCTGAAAAGGAGGCTTAGGAAAAAAGGGGTATCCCGGTGGACTGAAAACCCGAAAGGGCGGTCCAGGAAAAAGTTAGGGATTAAGGCATATGACTATGTCTCATTGGAGCACTCAGAGAAAGCCTTGTTACCAACATCAGGTTCAAATGGTATAGATCAATTCAGTCAACTTCTTTTAACAGTAAGGGATGAAATGCTCAAAGACATAGGGGCTATAGCAGAGTTGAAACACGACGAGATTATTTTCACATAGTTATATGTTTTCACTTTGTAATCTTTCTTAATTTTCGCGACGATTTCCTCTTACTAAAATTTTTGTCTCTGTACAAAATCGCATGTTTATAGGCAAACTATCAATACAAATACCATTTCAAAAATTCAAATGTTTTGTTTTTTTTCTTTTGTTTGCAAAAACGTCCAATAACTAAATTGAATGAACATATTCATATGAATATGATTAGTATTAACAAATATATGCATAAAAAACATGAATAAGCATTTGCTCAAAACTCTAGGAGTTGGGATAATGTTCAAGTGGCCCATAAATCCTCACAGGATTATCCCCACAGAGTCATATTCGCAAGCTCATTTTCAATAAAGATACACTCCCTGCAAGGCTGAAATAACTTAATTCGCCAGCATTTTTCCCTAGCGGATGAGGGAATATGATCTTTTCCCTGACAACATCGCTAACCAACAGAGTCCCAACCCTTGTCAGAGATTATGACATCAGCACAGTTCATAGGAATTCTCTTTCCCAACCGATATTATTCCTCCGAAACTGTAAAATCCCCTGCAAAATTCTTTTCTCCAATAGAGCTTATTTCCTCAATAGGAGTATTCCTCAGCAAAGTGTTTCTCCAATAGTTTTAGGGTTTATTTCCCCAACATGGTTTATTTCCCCAACAAGGTTTATTTCCCCAATTGGGTTTATTTCCCCAACAAAAAACACTCTCCCCATCTTGGGCCTATTTCTTTTTCTCCAACAAAGGGTAGTCCAGGTTGCTATCCCCAAAATTTGCTACAGAATCTGAAATTGGACCAGATATTGTTCAAACTTATCCTCTCCAGACGTGTAAGCATCCATATCAGAAACTAGGTTAGACAATGCCTTAAAAGGTTATCCATCTCTTTTATCCCCAGTCAGGGTATATTAGAATTAAATTTTTCCAGTAGAGCAATGAATTCCCAATGATTTTAAACTCTTCTCCTGAAGGAGAAATCAACATTCCCCAGCGGAGTTTCCTCAAACAGAGAACAGGAGTCCCCAGTGGAAACATTCCAGACGAGACTGAAGATTACACATATTCTTCATCCCTAGCACCATTCAGGGATTTATTTTCCCCAGCGAGATGTTATACGGAGCTACACTTCAACGACATTTCACATTCATCCATCATTTATAAACATCATAGCGTATGCACACAAAACGCATATGGAAAAATCTCTTTTACTTTGAGAACATCATTACGCAATGCACTACATACATCATGACATTGCATAAAGCTAATTTTGTCTTTTCAAGTAAAGTTCACAAACAGACAAACATCATCAACAATTTTCAAACAGATCAAAGATTAACTCCCGAAATAGGACGCGGAAACTATCTTTCTTTCTTTATGGTCAGATAAAGATCAATTCTCGAAACAGGATGGGGCGACTATCTTTATCAACAATGGTATGAACTTCCGAAACAGGACGGGTTTACCAACAAAGTGATTATAGATTAATTCCCGAAATAGGATGGGGCGACTATCTACATAAACAGATCGAAGATTAACTCCCGAAACATGACGGGAAAACTATCTTTCTTTCTTTATGGTCAGATAAAGATCAACTCCCGAAATAGAACGGGTGACTATCTTTATCACCAATGGTATGAAATCCCGAGACAGGACAGGTTTACCAACAAACTAATTATAGATCAATTCCCAAAATAGGACGGGGCGACTATCTACATAAACAGGCCGAAGATTAACTCCTGAAATAGGACGGAGAAACTATCTTTCTATCTTTATAGTGAGATAAAGATCAAATTCCCAGAACAGGATGAGGTGACTATCTTTATCACCAAGTGGTATGAACTCCCGAAACAGGATGAGTTTACCAACAAAAACATTTTGTAGATCAATTCCCGAAATAGGACGGGGCGACTATCTACATGACAAGCAGCTACTCAAACACCTTCCCAGAGGTTCATTCTGGAAAGCATTCTTCAGATATCGTCGAGCATAGACTTATTTTGATACTTCTATCAACGGTTACCTCTGGATGGCATCTATAATCCCATCTCAGAATACTCTCTGTCACTTCTCCAAATTGCATCCTTAAGCCTATTCCCGATATTATCAACCAACATTATTACTTCTTGCACAGGCGAGTGCAAATTTCTGGGCACTTAAGTGTTTAATCATCTTCTACCTTCAAGTCACGAATGGCAGACATGTAAATCTAACTCTTCAAGTTTAAGAATATTGAATAGGGGCAGCTGTTGTACCCCAAAATTTTCCCTCGAATTTTCTTCAAGACATTTTTCTAAGGTTCTCAAATGAAAGATACTCAAGGGTTAACCAGTCAAACCTCCTCCTAAGCAATGGGTCCACAACTAGGGTTTTAAGTTTCTCAAGGATATTTGGTATGCAAAGGTATCAAGTTGTTTCCATGGTTCTTCGTAGGTCTTCAACAATGTTCATGTCAAGTTACAAGTCTTGCATCTCAAGTTTGCTTAATTAATGGCTCAGATGATTGAAAATCAATTGTATTGAGTAAAAAGATAACTATGGTCAACATACAGTCAAACTTCAAATTTTTTGGTCAACATCAACATTTTGAAGTGATATTCATCATTTGATCAAGGGTTGATCATGATTCCTCAAGGAAATCCCTCAAATCATCAAAAGATAAAAAGTTGCTAAATTAGGGTTTCCTTAGGAAAAGTCAACTAAACTTTAACCAGGCATAACTTTCACATGCTTCATCAACTTTTCAGCAATCAAATCCTATTTTGAAGGAAATTCAATTCTCCACAACTTTTTATCTGTATGCTCAAGTCCAAAAAGTGCTTCATTTGAGAGATATGGGCCAACATTTCAAAAGTCAACAAAAAAAACACTTTTTGTCAAGGCAACTCACATCCAGATAAAATGTCCAAATGCAAAAATGATCAAAAGAGAAATTGTAGAGGACATATTGAGATTTCCAAAAAGTCAAAGATCACCTTTAAAAGATGAGAATTGAGCATGTTATGACCATTGCAATTTGGGAAATTTTGGCAAAATGCATGAAGTTCAAATTGAGCAAGCTTGATGTTTTGGACTTTGGGGCCATTGTTTTGAGGTCCAAACATGTTATACTCTTCTTACACCTCAGAATTCATCCTTACACCTCTTGACCTTGTCTTATTTTAATTATTTTTTATTTATTCATTAATAATATAAAATAAAATAAGATAAATTATGACAAGGGTCCAAGCCCACCATATTCTTGTCCTAAAGTTCTCTATATATTCAGACATAAGGAACAAAACCCTTAAAAAAGAACGAATCCTTGCCACCAATAAGTGTCCAAAAACATCAAATTTTTATCAAGAACCCTAGCATTCTTCAATCTGATTTTTCAAACCTTCTCACCATAAAAGGCCTTTCTATTTACTCTCAACAAACATATAGGGTAAGATTGGATCAGTGTGGTGATTTAAAACGCGTGGAATTGCACCGTAGGACATCTGTGATTGCATAATGGTCATACCCTTCGTATCTTGATTTTTTCTTTGATTTAAACCATGCTAATGCTTTTATCATGTTTCTGAGATATAATTATGAAGTTTTGAGTCATCATTGTGACCCCATGTAGCCGAAACCAAGAGATGCCATGGTTACACCGATTTCGTGTCACCTTCCCTATAACAGCCAGATCGTTCTGTTTTAGCCTTCTAAGACACTCCCATTGAATTTGTAGCCTTTAATTTAAGGGAATAGGGTTTTATTTGATGCTTAACGATGTTTGTTTCACAGGTTGAGTGAAGAGGATAATCAGAGAAGACGACCAGAACTAGGGCTCCGACGCTTCTTCGGTCAATATATTTGTTTTCATATTATATAGTATTTGTTTCAATATACTAACGGATGAAACATCTGTCCCAACGGTAGACACGCGCGCGTTAAATCTTGAGCCTCGAAGTGCTTGGGTTCAATCTAGCCCTTTTGACATTTTGTTTCATTAATTGTTCATATTTTGCAGGTTGATCATAAGGCGTGTTGGATGCGTACCTTGGACACAAGCGCATGCTTGGCTTGGTGGTAGGCAGGTTGTGTGAAGACTTTGAGGGCGTGGGTTCAACACCCACCCCTACTAATTTTGGTTTTCTTCCACTATATTTATCGTTTTACCTGTTTTCATTCTTTCTTTTTTCATAAAACCTTATTATTTTTCTTCACAAACCTAATTTATTTTCAAAAGCCTTATTATTTTCATAAAAAAAACCTAATTTATTTTTTACCCTAATTTAATTTTTTAGGTTAACTTAATTTTTAGGTTAGTTTGATTTTTAGGTTAATTTAATTAGTTTTAGGTTTTATTTAACAAACCCTAATCTGATTTTTGAGGTTTTCTCAATTAATTAAAATTGACCTAGATATTAGGGGTTTTTTAAATTAAAATAACCTAATTTTTTAACCAAGTAAAATGGATTAGATCTTAGGTTTAATCGTCTTTTATTTTTCATCAAAGTGATTTCTCAATTTCTTTTCGTTTTACGAACCTTCGCGTGTTCTTTTATTTTTGCGTAAGTTTCTTCTTTCTTTTCGCTATTATGTAATTAACCAAAGGGTGTAATAGATAATTAGGGTTTACTTCTTTTCTCCCAAATTTTTATGGTTTATTACCCCCTTCCCTGAAGCTCTATAATAGTTTAGATTTATTTTTCCGTAATTTACTACTTTCCTTATTACTGCTAGTTTAATAGGATTGTATGGCAAAATCTAAATACGAAATGTTAGAAAACCTAATCCCAAGACAAATAACTGAAATCAAAACACTATTCACACACGCACCTCTAGGGTTACCTCACTTGTTGCCTTTGGAAAAAACACAGTCATGTCCCTAGAATGCAGGGACGCTTTAGCAAAATCCCTCCGATACAAAAGATCATAGTCCCTCGATGACCCTTCGATGCTTCCTTCGGTAAACGATCTTAGTCCCTTATGATAAAATTGCTAAAGAGCCCTACAAGTCACCTTTATGACGTGTAGGATGCCCCGCGCATGTCCCTCACACATCCAATGATAGGGCTTCCTACTAACTAATGGTAGGATAGCACTATCTAAGGAGGAGGAAAATAACACGAAAGATTTTTGAGTAAGGGTAGAATACTGTTAATCGCTTGCTCACAAAAATAAAACATATTTTTTCACACAAACACTTTTCTGAAATATTTTCAAAACAAACACTTTGTATGCGTTCTCAACGACTCGAGAATCATGACAAAGTTACCGAACTTAGGCATTTTTCAAAATATTTTCAAATCATACACACAAAGCAAGATTTTCAAAAGTGAGCTAGCGATTAAGAACCAGTAGATAACTATGGATGAAAAAGGTGCTAACACCTCCCCTTTTCTAACCTACCCCCCGAACTCAAAAAAATTCTTGAAGGTCTTTCCTGTTCTTTTCACCCTTTCCTTATTGGATAAAAGAAAAGTCGGTGGTGACTCTTGCTATCCGCAACATTTGCAATAAAACGTAAACTAAAAGTCAATTCTCCCACCGTATTACAGTGGGGCTTAATGACGAGATTTAATGAAAGGTACCCTTAGAAGGTAGGCTCCTAGTTTTGGCCTACAGATATTCTACCCTCCCCATAAGGTGGTTTCCTTAAGGTTATCATGAATAACACTAGAGGGAAAGGCATAAGGGCCTCCCTTAAGTGGAGCCTCTTTACAGACCGAAACTTTTATCTCTAGGTCATGAAAGGTCTCACCATAAGATTTTTGTTCAAGGGTTATACAAAGAGTCATAGGTTTCATTCCAAAGTCCTATCCCCCAAGAGGATGTCTCTTGAGACGTATTCATTTTACAGAATTCTACCGACTCTAGGAGAAGTCGTCACGTAAGCTCATAAGGCTGATGTAGCCCCTTGGCTAATAGACAAACCTTCTTTCTAAGGGTTTTGAAATTTTTTTTTTAATAATAAAATCCAATCACAAATAAATATATCATGATAGAAAAGTAAATAAAAAATAAATAAACTAAAATAAATAAATGTAAATAAAATAAAATAAAATTTAAAAAAAACCCTAAAACCCTAAATCCAAAGAAAGGCTTCTAACCCTAGGGTTGAGTCCCCAGCAAAGTCTCTAATTGTTATAACCGATTTTAAATTGAGAGTCACCACCCCTAATTTTTATCTTTGAGAAGGGAATATAAAGGATAACCCTAATTTAGTCAGAGATTCTAAGTTGTTGGACTCGGTCTTAGACGAAGGGAAGGTGTTAGGCACCCCCCGTCTACCTTGTTCAGAAGGATACTAGGGTTTAGAAACACAATCTTTAGGAAATATGGTTTTAATTTTTATTATGGGAGCTCGCCACAATTTTAAGTCGAGCACCTACGTATCCTCTTACGAGGAATCAGAGTCTCAATTCGTAGTTCGTAGTTGGTTGGTGTTTTTTATGGATTACGAAGATGTTTTGAATTTCCCTTGTACTAAGTCTAGATGTGTGAATAACGAAGTTGTTGGACGAAGTTCGCAGTCGACTTTAAATATTTTCATAATCCTTTTCGAAAATTGTTTTAAATTAATTAAGTTATTTAAAAAAAAATATTAGTGTTAGTTAAGTATTTTTTAAATGTATTAATATATAAAACATCTTATTAATGCATGGTTAAAAAATAATTTTAATGCAAAAAATAAATACTTGGATGAGTTAGAAAATAAATATTTTATTTTTAATAATAATAGTAAAACAATATTTGAATTTTATAAAATATTAAATTATTAAAAAAATAATTATAAATAATAAAAGGAATTTACAAAAAACACAGGGGGTGTATTTTGTTTTGAGATAGTAAAACATGGGGGTATAGGAATTAGGGCCTTGAATTCACATATTGAATTCAGGACCAAACACAAATGGTGGTATTATTTTGTTCAGGTTAACATAAATAGGGGGTTTAGTCAGCAAGGGCCCAAGTCCAGATGTTGGACTTGGCCCAATAGCGTTGTCGGTGTGGGTTTCATTGACGTAGCAAAAACAACATAATAGGGGGCGTGAATATCATAGGCTTAGGCCCAAAATAACATGAGGTCCGTTTAGGAAACGTGTGGGAGGGATCACGGTGTTACAATGGGCATGCAGATCAGGAGCGTTTGATGATGATCTGAAGGTTGTGGTGGGAAGCACATGGTAAGGATTATGGCCGCGCGAATATAGAATCAGGGAATGTTTATAAAAACGAATCACTGGGCTGCGAGCCCATTTTTTCCTTCTCTTATCTCTCTTCAATGAAACAATAAATCCATTTTGTAAAATCTATAGAGAGAGGCTCTGACCTCTCTCTAAAACTCAGGCGGCCGGAAATCGCCCTGGCTACACCTTCCACCTTCTGCCACCACCAACCACCCATTTTCCCCAGTTTTCCGATTGATATTCAACTGGAAACTTCAACCATTCAAACCCTCCATCGTGAATCTTCATCTGGGTTCATAGAACCCTGAGAACCCTATGGGTTCATGATGAACCCTAATTGTCCCGAAAACCCAAAACACCCAAAAATGAAGAACCTTAACCCTAATCTTCAAACAACCCTAAGAACCCTAACCCTAGGATCTAAGAACCTTAACCCTAAGTTAGAACTCTAACCCTATAAACCCCCAAAATTTCCAGAAACGCAATATTCAAACATCAATCATGCAATTAAGATCCCTAAAGCTAAGTTATTTGTGTTACCTCTCCTGCCACGATACTGGTCATATATTGATTTCTTGAATCCTCCTTCCGATCTCTCACTCCTTCTTATCTTTGTTTGCAGGTACCAGGGTGGTGGCACTGTAGCGGCAGTGCGATAAAGATTTTTAGGGTTTCAGATATTAAAACCCTAAACTTTTTCCTTCTTCTTTATGTCAACTACATTCTTCTAATTTTTCTCCTCTCCCCTTGGAATTTTCTTAGGTAACATTTATAGTTTCAGGTTTTATATAGATTAGGAAAATGTTTTATGACTATCGTTACTTTTGTAATCTGTTAGCAATTAGCAGATTTTATTCTGTTTTTAGGGATTCAATTTGATTTAGTGATTTATTTAGAAAGATTTTGTGTAATTTGTATACAATTTGGTATGTAATGGAAATATATGATTATATTATACTTGATATGGTTCATTTATTTTAGATCTGTTTTAATTATGCGTTTTGTTTCTTAGATCTGTACAATGACTATTTTGATGAGTTTTTGGGCTTGGATCTGGGCTTGAAGTGATGAAGGGTTTAGCAAGGGCGTTGCTGGGAATTTGGGTTGAAAAACCCTAGCTTTGGGTTGGTTGACTCTAGTTAACGTTTCGGACAATAAAATAAATAATATAGTTTAACTTAATAAATAATAATAATGTTATCAATAAATAATTAATAAAACTTAATTATAGGAATAAATAAATAAATGAATAAAAACATTGACTCCAGTCAACAGTCTTAGCACAATGGGTTTCAAAAGAATATGGGCCAGCAATTGAATGGGCCTATCCAATAAAACCGAAGTAATAAAAAAGTGTACACCCCCTTCTTATTAAAACGCACGACCCCTTTTCTATTTGAACTGGGCCAACAATACTTTCTTAATGGGCCTAACAACAAATTATACGGGCTTTTCTGATTTAGAAAAACCCATGAAAGATAAATCCCATTTCAGAGAGCATGTTTCTTGGAGCAAACACTTTGGTATACCTCCTTTGAGTTTCACAATTCACTAAGGCCTCATTGTATGAGGAATATGAATTTGAATACACTGCATGATGGGTGGCATTCTTCCTTGCTCAGGTCTTGATTCTTTTTCCGATTGAGATTGGTTCCATTGATTAAGGGATGAAGGGTTCTGATGAGTAATTTTATGAGTGGTTAGGTCTATGAGAGAAGTTTCTTTTTGGTAGAAAAATGGAGTTCAGTGTAGTTTTCATGCGAAGGAGAGAGTGAAACAGGATTAAATAATGGTGAAAGAGAGGGAGAGAAAAACAATTTGAATTTTGGGGAGAGAAATTAACTGTTAGGTGATTTTTGAGAGGTAACTTAACATACTGGTTTTAAATTGCAAGAGTTATGATGGGGAAATGTCATCATTGTTGAGATTTCTTATGATGCGTCATACCCATGCACATGATTCCCTAGGCTTTTGTCTCCTAGTGCACGTTATCTCTCTCTTCCATCCTCCTTTTTCAATCTCTTTTTAATTCCTTTTTCTCAACCTCTTTTTTTTTATAAATCCATGTGTCTTCTCTTATAATTAGAATCACATTTCCTCATGATTCCTTGGCATGTCACAACCGTGACAGAAAACTTCATAACTCTTCAGGACCTTAGCAAGACAGATCCAACCTATCATCAAAATAAAACTACAAAACTACATTATTTTAGGTTTCCTCCCAATAGCACTATTTTTAAGTCGTATATCTTGACTTGAAATAGAAAATTTAATCAATCAAACACATGGAGGCCCTTGTGTTACTTAAAGGCTCTCCATGGTAAGTTTTCACTCTTTGATCGTTCACTTTAAATGTATGTTTGTTTGTTCATTCAAGAGGTCCACAACCCCATGAAGATAGAGCTTCCTTTACTTAAGGGACCTGACCATCTTGATTTTAATTTACCAGGGGAGAGTTTCAACCTTGAGTGAAACAACAACATATTTTGTCCTTCTACCAATTCTCTTTTTTGGAATTTCCTATTATGCCATTTTTTGTCTTTTCCTTGTACAAATCAACATTTTCATAAAAGAACAATCTATTCCCTTCCAACTCATTGAGTTGTAACCTCTTTGCTTTCCCAATAGCTTGCAAGTTGAAGTTTAGTTTCTTAACAACCCATAAGGCTTTGTATTGCAATTCAATAGGTAGGTGACAAACTTTACCATAAACAAGTCTATAGGGAGACAATTGGAAAGGAGTTATAAAATCAGTTATATAGGCCCACAAAGTATAATCAACATGTTTAGACAAATCCTTCCTAGAAGGGTTAATGCCCTTTTCAATAACTCTTTTGATATCTCTATTGGACAACTCAGTTTGCCCACTAAGAGATGGTAGGAAGTAGCAACCTTATGTTTAACCTCATATTTATTCATCAAATCCTCAAAACAATTATTGCAAAAATGAGTACCTTCATCACTAATGATAGCTCTAGGTGTGCCATATCTAGAAAAAAATATTATTAATAAAAAAATTAGTCACAACCTTAGCATCATTATTGGAAGTTAATATTACATTTATCCACTTGGAAAAATAATCAACATCTATAATGATATATAGATTTCTAAAGGATTTGGTGGAATGCTCCCATCAAGTCAATGTCCCATACATCAAGCAATTCAATTTTTAATATATTAGTGAGTGGCATTTCTTGCCTCATGTAAATGTTTCCTATCCTTTGGCATATGTCATAGGTTTTAATAAATTCATTAGCATCCTTGAATATAGAGAGCAAGAAATAACCTGATTGTAAAATTTTGGCTCCAGTTTTGGTTCCTCCAAAGTGTCCACCATAGGGTGCATTATGGCGAGCCTCTTGGTATTTCACACGTCTCCTCAAGAGTTGATCAACACAATTCTTTTACAATAAAGGTTCATCCTAATAATATTTATTGCATTCATAGAAAAACTTTTCCTTTTCATGGAGTTGAACTTAAGATGGAAATATCCACTCACCAAGTAGTTCACAGTATCTTAATACCAGAGTGCCATGACAAAAGTCATCATTAACAGTTGTTCATTAGGGTATTCCTCTCTGATATCCTTTCAGGCGTGCCTCTAGTCATCATCATGGATTTTTGACAAATGATTTGTGATAACACGTAAATGTATCACATTTTTACTTGATTTTCACATGTTTTAAGTATCGTTTATATCACTTTTCTCGGTTATGTTAGCATTGTGTGTTGTATTTTAGGTATCAATCACTTAATGACCTTTACATGGAATAAAATGAAGAAAATGGAAAAAAAATGAATTGATACCATTTTTTGACTGTCATGACATGCACGACCATCCATGATGGTCGTTATAGCCTTTCATCGCTTAGACTGTCATCTAGAAAAAAAGAACACAAGGGGCGAATGTTCAAATGACATGACGGTTAGATCATCACCTGAGTGACGCCTGTCATGAGCCCATGATCTAAATACAAAGTCAAAGAGCCATGACTAGATGAGTGTCACCCTAGTGAAGCTCGTCACGACATTCACGCTTAGAAAAAACTCACTTGACACTTCTACAAAATGCTCATACAACAACACCAAAGTCACCACGGTTCTTCCGAACACCGTGGTGACATCTCTAAACTCAGGCGTGAAAATTTTTTTAATTAATAATTATTAGGATATAATAACGGTTATTTAATTGACAATGGTGATATACTCAAGCTTTCATGGGTTCAAACCTCATCCAACTCAAGTATTTTATTCCTTTAACATTAATACCCGCCTTTTATTTTTTATTCATTTTTAAATAAAAATAAAAGGAATAGCACAACGGTTAGTTAGTTCAACCGTTGTGATATATTTTTTTTATTTAAAAATTTTAAATGGCTAAACACTGGTGCTTCTTTATGAAATTTCATTATGTAAATAATATATCATTACGGTTTATAGTTTTAACCATTGTGATATCTTTTTAAATATTATACACTTCTAACTAGCTTGTCTCTTCAGCTTCTATTTTTCCATTGAAAAAATAAACAAGACAAAATAACCATAACCATCAATACTATGAAACGATACATGATTTCGACCCTAACACCATCATTCATTATTTATCGTTCAATACTTTGATACCGCCACTCTTTACTGGTCATTTTCGTCGAGGAGGTTGACTACACAAACACGACGTCGATGTCGAGAAGGAAGACAACACCAAAACCATCGTCATTATCGGGAAGGAAGAAAACACCAACATCATTGTCATCACCTGGAAGGAAGGCAACCCCAACACCAACACTAACACAATATTCTCCTTTACTTTGTCATCATGTTTACGATACGTAAAACATTTTTCCAATGCTTCTACAGTAAACTTCATTTGCCATTATTGTGAATGTTGTTGTTGTTGATAAAAGAGGTTGTTGTTGTTATTTATGTTGTGATTATTGTTTATGTTATTGATGTTGTTGTTATTGTTTTATTGTTGTTGTTGTTGTTTATGTTGTTGTTATTTTTTAACACAGATGTCGACATTGTCAGATTCTTCATCTACTTGCGAAGAAAATCATACAAATGATTCTTGTACAAATGATACATGTAAAAACGATACTCAAATGAAAAGATCATAAAGAGGTGTCAAAACGATGCCCCTATTCATAAAAGTCCATGACAAAAAGCCGACACGTTTGGTTTGTTCTACAGAGTAGTTGATTGTGAATATTACTATACTTTTAAGAGTTATATTGTGTTCCTTGGATGTAACAAAGTTGGTATATTGATAGATGGTTGCAAACAAGTGCCAATTTCTATCTAAGATAGCATATGGACATACGTTAAGGTAATAATTTAAATTTCCATCAATTCGATTTCACTTTCTAGCTAGCTTATATTACATACTTACTAATTTAAATGTAGTTGAGTTTTGAGTTTACCAATGACTCAAAGTTGGAAAAAAAAAGTGGATCACTTATGCTGGTACTTATTGGAGGGGTTTTAAGTCACATCTCACACTAGACTACATTAGGAAGCTTAATCCCAATCTTGCTCGTCCATGGATAAAAACAAGGAAAAAAACATGTTCCCCCATATATTGTCTCGTGGGGGTTATAGGAAACTTGAGAAAACAATCATGCTTGAAAAAAAACAAGAAACGAGAAATCGTCACATCCCATCTCCATTGTCAAGACATGATAAGTGGAAGAGGGCTTGATTAAGACCAAATGGAGAGTATACCTCAGATGCGTCAAGAGTAGTGGCTGAGAAAATTGTAAGTATGATTTGTTTTTATTATGTTATTTGTTTTTTAAACGCTTTTGTAACAATATATGTAAGTTACTCATTTTGTGTAGGATAAGTTGGTTGAGACGGCCTGTGAAGGCACATTTGTTCCACAACTACGACATGATATACTAGTAGAAGATATCAGAACTGATGAGCATGTTGGGCGTGTCTGTGGTGTTGGAAAAGGTGTCAACATGAGGTTATACTTTTGTCTGCAAGAAAAAGCACCAAAAGCATGGAATTTCATGCACAAAGAGAAAATATTTAGAATTTTGAGAAGTAGTTAGCTGAACAAAGAAGGATGTTAGAAGAAGAGAAGAAAAGACGGAAGAAATATATGGAAAAGTTAGAAAATTTAGAAGATTTATATTCAGTATATGTTTTATTTGAGATGCTAGTGTTTTATCGGAAATGTATGATATATATATATATATATATATATATATATATATATATATATATATATATATATATATATATATATATATATATATATATATATATATATATATTGTGCTTATTTTGTTTTATGTTCTAATTGAGTATTATATTGTAGAGAATAAGTGGAAACATCGAACAACGTACAAATAATGAAGAACAACAAAATGTTTATGGTGATGATGATCATTTTCCAAGTAGAAGTGTCGTACGTCATGCTAGCACCAAATCAAGTAGTTGTTCATCCCCTCCCCCTCCAGATAACCGCAATGAGTTAATGGATCATACCGCAAATGATATCACCATATTGTACTTGAGCATTGTGGAGATGAATTAAACACAACCTCTTGAGCTAGAACATTGTCCATCAATAGAATTATTTTATTATAATCCTGACGATTAAGGGATTTTCGCATTGGATATATGTGTCTGGAAGTAAGGATATTACAAGTTTGGTGCACATAAGTATATAATTGAATATGCTTGTCATTATAGAATATTATCATTTTTTGTATTTCCTCCCTTAATTTTTTAATTTTCTTTAACCATTTAGGTACATTCATCGTGTTTGTATAGAGTTAAATAAATCAAGTATCTATGGAATCTTGGATCCATTTTGTATTCGATGGGCATATAATTATCTAAAAGATATTGAAGAGTGCGTGAAAACACAGTTAAATGCGGGAGGAAAAGAATGTTACTCAGAACCATTTCTCAATGTGTAAGAAATTTTATAATTGATGTTTATCTATTATATATTTAGTTTTGTTTTAGAAAATACTAATTATATATATATATATATATATATATATATATATATATATATATATATATATATATATATATATATATATATATATATATATATATATATATATATATATATATATATATATATATATATATATATATATATATATATATATATATATATATATGCTTGTGTTTATTCAGTGGTCATTGGCAATTGATCATCATATCATTTAGGACGAATACGATAACTACATTGTATTCCTTACATTATAAACTCGAAAGGAAAATGAAAGATATTATTAATTGGTAAGTGTATGTTTATATGAAACTTTAAATTAGTATTTTCTTTGACATTGTACTTAGTTTATCACATAATATGTTTAATTAATTTTCAATGTATAGTGTTGTGCAACAATTGAATATCATGCACAATGTTAGAAGAAAGCCCTCATGGCTCTTGTCTAAGGTAAGTGGCTCGATTACCCGTTTCTTTCATTTACATTTATGTGTGGTTATATTCATGTCATTATTGCTTAAATTTGTAGACAAGGAAACAGCCAGGGGGTTACGAGTGTGGGTATTATGTCATGAAATACATGTTAGATGATATCCTTACCGTTATTGTTGATTCATGGGATAAGGTATATATGTCATAAAATATTTACATATATTATATATGAAATTTATCTGGTACATGAAACACATGGTAATACTGATATTCCAACATCTGAACAATGTCAAGATAGATGTTACAACATCTAATTTGACATCCTGAACATATTTATCAAGTTATAACAAATACTGAAACTTAAACTGCAGAATGACAAATAACACATAGAGTTGTTAACCCAGTTCGATGCAACATCACCTACATTTGGGGGCTACCAAGCAACGAAGGAAGTCCACTATTAGTAGTAGTAGTTCAAAGCTAAATAGTTCCAGTTTATAACTTCTCACCTAATCACTGGCAAATGCAACTTCTACCTAGGAACCTCCTAAATATGAGAAATTGTCATCTCACTTCCTAAATCACCTCTGTGATATCTAAAAATCTCAATCCCAATGATTATATTAAGAATAACTCAACAAGAATATCATACTTCCATTACAATACTTATTAAGACTCCTAACTAAGAACAATACTTGGATTTGCTTAAAAGTTTCATCCAAGAACAATACTAAACTTATTACCTAAAGGCTTCTGAGTGAGAACATAATGTCAACCACAAGTATCAAAAGATATAAGGGTGACTTACACCACACAATACACAAGAGACTCTCAAAATTCTAAGACTATTTTTTCGTCCCCTAATTTTAAAATTGTTGAAAGAACTAAAAACATTAGGTTATGTCTTCTCTTTAAATACACCTATGTAGTCCATGAGCTTCAAATTTTGCATCCAGAAGTTTCGTGATCCATAAGATGAGTAATGCGCCAATCGTGCAGCAAAATCTCCTTAAATCTTGGAACAAACAATACAAAGTTTCCTAAATTCTCTCAAAACCTAATTTAGTAACTAATGTACAACTGGAGATATAAAACATGTTCCAGATTAAATCTTTTTGACCTGCGAAATAAACTGAGATATATCCAAAAAAATATCACACAAACAAATCAAATATGTCAAGATTTAAAACAGCAGCGTCTGCTATACCAGACCAAGATATCATGATATATGCTTCGACACCTGGATGAAACACTCATAATAGCTAAATTATTATGAAAATTGACAAGAATGCTGTAACATCTTGATCAACATCAGTAGAACCATGTTTTAGCAAAAAAATATTCCAATACTAAATCCATGGAACTAACAATATATAAGTTGACTATTCAACTATTATCATGCATGATATTCATTTTTTTGCTCTTTTTGTGTATAGTTTAACGATGAAACACCATTCCCTATTGAGGACTTGGTAGATCTTCGTAAATGTTGGACGTATATCCACAATATGCTTAAAGTTCCTATTGAATTAACAGTTAGGTCTATCACAATAGTTGAATTAACTAACCGTTGTGATATAGTGCGCGCTTTCCAAAATACTACAACGGTTTCAGGACTGTGATGGTAAGTAACACATCTACAACAATACTCTACATAACAACGCCTAGACCTGAGTGATTAAATATATTTTCCAACCGTTGTTAAATGGGTTTTCCGTAATAGTGAGAACGTAAATTTTTCTCCCCTTCCTCAACTTTCTCCCACTTACTTTTGCATGACTTACAACATTTCCAGTGCGAAATTTAATCTATAAATAGGAATATATGTTATACAACGACAATAATATCTAGAGGGGGTGACTAGGTACTCCTTTAAATAAATTATCCAAATAAAATTTGGTTTTTTAAATTTTTTATCAAAGTATGACGCGAAAGCTTTTACAAATTGTTGTCTATACGAACGTTATCGAGAAGCTCGAATATGAAAACCGTAAATAAAAAATGATATGGAACAAGAACGATAATATGAATTAATAACCTTGAATCGCTTTGCAACTTATTTACCATTTAATCAATTTCACTTAGCAAGGCTATTTCCAATGGTAATATTAAAATAACTAGTTTAGTCAATTTATCAAACACTTGGTGTGCAAGTGAATTTTCAGAATTTTTCCTTTGATTATGTTGATACACAAAACAACTTATAATCAAAAGTGATTATAAACTATATAAACACTTGAATTAAAGATCAAAATTGATTAGGAAAATTCTAACAATTCAAATGAAAATGCAATCCTATTTGATAAATCGTACAATGAATATCAAAGCAAGTAAAAGCAAAAATAAAAGCGACACGAGGAATTTGTCTTCATAGTTCCCCATTGTCGTCCTCATGTGTGGGTACGTCTGCACCTAATTCCAATGGAATTAGGATAATTCTTACTATGAAAAATTGTTGATACAAGATAAGTGTTCAAGAGCAACTCCACAAACCCTAAGTTTGTTGTTGATTCAACCCCTTCTCCACTTTTGATCTTGAGAGAGACCAGAAACACAATAGATGAAAAATGACTATCTGGATCTTGCTAATCCTTTGCGTTATTTATCTCCAAAGATTTCACACACCGTTAATTTCAAACTATTGCAACACAATGGTTTCTTGCAAAGATTTCAAACACTCTAAGGTTCCTTGCAAAGATTTTAAGCACTCCAAGATTGCTCACTTTATTGCAATTACCTCTCAAATGTATTGCACAAATACCCCTAAATCAACCAGTGATCTTGGAGGATAAACCCGTGGTTTTTCCTGGATGAAAACCCCTACAAAACTCCACCCAATACACAATTGGACACTAGCAATCCTCATCTAGATGACCCCCCAACGGAACATCATTACAATGTAACATCAATGTGTATGCATAGATTGGAGGTTGAATATGAAGAGATAAATAGGTTAATTTTATGGTTTTCAACCAGTTGGAATGATGCATAAAGAATTTTTATAGTTTTGGAACTTTTAGGGAAAAGAGGGATAAATTTGAAGTAAAAGAATTTAAAAAATTGACCAACTAAAACAGTATGTGTCGACCTAAGAATCGTATGTGTCGACACGTACATAATTTTTTGAACAGAATGTGTGGACCTATAAAGAACCATGTGTCGACCAAAAAGTTACAGAAGCTACATGCTTTAAAACGATAGCAAATGTATCGACCTGAAAAGTGCATGTGTCGACACATAAAATAAGAATTTATGCAATTTTAGAAAAAGCTTCAGTATGTGTCGACCTGAAACATGCATGTGTCGGCCTAAGACTCACAGAAGCTACATGCTTTAAAAATGCATTACATGTGTCGACCGGAAATACGGATGTGTCGACACATGTAGTGAAAAATCATGCAGAAAACTGTTTTTAATGACTTGGATCAATTTTGAAATATTTTTTAATGATTCCTAAGACCTCTAATGCAGAGGAGTACCACAAGACACAAGAATATCATCCAATATTCAAAGGTGCATGTTTTTCTCAGTTTTGACATCATTAAAAAACATTTACCGACGAAGTTTGTACTTACAATATAAACTCAGGATTTTGGAAGCCAAGCTTAATTGAGCAATATATTCACTTGTAAAAGCAAAAAAAAAATCTCAAATTTAGGTTTTTTTAGAAACTTTATTTTCTACACTTGGAGCATTATTTCTACTTGGTTGTTGTTGTACTTTAATTACTTGTTGCTGCTATATTTTCATTCTCCGGACCTTTATTTCAAGTCAGCGTTGTACATGATCAAAAGTCTCCCTTTGGAATATTTATTCTATTCAAATTTCAATATTTATGCAATTTCCAGGTTCAATATACTTGCTGATTTTTATCATGTATGTCATGAAATATTACTCTTTATGTAATATTTTTAGGGTTAAATATGTTTTTGGTCCCTATAAATATCTCAAAGTTCGTTTTTAGTCCCTATTAAAAAAAAGACAAATTTTTAGTTTCTAAAAGATTTTTGTTCACGCTGTTTTATTTCCTGCAATTTTCTAAAATTTTAAAAACTATTTAATTACCTTTAAACTTTTAAATTTTTGAATTTATTTTTTTGTACATGTTTAGAATACTATAAATTGTTTCTTTAACAAATTTTAGAGTTTATTAAAATGAGACAAACTAAATATGAATTTTTTATATTTCAAAAGATATTGATAAAAATAATGAAAATCTTGACTTAGAAATCAAATTTTCACTTTCTTTTTATCCTAAGAATTTTTTATAACATTCTAAACATGTCTATAAAATAATCATTCAAAAATACACATCGATTTAATAGCAGAAATTAAAACTACGTCCATAATAATTTTGTAAGGATTAAAACATATCATATTTTTTTATAGGGATCAAAAACAAAATTTAGTAATTTATAGGGATCAAAAACATATTTAGCCCATGTTTTTATTATGTCTAAGTAGATATGTTGAGTCTGAAACATGAAGATTCTCATACCAAAGAAACTCATATAAATTGCATGCTTAATAAATTATAATGGAACTAATTTTTATGTTTTGAAAGATCTGTTTTTTTTATGCAAAAGAGTCACTAGGACAGTAGGAATACCAAAATACTGGTTTTGGCTCGAAAGAGCGAAAACGGTATTTGACTAAACAAATTTCAGTTTTTTTTTAAATAGTGAAAGAATTTTCTAAATTAAATAAGAAAATACTAATTTTCAAAAGGGATTTTAAACTTCTGATTTGTATCACGCTAAAGCGTGTGATTACGAGTTTATAATCCGGTAAAGGACACGTGAAAGAGACAATACCTTTAACTTCATTTTTCTGCTAAAAAATATTTTTCTCGTTAGAATAAAGTGCTTCAATTTATAAGAGTAATAAAGGTAGATGGAAATCATGTTTCTGCCTCTCGTTATTAAATTTGAACTAAATCGATATTTTTCAATTTCGCGCAAACAAACAAATCGTGTAGTCTTAGAGAAACATCATAGTAAAACATAACGAAAATTGGTGATTGGTCTCTATGGGATTGATAAAAACTTTTATACTAAAACTGATAACGTCATGCACTTGCAACCTATCAAGTTTTTGACGCAGTTTCCAGGGACCAATGTCGTTAATATCATAACTTTTTTATTACACTATAGACTAAGGCAATTTTTGCTTTTATTTCACTTTTCCTACTTTCAATTGTATCCAAAAAACCCATAACTTCTGGGAACTAGCCCAACCGATCAATGAAATCAAGTGTTTCTTTCATATTATACACCGATTACAACAAATCCGGCTAATGATGGTTGTGAATGATAACCTTCCACTCAAAGATTTCGATGTCCCCTCTAAGGAAGAACCTCACTCAAGTATTGTTGATCCTGCAATCAAGGCTAACAATTTCAAGCTAAAACTCTCTCTGCCACAGATAGTGCAGTAGAACCAATTCAATGATAACCCAACAGAGGATCCAAATCTTCAACTCTTCATCTTTGTGCAATTCACTAGTACACTCAAAAGTAATGGCATCGACCCTGAAGCCATTCGGTTGCATTTATTTCTGGTATCCCTCAAGGATAGAGCCAGAGAATGGTTTCAATCCCTACTATGATACGGTGGGAGAACTGACTATGGTTTTGCGTTTGTTTTCGCAAATGTTTCGGTTGAGCAAGAGTCGCCACTGACTTTTTAATTTATCCTAAGGAAAGGTTTAAAAAGTACAGCAAAAACCTTTGAGATATTTTCTTGGGTTCGGGGAGTAGATTATAGAAAGGGAAGGTATTAGCATCCTTTCTATCCATGGTTATCCATGGGCTCTTAGGTACATTCTTAGATCAACTTGCCTTGGCTTTCAATTGTTTGAAATGGTGCTTTGTGTGTGGTTTTTGAAAATGTTTTGAAAAAGATGCCTTGTCTAGGCTACCCTTGTAATAATTATTTACTCGAATGTTTTACAAAAGGTGTTTGTCTTTTTGAAAAGATGTTTCAAGGTTTTTGAAAGTTTGTTTTGAAAGTGTGGTTTGAAAAATAGGCAAGTGTTTTTGTTTTGCAAGTTGACAAGTACTTAAGAGCTATCTACCCTAAAGTTCTCAAAGATTTTTGCTATGTTTTAACCCTTTTAACAATTTTGTTCCACCATTGCATTTGGTTGACAATCTTGTATTAGGATGTGAAAGGGACGGGCGCGGGTCATCGTTTAGACCATAATTGCAATGGTGCTAAGTATCTTTGGGCAATTTTTCCTTGAAAGGGACTTGATCATTTTAGGCAACTTTCAAAAGCGTCATCGAGGGACTTATGATCATTTGAATTTGTTTTTGTTTTGCCCAAAGAGACCTAACATGCAATATGGCCCATTTATTGAAGGCAACAAGTGGAATACCCTAGGGGTGCAAGTGCGATTAGTATTGTCCATTTTCATGCTTTGATTATCTTGAAATTAGGTCAAACTATTTTGTTGTTTTTATTTGCATACAAACCCTAATTCTATCATGGTATATTTAGAAAAACTTTAAAGTGCGAAAATTAAAGTTCCTAAGCTATTACAACACAATATGGGAAGGGGGGTACAAATGTTCAAATGGGGGTATTTTGACAAGGAATTTAAACCTAGACTATTACATCAATTTAGGAATTATACAATTTATTTAATATACGACAATTAAATAAAAATAGAATAAATATGCAAGATGCAAAAAAATGTTTTTATATGTATGAAAAAAAAGTGTTTTTTATATGTCAAATAAACAAAATAAAAAGTATTAATTTTTGGATTTTTTGTGTATTTAGGGCAAAACCCTAATTTCTTAAATAAAAGTATTAATTATTTAATATGTACCATATTTATTTATTATATATAAAAATAAAATAAAAATGAAGTATATTATGACAAAGTGATTTTTGAGGTCAAATATTAATAAAAGAAAAAATGTATTATTTTCATGTTTTTATCCTAAATATTGTAATAAATAAATAAGCATTTATATTATATATCAAATATATTAAATATATACAAAAAAAATAAAAATAAAATATTTATTATTTAAAAAAAAGTGTATTTTAAGAAAATGTTTTCAAAAGATGAAATAAAATAAAATCAGAAAAATAAATGTATTTACATTATTTTTTTAGTATTTTAAAAAAAGAAGTAATATATTTATTTATGTACAAAATATCCATTTAAACAAATAAATGCTTAATAAATACAAAAATGGTCTGAAAAATATTTTTTATATTTTTAATATTATGAGAAAAAGTAAATAAGTCAGAACAAAAAAGAAAAAGTCAAAAAATCATAAAAATAAGCTTAATGGGCCTAGGGGGTGTAAAAGCAAACAAGTGGTGTAAACAGAAATAACAACACAGGCCCAGCCCACGTGGAGCTTCTTCAACCTCCAGCCATTCTTGTTCAAAAAACGCGCGTTTTGTACCCTGATTCAAACATCCTGATTCCTGGCTTTTTAATGAAAACTCACAACATCAAAAATGTTCAGCATCAAACAACGAATCCATACATACCAAAAACTTGATCTAACTCTCAAAAATGAGAGAGAATTTCTCCATTCCCAAATCTTAACCTAATTTTTTATCAATGTTCAGACATCAAATTCTCATGGCACACGTAACATAAATGAAAACTAACTACATGGGCATGTTCAGGGCTATGAATGTGACATATTTTCTTCACAAACCTAAAGCTAACAATGCCTGGATAGAGAGATACAAGTTCATGAACCTACCTGTTCAGTTGAAGTTGTATCTGGTGATGGAGGTACTTTCAGTGCAAGGTGATGATTGGTACAGCTTCCTTGATGTCTAGGGATGCTATTCCAAGTTTTACTTTGCTTTGAAACTAGCTGAATCGAGTTATAGAACTCCACCTGCAAATCAGAAAAATGAAAATGGTCAAACTGATTAGAGGAGTTACAGTCCACTTCTAATGCTTTGGATAGTTTGTATTGATGGTAGGGAAGGTGTTTGAACTGGTTTGGGCAAGAATGCACGATGGAAATGAGTTGTGGGATTCAATCTGCATCAGGTGCTCTGTTTGGACAATTTGAGGGTGATTCTGTGTTTGAGAGGGAAATGGAGGTGGATAGCTCGTGTTTCAGCTTGTGTTTTATGTTTGGAATGTGTTTGACAAGTTTTCTTAAGGCCTGGTTTGCTGAGATGAAAGTTGTTGTGTGTTATGCTATGTTTCTTACACTTTAAGCAAGAGATGGCAAGTTGGTGTTCTAGACAGGTAGAGGCCCCCAATCTATGCTGCACAACTTAGTCTTGATCAGTGCAGTTAGTCCATAAACTTGTGCCAAAGAGATCTTAACTGTACTTGCTTGGATTTGCTTTAGACATAAAGTGCAACTTTTGCAAAAATGGTTAAAATGCTTTATCTATTTTGGGATTAAACCATTATGCAATGCTTGAACACATAGAATATGGTCTTGGCACAAAGAGTTTGAATTAAATTTATGAGTGTAAAAGAGATTTAGGGCCTGTAATCAAGAGATGCATGCTGATTTGAAAATTGCCTAAGTGTATGAACATGGAAATTGGCCATAACAAAAGTGAGTTTTTCCCATATTGCAAAATTCGATTCTCTCAAACCATGAGGTTGTTTGATGAGTTCTTGGACATTTTGGAAAGCTTGGAATGTGTACTACAATCCATCTTTGAAGTTCAAATTGAAATTCCAAGTGGAAGTATGTTAAAAATGGTCTTGAAGTTAGGTAAAAACCTTGCCTAAAATAGGTCAAATTTTCTCTAAGTTAAGAATGGTTTGGTACCCTTGTTTCAAAAATTGTAACTTGAGATACAAGCTTCTTTTGGGAAAACTTTGTGAATCAAAGTTGTAGATTTTGCAATAGGCTACAACTTTCATGTTTTGACTTTTGCTTGAATCCAAATGAATCTTGGTGAGAAGGTGGGGCAAAGTTAGGAAAAAATTAGGGTTTTTCATAACTTAGAAAAATTCTAAGTTATGAAAAATCTTCATTTCAAACCCTAATTTGCAATTCTTGATTTCTTGATGAACAAGTTTCATGATTTGGCATGTTTTGATGAAAAATGAATCTTGACACTTGATTTTGACCAAAAAGTCAAAGTTTGACATTTTAGTATACAGTCAAAATTGATCAATTGACTGGGAAATTCAACTGTCAATCTTGTGCATTTGGGATCTTTTGAACTTGTTGAGCATGTCAAGACAATTCCATGGGGTCCTTTAGTCCATATGTTAGCTTGGTTTGCCATTGGCTAGGTCAAACAGTCAAAAATTGCCCTTGTGCGGTCAAAACCCTAAAAATGACCATTTTGCCCTTTTGGTGATCTGATCAAATTTCTTGTGGAATTGTGATCCAAACTTGATCAAATGGTCTATGTGAGTTCATAATGTTGATGTGGGTCAATTTTCATGAGATTTGACTGTCAATTGGCCACAGTTGACTTTTTCCCCAATATAGTTGATTTCTAGGTCAACTGTCCAATTGACTGGGCAAAATTTGGAATCAAGACTTGAAACTTGGTGTGGGTAAACTTGGGAGTCCAATATGAAGCATGAAAGTTATCTTAGGCATTTTTGGTCAAAACATCTTTATGCAAACACAAACCCTAATTTGAGTCAACAGTGCAAGGAGAAGTCTTGAGCAGATGAAACCCTAACTGGATCTTGAGCTCCAAGGGCTTAGTGATGAGAAATCAATGAGAAACGGGAGGGCAAATTTTGGGGTACAACAGTTTCCCCTGTTCAATCTTCTTGAATCCGAAGAGTTAGATTGGAAAGTTTGTCTTTCGCGACTCGAGGGTAAAAGGAGATTGGACACTAGAGTGCCCTTAAATTTGCATTTATCAAAGCAATGGATGCGGGAATGGGCTTAGAGATGCCATTTGGAGATGGGCTTAACGATGCCATCTGGAAGAGTGACAGAAACTTGTCGGGGATGGGCTTAAAGATGCCATCTGGAATGAGTATCAGCAAGGTGTCCATGTTTTGGACCACATCTGGATTGGGGGTATGAATAAGCAATAGATTGACATCCGTATCTAGAGGCATCTGTAAACTGTTTTTAGAAGTTGAGAAGAGTCTGAACAAGCGATAGATTAACATCCGTTGTTGGGAAGAATCTGTAAACTGTTTTCAGAAGTCTTGAGAAGAATCTGAACAAGTGATAGGTCAACATCCGTTACTTGGAGAACCCGTGAATTGTTTTCCGAAATCTTGAAGTTGAATAAGCAATAGAGCAGCATCCGTTGTTGGGAAGCATCCGTAAACTGTTTTCAGAGGTTACATATGAACAAGCGATAGATTAACATCCGTTGTTGGGAAGAATCCATAAACTGTTTTCAGAAGTGTGGAGAAGAATCTGAACAAGTGATAGGTCAACATCCGTTACTTGGAGAACCCGTGAACTGTTTTCAGAAATCTTGAAGTTGAATAAGCAATAGAGCAGCATCCGTTGTTGGGAAGCGTCCGTAAACTGTTTTCAAAAGTTGCATCTGAACAAGCGATAGATTAACATCCGTGGTTGGGAAGAATCCATAAACTGTTTTCAGAAGTCTTGAGAAGAATCTGAACAAGTGATAGGTCAACATCCGTTACTTGGAGAACCCGTGAACTGTTTTCAGAAATCTTGAAGTTGAATAAGCAATAGAGCAGCATCCGTTGTTGGGAAGCGTCCGTAAACTGTTTTCAAAAGTGTCTCGGAAGATAATGATTTTTGTCTGTTGACTTGATCTTACCTGAAAAGGTAAAGGGTTAGTTGTATGCAATGTCATCATGCATGATGCAATGTATGTTATATGATATGGATGTAAATGAATGCGTATGTAAGCTGGAGAGCTGTCTTGCAAAGGATAGATGAATCCGAGATGACTGAAGATAAAAGCATCTTGACTGCTGCCGGGAAGAATAATTCCTGGTTGTTGCTGGGGAATAAGGAGCTTGGGTTGTATACCAATCTTCTGGGGAATCCCTGTCTTGAGGAGATCTTCACTGGATAATTTTCGAATACAATGAGGAACTGACAACTGAAAGTCTTCAGATTTGCTTGGGGAATACCAGACCTTCAATCGTTGAGGGGCCTTGGAACCACTTGCGGGGACTTGGAATTTCCTTGGTGACTTGCAGGGTAAGAGAAATTCTGATGATGTCTACTGGGGATTTTTAGAACCTAGTAGACTTAAGCTGGGGAGATAAAACTGAGAATTTCTAGTCTAGTGAGAAGCATTTCTGTGGGGAGAAGGTTCACTAGTCTGGCTCCGCTGGGGATACTGAAACTTAAACTCTGAGGGGAATTGAGTTCTGGAGGATTCTATGGCTGGGGATAACAAAGATAAACTCCTCTGGGGATTGTATTGATAAGTTATGTTGGGGAACTTTGATGAACTCCGCTGGGGATAGGAAGAATTTTTCCGAGTGCGATCTTCCGTGGCAATAAGCTGAGGATAACCCAGTTATAAGCCCTTGTGAGGAATAACTTTGGATGAGGCTCGGGAGAGACGTCCGTACTCTGCAGGGGATAAGCTTCCAGAATCTACTGGGGATAAGCTTCAAGACTTGCTGGGGATATGGATTCTAAATCTCCTGGGGGTTTTCTTTTGAAAGGGTATCAAGATATCCAACTGCACCTTCAACCTATCAGTAATCCTCTCTCTTGATTCATAAGGAAATGATTATGTTCAAATGCATATGCCTATTTAACAAAACATTGGACGTTTCTCAAAATAAAACAATTAGTGCAAGAGAAAAAAGAAAAAGGAAATGACACAAATTTCTGGGAAGAGTATTTGTATTAACTTTCTCTGAGTATATTTGTACAAAGGAGACAATCATCCTAGTAAGAGGATTTTGTCGTAAATATTGAAAGATTTATACAAAATAAAGATGGCTATGTGAAATAATTCCATAGGATTCCATTCCGCTATAGCCTTCCCAACTCTGAATATCTGTCCATTCAATGCTTCGTCTGCCGATGACTGGATTGATCAGAAACCTGGAACTGATTGATGAAGAGATTGTCTTTGAAGTGATCCGACGAGACATAGTCATACGCTTTAATTCCCTAACTTTTGCCTGAAACGCCCTTTCGGGTTTTCGATCCACCGGGAAACCCTTTTTTGCCCAAGCCGCCCTTTCGGGTTTTCAGCTTGCCGGGTGTACAACTTTCTTTTTGTTTTTATCCCTAATTTTTGCCTGAACCGCCCTCTCGGGTTTTCGGTTCACCGGGATGCCTATTTTTGCCCAAGCCGCCCTTTCGGGTTTTCGACTTGTCGGGTTATTTTATGCGTAGTATCTTTTGACTATGTCTGCATTCGCATGGTGCGGCAAATCGTCGCCGTCCATGGTGGTCAGAATCATTGCACCACTAGAAAATATGCTCTTGATCACAAATGGTCCTTCATATGTAAGAGTCCATTTGCCCCTGGGATCACTTTGCGGCAAGATAATCCGCTTGATTACGAGATCTCCGACTTGATACACTTGACATCTGACTTTCTTATTGAAGGCCTTGATCATCCGTTTTTGATACGTCTGACCATGGCATATAGCAGCGAGTTGCTTCTCGTCGATCAGATTGAGTTGATCAAGTCGGGTCTGAATCCAATCATCTTCATTCAAACCCGTGTCCCTCATAATCCTTAGAGAAGGAATCTGAACCTCCATAGGCAGGACAGCTTCCATGCCATATACCAAAGAAAATGGGGTTGCCCCGGTTGAAGTACGTGCCGTCGTACGGTATCCATGCAGAGCAAACGGTAACATCTCATGCCAGTCTTTGTAAGTGACTGTCATTTTCTAAATGATCTTCTTAATGTGTTTGTTCGCAGCTTCAACAGCACCGTTCATCTTCGGCCGATAGGGAGATGAATTGTGATGATAAATCTTGAACTGTTCGCACAATGCGGTGATCATCGTGTTATTCAGATTTGTACCGTTGTATGTGATGATCCTGTCTGGAACACCATACCGGCATATGAGATTTTGCTTGATGAAGCGGGCAACCACATTTTTAGTAACAGAGGCGAAGGAAGCTGCTTCGACCCACTTGGTGAAATAGTCAATGGCAACTAGGATGAAGCGATGTCCGTTGGAAGCCGTGGGCTTGATCTCTCCAATCATGTCAATGCCCCACATTGCAAATGGCCAAGGAGAAGTCAGAACGTTGAGAGGAACCGGAGGGATATGAACTTTGTCAGCGTAGACTTGACATTTGTGGCAAGTACGGGAATGTTGATGGCAGTCAGCTTTCATGGTAGACCAGTAATAGCTTGCCCTTAGGATCTTCTTAGCCATTGTATGCCCGCTCAAGTGAGTGCCAAATGTGCCGCTGTGTATCTCAGTCATGATCAACTCTGCTTCAGCTTTGTCTACACATCGGAGTAATACACAATCATGGCTTCATTTGTAAAGGATGTCGTTGCTCAGGAAGAACTTGGCAGCAAATTTCCTTAAGAACTTCTTGTCATTTACGGAAGCTCCTTCGGGATAATCTCTAGTCTCGAGATACCTTTTGATTTCATGGAACCAGGGTTGTTCCACTACTTCTTCGATATTAATCTCGTGACAATGTGCAGGTTCATCCATCCGCTCGATGGTGATTTGGGGTGCCTCGTTATCCCAGTTGAGTTTAAACATGGAGGACATTGTAGCTAGAGCATCTGCTAGCTGATTCTCTTCTCACGGGAAATGCTCGAAGGTAATTTGCTCGAAATGAGGCAACAATGTCAAGACATGTTCTTTGTATGGGATAAGATTAGGGTTCTTGGTATCCCACTCTCCTTTGATTTGACTGATAACCAAAGCCGAGTCCCCAAATACGATCAAAGATTTGATCCCCAAGTCTATAGCAGCCTTGAGACCAAAGATGCAAGCTTCATACTCAGCCATGTTGTTTGTGCAGCTGAAGCAAAGTCGGGCCGTGAAAGGTGTGTGACAATCTTCCAGAGAAATGAGTACTGCGCCGATACCGTTTCCAAGTGCATTTGAAGCACCATCAAAGTACAGGGTCCATCGGGATCCCTTTTCGGGTCCGTCATACGGTCCATTACTTTCAATGTTGTCCAAATTCATGATGTCCTCGTCTGGGAAGTCAAATCTCATGGGTTGATAATCTTCGATAGCTTGATGAGCCAGATGGTCAGCTAGTACACTCCCTTTTATAGCTTTTTGGGTGGTGTACTGGATGTCATACTCAGTTAGGATAATTTGCCATCTGGCTATTCTTCCAGATAAAGCGGGCTTTTCGAAGATATACTTGATAGGATCCATTTTGGAAATCAACAAGGTAGTATGAGTCAACATATACTGCCTTAGTCGGCGAGCAGCCCATACCAAAGCGCAGCAAGTTTTCTCGAGCAGTGAGTAGCGAGTCTCACAGTCGGTAAACTTTTTGCTAAGGTAATAAATAGCATGATCTTTTCGACCAGACTCGTCATGCTGGCCCAAAACACACCCCATTGAGTTATCCAAGACGGTCAGATACATGATCAATGGCCTTCCCTCGACGGGTGGCATCAGAATAGGAGGTTCTAGCAAATACTCCTTGATCTTATCAAAAGCAGCTTGGAAATCGTCGTTCCATTCGACTACCTGATCTTTCTTTAAGAGTTTGAAAATTGGCTCACAGGTAGAAGTCAGATGAGAGATGAATCTGGCAATATAGTTCAAGCGCCCCAAGAACCCTCTAACCTCCTTTTCAGTGCGGGGAGCAGGCATCTCTTGTATTGCTTTCACTTTTGCTGGATCGACTTCAATGCCTTTGTTGCTTACAATAAATCCTAGAAGCTTACCAGACCTAACTCCAAAAGTGCACTTACTTGGATTTAGCCTGAGTTTGTATTCTTTCAACCTGGCAAACAGCTTTTCTAGATGTTCAAGGTGCTCTTCCTCTGTTTGCGACCGAGCTATCATATCGTCTACGTAAACTTCAATCTCATGATGTATCATATCATGAAACAAAGCTACCATGACGCGTTGATAAGTTGCCCCTGCGTTCTTCAGCCCGAACGGCATCACCTTGTAACAGAAAGTGCCCCATTGTGTGACAAAAGTTGTTTTCTCCATATCCTCGGGGGCCATTTTGATTTGATTGTAGCCCGAGAATCCATCCATGAAAGAAAACACTTTGTGCTGAGCTGTGTTGTCGATCAAAATGTCAACGTGTGGAAGTGGAAAATCATCTTTGGGGCTGGCCCTATTCAAATCCCGGTAGTCCACACACATCCTGACTTTGCCATCTTTCTTAGGTACTGGCACGATGTTAGCGACCCATTGAGGATAGGACGTAACAGCCAGAAAGCCAGCGTCGAATTGCTTCATCACTTCTGCTTTGATCTTTTCAGACATGTCAGGCCTCATTCGGCGGACTTTTTGCTTGATCGGTGGACAATCCTCTCTTGTGGGGAGACGGTGAACCACGATGTCTGTGTCTAAACCCGGCATGTCTTCATAAGACCAAGCGAAGATTTCAACATACTCATTCAACAATTGTATCAGGCGCTCCTTGACACTTGGTTCCAGATTGGCACTCAATTGCACCTCCTTCCGGTCTTCCTCGGTCCCTAAGTTGACAGTTTCCAATGACTCTTCATGCGGTAAGATGGCCCTTTCCTCTTGATGTAGAAGTCTGGCTAGTTCCCCTGGTACTTCACAACCTTCGTCATCTTCATACTCGGCTTGATTGACCAGATCTTCAGAGTTATTGAAGGATATAGCAGAATAGTCACCCATGGAATCCGGAGTGGATGGGTACCTGCATTTGCGAGTGTGGGTGTGTGTAAGGGATAGCCATCCTTAAACAAAAAATGCAAAAGGAAAGAAAATGAACACAAGCAGTTTATCAAATGAAAAACATCCAATGAATCATTAAACATGGCATATGGATATGAAAAATAATCAAAACCCTTACAAATGGACCTACATGCCCCGGGCAAGGCATGAGGTGAAAAGATAGTGTACGGATTGTTCGAAAATAAATATTACAGACCAAATAGGAAATGTTTGACAGATAAATTACTGATGAATAAAAGTGATGGGGACAAAGTCTTTTGCCTCCCAGTTGCACAATCCTCCTTTGACAGTCGGGTAAATCCACTCTTCGATGCTTCTCTCTTTGTCTTCATCCTCCAAAGCGTTGATTCCGTAGGGAGAAATTTTGACTGGCGCTCTTTCAATCTTCAAACGGCGCATAGCTTTCTGGCCTGCGGTAGTGAATCCTAATCCAAATTTGTCTGTTTTATGTGGAATATCAGGCAACTGCCCCCATGCTGAATTCTTCCCTTCCTTTATTGCGGCCCTTGCGTCCTCCAGAGATGCCATCCTGGCCATCTGCCTCGGTGCCTCAACTGCCAACTTTGCTACTGTTATTTCAGGAAGGACTTCTTCGAAATGCTGGAAAGGCATCTCAATGAAATCCCCCTCTACCTCCACATATCGGAAGGAGTTCAAGTGGCTGATCATGTACTCCTCTTCGCCATGGATGGTTATAATCTTTCCCTTGACAGGATACTTCAACATCTGATGTAAGGAGGAGGTGACTGCCCCAGCATGGTGTATCCAAGGCCTACCCAACAAGCAAGAGTATGACGGACGGATGTCCATCACATAGAAAGTAGATTTAAACACCTCGGTGCCCACCTTGATTGGAATATCAACCTCCCCATGGACCATTCTCTTCGAACCATCGAAAGCTCTGACAACAATATCACTCGGTTTCAACTCCAACCCTTCACAATATAGTCGGTCCAAGGCCTTCTTAGGCAGTACATTCAGCGACAAACCAGTGTCGACAAAGACATGTGCGAGAGTAGTTCCTCGACACTCGACTGAAATGTGCAAAGCATCATTGTGGTTTCTACCTTTAGGAGTTAGGTCGGCATCAGAGAAACCTAATCCATTGTCCGCAGTAAGGCTGGCCACGCAATTTTGAAATTGATTTGCAGAGGTTTCCTGGGGCACATGGGCTGCCTTCAGGAATTTTATCAGAGCTTTAGCGTGCGCTTCCGAGCAAAGTAGTAGTGCCATCATGGAGATCTTTGAGGGGGTTTGCCCCAGCTGTTCTACCACATCGTAATCACTCCTTTTGATTATCTTCAAGATCTCATCCATTTCCTTCTTGGAGGTTTCCGGGATGACCAAGGGTTGAGCCCTCGTCCTGACGAGCTCATCTTGGATTCCCTTACCTTTATCAGCAGCGGTAGGAGGGACAATACTAGGACCAACAACATCTTCAATCAATGGGGTTCTAGCGGAGAGTTTTATTGGTGCAGGGATGACCTTGTCAGTAGATGAGGGTTCAAAGATTGCTCTTGGAGGGGCAATCTCTGGAGAAAATATTCTCCCGCTCCGGGTGATTTTGCTCGTGCCTGCAATGTTACCAATGCAGGCTTCTTCATCATCCAAACTTTCTTCAGTTATTTCGATTTGTTTAATACCATGGTAGTAGACGTTACCGCCATAGTTCCATGGTATCGACTTCTCAGAAACATAGGGGACAGGCCCTGGCATTGTTATCTTCAAAGGAACAGATTTCGTAGCTGGTGTAATCTTAACAGGCTTTTTGACGGCCTTGGAAAGATTGGCGTGAATGGTTATGATTAAGACATCTTCAGTATGGGTTGGAGTAGCAGAAACTTTTTCAAACAAAATTTGTCGACTGTCCTTAGGCCTTGGATGCCTTTCTTCAGTAACGGACAATCAAACGGCAGAGAGTAACAACAATAGCAGTCTTCTTTACATCCCGGGAAGATCCAGGCCCTTAACAGATTCAACTTGATGGTTAACAATGGAGTTATCAGATCATTGACATCAGCAACATACAAATCTTCTTCAATGGCATTGACATTTCGGCCGTGCTTCGGCATTGGAGCAGATATCACATTAGGCTTCTCCGGAGCGTCGAACTCTACTTCCTTCGCCTCTATCAGGTCTTGGATTTTATGCTTGAGTGCCCAACAATTGTTGGTGTCGTTCCCGACACTGTCAGAATGGTAGGCGCATTTAGCATTAGGATGGTAATGCGGAGAGGACGTATTCACATTTTTTGGGCCTCCTTGATAGTGGCGAGATTCAACTTCAACAGATGGGGGATTACTTGCGCTGGCGTCATATTAATGCGGGTGAACTGCCGTTGTGGCCGTTCCACCCGTTGCTGATTTGGTCTGGACTGGTTATAGCGAGGCTGCTCACTTGAAGGGTTTTGGATCATTACGGCCCCCACAGTTGGCCGGCGCTCAATCTTCCCTGCTCTCCTCTAGGAGTATACCACAGCTGTTTCCTTCTTAAAAGGCTTCTTCTCAACACTTGCAGCAACACCCTTCTGAATCTTTCCTGACTTGATGCCAGCTTCTATTATTTCGCCCGTTAGGATCAAATCGGTAAACCCTGCGGAAGATTTACCAATCAGATGATTGAAAAATGGCCCAGATAGGGTCCCTAGAAACATATCAACAAGTTCACGGTCGGTTAAAGGAGGCTGCACCCTGCCAGCCAAATCCCTCCATTTTTGTGCATATTCTTTGAATCCTTCGCCTGTTCCCAATGACATACCCTGAAGTTGGGTACGCGTAGGAGCAAGGTCAGAATTGTACTGATATTGTTTGTAAAAGGCGGTGGCCAAGTCTTCCCAGTTTCGGACGCTGGTTCCCTCTAGCTGATAAAACCACTCCAACTGAGCTCCAGAAAGGCTGTCTTGAAAGAAGTGAATCCAAAGGTTCTTATCTGCCGTATAAGGCTGAATCTTCCTTACGTAGAACCTGAGATGCATTTTTGGACAGGACAGCCCATCATACCTCACAAAAATTGGCACTTTGAACTTTGGGGGAATCACAATCCCGGCAACTAAACCCAAGTCTTCGAAATCCAAACCCGACACCCTTTGTAGTTCCATGGCGGCCAACCTGTCTTCTAAACTTTTGTATTTATCATCAGCTGGAGGGTATTGTTGCTCAGAGTAATCTTCATCCTCTTCGACCTCCTCTTCTTCCACATCGGACTCGGAAGGTACCGCAGCCCCACCTCCTTTACTGGTTCCTTCATTAGAAGTAGGAGGAAATTCAAGCACTCTCCTGGCCTCTCCGTCAAATCTTCTCCCTAAAGTAGCCACCCCGAGTCTCTTTTTCTTCTTTTTCACTGGGTCTTTATTCCCCAGCAAGGTCTTTAGATCCTCCTGACCCTTAGCCAAGGTCGTCAGGAGTTGCTGAAACTGTGCATTTTGGGCCTGTAGGTCTTTGACTGTTTGCTCGAGATCCATCCTACTGAAATAAACAGCAGACAGATAAGGAAACCTGGCGTAAGACCTGCTTATGCACATGATGAATGGTATGCTTATGTATGCAATGCATTCAAGGATTTAGAATATTCAAAATTGTTGCAGACAAAAAGAACGCACGTCATATTAATAAGAAGAAATTTGTTAGTACATAAATGCCCCATGGGCCAAATATTACAAAAACAACTTCTCAAGGTAAAAAGACGTTGCGCATCCTCTTTGGTGCGATGTAGGTGTTGAGGGCCTCTTGCTCATGGAGTCGGCGGGTGAGCTCTAAAACCTTCTTCTCACTGGCGTAGAAGCTGGCTTCAAAAGTGTTCCGTTCCTCCTTGAGCTGAATCCAACT
The DNA here is from genome assembly GCA_948472305.1 of Vicia faba. NCBI lineage: Eukaryota > Viridiplantae > Streptophyta > Magnoliopsida > Fabales > Fabaceae > Vicia > Vicia faba. The sequence goes on from OX451737.1 coordinate 569,039,236, forward strand.
CTTCTGCATTTCCTCCCACGATGTAGGCATGTCAGGATATAGGATGGTGTAGGGAACCTCTCCTTCCTTGACGGGCTCTTTAATCATAGGGAGAACATGAGGATAAGGCATCATTAGACTCTGGGCTCGGGCTCGTACCCACTTGAGATAAGGCTCAAGAGGGATGGAGTTCTTGTGTCCCAGTGTCTTGCTATCAACCTTGTTGGGCCTTCCCCAAGCTCTGATGAATCTTTGGCGAAGTCCTTGCGCATCGTTGTCGAAGTCAAAAACTAGGTCAGGAATCAACATGTCGTGAGGGACATCCCTCCGTGCATATCCAAATTGCCTCAGAGCTAGGCAAGGGTTGTAGGTGATACCTCCTCTGATTCCAAGTAAAGGAACATTAGGAAACTCTCCGCAACGATCGACGATGATGACATTTTCTCTGGACCGAGAACACCAATGTACATCAGAGTGAGTAAGAGTCATCAACCGTTGGGACCACCTTGAGCCTTGGTCATTCTTCAAGACGGATTGTGGAAGGTGCGAAATAAACCACCTTGCAAGGAGAGGAGTACAGCACATGAGAACACCCCTCTTTCTTATTGTTCGTGTGTAAAATGAGTGAAGGATGTCCCCAAGCAATGTTGGTATCGGATTTCTGGACAAGAAGATTTTGACGGTGTTGACATCTACCAATTGGTCAGAATTTGGGAATAGGACCAACCCATAGATAAGGAGTGCCACAATTTCTTCAAAGGCTTGTAGGTCCAATGAATTCCAACATTCTTGTGCCTTCTCGAACAAGAATTTTGCTAAGAATCCTTTGACGCCGCTTCTGGTTTCCCAATGCCCCTTGATGTTGGATGGTTGTAGATGTAATGCTTGAGCAACATCTTCCGGCTTTGGTTCCTTTTCCGTACCGTTGAAGGGTAGTTGATTAAGGATAGGGATTCTTAGAAGTTGAGAAAACTCCTCCAAAGTGGGCACCAACTGGTAATCGGGGAAAGTGAAACAGTGGTGAAGAGGGTCAAAGAACTGGAATAGCACTTTCATCATGTCTTCTTCAATGCTGGTGTTGACTAAGCTGAGCAGTCTACCATGTCTTTCACTGAAGGATGAGCTTTCCGGAATTCTTGAGGTGAGCTCCTTGAGTTGAGGAGAGATTCTCACAAGGTTGACTTGGATGGTTTTTCTGCGAGGAATTTCCATGACCTACAAAACAAGAACAAAGATGAAGATCTAAACCCTTGAAATGGTTAGTGAATGCGTATGATGCTTTATGATGTTTATGATGTATGCACAAAACATATGTACAAGCAATTCACACCAAACCCTAGTTTCAAGCTTGCATGGGGTTTCATAGGTAAGTACCCTCTTGAGTGTAGTTGGCTTAAAAACTTGTCCTATAAATAGTAACCGGGTTCTAAGGAGCTCAATATCATTGGATTGTTTTCAATGTTCATTGTTTTGGTTTAGCCACTTAACTAGCGACCAAAATATTCCAAGAAAACAACCCTCAATGAGTGTAGTATCGAGTATCTACCAACTTCGGACTGCACCAAAGCCGGTCATCTCACTACCCCTAATAAAAGGCCAAGATGGTCAAGTAAGGTTCTAGGTCATTAGTGCTTAGTGATATCACTCAGCGGCCCCGTACTCTCCTTGATTGAACTCAAGGGTTACCGGTACTCACAAATATGTCGCACTAATATAGCTATTGCTTCGACCGTGTCGGTATACCCCACACAATTTCCACAACGTATTGCTATCTATGAAATGTTTCCCAAAATCCGGGTGTAGGATTGCAAACCCAAACAAGAGAGCCAAGATATAAAGCAATCAAATCAAACAATTAGTCATGCAAGAGGGTGATCTAAACCCTAAGGTTACTCCACTTTTAAGTCAATCCCCAGCAGAGTCGCCAGTTCTGTGATACGGTGGGAGAACTGACTATGGTTTTGCGTTTGTTTTCGCAAATGTTTCGGTTGAGCAAGAGTCGCCACCGACTTTTTATTTTATCCTAAGGAAAGGTTTAAAAAGCACAACAAAAACCTTTGAGATATTTTCTTGGGTTCGGGGAGTAGATTATAGAAAGGGAAGGTATTAGCACCCTTTCTATCCATGGTTATCCATGGGCTCTTAGGTACTTGCTTAGATCAACTTGCCTTGGCTTTCAATTGTTTGAAATGGTGCTTTGTGTATGGTTTTTGAAAATGTTTTGAAAAAGATGCCTTGTCTAGGCTACCCTTGTAATAATTCTTTACTCGAATGTTTTACAAAAGGTGTTTGTCTTTTTGAAAAGATGTTTCAAGGTTTTTGAAAGTTTGTTTTGAAAGTGTGGTTTGAAAAATAGGCAAGTGTTTTTGTTTTGCAAATTGACAAGTACTTAAGAGCTATCTACCCTAAAGTTCTCAAAGATTTTTGCTATGTTTTAACCCTTTTAACAATTTTGTTCCACCATTGCATTTGGTGGACAATCTTGTGTTAGGATGTGAAAGGGACGGGCGCGGGTCATCGTTTAGACCATAATTGCAATGGTGCTAAGTATCTTTGGGCAATTTTTCCTTGAAAGGGACTTGATCATTTTAGGCAACTTTCGAAAGCGTCATCGAGGGACTTATGATCATTTGAATTTGTTTTTGTTTTGCCCAAAGAGACCTAACATGCAATATGGCCCATTTATTGAAGACAACAAGTGGAATACCCTAGGGGTGCAAGTGTGATTAGTATTGTCCATTTTCATGCTTTGATTATCTTGAAATTAGGTCAAACTATTTTGTTGTTTTTATTTGCATACAAACCCTAATTCTATCATGGTATATTTAAAAAAACTTTAAAGTGCGAAAATTAAAGTTCCTAAGCTATTACAACACAATATGGGAAGGGGGGTACAAATGTTCAAATGGGGGTATTTTGACAAGGAATTTAAACCTAGACTATTACATCAATTTAGGAATTATACAATTTATTTAATATACGACAATTAAATAAAAATGGAATAAATATGCAAGATGCAAAAAAATGTTTTTATATGTATTAAAAAAAAGTGTTTTTTATATGTCAAATAAACAAAATAAAAAGTATTAATTTTTGGATTTTTTGTGTATTTAGGGCAAAACCCTAATTTCTTAAATAAAAGTATTAATTATTTAATATGTACCATATTTATTTATTATATATAAAAATAAAATAAAAATGAAGTATATTATGACAAAGTGATTTTTGAGGTCAAATATTAATAAAAGAAAAAATGTATTATTTTCATGTTTTTATCCTAAATATTGTAATAAATAAATAAGCATTTATATTATATATCAAATATATTAAATATATACAAAAAAATAAAAATAAAATATTTATTATTTTAAAAAAAGTGTATTTTAAGAAAATGTTTTCAAAAGATGAAATAAAATAAAATCAGAAAAATAAATGTATTTACATTATTTTTTTAGTATTTTAAAAAAAGAAGTAATATATTTATTTATGTACAAAATATCCATTTAAACAAATAAATGCTTAATAAATACAAAAATGGTCTGAAAAATATTTTTTATATTTTTAATATTATGAGAAAAAATAAATAAGTCAGAACAAAAAAGAAAAAGTCAAAAAATCATAAAAATAAGCTCAATGGGCCTAGGGGGTGTAAAAGCAAACAAGTGGTGTAAACAGAAATAACAACACAGGCCCAGCCCACGTGGAGCTTCTTCAACCTCCAGCCATTCTTGTTCAAAAAACGCGCGTTTTGTACCCTGATTCAAACATCCTGATTCCTGGCTTTTTAATGAAAACTCACAACATCAAAAATGTTCAATATCAAACAACGAATCCATACATACCAAAAACTTGATCTAACTCTAAAAAATGAGAGAGAATTTCTCCATTCCCAAATCTTAACCTAATTTTTTATCAATGTTCAGACATCAAATTCTCATGGCACACGTAACATAAATGAAAACTAACTACATGGGCATGTTCAGGGCTATGAATGTGACATATTTTCTTCACAAACCTAAAGCTAACAATGCCTGGATAGAGAGATACGAGTTCATGAACTTACCTGTTCAGTTGAAGTTGTATCTGGTGATGGAGGTACTTTCAGTGCAAGGTGATGATTGGTACAGCTTCCTTGATGTCCAGGGATGCTATTCCAAGTTTTACTTTGCTTTGAAACTAGCTGAATCGAGTTATAGAACCCCACCTACAAATCAGAAAAATGAAAATGGCCAAACTGATTAGAGGAGTTACAGTCCACTTCTAATGCTTTGGATAGTTTGTATTGATGGTAGGGAAGGTGTTTGAACTGGTTTGGGCAAGAATGCACGATGGAAATGAGTTGTGGGATTCAATCTGCAGCAGGTGCTCTGTTTGGACAGTTTGAGGGTGATTCTGTGTTTGAGAGGGCAATGGAGGTGGATAGCTCGTGTTTCAGCTTGTGTTTTATGTTTGGAATGTGTTTGACAAGTTTTCTTAAGGCCTGGTTTGCTGAGATGAAAGTTGTTGTGTGTTATGCTATGTTTCTTACACTTTAAGCAAGAGATGACAAGTTGGTGTTCTAGACAGGTAGAGGCCCCCAATCTATGCTGCACAACTTAGTCTTGATCAGTGCAATTAGTCCATAAACTTGTGCCAAAGAGATCTTAACTGTACTTGCTTGGATTTGCTTTAGACATAAAGTGCAACTTTTGCAAAAATGGTTAAAATGCTTTATCTATTTTGGGATTAAACCATTATGCAATGCTTGAACACATAGAATATGGTCTTGGCACAAAGAGTTTGCATTAAATTTATGAGTGTAAAAGATATTTAGGGCCTGTAATCAAGAGATGCATGCTGATTTGAAAATTGCCTAAGTGTATGAACATGGAAATTGGCCATAACAAAAGTGAGTTTTTCCCATATTGCAAAATTCGATTCTCTCAAACCATGAGGTTGTTTGATGAGTTCTTGGACATTTTGGAAAGCTTGGAATGTGTATTACAATCCATCTTTGAAGTGCAAATTGAAATGCCAAGTTGAAGTATGTGAAAAACTGTCTTGAAGTTAGGTAAAAACCTTGCCTAAAATAGGTCAAATTTTCTCCAAGTTAAGAATGGTTTGGTACCCTTGTTTCAAAAATTGTAACTTGAGATACATGCTTCTTTTGGGAAAACTTTGTGAATCAAAGTTGTAGATTTTACAATAGGCTACAACTTTCATGTTTTGACTTTTACTTGAATCCAAATGAATCTTGGTGAGAAGGTGGGGCAAAGTTAGGAAAAAATTAGGGTTTTTCATAACTTAGAAAAATTCTAAGTTATGAAAAATCTTCATTTCAAACCCTAATTTGCAATTCTTGATTTCTTGATGAACAAGTTTCATGATTTGGCATGTTTTGATGAAAAATGAATCTTGACACTTGATTTTGACCAAAAAGTCAAAGTTTGACTTTTCAGTATACAGTCAAAATTGATCAATTGACTGGGAAATTCAACTGTCAATCTTGTGCATTTGGGATCTTTTGAACTTGTTGAGCATGTCAATACAATTCCATGGGGTCCTTTAGTCCATATGTGAGCTTGGTTTGCCATTGGCTAGGTCAAACAGTCAAAAATTGCCCTTGTGCGGTCAAAACCCTAAAAATGACCATTTTGCCCTTTTGGTGATCTGATCAAATTTCTTGTGGAATTGTGATCCAAACTTGATCAAATGGTCCATGTGAGTTCATAATGTTGATGTGGGTCAATTTTCATGAGATTTGACTGTCAATTGGCCACAGTTGACTTTTTCCCCAATATAGTTGATTTCTAGGTCAACTGTCCAATTGACTGGGCAAAATTTGGAATCAAGACTTGAAACTTGGTGTGGGTAAACTTGGGAGTCCAATATGAAGCATGAAAGCCATCTTAGGAATTTTTGGTCAAAACATCTTTATGCAAACACAAACCCTAATTTGAGTCAACAGTGCAAGGAGAAGTCTTGAGCAGATGAAACCCTAACTGGATCTTGAGCTCCAAGGGCTTAGTGATGAGAAATCAATGAGAAATGGGAGGGAAAATTTTGGGGTACAACACCTACCATCCAATTCCATAACAACATGGAATGAATTAAAGAAAGTGTTACTTGCTAGGTACTTCTCACCGAACAAAATGACATAGTTAATGAACCAGACCAACTACTTCAGGAAGACCAACAATGAAATGCTCTTAGAAATGTGGGAGCGTTATAAGGAGTTGATAGCCTTCCTACATTACGGGTTATAGAAGTGGCTAATAGTTCATTCCTTCTACAACATTCTTTTTTATAGCACAAGAATGACCATTTATGTCACTACTGGAGGGGCCTTGATGAAAAAACCCTTTAATAATGCATATGTGCTCATTGAACACATGGCTCAAAACCACTACTAGTGGGGAGTGAATGAACTCCTATTGAGAAAATTCATTCATGGAGATATGAATGCAAAAGTTGATGCCCTTACCCTAAATATTGATAACCTAAGTATTAATCTTGCAGCTACCGTAGCTGCCGTGACTCCCAATTGCGAGATTTGTAGATTCCCTAGACACATCACTGTTGAGTGTTAATTGTTAGCTGAACCAACTATGAACCAGGAAAAATATGTGTAAGGAAACTTGTATTTTAACACGTATAACCCTGGATCAAGAAATCACCCTAATTTCTCTTACAAAAACAATAATACCATGTTTGCACCCCAGTCATGAACCTGCTACTCCACCTAGTTTCCAAAACCAAAAAGGAGCCAATGCTGCTCCTGTCACCCCAAAAAAGTTTAACTTGAAAGTGATGATGGAGAAATTTATCATGATCTTAAGCCAACAAATTAATGAGTTCTTAAACTATAACATCCATACTAACAAGACGATAACGATGTTGTCTAATAAATTTGTTGTTATGTCCACCCATAATATGATGCTAGAGATACATATCTTTAAAGTGGCCCAACAATATGCAGCTATTGCTGCCCCGCCAAAATATTTTCAAGCCAACTGTAACCTAACCTAAAGGGACATGTTAATTATATAATGTTGTGAAGTGGTACAAAGTTATAAGGCCCTATTGATAAGAGAGTTAGAGAAAAGGATGTTGGAAATGATGCAAAAATGGACACTAAAAAGGACCCAATAACAATTAAGAAAGATAATGGACAAACATCGAAGAATAAAGAGGTGGTCGTAAAGAATAAAGAAGAACCATTTATACCCCATCCTCCTTACAATCCTCGGATCCCATACCCCAAATATTCGCACAAGAGAAAATAGAAGGACATTTATGAAGTTTATTGAGATTTTAAATAAGCTCCATATCAATACCCCTTTTACAAAAGCAATAACTCAGATGCTTTTGTATGTTAAGTTTTTAAAGGAAATTTTGTCGAACAAAAGGAAGATCGATGATAATGGAATAGTGGTGCTCACTAAGGAGTCTAGTGCCATTATTAAAAATAAGATGCCTCCTAAACTGAAAGATCCAGGGAGTTTCTCAATTCCACACGTTATTGTTACATATGTCGTTGACAAAACCTAGTGTAATTTAGGAGCGAGTGTGAGTTTGATTCCTTTTTCTATCTGCGAGATACTCAATATAGGAGAGTTAAATAAACCAAGATATCCCTTTAGCTAGATGGTCGATCCATAAAGTACCCAGTAGAAATACTAGAAGGTGCCCCATTAAGAACAATCCAATTGTAAATTCCCACTAACTTTGTGGTGATGGACATTAATGAAGACTCACATATCCCAATCCTCTTAGGTAGACCTTTTTTAGATACAATAGGTGTTATTATTGATAAAAATAAAGGGAAGATCACCTTCGAGGTTGGAGATGAAAAGATCAAGTTCCTCATATCCCAATTCATGAAAATCCTTCCATAAATGACTTATGCTGCTTTGCTGATATAATATATTGAAGTTCTGGCACTTTAAAATAGATTTCAAGACTGATGTCTCAACATAAAACACAATGTCAGGACAAATGTTATAACATCATCTACTGACAAAAACTTTTACCAAAATAGAAACTATGCAGAATTAAAGTACAAAAGGTAAAAGAACACAATTAATTGTTAACCCAGTTCGGTGCAATATCACTTACTCTGGGGGCTACCAATCCATGAAGGAAATCCACTATAATAGTATTACTTCAAAGCCTAAACAATCCCAATTTACAACTTGTCACCTAATCACTACCCTATGCAATTTCTATTAAGGAACCTCTTAGATATGAGAACCCCCTCTCACTTCCCACAATCACCTCAGTGATAAATACAACCACAAACCAGTGACTAGAACCAAAGAACCAAATAGAAGATTACACTTCAAATACAATACTCAACTCTTTGCTTAAAAGCTCGTGAGTGAGAATAATACTTAGTTTTTCTTAAAAGATTTAAACTAAGAACAATCAGTCAACCTCAATGTATCAAAGATACATGAGTGACATACAAAAACAAAAACACAAAGAACTTGAAGTACTCTTAAAACCCTAACCCTTATATTGCACCCATAATTTTTCTTGTTGTGAATGCTTGATATTTTAGGTTTAGCAAGTCCTTATTTATAGACTCTTGCAATATGGGCTTTGACTCTTCAATCAAATCCAATCTTCTACTTTTAAATCATTGGCAAAATCTTCACACAAAAATACGAATAAAACTTCAAACTTTCTGAAAAAGTCTCAAAGATTCTTTTTATGAAACCAAATCAAATTTGCATTGTTCCTAAAATATCTTTGATTAGATGCAATAGTATGAGAACTAAAAACATCCACAATCTCATACTTTTCAATCAAATCTTCAAGGATTTAAACAGTTGTAATATTCTAATGTTCTGGTGTAACATGTCACAACATCTATCAAAAATACTAACAACAGACCATGTTGTACCAATTGGTTAAGATGTCATGACATCTTGCTCAACATCAGCTAAAAACCATGTTTTAGCAAAATTTATGTCAAACATAAAACCATGGATATAAAAATATCCCCCTTTGGCAAATTTGGGCTAAAACAACCTTAGCACAATTAAACTGGAGAGAGAAATAAAACTACAACCATAAAACTACAACCATAAAACACAAGCTACATGAAAAATATGTAAACTTTATACATACCGCAAACATAAAAATATGTCAGAGATAACATGCAGTTATAGAGAGACCCAGCCTCGCACACAATAGATGTCAAAACATGTAGTCTTACATCGCACAACACTTCAGACAGATTCATTACTCCACCTGTCACACATAATCAGAACTCCCCCTTAAGGGAAAACCCAAATCACCAAAAAATCTAAAATACCAAATATGAACTATTCAAGTTCACACGTCAGAGGCACATTGAGAAGAAGATAAAATAGCCTCACCTCATAATTTTCCATAAAACACATCAGCCAAGATGTCAGCCTTACATCAGGATTCTCCATCAAACACATCAGGAAATATGTTAGAACATCTGGTATGACATTATGCACACAGATCACACATTAGCAGTAGCAACAACATTGGTGTCATCTTCTTCCATATTTTTTGAATTATCATCCATCTGGAATGATGTTCCAACATTTCCTTCAACATTTTGATCATTGTTTGTGTTTGAGTCATCAACTACTACATTTATAGACTTCATCATGACCTGAGTTCTAGTGTTAAAAACTCTATAGGCTCTGATGTTTGTAAAGTAGCCAAGAAATATCCCTTCATAACTCCTGGGGTTCATTTTTCTTCTTTGCTCACGATCAACCAAGATGTAACATTTACTTCTAAAGACATGAAAATATTAATTATAGGCTTCCTCCCTTTACATTACTCATATAGATTGTTAGCAGTATCAGTCTTTAGGGTGACTCTATTATGAATATAACAAGCAGTATTCATAGCTTCTGCCCAAAAATGATATGACAACTTCTTTGCATGAAGCATGATTCTTGATGATTCTTGTAGAGTTCTATTTTTTATTTCCATAACCCCATTTCATTGAGGAGTAATAGGTGAGGAACATTAATGACTAATACCTTCAGGGCACAAAATTCAACAAACTTACTGTTTTCAAACTCCCTACCTATTATAACCCAATTTTCCCCTAAAATCCTCCATCATTTCATATCATCACAATACACCAAGATCACCCACTTGGGTTGGTCACCTCTCCTACTCTCTCATATCTTTAAGTTTGCCCTTGAGGGATCACCAAGCACCTTGATTTGTGTATTGTGTAGTGTGTATTGTGCATGTGTATTCTATATTTACTAACCCTTAACTAAAATCCAAAAAGATGTATGTATTTTCGTTTATGCTACGTAGGTATAGAGCCAAGTGCATCTCTTTCACCTTCTAAGCTAGGGTTTTGAAGATTGATCCTCAGTCAATTAGCTATTCATTAGACTTTCAAAGCTTGAACTTCAAGGCTATATTTATGGTATTAAAGTGCTATGGTTTGAGAACTCTCTCAACTTCATTTGGTCAAGTTTGTCTCAATGTTAGTGGTTGAATTCATCAAGAAACTTTATAGGTTCATGTGTTTATTTCCATGCCTTCTTCAGTAAGTTTCATCAAGCAATGAGTCCTCTCATCAACTTTGCTTCAAGATAACATCATTTCAAGGTCTAATGTGATTCATCGTGTCTTAATTTGCACGAAAAGTTCAAAAGATTCAAAGTTGATTCAAGACTGTTGACCTAATCTGGGCAAGTCCTTGGTTCAATGGTCAAAAGTGCATAACTCTCTCAATTTTCAATATTTTGAAGTGGTTCTTTTTTCTATGGACTCTTCTCATCATTTACAACAACTTCTCTTCACATGACTATCATATCTCAAATTTGTCCGCCCTATTTCTACAGTCAAATAATTTTCAAAATTGGTTTTATAAATTTCTTTGATTTATTTACACTAACATTTTGTGTTTAATAAATATTCATTTTCAATTTATTTTGTCCATTTAAAAACTATATAATAGTTTAATTTATTTCTTAAATAGTAAATACTTGTTCACCTTCATATACTTTCAATTAACTTTTTAATTTCGAATAAGTAATATGACACAATTAGTAATGAATAAAGCTTGCAAGTTTAAGGTTATGGTTCGAATCTCACAAGTTCCACTATAGATATTGATTTCTGTGTATTGTTACTAACTTTATTTTCATTTTTAATTATTTTCAAAATCACAAAAATTTATTTTTTATTATTTAAATATTATTTTCATATTTATTAATTAATTAACTTTAAAAAAATTGAATTTTTTATTTATGCACTTTTTAACTTAAAATAGACAAAAAGTTATAAAACAAAATAAAATATTTTAATTGAGTTTGTTCCATTTTATTTTAGGATAGTTTTTATGAGATTGATCGAAATAGTTAGATTTTAGAAATCAAATCAAATTTATTTTTAAATTATAATTATCATTGATTAATTTCAAATTTTAACTTTATTTATTTAATTAATTTTGAACCTAATTTTTTCATGCTAAAGAGATTATATTTTATCTACGGAAGTCAATTTTCTTCTACCCCATATTCCATTTCCACACACAAGATTCACCCTCACAAAATATTCTTCCTCTCTCCCACGTATAACTTTTTCTTCTAAACCTTTATTTTTATTAGTATTATTTTGTACATAAAGTACACAAATTTCACTAAAAGCCTTGTTTTTTTTCAATATCCACTCATCCCCACGTTTTTACATTAGCCTGTAACCCCTTTTTTACAAAACACAAACCATTATTTTCAAACCAAACATACATATTATCATTACCTTTACAAGCCACTCATGTGCTTTTAACCATTAACAACCACAATCACCATATAAGTCATTTTTTCAAATGGCATAACCTGTAAAACCCTTAACACAACTCACTGTCACTGATAACAATGAATTACTTGCAAAAATCAAATAGAGACAACAATTGCATCAGAAGAAAGAATCAAGAGAAACCAGTAGAGCAAAAAGTAAGGGGAAAAGATGAAAACTGAAAATGCTACGCAAACACCGACGAGCTTTTCTCTATGGCAGAACAGATCCTTGCTATGCTCCCTTCGTTCAGCTCCGGGCAACCGCTACGAATTCACCACCGCGAGCTACGCGGACCCCTCATGCATCTGCCGATCTCCTCCACAGGAAACTTCCTCCGATGCGCTCTTCAACTACCGCCGTTACTTTTTCCAATTCTCTTTCACTTCTATTATTGATGTTGTTGATATGATGTTGTGCATCTCTTATTTGGTTGTTGTTGAAATTTGTTTCTTTAAGATAAGAAGAAAGATATAAGTTTGGTTTTTTGATTCACTTGTTTGTTTTCAGAAAGAAATTTGTGTGTGTGTGTTTTTTGATGAGAGAGATGGAAAATTGGAGAAGGAGAAGTACATGGGGCTGTTCAAGTGTAGAGAAGAAAGATAATTTATTTCCCTTTTGATTCTAAAGTTATTTTCCAAAAAACAGTAAAAATAATGGTTGTTTATAATGTTAAAAAAATCAAAGTATATTAATATTCATTGTTGAATATAAAAGAAAATGAATTTGGGCAATTGAAACAAGACACTATTGTGTCCATACGTTCGAAAAGATTACAAGTCGTCTGAGGAAACCATTGAAATCTTTGATTTGACTAAAAGAGATTATAATTTGGTCAATTTTTATCTCTTTGAGTTCTTTTTTTTTCTACAACAATTTTGAAGATGTCTACTATAACTTTGATTTAAATGCAAGATCTAAAAATGTTGAAAAAGTTATGGAATTGATGAAAACATTATAAGTCATCCATTGATTTCTCAAAAAAATTTCAAGTCATTAAGCCCTCTACATTGTTTGCACCATAGTTTTGAAGTTGGTGCTTTGAAATTGAATTTTTCACTTGCAGTCAGATTCGAGTTTGGTTAATGTGGCTTCTAATGACCAAATTGATATACGATTTCTACTTAAACATGTTTACCAAACTTGCTTGGATCGGTTTAAGTATTGAAAAGCATCATTAGAGTGAGTTTTGATACGCATGGGGTCACACTTTTTGCAATCTTTGGGTTAGCTTGGTTTGCATAATTTTCTCACAAAATCTTCCAACTTTCATCACCATTCATTATCCTATAAATAAAGCAACATATTCCATTCATTTCCTTAAGCTTGGATAGTCAGAATCGCTCTGTCAAAGTCACACTCGAAGCTTGAAATTTAAAAATCAATTTCTTTATTTCAAGCCTTCTTTCTTAAAACTCTCTATTGATTCTTCATCCTTGATCATCATACAAAATTTTCATAACAAAATCCAAGCAATTTGAACATAAAATCAAGCTAGAGAAGTCCAGTTTCAGAGGCTTATAAAGTGAACTTCATTCAGGTAAATTACTGAACCAAATCGTTTCAAATGAATTGTTAGGATGTAGTTCACTCTTCTCTGAAGCTTATGCTTCATCTGGTTTCCATTTTCATGTTGATTTGAGCTTGTAATTTCAAAACTCGTTTTACATTTTCTCTCTGGTATTTTCCAAATCGACTTAGTTTTAGTTTAAATAAATTTTTCGCGAAGACATGATTGAGATCGTGTTGATAAGACGCTTTCAATGATACCAACCTCATGGCCAATGGTTTTTTATTAAGAAACATGGTTTTGCCCTAGTTGTAGGCGTCTGGAGGTTAAAGATGACCAATGTGTCATCCTCAACCAATGCGACAACGCTAATTATTTTAATTTCATTCGCTTGACTTTCTTGGCTATGGTGTGTGCGCATTGACTAATGTTTACCATGTATTCGTGTCTCTGAGCCATCCACATTTCCACATCAATTAATGAAGAGAGATCTAACGCCTCTCATATTTTATGATTTTTATTCTTTTTGTTTTTTATATCATTTCACTTCAAATATTCATAACTCTTTTATTTTTTATTTAAAAATTATGAAAAAATTATACAAAAATACTTTGAATTATTTCTGACTTTGTGAATATTTTTCATATTTTTATTTTTATGTTTTCTATTTTTTATAATTTTTGGATTGCTTTCTTTATTTTAATCAGTTTAAACATACTTTTAATACTTTTTTAATTCTGAAAAAATTATAGAATGATCCAATGATAGTTTGACAACTTATGGTGACCTCATTTGATTTTTATTTCTAACTTTGTTATTTTTTTTGTTATTTTTGGTTTATTTTGATTAGCTTTTTAATTTTTAAAATTAGTTTCTGACCTTTTGAAATTTTGAAAAAAATTGTCAACAATTCTTGACTCATTTGACCTTTGGTAATTTTTTGGAGTTATTATTTAGTGTTTTGATACCCTTTGTGTATTTCATCAATTAATTCCTTTTAATTAACCATTTAAAAAGTTATTTTTAATTATTTTAAATGTATTTTATTTATTTATTTTTTGTTGATTGGCTCTGACTTATGGATAATTGATGACACTTTGGGTCAATTTCCTCAACCTCATTGGATCTTGGGTGTTGATAGGTTGAAAAACCAAATCCACCAAAATGGATGAATGATATTCATAATAATTGAAACCCTCCTTTTAATTCATACGAGGCTTTGGTTCTCTTGTGACATTTCCCCCTCATCTCATCTCTTTATTTTTTCCTTTAAGTGATTATTAGTGGCTCAAACTTTATGTTTGAATGTCCAAGTATGATTGGTTATTAGACTACGGTTCAAAACCTTTGAAGCTTGTTGTTAGGAAGCTTTGATTTTATCAATCCTCTAACAAGTCTTCATCAACTTTGACCTAAGTTCAATATTCAATCATCATTGATAATTTAGTATGGATTATGATCTGACCTGATCAGACTTGGACCGTCACGGCTGGCTCCGAGCTGAAGTTTTGAACGAGGTAGGGGGGGGGGGGTACCTGCAAGGCACTCCGATGCTGAAGTAAGTAAGAGTACGAGCAGGCAAAAGTGTGAGTATATGTGATAGATTGAATACCTGGCCCTCTGGAAACAGAGGGTATTTATAGCCTCCAGCGCTGGGCCAAGGTTCCTTCATTGGGCCGGGCAGGTTTGGCCCAATGGAGGAACTGCCAGGTTCTACGTGCGTAGTGGGGACCTGCACGTGGTCCCCTCCCTGGATGTTCTGCGTGAAGTGCGGGCGGACAGGGACGCGGTCTTTCCGGAGTCCCGTTGAGAGTGCAGTGGGTCGTGTCCACTAGCGAAGGAGCGCTCGAGCTGATGTCAAGCTGGACAATACGAGGACGGGGGTGTCGCCCAGTAACGTGTGTCGGGCATAGCTATGGTCCTTAGGTCGGCATGACCCCTAGCAAGTCCGTTTGGATTGGGCCTTTATCGTTGCTATTGGGCCAGCCGGGCTCAGTCCAGAACAGGAGCCCCCCAAGTCGTGGTTCCTTGGGTTAGGAGCCATGGCTTGATCTTAGGTTGCTTCCATTTCGGGGCCCCGTACCCGGGCAAGAGACGCAGCTCCTCGTGGGGGTACTCGAGGGTTTCCCCGTATTGTGCTCGGGGACAGGTCCCCCGCGAGGAATGCTCGGGGATTCCTCAACAGCCTGCGTCTGTCGAGCACGTGAGGTATCTTTTGGGAACTGTGCCGCCACCCTATGAGGATAGGGTCATCATTGCCTAGGGGAGCTGCGCGTCGAGGAGGGGAATCCGTGGTTGCCCGAGGTGACGTTTGGTATTCCACGTCATCACTATAAATAGGATCCTTGGGCCCTAGAACGTGTTACTACTCTTCGCGCTTCTCCTCTTCGCTCTGTTTCTGCTGCTGTTGTTCTTCCCATATTCTCATAGCATCACCGTGATCTCCGTCACCGCTTCCTTTCCTCTGTCGTCAAATTTACTCCTTGATTCCAAGTAAGTGGCTTGTCTCCTCTGTTTTTCTGTTGTGATGCATGATTTTCATCGTTTTAGATGTTTTTAGAGGCTGTGCGCGTGGGACTAGCCCGGAAAACTTATGTTCAGCCCGACAAATTCATGCATGAGGTCGGCAAACGCATGTTCGTGGCCGGTAGATACATAGTTTAGGTTATAATCTGCAGTGCTGCCCGGGGTCTTCATGCTCCAGGGCGCCTAATTTGTGATCGTGCCCGGTATACTCATAGCTCTAGCTTTAGACTTTATGATGTTGCTCGCCATGTTCATACCCCGGGTCGACGTATTCACGAGTGACCGCGTTGTTGGTTTATTTAGGCGGCTTGTAGAAGGTCCCGTCGAGGTATCTGGAAGTCGGGGAGGCGACTGCTATTTTTGTTTCAAACCAACTTTTTGGTCGCGCGTGGAGCGACGTGGTTTGTCGCGCATTTCATCTTGTCCGTTATGACTAGCGTATGGTTTCGTACCCAATTGACTGGTTTCCCGTGCTCTGTAGGTAACCATGGCGGACGAACCGTGCTCTTCAGGACGCCCCGAAAGGGAAGAACAAAGTGCCGATGAGACTGTGAGTTTGGTCGACACCGTAGAGGACCCTTTGTTGGACTGGGTGGGTGCCGAGCCTAGAGGAATCGCCTCGGTCTATAGTCGGCGCAGCTGAAGGCCATATGTTGTCCTTGAGGCGGGCCACGACCAGCCCGGTTTTCAAAAGAATTTCGTCGTTACTAGACCGACCTTCGCTGCTCGGATTTGCTCAGTGTTCCCTGAGTACAGTTTCCCTATGTATGAAATTGCATTCAAAGACCTTGGGTTGCAGCTTCCCTTCAGCGACTTTCAGGCCGGGGTCTTTAGCCATTTGGGGCTGGCCCCGTCGCAGCTACATCCAAATTTGCTCGCCTTTATCCGGGCGTTTGAGCTGACCTGTCGTTTTCTAAGGATTGGGGCGACTATACCCCTCTTCTTCAGAGTCTTCCATCTGCAACGCCAGTCCCGGGGAGGAAAGCATAGTTGGGTTTCCCTGAAACAGTCGAAGAGACTTTTCAGGATGTACATGGACTCCGTGCGGGGTTTTAAAGACAAGGGGTATGTCGTGAGGCCGGTTACCACAGCCGCTTTAGAGTCCCTGTACGAGGAGGAAGCGGTGATATCCGACGATGACGGGGAGGCACTTTTAGACAACGAAGGGCATCCGGTGTTGGGACGCACGGCCAAGTTTCCCGTGCATTGGATCTCTAGGAATTATGAGCACGGCACTGGGTATTATCATACGTCTGCGGGCGACATGGGTTCCGAGGACGAGAAGGCTTACGACACTCTTTGTCGGTACGTTGATAGCTTCCACCCCGCCAGATGGGCCACGAGGGAGGGGGAAGATGTCCTGGACGAGGAGGGTTATCCGACCTTCGAGGCCCGACCGATTGATACGAAGGCACTCGTGGAGTGCCAGTCATTCGGGCAGGCTGCGCGTCTGCTAGGTCGTTTATTATTTTGGATTTCTTGTTACTTTTTTGCCTATTTGCTCGGCACTAACTCGGGTTCTTTCGTGCAGGTTCGATGGCTGGGCGAAGGGAGAGGCTCTTGAAGTTGTCTTGTGATAAGAGGGTGAACAAGAGGGTGGTGAAACTTCCTCAGGCGACGAGGATGGGCCCTCCACATAGCCCGGGCATATCTCAAGCGACGAGGGTGGACTCGCCACCTAGCTCGAGGGCTGCTTCAGGAGGGACTCCGGATGTTCAGGAGGTCGAGCCACACACCGACCTGATACAGAGAAAAAGGAATCGGGTGGAAAGTCAGCCGGAAGTCGGCGAGGACTCCAGTGCTGTGAGGTCCTTCGGGTTGCCACCTTGCTTTAAGGAGGAGGGTTTCTTCGAGAGGTTTCCTTTGTCTGTGAATCCCGACGAAGCTGAAACCATTCGCCGGATGAACAAGGAAAGCCGAAGAAGACATCTGGCCGCCAACATGGCCAGGCTGGTGAAGATGGTCGAAATGGCCGTTGTGCTGGCCGAGGAGGGGGAGGATGCTGACCGTGTCAAGGAGTTGGAGCAGGAGAAAGCTACACTCACCTCGACTTCGAGAAAGCTGAAAGCTGCCTTGGAGCGCTCCGAGGAGATGTTCCGCGAGCAAGCTGAGCTGCTGATGGCGGAGACGGAGGCGCTGACTCTGGAGAGAGAGAGCTCAGGAAAACTGGCCGAGGAGAGGGACCTTCTTCGTGCGGATCGTGAACGGCTGGAACTCGACAACGGGCGCCTTTCCATGGAGGTCGAGGATCTAAAGGCTGTTATGCTTCCTGCCGAGGATGAGTCAGAGGACACAGCTCTTCTGAGGAGTCGATCGGAATTGGTCGATCGTATTCAACTCCTCGAGGGGGACTGTGTTGGAGCTATGGCGGACGGCTTCGAAGCCGCGGTCAGCCAACTTTCCTTGTTAAATCCCGGCCTGAACACTGAAGGGGTGAGCCATATGTCGCAGATCATTGATGGTCAGGTCGTGCCTCCGCCCGACTCTCCTGTTGTCGGTGATGGTAGCTCGGGGGAAGCCTAAGTGTAAGATAGTGGTGGGGCCTGCGTGCCTCGTTGATGTTTGTTTTGGGCCTGCGTGCCCGTTCACATTCTTTTGGGCCTGCGCGCCCGTTCTTTGTACTTCTGAATATTGTCGGCCTTTTTGGTCGGTTTACATTTTATTTGCTTTGTTGCCTACGGGCATTTTTGAATGAATGCTTTGTTTCAATTTTGATTATTTGCCCGTGCTTGTATTCTATGTATTTTGCAACATAATTGGCCCGAGTTATGTGCCCGGGTCGTGCCCGTTCGGGCCCTACTCGATGACCAAATTTATCAGAGTAATGACCTCGAGAGGAGAGATTTGTTTTCGACCCTTTTTTAGATGGCCCGGAGTTTCTTCGAGATTCTCAGGCATGCGGAACGAGCCGCTTGTTCGGGTATATTGCCCGGATCGGGGTTATTTGCCCGCGGCATGAACTGCCCATCGCGAGCTGGGTGTTCTGCCCTACAGGTACTACGACGGTGGAGCTCGGTGGAGGTGTCCACGTCGGGCACTATCGATCGGTCTCGTTTGTTGAATGATGTTGTGCGGTTTAGACGTAGGTCGGGCCTGTACCTCATCCTCTCTACGGATTCGGACGTATTTTCCTCGTTGACCGAGCGCGGGTATCGACGGTCAAGGGTCCTAAGTGTCGTTGGTAGTTTTTAACTATAGTACTGCTTTAGTTTAGCAGCGTTCCAGGGTCGTGGTAATGGCTCTCCGTCTAATTGCTCGAGGTAGTACGCCCCGGTATCGGTGGTGCCGTGGACGCGATAAGGTCCTTCCCCGTTCGCGGCCAGCTTCCCTTCGCGGGAGTCTTTCTGGTTCCTTCGTAATACCAGGCTGCCGATTTCGAACTCGCGCTTGATGACCTTGTCGTTGTGGCGCAGAGCCACTCTTTGTTTCAGGGTGGCTTCGCGCAGGGCCGCACTAGATCGGATTTCCTCGACCAAGTCGAGCTCGTCCCTTAGCGCCTCGTCGTTCATTTCTTCGTCGAGGGGGCTCTCTGTCCGTCTGGATGGTTCCATGATTTCTACCGGGATGACGGCCTCGGTCCCGTATGTTAGTCGGAATGGGGTCTCGCCCGTCGTTGAGTGGGGCGTGGTGCGGTAAGCCCACAAGACGCTGTGGAGTTCCTCGACCCATCCCCTCTTAGCTTCTCCGAGTCGGCGCTTGAGTCCCTGGAGGATAACTCTGTTGGCGGCCTCGGCCTGCCCGTTAGTTTGAGGGTGCTCGACCGAAGTGAAGTGTTGTTTTGTCCCTAGTCTGGTGACGAAGTCTTGGAAACCGTGGTCGGTGAATTGGGTGCCGTTGTTGGTCACCAGTGCACTCGGAATCCCAAATCTGGCGAGGATGTTTCTTTTGTAGAAGCGGAGGATATTGTGCGAGGTGATCTTTGCGAGGGCCTCGGCCTCGATCCACTTCGTGAAGTAATCCACAACCACGATTATGAATTTGTTTTGATAAGTCCCTTGCACGAAGGGTTCGAGGATATCCATACCCCACCAGGCGAACGACCATGGGGACGATAGTATGCTCAGCTCGTGAGGCGGGGCGAGGTGCATGTCGCCGTGCTTCTGGCACTTGTCGCATTTCTTAACGTGCTCCTTGGTGTCCTGCTGCATTATCGGCCAGTAATATCCTGCTCGAAGGGCTTTCCTCGCCAGGGACTTACCGCCCATGTGCTGGGCATTGATCCCTTCGTGTATCTCCCGCAGTACCTCGGGGACTGTGGATCCGTCAATGCATTTTATGAGGGGGATGGAGAAACCTCTGCGGTACAGTTTGTGCTCGAGCACCACGTATGAGCATGCTCTCCGCTTTGTGACGGTCGCCTCGGACTGGTTCGTCGGAAGTTCGCCTTTTGTCAAGAAATTGTAAACCGGGGTCATCCAGGACGAGGCGTCGCCAATGCCGTGGACCTCGACTGGAGTCGAGGATCTTTCGATACTCGGGCGTGCTAGGGATTCTTGGATGACGGATTTGTTCCTGCCTTTCTTTCTCGTGCTCGCGAGTTTGGATAATATGTCTGCCCTCGTGTTTTGCTCGCGGGGAACATGTGAGATTTCCGCCCGTACGAACTTTGTCATGTGTTTTTTGACCAAGTTCAAGTACTCGATGAGGTTGTCGTTTTTGGCTTGGTAGTTCCCCTGGACTTGGGAGGCGACGAGTTGGGAGTCGGTGTAGATCTGTACCTCGCGGGCTCCCAGGTCCCCGGCTAACCTCAATCCTGCGAGCAGGGCCTCATATTCTGCTTGGTTGTTTGATGTCGGGAAGGAAAGAGCTAAGGAGTGCTCGATCACTACGCCCTCTTCATTTTCCAAAAGAATTCCCGCGCCACTTCCGAACGAGCTGGATGCTCCATCGACGAAGATGGTCCATTTGTGTTCCTTCCCTGGGGGTGGGTCATGAGTGGTCATTTCCGCAACGAAGTCGGCCAGGGCCTGCGCTTTCAAGGCTTTCCTACTCTCGTACTGAATGTCGAATTCGGAGAGTTCCAGGGACCATTTCAACATCCTGCCCGCCATATCAGGCCGACCTAGGAGTTTCCTCACCGGTTGGTCGGTTTGCACGATGATCGTGTGGGCCAGAAAATAGTGTATGAGCCTCCTCGCCGCGTTGACGAGGGCCAGGGCTACCTTTTCTATCTGTTGGTATCTGCTTTCGGGTCCTTGTAAGGCTTTGCTCGTGAAGTAGACAGGTTTCTGTCCGTCGGGGGTCTCGCAGACGAGAGCCGCGCTGATGGCTTCGTTCGAAACGGCCAAGTACAAGTACAGTGGATCCCCGTCGGCTGGTCGAGATAGCACGGGCGGCTGAGATAGACTTTGCTTCAGGTGGCGTAGCGCCTGCTCGCACTCCTCGTTCCATTCGAAGGCTGCTTCCTTTCGAAGGAGTTTGAAGAAGGGGAGGGCGTGCTGAGTGGACCTCGCTATGAAGCGGGATAATGATGTGAGCATGCCGTTCATGATTTGTATCGACTTCTTCGATGTCGGTGTCGAGAGATCGGAGAACGCCCGACATTTGTCGGGGTTTGCTTCAATTCCTCGTTCTGTTAGGTAGAACCCGAGGAATTTTCCTGCCTTAACCCCGAATGTACATTTCTCGGGGTTGAACCTCATTTTACATTGTCTTGCTTGGGCAAAGACTGTCTTGAGGTGTGCTGCATGGTCAGTGTCTTCTCGGGACTTGACGATCATGTTGTCCATATATACCTCGAGCATGTCTCCGATCTGTTTGTGGAAAACTTTGTTCATCATGCGCTGGTAAGTCGCCCCGGCGTTTTTCAGTCCGAAGGGCATTACGTTATAGTAATAGTTGCCCGAGCTGGTCATGAATGCCGTGCAGTGCTTGTCGCCGAGGGCCATCGGGATTTGGTTATAGCCCGAGTAGGCGTCCATGAACGACAATGTTTTGTAGCCGACCGAGTTGTCGACCAGCATGTCTATGTTAGGCAAAGGAAAAGCATCTTTCGGGCAAGCCCGGTTGAGATCGGTATAATCAACGCACATCCTCCATTTTCCATTATTCTTTTTAACGAGTACAACATTTGACAGCCAGGTGGAATACCGGGCTTCAGAAATAAAATTTGCCTCTAGGAGGTCTTTTACAGCTTTCTCAGCAGCCTCCGTTTTTTCTGGAGACTGCCTACGCCTACGTTGTACTATGGCCTTAGCGGCTGGATCAATGGCGAGGTGGTGACAGGCGACCTCAGGATCGAGTCCGGGCATCTCCGCGGCGCTCCAGGCGAACAGATCAGCATTCTCGCGCAAACAGGCCTTGATTTGCTTCCTGGCCAAGTCGGGGAGATCTTTGCCAATCTTCACTCCCTTGGTCGGATCTGTGCCGAGGGGGGCGAGTTCAAAATCCCCGTCCGGTATTGGTCGGAGTGGGATTTGCTCGCCGCTGGATGGCTCGTCCTGGTCGAAGCGAGTGTCCAAGGCTATAGAATCGACCTTTGGTGGAGCTTTCTAGACTTCTTCCTCGGGGGATGCTTTCTTGTCGGGCTCCTGTCTTGTCCTTTTGGCGGGTCTGGTCCCTACGTCGACAGTATCACGTCCCTTAGAAGCGGCGTTGAAGCACCTGCGGGCGGCAGCTAGGTCTCCTTGGATAGTAGCTACTCGTGCCCTCTTGGTGTAGAACTTCATCTTCAGGTGGACGGTCGAGGGTACCGCCGTCAGCTCTGCCAGTGTCGGTCTCCCCAAGATGCAGTTGTATAGAGACGGGCAGTCGATGACTAGGAAGCGTACTTTGACTTGTCTTGTAGCCGTCCCTTCCCCGAACGTAACCAGAAGCTCGACATATCCCCAAGGTTTGGAGGTCGAGCCGTTGAAACCTTGTAAGTCCGACCCTACATACGGCGAGAGATGCGAGTCGTCCAGCTGTAGGGTTCAGAACAGTTGACTGTACATGACGTCGACGGAACTACCTTCGTCGACCAGGATGCGATGTACATCAAAATTGGCCATTCTTGCCCTTATCAGTAAGGGGATGACCGCGTTAGGGCCCCCGCCGGGGAGCTCTTCTAGGTAGAAGGTGATGGGCTCTGACCTGCCCTTCACCCTTTCGAACGTCACTATTTGCGGGGGAGCCGCGTCGACCAACTCGTCCAGCTTCCTCTTGGCTGAATTGATGGTCAAATCGTTGAACCCGCCACCGTTGATGACCAGGGCGGAGGGGAAGTATTCCCACCTACTGTGCGTTGTAAGCGGCTCCTGCAGGTGCTCGGGGAAGTCGAAGTCCTCGGGCCTGGTCACGGAGAAGGCAGTTTGGATGGGCACCGACTCGTCAGATGGTCGGGCGTCTTCTTCTGGCTCCCTAGTTTCTTGGGCGTCACGACGGGGAGCGTCGTTTCGCCGGTACTGCGCGAGCCTCCCTCCCTTGATGAGGGTTTCAATGGCGTCCTTAAGGTGGACGCAATCCTCAGTCAGGTGACCATGGCTCCTATGGTACTGACAATATTTGTTTTTGTCTGCTCCGGGCTTGGCGGGAGCAGGTCGGGGACGTTTGACACCGCCGTCCTTGAAATTAGTGCTGGCACACTCTACCAGAATGCGCTCGCGGGAAGCTGTGAGCGGAGTGTACTCGGTGAAACGCCCCGAAGGTCCTCTTTGTTCCCGGACTTCCCGGGGTCTGTCTTCCTTCCTTTTCTCCCCTGCTCGTCGAGGAGGAGCTTCTTGGCGCGAGCTGCTGTTGGGACCACGAGTCCTGGAATCTCGGGCTCTGTTGGCCGCTTCCCTCTCCTCGTAGTCCATGTATGCTCGGGCTTTTTCGAGGAGGGCATCAAATGTCCGAGGTGGCTCAATACCCACAGCCTTTCTGAACTCCGTGTCGGGGAGGAGCCCTCTCTCCAGCAAATATCTTTTCATATGGTCCGCACAGGGGACCTGTATTGCTTCCCGGTTGAAACGGTTGATGAATTCCCTCAAGGTTTCATCCTGTCTTTGGATGATGGCCTCGAGAGCCGCCTCGGTCTTCGGGTGCCGCCGAGAAGCTGTGAAGGAACTGATGAACTGGTTCTTCAGGTTCTGCCACGAGGTGATTGAGCCTGGGGCGAGTCCTTTGTACCAGTCCATTGCCGCCTTCCGGAGAGTCGTGGGGAATAGACGGCACTTGATGGGGCCCCCGACGTTGTGATAATGGAGCATGGCCTCGAACCCGTCTATATGGTCGACCGGGTCCGCGACTCCATTGTACTCCTTTAAGTGAGGGGGCTTCTCCATGCCCGGGGGGATGGGTGCTTCCATAATAGCCTGTGACAGGGGACCGCGGGGGTCATCCTCGTCGCTTCTCTCCGGAGATAAAGATGGGGACCTGTAATACTGTCTGGCACGACGGTCCAGGTCGTGCTGAGTCTCTCTCGAGAGGGATGCTCGGTGGTTGAATTTTACACGTCCATCTCCGGAGTGCCTTCTTTCTAGTATCGCCGGGTCATGACTGGGTTCTCCGGCCTGAATGATGGGCTGCCTCTCCAGATAAGGCCGTTTCTGTTTTGGCCAGGGAGATTGGCTTCGAGAGGTCTCCCTGTAATGTCTCCGCGGGGGAGATGGATGTCGAGCTTCAGTCACTCGAGGAGGGGGGGTATATGGTCTCCGATGCCTCCTCAGGGGTCTTCGCTCGTCTTCAAGCGCCTTTAGTCTCTCTCCTTGGGCAAAGATGAGATAGTTCGTTTGATTAATTGCTGCGAACAGCGCTTGTGTTGTGGCATCCGCCCCGGAGGGGACGGGGACTTCCTGGAACCGGGCGGCTCTGTAGTGCGCGAGGGCCGCCGGGTCGTCTTCGAGTGGTGGTGGGAGCGAGGAGGATGATGCAGTAGCTTCGTCCCTGTAGGAGGAAGTTCCGGGGGCGGTTGTCGCAGGAATGGTGTTGTGGCCGGGGTTGCCGGTGTTATCCAGGTGTCCGTTTTTGTCCGCGGCGCCGTTATTAGTGTCTGATCGCACTAAATCACACTATGTTTCTGACTCAAATATCACATGTTTTCCTTAGTTTTTATTGTCATTTTCTCGTATTATGTTCCTTTTTTCCTTTTTTTTCAGGATTCTTGTCATTTCAGAGCCTTCTGTGAAGAAACGAGCCAAAACGCCAAGAAATTAGGGTTTTTCAAGATATTTTGCACTTATGGCGTTCAGCACCGCGCTGGCTACAGGAAACGCGATGACGTGGCCCACTTTCACCCAGAGATCAACTGCCACGTTCCCATGATGTGGCGGTTCCAGGCGCCGCGCCCGCGGC
This sequence comes from Vicia faba, assembly GCA_948472305.1. NCBI lineage: Eukaryota > Viridiplantae > Streptophyta > Magnoliopsida > Fabales > Fabaceae > Vicia > Vicia faba. Next base: position 569,064,296 of record OX451737.1, read on the forward strand.
CACCCTCACCGCGCCCGCGGCCTTCACAAAAAGGCTCCCGCTCAAAAGAAGTTAAGGGGCATGCTGGTCCTTACGCACCTCAAAGTTCCTCTATAAATAGCTTTCGATTCTCATTCTTTAGTTTCATCCAAGCTTAGTACAATCTTAAGCCATATACTAACAGTTTCTGTAAAGTAATAATCTCTTCACATCGGGGAGTTATTGCGATGTAGATTGAGTTGTAATCGAGTCTTGGAGCACTTTGGTTGAAGTTCATCATACCAGCCTTACTTTTCCGTAGATTTGTATCAGATTCAAGTCTCTGACCGGAGCAAGGTTCTAATTTATTGCATTTCTTTATTTAATTGCTCTTATCATAGTCTACACGTTTTATAGACTTTAAATGCTCTTACCATAGTCTACACGTTTTATAGACTTTAAATGCTCTTACCATAGTCTACACGTTTTATAGACTTTAAATGCTCTTACCATAGTCTACACGTTTTATAGACTCGCACTTATTATGTCTGGCTAAACTATAAAGGTTAGGATGTAATGATTGTCATCGTGGTTGTGTTCCAATTATCATGCTAGTGAAAATACTCTGGGGATGTTTTGCTTCTAACTTAAGTCAATTGTGTTTAAATGTTTATTGGGTAAGATCGAAAGCCGTCCAAACTAATGATACGACTTGATTATTATTTAACCAAACAAAAAGAGCGACAGCTGTTGATTGGTTAAATAGGAATCATTGACCTTTTTAGAAAACGATTTTGAAACTATTTTCGGACGCGTTTGTAGGTTTAAAATCTGACTCTTGGTCAAAAGCCAAAAGTCTCTTTAAGTTAATCTTTCCGAGTAAGATCACTTTTCTGTTAAGTCAAAACTATCAATTTCTTAAAAATAGGTTTACCTCTTTAACGCGGAAGGCACCCTTTATATGTGACAATAAAGGAATTTAATTTAAAGAGTAAACTCGGTTCTTAGTAGTCAAAAGCTACAGGTTCCCGTTAAACTGATTCTTTGCTATCAACAGAAAATACTGCCCCATAAGTAAGTTCATCTACGCATGACCGGACCAATATCTGATTACATGATTTACATTCCAACCTGTCTTTTAAACTGTTATTTCCCTCGCATATTTACTTTGTGCACTGCACTCACATCAATATCCTTATTCGCCTTAGATAAGCACCTTAGCAATAGAGTTGATAGATTGACAATTGGTCTCTGTGGTTCGATAATCTTATATATTACTTCGATAGGCTGTACACTTGCAGTACTACATTTAGGCTATACGTTACAGATTAAACAGCCCATCAAGTTTTTGGCGCCGTTGCCGGGGACCAACTTCGTCAAATTTCGTACCCTATTGTTATCCCGTTTAGACTAAGGCTATTCTAGCCGGTAGATGCGTAGAAATCGTAGCACCGGCAACCTAATAGATCCTTTAGTAGAACCTGAACGTTACGCTCGTGCCCGTCTTTTTATTCGCAAGATAAGAAGAGCTATGGCAGAAGATCGTAACCAAAGACCGCTCAAGGAATTCGCCCAACCATCTAACGAGGAACCTAGTTCTAGTATAGTAAACCCTGCTATAACTACCAACAACTTTGAACTAAAGCCCTCGTTACTACAATTAGTACAACAAAACCAATTCGCTGGTCTCGCTACCGAGAACCCGAATCAACATTTAAAGGTATTTATCCAGTTAGCTGACACCCTTAAGGCAAATGGAGCCACGCCCGAAGCTATCCGATTAAGACTATTTCCTTTTTCCCTTAGAGGTAAAGCTCACGACTGGTTAGACGCCCTTCCAACTAACTCAATAACAACTTGGGAAGACCTTAGGAGAGCTTTTCTTGCGAGGTATTTTCCACCAAGCAAGACCGCTGTTCTTAGGAACCTGATCACTTGTTTCACCCAAAACCAAGGCGAATCACTTTTTGATGCCTGGGAGAGATATAAAGAACTTTTAAGAGCCTGTCCGCACCATGGCCTAGAGCAATGGTTAATCATACATACCTTCTATAATGGACTCCATTACAACACAAAGATGTCCATAGACGCTGCCGCTGGCGGAGCGTTGATGAACAAACCTTACCCTGACGCTTGTGCCCTAATAGAGGACATGGCCCAAAACCATGCCCAATGGGGATTAGAACGAGCGACAGTAGAGAAAAAGGAGAGCCATGGAGGAAAGCATGAGGTAAGTTGCATGGACATGATCAATGCCAAGATGGACGCCCTAGCCTTGAGAGTCGAGAACATGTCTCAAAACCCAACCACAGTAGCAGCAATCCAATCGGAGTGCGAACTCTGTGGAGCTCAAGGACATCAAACCGTTGACTGTAACCTTTTGAACGAATCAAGCTCAGACCAAGTTAACTATACTCAAGGGAACCCTTTCTCGAATACCTACAATCCTGGATGGAGGAACCACCCGAATTTCTCTTACAAAAACAACAACCCTATCCAAAATCCCGGACCTTCGAGACCTCAAGGATTCCAAACGCAAAAACAAAACCAACCTATGCAAATAGTAACCCCAAGACCAAACCTTAAAGAAACCATAGACACCTTTATTCAAGCTCAAACCCAGCAAAATAAGGAGTTTATGAACCAACATATTCACACGAACGAACTGGTTACTCAACTAGCAACCAAGTTTGACCAGATAATAACCCACACCAAAATGCTTGAGACTCAGATTTCCCAAGTAGCACAAAACACCTCTGTACAAGTTGCACCTGGAGGACAATTCCCTGGACAAACTCAACCAAATCCAAAAGGCCAAGCAAATTCTATCACACTAAGAAGTGGAACCGCTTATGAAGGACCTAGAAATCCTGACTTAAGCACATCAGAAAAACCTATGGAAGATGCTACGCCCAAAGACCAGGTGGAGGAACCAGAGAAACCAGGAAAGCAATCAAAACCAGAAGTAGAGAAAAACACTCAACAACCTTATAAACCACCTATTCCATTCCCACAGAGGCTGAAAAACACCAAAGTAGAAAACCAGTACCAAAAGTTTATTAAGGTAATAGAGAAACTCCATGTTGAGATTCCTTTTACTGAAGCTATAACCCAGATACCATCATATGCTAAGTTTCTGAAAGATATTTTGACCAATAAACGACGACTCGATGATCCCAAGCCTTTAGAATGTCATTTTATATCCGAAAATAAACTCGCCAAGAAAGATAAAGACCCTGGAAGTTTTTCTATCCCTTGCATCCTAGGTAACCATATGATAGACAAAGCATTTTTAGACCTAGGAGCAAGTGTAAGTCTGATGCCTCTGGCCGTCTGTAAGAGGTTAAAATTAGGAGAACTTCAACCTACTAAGATGTCCTTACAACTAGCTGATAGATCTGTCAAATATCCCATGGGTATTTTAGAAGACATACCTGTCAAGATTGGTCAGTTGTACATTCCGACCGACTTCGTCGTAATGGATATCAAAGAAGATGAAGACATCCCAATCCTCTTAGGAAGACCCTTCCTATCGACCGCCGGAGCTATAATAGATGTTAAGAAAGGGAAACTGACTTTCGAGGTAGGAGATGAAAAGATTGAGTTCATTTTATCAAAATTTCTAATGGCACCAGTGATAGGAGATGCGTGTTATGCCATCGACATCATTGATGAATGTGTAAATGAGCTCGAACAAAACGAATTATTAACCAAATTACCATCAACCCCTATTTTAGAGGATGACGGATTTGAGAGTATCGAACCGTACATTGACGACAACCTTTTCGAATGCTTAGCTCTTACCCATGACCTTATGCCACGTGCTGAGAAAACCACTATAGAACTTAAGGAACTACCCAAGAATCTAAGATATGAGTTTTTGGATGAGGAGATGAATAGACCTGTTATAATTAGCGCCACTCTAAACCAAATAGAAACAAATCAACTATTAGATACCTTGCGAAAATATCCCTCAGCTTTAGGGTATAAAGTTTCAGACTTAAGAGGTATAAGCCCATCCGTATGCATGCATCGGATTATGCTAGAAAAAGATTCGAAACCCTCAAGAGAACATCAAAGAAGAATAAACCCTATCATGAGTGATGTAGTCAAGAAAGAAGTTCTTAAGTTATTAGAGGCTGGTATCATATACCAAATTTCGGACAGTGAATGGGTAAGCCCAGTCCATGTGGTACCCAAGAAAGGAGGTATCACTGTTCTAAAAAATGAGAAAGGTGAGCATGTGGCAAAACGAACAGAAGGAGGATGGCGAATGTGTATAGATTACAGAAGGTTGAATAAGGCAACAAGAAAAGACCATTTCCCTCTCCCATTTATAGATCAGATGCTTGAACGTCTAGCAAGACACTCATGTTTCTGCTATCTTGATGGATATTCGGGATTTTTCCAAATCCCTATTCACCCAGAGGACCAAGAAAAAACCACATTTACCTGCCCTTATGGAACATTCGCTTATAGACGAATGCCCTTTGGACTCTGTAATGCACCTGCCACTTTCCAACGTTGTATGATGTCAATTTTCGCAGACTACCTAGATGGAATTATGGAAGTATTTATGGACGATTTTTCAGTGTGTGGGTTTGATTTCAAAAACTGCCTCTCGAACTTGGAGAAAATCTTAAAAAGATGTGTGGAAGTAAACCTTGTGTTGAATTGGGAAAAGTGCCACTTTATGGTAAGTGAAGGGATAGTCTTGGGACACATTATTTCTGAAAGAGGTATAGAAGTCGATAAGGCCAAGATAGAAGTTATAGAAAACTTAAACCCACCTAAGACCGTTAGGGAAATAAGAAGTTTCCTAGGACATGCCGGGTTCTACCGACGTTTCATCAAGAATTTTTCCGCAATAACTAAACCTTTAACTAACTTATTGATGAAGGATGTCGAGTTTGAATTCGACCAAAAATGTCTTGAGGCCTTTGAAGTTTTAAAGCAAGCTCTTATTTCAGCACCTATCATAAGACCACCTGATTGGACCCAACCCTTTGAAATCATGTGCGATGCTAGTGATTTCGCTGTAGGGGCTGTACTAGGGCAAAGAAAAGACAAAAAACTGCATGCAATTTACTACGCTAGTAGAACATTAGACGCCGCCCAGCTAAATTATACAACCACAGAAAAAGAATTGCTAGCCGTAGTTTTTGCTATTGATAAATTTCGATCTTATTTGGTGGGAGCAAAAATAATAGTATACACAGATCATGCAGCAATCCGGTACTTGTTAAGTAAGAAAGATGCTAAGCCTAGATTGCTCAGATGGGTACTTTTACTCCAAGAATTTGACTTGGATATTAAGGATAAAAAAGGAGCTGAAAACTTAGTAGCTGATCATCTCTCTAGGTTAGAACACCTTAAGCCTGAACTTATACCTATAGACGATCACTCTACTTATGAAAGATTAATAGCTGGGATAAACTCAACTGAAGAAGAGACTTATGAGGAAATCTCAACCATGAACAACATACCATGGTACGCAGATATTGTAAATTATCTAGCCGCTGATATCATACCCCCCGACTTAAGCTACCAACAGAAGAAGAAGTTTTTCAGAGATGTTAAACACTTCTTTTGGGATGAACCCCTCCTATTCAAAAGAGGAATAGATAATATATTCCGACGATGTGTGCCGGAGGAAGAAGTAGGCAATGTCATTAAACATTGTCATGCTTCACCTTATGGTGGACATGCAAGCACGTCTAAAACATGCGCCAAAATATTTCAAGCAGGTTTTTATTGGCCTACTGTATGGCGCGATGTCCACACTTACATTACAAAATGTGACCGATGCCAACGCACTGGGAACATCTCAAGACGTGATGAAATGCCTTTAAGAAACATCCAAGAAGTGGAAATATTTGATGTCTGGGGTATAGATTTCATGGGACCTTTTCCTTCCTCAATGGGTAACAAGTATATCCTAGTAGCTGTCGATTATGTCTCAAAGTGGATCGAAGCTGTTGCATCACCCACAAACGATACCAAGGTAGTTATCAAACTGTTTAAGAATATTATTTTCCCTAGGTTTGGAACCCCGAGGTTAGTCATAAGTGATGGAGGATCGCATTTTATATCTAAGATATTTGACAAGCTTCTAAGCAAATACGGAGTAAAACATAGAGTAGCATCACCATATCACCCGCAAACCAGTGGCCAAGTAGAGGTATCGAATAGGGAGATTAAGCAGATCCTAGAAAAAACCGTATCATTATCCAGAAAAGACTGGTCTGGAAAACTTAAAGACGCCTTATGGGCTTATAGAACGGCTTATAAAACTCCTATTGGAACAACTCCTTATCAATTGGTTTATGGAAAGTCCTGTCATTTACCCTTCGAACTAGAACATAAAGCCTATTGGGCCATTAAATCCTTGAATCTAGATTACCTGAAAGCCGGAGAAAAACGTATCCTGGACATTCACAAGCTAGAAGAGCTTCGCTTGAATTCCTATGAGAATGCCATCATATATAAGGAAAGAACCAAAATGTGGCATGATAAAAAAATCATCAAGAAAGATTTCAACATTAGTGATCCTGTTCTCCTATTTAACTCAAGGTTACGACTTTTTCCTGGTAAGCTTCGTTCAAGATGGACAGGTCCATTTGAAGTGTCAAAAGTTCTAAAGTCTGGAGCAGTAGAAATCAAAAACAATTCATGTGCTCCATTTGTGGTAAATGGACAAAGACTGAAGCTCTACAAAGGAGGCGATTTGCCTGTTGACTACTCTAGTCATATTCTTATAGACCCACCAATACCCACATAAAGTAAGATCTAATCGTCAAGCTAAACGACGTTAAACAAGCGCTGCCTGGGAGGCAACCCATGGTTTATTCTTTATTTTATTTTATTTTATTTTAGTAATTTATATATTTTATCTGGACTAATTTCTTGTGTTTATATTTTCAGGATGCATCACCCCGATGGTATGGTTGTGATTTTCAGAGATGAAGCGCAAAAGGCCCGATTTGCTACCTTATCTACTAGACCTATGGTACCCACTAGGTACCCCGATCAGAGCTGCATGGAGGCACTCGGGATTGAGCCAAGTATTCGGTATCTATGCAACCAACTTAGCTGGGATTCTTATGCCGATGATGTCCACAAAACCTACAGGAACCTTACTCTGGAGTTTCTTAGCTCTATGGACTATAATCCACGAGTAGGTGAAGGAGATGAGCGAGGACGCCTAAGTTTCAGATTGTTTGGCACCGAGTATACCCTGACCACCAAAGAATTTGGGGATTTACTTGGTTTCCAAACTGGACCGACCGCTATAACTGAGTTCCCATTGAGTTGCTACATGGACAGAGACATTGACAAATTTTGGCAGGACATTACTGATAGAGCCAGTCTTGACCCCTCTACCCAGCTGTCCCGGAAGATCCATAACCCGGCCTTCCGATACTTCGAGATGATCCTATGCCACACTTTCTTTGGGAGGAGTTACTGTGACCACTTGGTCACCGCTGAGGAGATCCTTTTCTTATACTGTGCTAGTCAGTCCAGACCTATAGCTAGTGGAGGTTTTCTGATAGAGAGCCTCGAGCAGACTGCTCGATCCGCTGTAGGGCTCATTCATTCCGGAGGGAATGTGACACAGATAGCTTCTGCTTTGGGTTTAGACAGTATGATAGCACAGCTGACCCCATACTGTGGATATACTTTTCTGGATTTAGACTTTTGCATGGATCATGGATTCATGAGGAGGGCCTCTTTCCACCCATATCGGTACAGATTGCTTATCAATGACCAGACAGTTTACACCTTCACCATGCCAGACCCTCAGATGACTTGTGTTTCCAACTCTGCTAATTGGAACTATTCTGTAGAAGGTTGGGGTGAGGTATCAGAGTACACTCCAGAATACACTCCTGCTTCCGAAGATCTCACTCCAGAATACACTCCTGCTTCTGAAGATCCCACTCAGGACTACACTCCTGCCTCCGAGGACTCCGCTCCAGATCACACATCCCGACCCGAGGTTACACATACTACTGTTCTTACTAATAACCTCAGCTTGCAGGAACCTGATATTCGCACTCTATTGACTGCTATGCGCACTGAGATAACCACTCTCCGCAATGAGGTGGCTGACCTTCATTTGCAGTTGGAAGTGAATGATGTTACCTTCGCTGGTGAGTTAGATGAATTAGCTCACGAGGTGGCAGAGATTCGACGCCAGCTGACTGAGCTGCGTGGCCCAGGCACTCCTGCAGAGCATCCTACCGGTTGGCAATAGATCTTTATTGTTCACAAGATATCTAGTTTCAGTATTATTAGTATTATGTTGATTTCCTTTTCAGACTCATTTTTATTTTTGCATTATCTGTTTCCTGAGTTGTTAATATTTATTTTGATGACCCAATGTCCGTACCTATATCTCTATATATATATATATGCATATGTTTTATTTATTTACTAACGTTTTTGTTTTTCTAGGTCACCATAGTTTTAATATAAAAATAAAATAAATAAACATGTGTATATGTATTCACGTACATATATGCACATTTATAAGAAAAATAGGTACACCTCCAGAAATTGAAGATAATGGCGAGGAAGAAAAAGCCCAATGGAAAGAAAGCCAGGCCAGCCCAACTGACCTCGACCTCACCGCGCCCGCGGTAGGCCCTGCCGCGCCCGCGGTGACGCAACGGTCACCTAACGGCTAGTAGCTCGTTTTTCCCCCCATTTTACCACTTTTTCAATTTCCAATCCCATTTTCTTCCAATTTTAACCCACTTTATTACCCATACCAACCCACTACATTTATTTCCATTATTTTCATCATAAATATTCACAACCACCATTTTCTTTCTTCCCTTCCTATAAATACCCCCTATTATATCATTTTCTTCCTCACACCTTCATTACTTCTACATCCCATTCTTTCTCTCTTTTTATCCACAAGAAAATCCTATGGAATGTCACGGTTACATTTTACGTGGTGGTCAAGCCGGAGAAAGGCAACTAAAGCGGCTTGAAAAATTGCTGACAACACCAATACACTCTACCAGGTATATCGATGAAAACTGTCTATATTCATTAGGTATATACCATAGTGTATTCTTCCTTCTATATAAAATAGGTATGCATGATATTTTTGCTACTCAAGCACCGACCTACCCTAGGCTGACGTTCGAGTTTTTAAGTTCTTTAATTTATAACGTCTCTCCTAACACTGCTAGCACCGTAGGTGGAGTCAAATTTAGAATGTTTAATGTCGAATATGATTACTCCACTGACGGTCTAGCCGCCATGTTAGGATTGCCTTATGGGGATGGTGCCATTTGTGAAGCACCTTTAGACACGGATTGGGCATTTGAAGCATTTTGGGCCAGAATTACTAAACAAAATGCAACATCTTTTGATGGCCTTCTTGCTTCTCACATCCACAATCCTGCCCTTCGTGTCTTTAGATTTCTTTTAGCATCCACCATCTTTGCTCGGGAAAACCCAAACAAGGTGAATGCTAAAGAATTAATTATCATGCAGAGCTGCGTCACAGACACCAAAGTTAATCCCGTCCCATTCATGATTGCCCACATGCACCATGTTTTAAGAAAAGGTGGGCCGATTTCCTTTGGTGGACTGATTACCACTATTGCCCGTGCCATAGGATTGGATACGGAACTTGCCACCCTAGAACCACTTCCTCCTCGGATTGCAAATCTTAAATTTTTCAGGGATATGCGTTTATGCAAGACGAGGAAGGAAGGTGGTTACTTCCTAATGGTTGGAGGTGCTGCTGTACCCAGTGTTGTTATGCCTTGCACCCGTCGTACTGATATTCGATTTGAGCGTAACTGGACCTACGATCTCAACGGTCCTGCTTTTATTGGTCCGTTGCCCCCAAATCTACCTTTAAATGAGGGTAACAACACTGATGATGAGTACGATTTCCAAACAGAGGAACCACCCCATTTTTCACCTTCACACACGGCACCTTCAACCTCTAACCCACATGCAGGTACAGCTCCTAGCTTCCACGTCACTGAGGACATGTGGCGTGAGCATATGGCCCGAGAGGCCCAGAGGGACACCCTCCTTGCTACCTTGCAGCAACAGGCGGCCGACAACATGGCCTTCATGCAAGCGTCCCAAGAACAAAATGCTAGCTCTCTGCGCACTATTATGGAAAGTCAGCTGGCTTTTCAGAGAGAACAGCACCTACACCAGACCACAAACGCTCGTCACTTCCAATTGATGGAGGCAACCCAAGGCACCCTCATTGGTCGGACCCAAGAGCTACACGCGGCAAATGCCGCCTTGTCAGAGAGACTGGAGCAGCTTGTTTTGGACCGAGATAGCCGCCGTCGCAGCCGTAGCCGCCGTTCCGGTCGTACCAACCAGGATGGTGAAGGTCCTAGTGGCCCCCTGTTGGCTCCTAAATTCGACACCTTTGTTTCAATTGATGACAGCCATTAAAAGCTGAAAGATGCTTTCGACTGGCTAAGCTTGTCGAAGTGACCGTCGAAAGATGGCCAAATACTTAGAAGATTTCTTCCAAGGAAGGAGGCTGATTGCCTTCGACGTCGAAGGAGTTTTCGTCGCAGACGTCTCTTGACGAACGTGTTCGATGGTCCAGAGTGGAGCAGTTTGAAATTCAAAGCTTTGGAGGGAAAACGGTTTCCAGCAGTTACTACGTGCGAACGTGCAAGGATCTGGAGCGTCGAGCATGGAGAACGTGACAAGTGGCTTGATCTCGAAGCAGTGTAACTGCCCGACGGTTACTTGGAATGTTTTTGTATAAATAGGAGTAGACGTGTAGTTTCTCGCGTGTGTTCACAATAGATACATAGTCACTCATTTAGATTCAAGTACCCAGTGTGAGCGAACGAATTGTTGAGAAATGTATGTGTGAAACACCAATTTAATCAATTCAAGTCATTTACTTTTTCAGTATTTTACATGCTTTTCCCTTTAAGATTCCTGTCGAACCTTTACATTCCAGCCTTGTTTATTTTACCAAGCCTTTTCCTTTATGCAATTTACTTTAACCAATTTACTTAAAGCCTTATCCACACTAATTAAACTTCAAAATCAACCTATGTCCATAGGATCAATCTGATCGATCCTGCGAGTAACCAAATAAGTAACCATTTGGAGGATCAGCGGTTGTTTACCAAATCCCCAGGTAAACAAATTGGCACACCTGGTGGGACTGTGTGTTGATTGTTGAAAAAATCTCATCTTTTCGAGTTGTATGTTATTGAGGAGTGGTAGAATATACACCAACGATAATAATACTGCCAGAAGAGGGGAAGAAATGGCGAATCCGCCAAACAACAATGAAATCCCACTAACGAGTGTGGGAGCAACGGTTAATATGACCGTGAGTGAAGCGACGAATGCTGGTTCGATACCAGCGGTGTCAGTCACAACCACGGGGCCAACGACTTCGTTTGCAGGCCCCAGAATGACTTTGGGAACTCCCCCTCCAAGGGGAAATACTGGCCCAAGGCCAGTGGTTCCCCCAGGATTTATTCCATTCTATGGTATGCCAACTTCTGAATTGGCAAGCCTAACGAATGCTGCGTCCACTTATTCAGAACCTTTCGTGAGTGCCACTTCGCCACTCCAAGGCTCTGGAGTAGGCATGGCGAATAGAAATAGGACCCAACTCTTAGGAGGAACGGCCCAAGTAGCCCATGGCCTTACAAATGCCTCGACAGCAGTCTTGAGGCAACAGATGGACGAAAGCAACCATGATATGGTGCAAATGTTGGCACAAACTTTGAGTACAGTGCTAAATCCTCTAATACAAAATACTACTCAGTCGAATCAGCAAGTTACAGCGCAAATGACGCGTTTGGCTGACTTCTTTGGAGTACCCCCACCTATTCGACAGCCCCAAAGGGCTCAAATAAGAGGAAATCAGGGGATATTTGTAGAGGAGGAAACCACCATTAATCAGGCCCAACAGCCTGTAGAACAACCTGTCGAAGAACCTAGGGTAATAGCCCCAGAGGTTAGGTTAGTTAACAGAAACCAAAATGCTGACGAAGTGGTTCAGCATGTCCAATACCAAAACATGGGGTTGGAAAACAATCTGGCAACCATGATCGAAAGAATCATGACTCAGAATGGAATGAACATGGGCTTTCGAAGGCCCAACTTTACATCTCCATTGTCAGAATATGTGTTACAAACTGACTTACCCCCTAGAACCAAAGTCCCCAAATTTACTAAGTTCTCTGGGGACACGACAGAATCCACTGTCGAACATGTGGCTAGGTATTTGATCGAAGCAGGAGACATTTCAAATAATGAAAACCTAAGAATCAAATACTTCCCAAGTTCCTTAACCAAGAACGCTTTTACTTGGTTTACAACTCTCCCCCCCAATTCGATCCACCATTGGACCCAATTGGAAAGATTGTTCCATGAACAATTCTATATGGGGCAAACCAAGATAAGCCTGAAAGAACTGGCGAGTGTTAAGAGACGTTTCACTGAACCTATAGACGAATATCTAAATAGGTTTAGGTTGCTTAAGGCGAGATGTTTTACACAAGTGCCAGAACATGAGCTGGTCGAAATGGCCGCAGGCGGTTTAGACTATTCCATTAGGAAGAAGCTAGATACCCAGTACCTAAGAGACATGGCCCAACTGGCCGATAGAGTTCGACAAGTCGAACGCCTTAAAGCTGAAAAAGCTAAGGCAACAAAAACTCACAAGAGAGAGAGAATAGCTTACGTTGAGATGGATGACGAAGAGCTAGAATCCTTCGACGATACTTTAGCTGTCGAGGAAGGAGAGGTCGATTTAGCAGAACTGAAACAAGGGCCTCCATACTCTTGTAAACAGTTAGTCCCCTCAAATGGGAAAAATCCCATTGGTCCAGATAAGACCAACGATAGGTTCCCAAAAAAGACTTACAGTTTTGACATCACAAAATGTGATGAAATATTCGACTTGCTAGTTAAAGATGGCCAAATGATAGTACCCCCTGGGGTAAAAGTGCCTCCTCTTGATCAAAGAAAGAAGAGGGGTTTTTGCAAATATCATAATTTTCTGGGCCATAAAACTTCTCAATGTTTTCTTTTCAGGAATCTTGTCCAAGACGCTATTGAGGAAGGGAGATTAAAGTTTGCTGACAAATCCCCCATGGCTGTCGACTCCAATCCAATGAAGGCTGAAGCCCACTATGCAGAACCCTCTGAGGTGAACATGATAGAGGCTACCAAGATCCAGTCGAAGAAGCCAGGCATTAACATGGTCGAAGTCTCTAAGGACCACATCAACATGCCAATTTTTGGCAGTTTTTCTGGAAACTTATCTAGGAAGACAATTGAGGCTGTCCAGAAAGCGGTCGAAGACCCAAAGTCGAAGACTGCTGAAGTACAAACAACTGGACCAAAGCCCAGTTCCCAATTGGCCACTGTACAAGGCCAGACGGAGAAATTGGAAACACAAATGAAACAACTAACTCTTGCTACTAAGAATGCCATGAACATCAACATGGTTGAACTTTCTGACCCTAAAGCTTCAGAAGAAGCCATAAGGCAAGAGCAGGCGAATAAAACGGCTTTCCCTAAGGAAAACGAAAACTTGGCAGATTTTTTACAAAGATGCCAGAAGAAGAAATCAGAGGTCATGCTATGTCCAAGATGTAGTTCCATCTTTGATAAAAAAGCTGCTGAGCACATCCAAGGAGTGAGAGCAGCGAACAAGAGAAGGGAGAATTCTGACCTTCGACATGATCCCAGAAGGGGTTCTCATCAAGACAAGAGGCCTTCGACTTTTAGGCCTCCAACAAATGTACCAGTAGACACTTGGTACAAAACATCTGGCCGGAAAAGGCCAAGTGAAGAGAAATGGCATTCTTTCGAAGTGCCAAGAGGCTCCTCTTTAATCCAGAAGAAAGATACTCAAGTTGCTGCACCCAAGGTTGCTCAAGTGTCCAGCAACTATAAGGGAAAAAATCCTATGTCGAGATCCCAATGGAGGAGGTATCAAAGAAGGCGAAAAGCTGAAAGAGAGGCCACCAACGAACCTAAGGCTGAAACTAGTTCGAATGTGCCTCAAAGGAAACAAAGAAAGCCTCTTGAGAGAGAACCAGTTACCAACAGGCTAGTTTGGCCTAACCAGAGCGAAGTCGAAGACGAAGATGATGCTGAGTCCGATGATACCCTGGATATAATGGTGAACGTTGTTTCAATGCTGCCTAGGGAATTCAATCGACAAGTAGAAGTCGAAACCAGTGACTGGGAGATGGAACAAGAAATGGCCAGACACAGGCCAGTGTGCTATTTTGTCATGAACAATGGCACTACAGAAGAACAAAATGGCTTCTTCGAGCCACCCACAGAGGCGATGAAGAATCACCTCAAACCTTTGTTCATAAGGGCCAAGCTCGAAGAGACCACTGTGAACAAGATATTGGTCGACTGTGGGGCCACTATCAATATTATCCCTCATTCTGTGCTAATAAAGATTGGCAAAAGGGATGAAGAAATAAAACCTCACAATATGGTCCTGTCCAACTATGAGGGAGGCATTGGGACCACCATGGGAGTGATCCAGCTCGACATAAAAGTTGGGTCGATCCTTCGACCAACAATGTTCATGGTCATTTCAGCCAAACCTAACTACAACCTTTTGTTAGGTCGTGAGTGGATACATGGTGTAGGTGCTGTGCCTTCATCGATGCATCAAAGACTGCTTCTATGGCGCCCAGATGGGTTGGTCGAAAACATAGAGGCTGATCAGAGTTACTACCTTGGCGAAGTAAACCACTTGGGTGTAACAGATTTCGACAAAAACTTGGCCCACATAGGGCCATGTCCAGCCCCTGATTTCGACATGGCGCCAGCGCCAAACACCTTTTGTTCCCTATACCTGCATCCTGAGCATGGTTTCCAATGGGACAGAGAGGACGTGTCACACATAGAATTCAGTGGGCTAACTGGTATCCAACCAACTGGTTGGGGAAGTGAATTCAGTGATAATGACTGAGTCACAATCTCTGAAGCGAATTTCGGCCTATGTGGCTGAAACCAAGATGATAACGGCTCTCGAAGCCGAAGTAAAATATATGGCCACCAAGGCCAATGACCAAGTGCTACCTTCTGCAGGTCCTGGAAAAGATTTCGACCCAGAGCCACCAGATATAGGTCCTGGAAAAGATTTCGACCCAGAGCCACCAGATATAGGTCCTGGAAAAGATTTTAACCCAGAACCTCCTGACATCTCGACAGAAGGAATGCAGGAACAGAGGCTCGACGCGATCTATGACGATGAGCCTCTGGGCTTCGAAAAGGATCCCTTAGCGAACAACATTAAGATGTTAGCACAAGACCCTTTAGAAGAAATCAACTTAGGTGAAGGATCAGAGAATAGGCCAACCTACATCAGCGCCAGAATTGATCCAGAACTTAGGTTGGAAGTAATCCAATTGCTGAAAGAGTTTAAAGACTGTTTCGCATGGGATTATGACGAAATGCCTGGTCTCGACAGAGGATTGGTAGAACTTCAGTTGCCAATCAAACCTGGAAAGAAGCCAATCAAGCAAAATCCAAGACGCTTCGCTCCAGAAATTTTGTCGAAGATCAAAACGGAGGTCGAAAGACTTCTGAAATGCGAGTTCATTCGTGTTACAAGGTATGTCGAATGGATTGCCAATATAGTGCCAGTAATTAAGAAAAATGGCACATTAAGGGTGTGCATAGATTTCAGAGATCTGAATGCTGCCACCCCCAAAGATGAATATCCGATGCCTGTGGCGGAAATGCTAGTCGATTCTGCCGCTGGCTACGAATACCTGAGTATGCTCGATGGTTATTCAGGATATAATCAAATTTTCATTGCTGAAGAGGATGTGTCGAAAACAGCTTTTCGATGCCCTGGGGCCTTAGGCACTTACGAATGGGTAGTGATGCCTTTTGGCCTAAAGAACGCTGGGGCAACGTACCAGCGAGCAATGAATACTATCTTCCATGATTTTATTAACACGTTTATGCAAGTTTATATTGACGATATTGTTATAAAATCTGTTTCCAGGAAGAGTCACATTGACCACCTTCGACAATCGTTCGAAAGAATGAGAGAACATGGTCTGAAGATGAACCCTTTGAAGTGTGCGTTCTGTGTAAAAGCTGGAGATTTCTTGGGCTTCGTTGTCCACAAGAAAGGGATCGAAATCAATCAGAACAAGACGAAGGCAATTTTGGAAGCGAAAGCGCCATCGAATAAGAAGGAATTGCAATCTCTCTTAGGCAAGATAAATTTCTTGAGAAGGTTTATATCTAACCTAAGTGGGAAAGCTCAGGCCTTTTCACCCTTACTTCGACTGAATAAGGAGGGGTTCGAATGGAGGCAGGAGCAACAAGAAGCCTTCGACAAAATCAAAGGGTACCTCACTAAGCCACCTATTTTGGTGCCTCCTTGTAGCAATAGGAGCATGAGATTGTACATAGCTGCATCTGATAAAACTCTGGGAAGTATGTTAGCCCAAGAGGATGAGAATGGAGTCGAAAGACCCATTTATTATCTCAGTCGAGTTTTGAATGATGCAGAAACTAGATATAGCGAAGTTGAAAAATTGTGTCTATGTCTGTATTTTTCTTGTACAAAGCTCAAACAATATATAAAACCAGTTGATGTTTATGTTTCGTCTCATTTTGATGTTTTCAAATATATGTTGTCGAAACCTATCTTGCATAGTCGAATTGGCAAGTGGGCATTAGCATTGACTGAATACTCCTTGACCTTTATGCCTCTTAAGGCAGTAAAAGGACAAGTGGTTGCAGACTTCATAGTCGACCACTCTATTCAAGTCGAGAATATCAATTATGTGGAGATAGAACCTTGGAAATTCTACTTCGATGGTTCCAGCCATAAAAATGGAACAGGAGTAGGAGTCTTACTTATTTCTCCAGATAAAATTCCAACAACATTCAAGTACCAAATCGAAGGTTCTTGTTCGAACAACGAGGCTGAGTATGAAGCTCTAATTACTGGCCTTGAAATATTGTTGGAATTGGGGGCAACTCGAGTCGAAATAATGGGAGACTCAGAGTTAGTCATCAAGCAAGTCACAAAGGAGTATAAATGCATAAGAGAGAATCTCATTATGTACTTTGTGATTGCAAATCGTTTATTGAAACAATTTGAAAGTGTCAATATTCGACACATACCCAGAGTCGAAAATCAAATAGCCAATGACTTGGCACAGATTGCATCTGGGTATAAAATTTCAAAAACGAGATTACAAAGAGCAATCGAAGTTCGAGAGAAGATAAGAGCGACTTGTCTATCACCAACAGACTTGGAATCAACAAGGTTAGGATATGCTGATCACTCAAACTTCGAGATTTCGTTCATTGATAATTTGTCAGACCAGGATTGGAGGAAACCCATTGTGGACTATCTTCAAAATCCAGGAGCTCCGACAGAACGAAAAACAAAATACAGGGCGTTGAGTTTTGTACTCATGGGTAATGAGTTATTCAAGAAGACGCCTGAAGGGGTGTTGCTGAAATGTTTAAGTGAAACTGAAGCATACATAGCCCTTTCGACTACGCATGCTGGGGCATGTGGGGCTCACCAAGCAGGCCATAAGATGAAATGGTTGTTGTTTCGACAAGGACTATATTGGCCCACTATGCTGAAAGATTGTGTTGAGTTCGCCAAAGGTTGCCAAGAGTGTCAAGTTCATACAGGCATCCAGCATGTACCAGCAAGCGAACTTCACTCGATAGTGAAGCCTTGGCCCTTTCGAGGATGGGCGTTGGATCTTATTGGAGAGATTCGACCAGCATCATCAAAGAGTCAGAAATACATATTGGTAGGCATTGATTATTTTACTAAGTGGATCGAAGCTGTCCCTTTAGTCAATGTAGACCAAGAAAATGTCATTGAATTCATTCAAAAGAACATTATTTTTAGGTATGGAATCCCTGAGACAATAACAACTGATCAAGGTTCAGTTTTCACTGGTCGAAAGATGCAGGAATTTGCTCAGGAAACAGGTTTCAAACTCCTAACATCCACGCCTTACTATGCACAGGCGAATGGTCAAGTCGAAGCAGCTAACAAAGTGGTAATTGGCTTGATAAAGAAGCATGTTGGGAAGAAACCAAAGAATTGGCATAAGACGTTAGACCAGATTTTATGGGCTTGTCGAACGTCCCCAAAAGAAGCCACTGGTACAACACCATATAGGCTAACTTTTGGCCATGACGCAGTATTGCCAGCAGAAATTTGTCTTCAATCTGCAAGAGTTCAGAGGCATTATGATATTCCTTCTGAGGTTTATTGGAACATGATGTTAGATGAATTGGTAGATTTAGACGAAGAGAGATTACACGCTCTCGACTTGCTCAGGCTTCAGAAGAAAAGAGTCGAAGACTCTTATAATAGAAAGGTAAAACCTAAGGTGTTTTTGCCTGAAGATTTAGTTTGGAAGGTAATTCTTCCTATGGATCGACGGGATCGAAGCATGGGGAAATGGTCACCCAAATGGGAAGGAACCTTCAGAGTTATCCAAACTTTTTCTGGTGGAGCCTATGAAGTCGAAGAGATAAGCGGTGATAAAAGACTCTTGAGAGTAAATGGTAAATATTTGAAAAAATACAAGCCTGTACTTCAAGAGATAAAAATAAAATAATAAACTAAATTAACCATAGAAATGCCAAAATGGAAATTTTTATTAATTTCTGCCAAAATGGCAATTGTTGTCGAAAGCGATTACAATAGATGATTACAAAAGAGAATCAAAAAGAAAGAGAATTCTTCAGTCGAAGATACTTAGCATGCTGCAAATCCAACCTCTTCTTGCACCAAGATTTCTCTTGCTCCAGTTTGGCAATTTGAGCATCGAGGCTTTGGGCCCTCTCAGCGAACTCCAGGCCTTGCTTAACCTCAGTCTGGCTCTCAGCGTCTGGGATGGTCGAAAGAATTTCCCCTTGGAGCACAGTGTTGGCGTTTATCTTCGCCTCTATTTCTGCAATTTGTGCTCTGAAGGAGACATTCTCTCGCTCAATAGCATCGAACCTTTCCTGTGCAGACGCTTTCTGCTTCGACAACTCGGCAATTCGAGAAGTCGAACTTGTGACAGCAGTCCACGCAGATAGGCTCTTGCCATGCAGCGTTTCGAGCTGACTGTTGAAAGTTCGTTGGCGCCGGTAATCCGCTGAGACTTGGTCAATCATAGAATGTAATTCCATGATTAAGTCAGAGATTTCTGGAGCTACAGCATCGAAATCAACAGCATTCAGAACCTCTTTCAAGCAAGATGGAGCAGTGGGGTCACCCTCTAAAGCCTTCATTAAATCTCTCTTGAAGAACTGGGCCTTGACCTTCGCCAATGCATCATCAAGAGGAGAAGTCTCAGTAGATTTCCCCGACAAAGTAGGAATTTCCTGACTGGTGTCGGAAGAACTCTTACTCTCAACAATTGCATTGAGGTAGCTGATAGGGTCAGTTCGCTTCAAGATTTCCAGGTCTTCCTTCGACCTATGCTTTGAGGAGGTGACCCTTGCCATAGCATTATCTTGGACTGGAGGCTGTTGAATGCTGAGTGCCTCGTTTGGTTGTTCTTCGACTCGAACTGAGGCGGTACTAGCGTCGACTCGTGGTTCTTCGTTAACTTCACCTTGGGGTCTTTCGCCAGCATCATTCTTTAGTTCTTCGCTGGCGTCATCCTGGTGTTCTTCGCCAGTACCACCTTCATGCTCTTCGTCGACAGCATCTTGACTCTTTTCGCCATTACCTTGGTCTCTTCCCTCAGGATTCTCTTCTGACGACAAGACCACCACAGGAACCGTTTTTGGCTGTGTTTCCTCCGCCATAGGTTCTTCAGTTGTCTTCTCCACTGTTTCAGCATTGGCCTCATGCTCAGTGTGGGCTTCGTCATTACCCAAATCTTGCACCTGAGGCCTGCTAAGGTCAGCAGATTCCAGAGTTTCTGAAGTCCTTGGTGGGGAACTTCCAGTAGTTTCCTGAAAAAGAGGAAGAAGACAAATCTTCAGATGTCGAAAGAGATATAATCAATACTGGTATTTATGCCTAAGTTACAAGAAGGGTCAATAGATTACCTGTGGATTGGCTTCAGCCCCAGGGCTGGAATTATCACTTTCGACAGGATTGTTAACTAGAGCGTTCAGTTCCTCCTCAGTTGGTTCTTCGATGACCACTGCAGGTGGCCTAGGCTTTCTTGCACCAACCTTTATTCTGACGGTTCGACCTTCAGGAGCTGGAGTAGGAACAGAAGCGTCCTTCGTTAACTTTCTCCTCTTTAAGGGAGTAGGAGGGGCGTCACTGTCGTCGTCACTCCCCGATTCGATCACCAAGGTTGCCCTTTTCTTGGGCGAAGGGGCCTATAAAACCAATAGGAATTCGATTGAATAATTACGTCGAAAATAAAAAATCGAAAGCCAGATTGCAAATGAAGAAAATCTGGTTACCGATGCAGGAGGCCTCATCGAAGAGCCTTCCCCCTGTTGGTTGCCTGTTGTATTCGCCGGCGCTATAGTCTTCGCCGGCGGTGGAGGTTTGGTCGAAGGGACTCCTCCTTGTGGGCCTCCTGGAGCCTTCTTGACCAAAGGTTTTCGAACAACTGAAAGCGAAAGGGAAAGTTAACAAGCTAACAGTCGAAGAGAAAGATAAAAAGTAATGTGAGAGTATGAACTTACATTTCTTTACTTTGTCAAATACGAGGACAAAAGACTTCTGCAACTCTGCTGTGAAGTCCCTCTCGTCGAAGAAGTACTCAGCGTAATAGCTTCTCCACCATTCTTCAAAAGATGGCGAACAAAGGAAGTTAAGCTGGTAGTTGAACAGCGAGAGGATGGTTCGACCAGCATATCTTCCAATATGCTTGGTAGCAGCATCTTCTGTATAATCGTTGCAGAAGTACAACATTGACTTCTCTTTTTGGAAAATGGGAGAAGGCAGGGTTTGGATGATACCAAACTGGCGAGATACCAGGTTTGGTTGATAGGCCAGCAGACTCAGATGAGTCTTAGAACTTTTAAATCGAAGAGGCATAATCCTTGGAGTAAGGAATGCCTCCCACAGTATGGTGTGCTCATCAACATTGGGACCACTCGATTCCTTGGGATGTGGCCTTGTGAACCAAGCTGGCCCCACCTTTCGCTGAGCAAATGGAGCCATAGTCGAAACGAATTCCTTCCTTCGAGCGAACATCAGCACGAAGTTAGTGAAGGTTTGTTGGAACTCTAGCCCATCTTCCACAGGCGTCAGTAGAGCCAGCCTAATCCCTTCGATACGTCTGTTAGCTATCGCTGAGGCTTGTTCATTTATCGGAGCCTTTTTGGGTAAGAAAGACTCGAAAGTGGCGTTAAGCCACAGTTGAAGTAACCAGAAAGGCCCAGCGAGTAGCAGACTGTTCCTATCTTCGATATGCTTCAAAAGAGTAACCCCATTGCTGATGGAGTCATAAAGACTGGCCAGAATTAGTTCTGCCAGACAGATGTTCTGACGGTGATGCAGTTGGGTGGCCAGGGTGACCATTTTCTTGGTCACTTGCAGGGACTTCGAACAGAACACGAAGCGAGTTAG
This sequence comes from Vicia faba, assembly GCA_948472305.1. Taxonomy (NCBI): domain Eukaryota; kingdom Viridiplantae; phylum Streptophyta; class Magnoliopsida; order Fabales; family Fabaceae; genus Vicia; species Vicia faba. The sequence continues at coordinate 569,085,801 of OX451737.1, forward strand.
CCATAAGGCTAGAAACGCTATGTGTTCAACGTCGGACACTGTGTCTGTCGACTTGTCATGAAAGTGGTTGATAAAGGTGGTGAATGTTGGCTTCGTCTCAGAAAAGCCAATTTGGTCCTCCGACATCTCTTCCGGGTCGAAGTAATCTCCGGTTGGTCGAAGGCCAGTGATGGCTGCTATGTCGAAGAGTGTGGGAGTTAACATCCCACATGGAAGGTGAAAGGTGAAGTGAGAGTTATCCCAGAACAGCATTGAAGCTATAAGCATCTCTGGGGAGTAGCTTAAACCTGTCTTCGACAGCATTATTAGGTCAAAGATGCCCATCTCCTTCCAGACTGGAGTTTGATGTTTTTCCAGCTTTGTTAGCCAAGAAACGTAGTCCTGGGTGAGATTAGGGCAAGACCTAAAAACTCTAACACTTCTGTTGAAGAAACGAAGGTCAATCTTCTCGTGTGTGGGGTCTTCGTTGTCTTCTGGATCCTTCTTAGCACAAGCTACTGGCTTGAGCTTCTCGACAATGGGAAAGTAGCTCTTGATCTTCAGAGCTTCAGAGATGCTGGGGTTCATGGGTCCAGCCATGGCGAAGATTTGGTTGGAGTATCCAACCGGAATCATTAAGTGACGCGAGTAAGCGTCGCGGACAGAGATATCAGATGGTTCAGGGACCCTTCGTTTCCCTGTAGCGTTCACTACCGGAGCGGTTACAAAAACCTTGGGCCTAGCAATTTGTTCAGTTGATGCGTTAGTCTTGGGGGCAGTTGAAGCAGAAGCCATTGTTGAGGATGAAGATGAAGTTGGAAAGGGAAGAGTTTTTCTGCAAAGAGAAACAAGTTTGCAAGGAAGCAAGGAAGTTTGAGAGATTGTTTGCGTGAAAAGTCCCACAATGGGATATTCACTACTATTTATAGTAGTGGGAGAAATTCCCAATAACGAGGGCATTAAATGTCATTTAATGCTGCAGGGAGTAGTGGGACGCGTGGCAGCATCCTGTTGTTTTGGCCGTTTCTGCAGAAACAGAGAGACGCAGCGTGCGTCCTCGTTTTTTGAATTTGTCATAATGACAAATTATGAAGTGATGTTTTGGTTCTGCACGCCGTACT